>CAKOAZ010000002.1:0-1200000 GCA_932526305.1 Epicampocera succincta | reverse complement strand
CCAGTTGAAACCCATTGTAAGTTGTATTCCATCTATCTTAAAAAAAAATTGACAGCTTTATTATTTTCTTTTTAAGTTTTTGCGAAAAAGAACCTTCAGCAGGTTTGACCCAAACATTGAGAGAAATCAGTTATATAGCGAGGCCTCTTTGTCGGGCGATCAGTACGAAAGATCTTGCAAACGTTTGCGCACTAATAATAAGAATTTGGCTTTGAGAAAATCCATAAAAGAAACAGCTTGCGAAGCGAATAATATTGTGAACAGCTTTAAAATTCCAGCGGGGAGCGCCGTCAGCAATTTAAATGTCAAATATAATTTTTCGCAGAGCTTAAACACTACGCCAATAGAGATAAGTGAACTTTTATTTAAAAGTGCACAAAACAATGTCCTTATGCAAGAACAGCCCGTGGAAAATGAGGTTAATGTTGTGTATCTATACAACAATTCGGAAAGGTTTAATGACTCTGATTCTACGTATGCTTCTTGGACAACAGAACTAACG
Source organism: Epicampocera succincta (assembly GCA_932526305.1). Classification (NCBI taxonomy): domain Eukaryota; kingdom Metazoa; phylum Arthropoda; class Insecta; order Diptera; family Tachinidae; genus Epicampocera; species Epicampocera succincta. The sequence continues at coordinate 1,199,498 of CAKOAZ010000002.1, read as the reverse complement.
AAGCAAAATATTTGGGACACAACGCTTTCCTGAATTAAAACCTTAATCGTCCGCCTTCTCCGTTAAAGATCAAGAAAAAGAAGTGTGTAAATTTGATTTGCAATGTATTTTTTACCAATATTTTATTGCAACTTATTGCAAAATAAATTATATAGAGGTTTTTAAGGTGCCTAAGAAAGTCAATCGTCATGTACTAAAGGCAGTACATTTCTTAAGCAACGACAATAACAGTTGTGCAACTGTTTCGCAAATTATTAATCAAGTTAAATATCAAATGAGAAACTAACAACCTGTAGACAATATTAAAATAGCGATACAAAAATCATTAAAATAGCGTTGAATGCAACTTCAGTTTTTAATGTGATGCAGAAGATCCATTAGAAGCAGAACAAAAGGATATTTAAACAAGCGGCAGTGGTAGAAACTGCAATGGTGCATGTTAACTTGGAAGGTAGAAACATAAACCAATTGCTGATCAGTTCAGACCTTCTGTGCATTCAAATGTCCTCAAGTTCAAGTTTTTGCTTGATAATTTCTACCTCTGTGTGATTTCTAATAAATACCTGTGATTTAAAATATTCAGTGTGCGTTGAAATTTATTTTATGTTGAAAATATATATTTATGTATTTTCAAATTTGAACTTAGAAGTATTTGTGAAAAATTTAATATATACAAATTTTTTGTGTATTTTTTAAAAATAAGCTTTAACTCTAAATAAAATATGGAGGTTTTTAAAGTGCCCAAGAAAGTGGATCGCCATGTTCTAAAGGCAGTCAATTTCTTAAGCAGCGACAATAACAGTTCTGCAACTATTTCGCAAATTATTAATCAAGTTAAATATCAAATGAGAAACTTACAGCCTGTAGACAATATTGAAATAGCGATACAAAAATCATTAAAAAACTTCAGCAATGTAGGTCTGATAAATCGAGCTGGACCCGGAAAGTATACTGTTGGCAAAACTTCAAGTTCCAAGGTAACTAGAAAGAACACAGACCAGTTGAAACCCATTGTAAGTTGTATTCCATCTATCTTAAAAAAAAATTGACAGATTTATTATTTTCTTTTTGAGTTTTTGCGAAAAAGAACCTTCAGCAGGTTTGACCCAAACATTGAGAGAAATCAGTTATATAGCGAGGCCTCTTTGTCGGGCGATCAGTACGAATGATCTTGCAAACGTTTGCGCACTAATAATAAGAATTTGGCTTTGAGAAAATCCATAAAAGAAACAGCTTGCGAAGCGAATAATATTGTGAACAGCTTTAAAATTCCAGCGGGGAGCGCCGTCAGCAATTTAAATGTCAAATATAATTTTTCGCAGAACTTAAACACTACGCCAATAGAGATAAGTGAACTTTTATTTAAAAGTGCACAAAACAATGTCCTTATGCAAGAACAGCCCATGGAAAATGAAGTTAATGTTGTGTATCTATACAACAATTCGGAAAGGTTTAATGACTCTGATTCTACGTATGCTTCTTGGACAACAGAACTAACGAAGCAAAATATTTGGGACACAACGCTTTCCTGAATTAAAACCTTAATCGTCCGCCTTCTTCGTTAAAGATCAAGAAGTAGAAGTGTGTAAATTTGATTTGCAATGTATTTTTTACCAATATTTTATTGCAACTTATTGCAAAATAAACTATATAGAGGTTTTTAAGGTGCCCAAGAAAGTCAATCGTCATGTACTAAAGGCAGTCAATTTCTTAAGCAACGACAATAACAGTTGTGCAACTGTTTCGCAAATTATTAATCAAGTTAAATATCAAATGAGAAACTAACAGCCTGTAGACAATATTAAAATAGCGATACAAAAATCATTAAAATAGCGTTGAATGCAACTTCAGTTTTTAATGTGATGCAGAAGATCCATTAGAAGCAGAACAAAAGGATATTTAAACAAGCGGCAGTGGTAGAAACTGCAATGGTGCATGTTAACTTGGAAGGTAGAAACATAAACCAATTGCTGATCAGTTCAGACCTTCTGTGCATTCAAATGTCCTCAAGTTCAAGTTTTTGCTTGATAATTTCTACCTCTGTGTGATTTCTAATAAATACCTGTGATTTAAAATATTCAGTGTGCGTTGAAATTTATTTTATGTTGAAAATATATATTTATGTATTTTCAAATTTGAACTTAGAAGTATTTGTGAAAAATTTAATATATACAAATTTTTTGTGTATTTTTTAAAAATAAGCTTTAACTCTAAATAAAATATGGAGTTTTTTAAGGTGCCCAAGAAAGTGGATCGTCATGTACTAAAGGCAGTCAATTTCTTAAGCAGCGACAATAACAGTTCTGCAACTATTTCGCAAATTATTAATCAAGTTAAATATCAAATGAGAAACTTACAGCCTGTAGACAATATTGAAATAGCGATACAAAAATCATTAAAAAACTTCAGCAATGTAGGTCTGATAAATCGAGCTGGACCCGGAAAGTATACTGTTGGCAAAACTTCAAGTTCCAAGGTAACTAGAAAGAACACAGACCAGTTGAAACCCATTGTAAGTTGTATTCCATCTATCTTAAAAAAAAATTGACAGATTTATTATTTTCTTTTTGAGTTTTTGCGAAAAAGAACCTTCAGCAGGTTTGACCCAAACATTGAGAGAAATCAGTTATATAGCGAGGCCTCTTTGTCGGGCGATCAGTACGAAAGATCTTGCAAACGTTTGCGCACTAATAATAAGAATTTGGCTTTGAGAAAATCCATAAAAGAAACAGCTTGCGAAGCGAATAATATTGTGAACAGCTTTAAAATTCCAGCGGGGAGCGCCGTCAGCAATTTAAATGTCAAATATAATTTTTCGCAGAACTTAAACACTACGCCAATAGAGATAAGTGAACTTTTATTTAAAAGTGCACAAAACAATGTCCTTATGCAAGAACAGCCCATGGAAAATGAAGTTAATGTTGTGTATCTATACAACAATTCGGAAAGGTTTAATGACTCTGATTCTACGTATGCTTCTTGGACAACAGAACTAACGAAGCAAAATATTTGGGACACAACGCTTTCCTGAATTAAAACCTTAATCGTCCGCCTTCTCCGTTAAAGATCAAGAAGTAGAAGTGTGTAAATTTGATTTGCAATGTATTTTTTACCAATATTTTATTGCAACTTATTGCAAAATAAATTATATAGAGGTTTTTAAGGTGCCCAAGAAAGTCAATCGTCATGTACTAAAGGCAGTCAATTTCTTAAGCAACGACAATAACAGTTGTGCAACTGTTTCGCAAATTATTAATCAAGTTAAATATCAAATGAGAAACTTACAGCCTGTAGACAATATTGAAATAGGTATACAAAAATCATTAAAATAGCGTTAAATGCAACTTCAGTTTTTAATGTGATGCACAAGATCCATGAGAAGCAGAACAAAAGGATATTTAAACAAGCGGCAGTGGTAGAAACTGCAATGGTGCATGTTAACTTGGAAGGTAGAAACATAAACCAATTGCTGATCAGGTCAGACCTTCTGTGCATTCAAATGTCCTCAAGTTCAAGTTTTTGCTTGATAATTTCTACCTCTGTGTGATTTCTAATAAATACCTGTGATTTAAAATATTCAGTGTGCGTTGAAATTTATTTTGTGTTGAAAATATATATTTATGTATTTTCAAATTTGAACTTAGAAGTATTTGTGAAAAATTTAATATATACAAATTTTTTGTGTATTTTTTAAAAATAAGCTTTAACTCTAAATAAAATATGGAGGTTTTTAAAGTGCCTAAGAAAGTGGATCGTCATGTACTAAAGGCAGTCAATTTCTTAAGCAGCGACAATAACAGTTCTGCAACTGTTTCGCAAATTATTAATCAAGTTAAATATCAAATGAGAAACTTACAGCCTGTAGACAATATTGAAATAGCGATACAAAAATCAATAAAGAACTTCAGCAATGTAGGTCTGATAAATCGAGCTGGACCCGGAAAGTATACTGTTGGCAAAACTTCAAGTTCCAAGGTAACTAGAAAGAACACAGACCAGTTGAAACCCATTGTAAGTTGTATTCCATCTATCTTAAAAAAAAAATTGACAGCTTTATTATTTTCTTTTTAAGTTTTTGCGAAAAAGAACCTTCAGCAGGTTTGACCCAAACATTGAGAGAAATCAGTTATATAGCGAGGCCTCTTTGTCGGGCGATCAGTACAAAAGATCTTGCAAACGTTTGCGCACTAATAATAAGAATTTGGCTTTGAGAAAATCCATAAAAGAAACAGCTTGCGAAGCGAATAATATTGTGAACAGCTTTAAAATTCCAGCGGGGAGCGCCGTCAGCAATTTAAATGTCAAATATAATTTTTCGCAGAACTTAAACACTACGCCAATAGAGATAAGTGAACTTTTATTTAAAAGTGCACAAAACAATGTCCTTATGCAAGAACAGCCCATGGAAAATGAAGTTAATGTTGTGTATCTATACAACAATTCGGAAAGGTTTAATGACTCTGATTCTACGTATGCTTCTTGGACAACAGAACTAACGAAGCAAAATATTTGGGACACAACGCTTTCCTGAATTAAAACCTTAATCGTCCGCCTTCTCCGTTAAAGGTCAAGAAGTAGAAGTGTGTAAATTTGATTTGCAATGTATTTTTTACCAATATTTTATTGCAACTTATTGCAAAATAAATTATATAGAGTTTTTTAAGGTGCCCAAGAAAGTCAATCGTCATGTACTAAAGGCAGTCAATTTCTTAAGCAACGACAATAACAGTTGTGCAACTGTTTCGCAAATTATTAATCAAGTTAAATATCAAATGAGAAACTAACAGCCTGTAGACAATATTAAAATAGCGATACAAAAATCATTAAAATAGCGTTGAATGCAACTTCAGTTTTTAATGTGATGCAGAAGATCCATTAGAAGCAGAACAAAAGGATATTTAAACAAGCGGCAGTGGTAGAAACTGCAATGGTGCATGTTAACTTGGAAGGTAGAAACATAAACCAATTGCTGATCAGTTCAGACCTTCTGTGCATTCAAATGTCCTCAAGTTCAAGTTTTTGCTTGATAATTTCTACCTCTGTGTGATTTCTAATAAATACCTGTGATTTAAAATATTCAGTGTGCGTTGAAATTTATTTTATGTTGAAAATATATATTTATGTATTTTCAAATTTGAACTTAGAAGTATTTGTGAAAAATTTAATATATTCAAATTTTTTGTGTATTTTTTAAAAATAAGCTTTAACACTAAATAAAATATGGAGGTTTTTAAAGTGCCCAAGAAAGTGGATCGTCATGTACTAAAGGCAGTCAATTTCTTAAGCAGCGACAATAACAGTTCTGCAACTGTTTCGCAAATTATTATTCAAGTTAAATATCAAATGAGAAACTTACAGCCTGTAGACAATATTGAAATAGCGATACAAAAATCATTAAAAAACTTCAGCAATGTAGGTCTGATAAATCGAGCTGGACCCGGAAAGTATACTGTTGGCAAAACTTCAAGTTCCAAGGTAACTAGAAAGAACACAGACCAGTTGAAACCCATTGTAAGTTGTATTCCATCTATCTTAAAAAAAAATTGACAGATTTATTATTTTCTTTTTGAGTTTTTGCGAAAAAGAACCTTCAGCAGGTTTGACCCAAACATTGAGAGAAATCAGTTATATAGCGAGGCCTCTTTGTCGGGCGATCAGTACGAAAGATCTTGCAAACGTTTGCGCACTAATAATAAGAATTTGGCTTTGAGAAAATCCATAAAAGAAACAGCTTGCGAAGCGAATAATATTGTGAACAGCTTTAAAATTCCAGCGGGGAGCGCCGTCAGCAATTTAAATGTCAAATATAATTTTTCGCAGAACTTAAACACTACGCCAATAGAGATAAGTGAACTTTTATTTAAAAGTGCACAAAACAATGTCCTTATGCAAGAACAGCCCATGGAAAATGAAGTTAATGTTGTGTATCTATACAACAATTCGGAAAGGTTTAATGACTCTGATTCTACGTATGCTTCTTGGACAACAGAACTAACGAAGCAAAATATTTGGGACACAACGCTTTCCTGAATTAAAACCTTAATCGTCCGCCTTCTCCGTTAAAGATCAAGAAGTAGAAGTGTGTAAATTTGATTTGCAATGTATTTTTTACCAATATTTTATTGCAACTTATTGCAAAATAAATTATATAGAGGTTTTTAAGGTGCCCAAGAAAGTCAATCGTCATGTACTAAAGGCAGTCAATTTCTTAAGCAACGACAATAACAGTTGTGCAACTGTTTCGCAAATTATTAATCAAGTTAAATATCAAATGAGAAACTAACAGCCTGTACACAATATTAAAATAGCGATACAAAAATCATTAAAATAGCGTTGAATGCAACTTCAGTTTTTAATGTGATGCAGAAGATCCATTAGAAGCAGAACAAAAGGATATTTAAACAAGCGGCAGTCGTAGAAACTGCAATGGTGCATGTTAACTTGGAAGGTAGAAACATAAACCAATTGCTGATCAGTTCAGACCTTCTGTGCATTCAAATGTCCTCAAGTTCAAGTTTTTGCTTGATAATTTCTACCTCTGTGTGATTTCTAATAAATACCTGTGATTTAAAATATTCAGTGTGCGTTGAAATTTATTTTATGTTGAAAATATATATTTATGTATTTTCAAATTTGAACTTAGAAGTATTTGTGAAAAATTTAATATATACAAATTTTTTGTGTATTTTTTAAAAATAAGCTTTAACTCTAAATAAAATATGGAGGTTTTTAAAGTGCCCAAGAAAGTGGATCGTCATGTACTAAAGGCAGTCAATTTCTTAAGCAGCGACAATAACAGTTCTGCAACTGTTTCGCAAATTATTAATCAAGTTAAATATCAAATGAGAAACTTACAGCCTGTAGACAATATTGAAATAGCGATACAAAAATCAATAAAGAACTTCAGCAATGTAGGTCTGATAAATCGAGCTGGACCCGGAAAGTATACTGTTGGCAAAACTTCAAGTTCCAAGGTAACTAGAAAGAACACAGACCAGTTGAAACCCATTGTAAGTTGTATTCCATCTATCTTAAAAAAAAAAAATTGACAGCTTTATTATTTTCTTTTTAAGTTTTTGCGAAAAAGAACCTTCAGCAGGTTTGACCCAAACATTGAGAGAAATCAGTTATATAGCGAGGCCTCTTTGTCGGGCGATCAGTACGAAAGATCTTGCAAACGTTTGCGCACTAATAATAAGAATTTGGCTTTGAGAAAATCCATAAAAGAAACAGCTTGCGAAGCGAATAATATTGTGAACAGCTTTAAAATTCCAGCGGGGAGCGCCGTCAGCAATTTAAATGTCAAATATAATTTTTCGTAGAACTTAAACACTACGCCAATAGAGATAAGTGAACTTTTATTTAAAAGTGCACAAAACAATGTCCTTATGCAAGAACAGCCCATGGAAAATGAAGTTAATGTTGTGTATCTATACAACAATTCGGAAAGGTTTAATGACTCTGATTCTACGTATGCTTCTTGGACAACAGAACTAACGAAGCAAAATATTTGGGACACAACGCTTTCCTGAATTAAAACCTTAATCGTCCGCCTTCTCCGTTAAAGATCAAGAAGTAGAAGTGTGTAAATTTGATTTGCAATGTATTTTTTACCAATATTTTATTGCAACTTATTGCAAAATAAATTATATAGAGGTTTTTAAGGTGCCCAAGAAAGTCAATCGTCATGTACTAAAGGCAGTCAATTTCTTAAGCAACGACAATAACAGTTGTGCAACTGTTTCGCAAATTATTAATCAAGTTAAATATCAAATGAGAAACTAACAGCCTGTAGACAATATTAAAATAGCGATACAAAAATCATTAAAATAGCGTTGAATGCAACTTCAGTTTTTAATGTGATGCAGAAGATCCATTAGAAGCAGAACAAAAGGATATTTAAACAAGCGGCAGTGGTAGAAACTGCAATGGTGCATGTTAACTTGGAAGGTAGAAACATAAACCAATTGCTGATCAGTTCAGACCTTCTGTGCATTCAAATGTCCTCAAGTTCAAGTTTTTGCTTGATAATTTCTACCTCTGTGTGATTTCTAATAAATACCTGTGATTTAAAATATTCAGTGTGCGTTGAAATTTATTTTATGTTGAAAATATATATTTATGTATTTTCAAATTTGAACTTAGAAGTATATGTGAAAAATTTAATATATACAAATTTTTTGTGTATTTTTTAAAAATAAGCTTTAACTCTAAATAAAATATGGAGGTTTTTAAAGTGCCCAAGAAAGTGGATCGTCATGTACTAAAGGCAGTCAATTTCTTAAGCAGCGACAATAACAGTTCTGCAACTGTTTCGCAAATTATTAATCAAGTTAAATATCAAATGAGAAACTTACAGCCTGTAGACAATATTGAAATAGCGATACAAAAATCATTAAAAAACTTTAGCAATGTAGGTCTGATAAATCGAGCTGGACCCGGAAAGTATACTGTTGGCAAAACTTCAAGTTCCAAGGTAACTAGAAAAAACACAGACCAGTTGAAACCCATTGTAAGTTGTATTCCATCTATCTTAAAAAAAAATTGACAGATTTATTATTTTATTTTTAAGTTTTTGCGAAAAAGAACCTTCAGCAGGTTTGACCCAAACATTGAGAGAAATCAGTTATATAGCGAAGTCTCTTTGTCGGCCGATCAGTACGAAAGATCTTGCAACCGTTTGCGCACTAATAATAAGAATTTGGCTTTGAGAAAATCCATAAAAGAAACAGCTTGCGAAGCGAATAATATTTTGAACAGCTTTAAAATTCCAGCGGGGAGCACCGTCAGCAATTTAAATGTCAAATATAATTTTTCGCAGAGCTTAAACACTACGCCAATAGAGATAAGTGAACTTTTATTTAAAAGTGCACAAAACAATGTCCTTATGCAAGAACAGCCCGTGGAAAATGAGGTTAATGTTGTGTATTTATACAACAATTCGGAAAGGTTTAATGACTCTGATTCTACGTATGCTTCTTGGACAACAGAACTAACGAAGCAAAATATTTGGGACACAACGCTTTCCTGAATTAAAACCTTAATCGTCCGCCTTCTCCGTTAAAGATCAAGAAGTAGAAGTGTGTAAATTTGATTTGCAATGTATTTTTTACCAATTTTTTTATTGCAACTTATTGCAAAATAAATTAAATATAGAGGTTTTTAAGGTGCCTAAGAAAGTGAATCGTCATGTACTAAAGGCAGTCAATTTCTTAAGCAACGACAATAACAGTTGTGCAACTGTTTCGCAAATTATTAATCAAGTTAAATATCAAATGAGAAATTTACAGCCTGTAGACAATACTGAAATAGCGATACAAAAATCATTAAAATAGCGTTGAATGCAACTTCAGTTTTTAATGTGATGCACAAGATCCATGAGAAGTAGAACAAAAGGATATTTAAACAAGCGGCAGTGGTAGAAACTGCAATGGTGCATGTTAACTTGGAAGGTAGAAACATAAACCAATTGCTGATCAGTTCAGACCTTCTGTGCATTCAAATGTCCTCAAGTTCAAGTTTTTGCTTGATAATTTCTACCTCTGTGTGATTTCTAATAAATACCTGTGATTTAAAATATTCAGTGTGCGATGAAATTTATTTTATGTTGAAAATATATATTTATGTATTTTTAAATTTGAACTTAGAAGTATTTGTGAAAAATTTAATATATACAAATTTTTTGTGTATTTTTTAAAAATAAATCTAAATAAAATATGGAGGTTTTTAAAGTGCCCAAGAAAGTGGATCGTCATGTACTAAAGGCAGTCAATTTCTTAAGCAGCGACAATAACAGTTCTGCAACTGTTTCGCAAATTATTAATCAAGTTAAATATCAAATGAGAAACTTACAGCCTGTAGACAATATTGAAATAGCGATACAAAAATCGCTATTTCTATAAGCTTTAACTCTAAATAAAATATGGAGGTTTTTAAAGTGCCCAAGAAAGTGGATCGTCATGTACTAAAGGCAGTCAATTTCTTAAGCAACGACAATAACAGTTGTGCAACTGTTTCGCAAATTATTAATCAAGTTAAATATCAAATGAGAAACTTACAACCTGTAGACAATATTGAAATAGCGATACAAAAATCAATAAAGAACTTCAGCAATGTAGGTCTGATAAATCGAGCTGGACCCGGAAAGTATACTGTTGGCAAAACTTCAAGTTCCAAGGTAACTAGAAATAACACAGACCAGTTGAAACCCATTGTAAGTTGTATTCCATCTATCTTAAAAAAAATTGACAGATTTATTATTTTCTTTTTAAGTTTTTGCGAAAAAGAACCTTCAGCAGGTTTGACCCAAACATTGTGAGAAATCAGTTATATAGCGAGGCCTCTTTGTCGGGCGATCAGTACGAAAGATCTTGCAACCGTTTGCGCACTAATAATAAGAATTAAGCTTTGAGAAAATCCATAAAAGAAACAGCTTGCGAAGCGAATAATATTGTGAACAACTTTCAAATTCCAGCGGGGAGCGCCGTCAGCAATTTAAATGTCAAATATAATTTTTCGCAGAGCTTAAACACTACGCCAATAGAGATAAGTGAACTTTCACTTAAAAGTGCACAAAACAATGTCCTTATGCAAGAACAGCCCGTGGAAAATGAGGTTAATGTTGTGTATCTATACAACAATTCGGAAAGGTTTAATGACTCTGATTCTACGTATGCTTCTTGGACAACAGAACTAACGAAGCAAAATATTTGGGACACAACGCTTTCCTGAATTAAAACCTTAATCGTCCGCCTTCTCCGTTAAAGATCAAGAAGTAGAAGTGTGTAAATTTGATTTGCAATGTATTTTTTACCAATTTTTTTATTGCAACTTATTGCAAAATAAATTAAATATAGAGGTTTTTAAGGTGCCCAAGAAAATCAATCGTCATGTACTCATGGCAGTCAATTTCTTAAGCAATGACAATAACAGTTGTGCAACTACTTCGCAAATTATTAATCAAGTTAAATATCAAATGAGAAATTTACAGCCTGTAGACAATACTGAAATAGCGATACAAAAATCATTAAAATAGCGTTGAATGCAACTTCAGTTTTTAATGTGATGCACAAGATCCATGAGAAGCACAACAAAAGGATATTTAAACAAGCGGCAGTGGTAGAAACTGCAATGGTGCATGTTAACTTGGAAGGTAGAAACATAAACCAATTGCTGATCAGTTCAGACCTTCTGTGCATTCAAATGTCCTCAAGTTCAAGTGTTTGCTTGATAATTTCTAGCTCTGTGTGATGTCTAATAAGCACTTGTGATTTAAAATATTCAGTGTGCGTTGAAATTTATTTTATGTAGAAAATATATATTTATGTATTTTCAAATTTGAACTTAGAAGTATTTGTGAAAAAATTAATATATACAAATTTTTTGTGTATTTTGTAAAAATAAGCTTTAACTCTAAATAATATATGGAGGTTTTTAAAGTGCCCAAGAAAGTGGATCGTCATGTACTAAAGGCAGTCAATTTCTTAAGCAACGACAATAACAGTTCTGCAACTGTTTCGCAAATTATTAATCAAGTTAAATATCAAATGAGAAACTAACAGCCTGTAGACAATATTAAAATAGCGATACAAAAATAATTAAAATAGCGTTGAATGCAACTTCAGTTTTTAATGTGATGCAGAAGATCCATTAGAAGCAGAACAAAAGGATATTTAAACAAGCGGCAGTGGTAGAAACTGCAATGGTGCATGTTAACTTGGAAGGTAGAAACATAAACCAATTGCTGATCAGTTCAGACCTTCTGTGCATTCAAATGTCCTCAAGTTCAAGTTTTTGCTTGATAATTTCTACCTCTGTGTGATTTCTAATAAATACCTGTGATTTAAAATATTCAGTGTGCGTTGAAATTTATTTTATGTTGAAAATATATATTTATGTATTTTCAAATTTGAACTTAGAAGTATTTGTGAAAAATTTAATATATACAAATTTTTTGTGTATTTTTTAAAAATAAGCTTTAACTCTAAATAAAATATGGAGGTTTTTAAAGTGCCCAAAAAAGTGGATCGTCATGTACTAAAGGCAGTCAATTTCTTAAGCAGCGACAATAACAGTTAATATGTTATATTATTGACAATAATAGTTGCTATTAATGACAATAATAGTTAAATATCAAATGAGAAACTTACAGCCTGTAGACAATATTGAAATAGCGATACAAAAATCAATAAAGAACTTCAGCAATGTAGGTCTGATAAATCGAGCTGGACCCGGAAAGTATACTGTTGGCAAAACTTCAAGTTCCAAGGTAACTAGAAAGAACACAGACCTGTTGAAACCCAGTGTGAGTTGTATTCCATCTATCTTAAAAAAAATTGACAGATTTATTATTTTCTTTTTAAGTTTTTGCGAAAAAGAACCTTCAGCAGGTTTCACCCAAACATTGAGAGAAATCAGTTATATAGCGAGGCCTCTTTGTCGGGCGATCAGTACGAAAGATCTTGCAAACGCTTGCGAACTAATAATAAGAATTTGGCTTTGAGAAAATCCATAAAAGAAACAGCTTACGAAGCGAATAATATTGTGAACAACTTTAAAATTCCAGCGGGGAGCGCCGTCAGCAATTTAAATGTCAAATATAATTTTTCGCAGAACTTAAACACTACGCCAATAGAGATAAGTGAACTTTTATTTAAAAGTGCACAAAACAATGTCCTTGTGCAAGAACAGCCCGTGGAAAATGAGGTTAATGTTGTGTATCTATACAACAATTCGGAAAGGTTTAATGACTCTGATTCTACGTATGCTTCTTGGACAACAGAACTAACGAAGCAAAATATTTGGGACACAACGCTTTCCTGAATTAAAACCTTAATCGTCCGTCTCTCCGTTAAAGATCACGAAGTAGAAGTGTGTAAATTATATTTACAATGTATTTTTTACCAATTTTTTTATTGCAACTTATTGCAAAATAAATTAAATATAGAGGTTTTTAAGGTGCCCAAGAAAGTCAATCGTCATGTACTCATGGCAGTCAGTTTCTTAAGCAACGACAATACCAGTTGTGCAACTGTTTCGCAAATTATTAATCAAGTTATATATCAAATGAGAAATTTACAGCCGGTAAACAATACTGAAATAGCGATACAAAAATCTTTAAAATAGCGTTGAATGCAACTTCAGTTTTTAATGTGATGCACAAGATCCATTAGAAGCAGAACAAAAGGATATTTAAAGAAGCGGCAGTGGTAGAAACTGCAATGGTGCATGTTAACTTGGAAGGTAGAAACATAAACCAATTGCTGATCAGTTCAGACCTTCTGTGCATTCAAATGTCCTCAAGTTCAAGTTTTTGCTTGATAATTTCTACCTCTGTGTGATTTCTAATAAATACCTGTGATTTAAAATATTCAGTGTGCGATGAAATTTATTTTATGTTGAAAATATATATTTATGTATTTTTAAATTTGAACTTAGAAGTATTTGTGAAAAATTTAATATATACAAATTTTTTGTGTATTTTTTAAAAATAACTCTAAATAAAATATGGAGGTTTTTAAAGTGCCCAAGAAAGTGGATCGTCATGTACTAAAGGCAGTCAATTTCTTAAGCAGCGACAATAACAGTTGTGCAACTGTTTCGCAAATTATTAATCAAGTTAAATATCAAATGAGAAATTTACAGCCTGTAGACAATACTGAAATAGCGATACAAAAATCATTAAAAAACTTCAGCAATGTAGGTCTGATAAGTCCAGCTGGACCCGAAAGGTATATTGTTGGCAAAACATCAAGTTCCAATGTAACCAGAAAGAAAACAGACCTGTTGAAACCCAGTGTAAGTTGTATTCCATCTATCTTAAAAAACATTGATAGATTTATTATTTTCTTTTTAAGTTTTTGCGAAAAAAAACCTTCAGCAGGTTTGACCCAAACATTGAGAGAAATCAGTTATATAGCGAGGCCTCTTTGTCGGGCGATCAGTACGAATAGAGATAATACGATACGATCTTGCAAACGTTTGCGCACTAATAATAAGAATTTGGCTTTGAGAAAATTCATAAAAGAAACAGCTTGCGAAGCGAATAATATTTTGAACAGCTTTAAAATTCCAGCGGGGAGCACCGTCAGCAATTTAAATGTCAAATATAATTTTTCGCAGAGCTTAAACACTACGCCAATAGAGATAAGTGAACTTTTATTTAAAAGTGCACAAAACAATGTCCTTATGCAAGAACAGCCCGTGGAAAATGAGGTTAATGTTGTGTATTTATACAACAATTCGGAAAGGTTTAATGACTCTGATTCTACGTATGCTTCTTGGACAACAGAACTAACGAAGCAAAATATTTGGGACACAACGCTTTCCTGAATTAAAACCTTAATCGTCCGCCTTCTCCGTTAAAGATCAAGAAGTAGAAGTGTGTAAATTTGATTTGCAATGTATTTTTTACCAATTTTTTTATTGCAACTTATTGCAAAACAAATTACATATAGAGGTTTTTAAGGTGCCCAAGAAAATCAATCGTCATGTACTCATGGCAGTCAATTTCTTAAGCAACGACAATAACAGTTGTGCAACTGTTTCGCAAATTATTAATCAAGTTAAATATCAAATGAGAAATTTACAGTCTGTAGACAATACTGAAATAGCGATACAAAAATCATTAAAATAGCGTTGAATGCAACTTCAGTTTTTAATGTGATGCACAAGATCCATGAGAAGTAGAACTAAAGGATATTTAAACAAGCGGCAGTGGTAGAAACTGCAATGGTGCATGTTAACTTGGAAGGTAGAAACATAAACCAATTGCTGATCAGTTCAGACCTTCTGTGCATTCAAATGTCCTCAAGTTCAAGTTTTTGGTTGATAATTTTTACCTCTGTGTGATTTCTAATAAATACCTGTGATTTAAAATATTCAGTGTGCGTTGAAATTTATTTTATGTTGAAAATATATATTTATGTATTTTTAAATTTGAACTTAGAAGTATTTGTGAAAAATTTAATATATACAAATTTTTTGTGTATTTTTTAAAAATAACTCTAAATAAAATATGGAGGTTTTTAAAGTGCCCAAGAAAGTGGATCGTCATGTACTAAAGGCAGTCAATTTCTTAAGCAGCGACAATAACAGTTCTGCAACTGTTTCGCAAATTATTAATCAAGTTAAATATCAAATGGGAAACTTACAGCCTGTAGACAATATTGAAATAGCGATACAAAAATCATTAAAAAACTTCAGCAATGTAGGTCTGATGAGTCCAGCTGGACCCGGAAGGTATATTGTTGGCAAAACTTCAAGTTCCAATGTAACCAGAAAGAAAACAGACCTGTTGAAACCCAGCGTAAGTTGTATTCCATCTATCTTAAAAAACATTGATAGATTTATTATTTTATTTTTAAGTTTTTGCGAAAAAGAACCTTCAGCAGGTTTGACCCAAACATTAAGAGAAATCAGTTATATAGCGAAGTCTCTTTGTCGGCCGATCAGTACGAAAGATCTTGCAAACGTTTGCGCACTAATAATAAGAATTTG
The DNA here is from genome assembly GCA_932526305.1 of Epicampocera succincta. Taxonomy (NCBI): domain Eukaryota; kingdom Metazoa; phylum Arthropoda; class Insecta; order Diptera; family Tachinidae; genus Epicampocera; species Epicampocera succincta. The sequence goes on along the minus strand of CAKOAZ010000002.1, from coordinate 1,184,000 downwards.
GCTTTGAGAAAATCCATAAAAGAAACAGCTTGCGAAGCGAATAATATTTTGAACAGCTTTAAAATTCCAGCGGGGAGCACCGTCAGCAATTTAAATGTCAAATATAATTTTTCGCAGAGCTTAAACACTACGCCAATAGAGATAAGTGAACTTTTATTTAAAAGTGCACAAAACAATGTCCTTATGCAAGAACAGCCCGTGGAAAATGAGGTTAATGTTGTGTATTTATACAACAATTCGGAAAGGTTTAATGACTCTGATTCTACGTATGCTTCTTGGACAACAGAACTAACGAAGCAAAATATTTGGGACACAACGCTTTCCTGAATTAAAACCTTAATCGTCCGCCTTCTCCGTTAAAGATCAAGAAGTAGAAGTGTGTAAATTTGATTTGCAATGTATTTTTTACCAATTTTTTTATTGCAACTTATTGCAAAATAAATAAAATATAGAGGTTTATAAGGTGCCCAAGAAAGTGGATCGTCATGTACTAAAGGCAGTCAATTTCTTAAGCAGCGACAATAACAGTTGTGCAACTGTTTCGCAAATTATTAATCAAGTTAAATATCAAATGAGAAATTTACAGCCTGTAGACAATACTGAAATAGCGATACAAAAATCATTAAAATAGCGTTGAATGCAACTTCAGTTTTTAATGTGATGCACAAGATCCATGAGAAGCACAACAAAAGGATATTTAAACAAGCGGCAGTGGTAGAAACTGCAATGGTGCATGTTAACTTGGAAGGTAGAAACATAAACCAATTGCTGATCAGTTCAGACCTTCTGTGCATTCAAATGTCCTCAAGTTCAAGTTATTGCTTGATAATTTCTACCTCTGTGTGATTTCTAATAAATACCTGTGATTTAAAATATTCAGTGTGCGTTGAAATTTATTTTATGTTGAAAATATATATTTATGTATTTTTAAATTTGAACTTAGAAGTATTTGTGAAAAATTTAATATATACAAATTTTTTGTGTATTTTTTAAAAATAAGCTTTAACTCTAAATAAAATATGGAGGTTTTTAAGGTGCCCAAGAAAATCAATCGTCATGTACTCATGGCAGTCAATTTCTTAAGCAACGACAATAACAGTTGTGCAACTGTTTCGCAAATTATTAATCAAGTTAAATATCAAATGAGAAATTTACAGCCTGTAGACAATACTGAAATAGCGATACAAAAATCATTAAAATAGCGTTGAATGCAACTTCAGTTTTTAATGTGATGCACAAGATCCATGAGAAGCACAACAAAAGGATATTTAAACAAGCGGCAGTGGTAGAAACTGCAATGGTGCATGTTAACTTGGAAGGTAGAAACATAAACCAATTGCTGATCAGTTCAGACCTTCTGTGCATTCAAATGTCCTCAAGTTCAAGTTTTTGCTTGATAATTTCTACCTCTGTGTGATTTCTAATAAATACCTGTGATTTAAAATATTCAGTGTGCGTTGAAATTTATTTTATGTTGAAAATATATATTTATGTATTTTCAAATTTGAACTTAGAAGTATTTGTGAAAAATTTAATATATACAAATTTTTTGTGCATTTTTTAAAAATAAGCTTTAACTCTAAATAAAATATGGAGGTTTTTAAAGTGCCCAAGAAAGTGGATCGTCATGTACTAAAGGCAGTCAATTTCTTAAGCAACGACAATAACAGTTGTGCAACTGTTTCGCAAATTATTAATCAAGTTAAATATCAAATGAGAAACTTACAACCTGTAGACAATATTGAAATAGCGATACAAAAATCAATAAAGAACTTCAGCAATGTAGGTCTGATAAATCGAGCTGGACCCGGAAAGTATACTGTTGGCAAAACTTCACGTTCCAAGGTAACTAGAAAGAACACAGACCAGTTGAAACCCATTGTAAGTTGTATTCCATCTATCTTAAAAAAAAATTGACAGATTTATTATTTTCTTTTTGAGTTTTTGCGAAAAAGAACCTTCAGCAGGTTTGACCCAAACATTGAGAGAAATCAGTTATATAGCGAGGCCTCTTTGTCGGGCGATCAGTACGAAAGATCTTGCAACCGTTTGCGCACTAATAATAAGAATTTGGCTTTGAGAAAATCCATAAAAGAAACAGCTTGCGAAGCGAATAATATTGTGAACAGCTTTCAAATTCCAGCGGGGAGCGCCGTCAGCAATTTAAATGTCAAATATAATTTTTCGCAGAGCTTAAACACTACGCCAATAGAGATAAGTGAACTTTTATTTAAAAGTGCACAAAACAATGTCCTTATGCAAGAACAGCCCGTGGAAAATGAGGTTAATGTTGTGTATCTATAGAACAATTCGGAAAGGTTTAATGACTCTGATTCTACGTATGCTTCTTGGACAACAGAACTAACGAAGCAAAATATTTGGGACACAACGCTTTCCTGAATTAAAACCTTAATCGTCCGCCTTCTCCGTTAAAGATCAAGAAGTAGAAGTGTGTAAATTTGATTTGCAATGTATTTTTTACCAATTTTTTTATTGCAACTTATTGCAAAATAAATTAAATATAGAGGTTTTTAAGGTGCCCAAGAAAATCAATCGTCATGTACTCATGGCAGTCAATTTCTTAAGCAACGACAATAACAGTTGTGCAACTGTTTCGCAAATTATTAATCAAGTTAAATATCAAATGAGAAATTTACAGCCTGTAGACAATACTGAAATAGCGATACAAAAATCATTAAAATAGCGTTGAATGCAACTTCAGTTTTTAATGTGATGCACAAGATCCATGAGAAGCACAACAAAAGGATATTTAAACAAGCGGCAGTGGTAGAAACTGCAATGGTGCATGTTAACTTGGAAGGTAGAAACATAAACCAATTGCTGATCAGTTCAGACCTTCTGTGCATTCAAATGTCCTCAAGTTCAAGTTTTTGCTTGATAATTTCTACCTCTGTGTGATTTCTATTAAATACCTGTGATTTAAAATATTCAGTGTGCGTTGAAATTTATTTTATGTTGAAAATATATATATATGTATTTTCAAATTTGAACTTAGAAGTATTTCCGAAAAATTTAATATATACAAATTTTTTGTGTATTTTTTAAAAATAAGCTTTAACTCTAAATAAAATATGGAGGTTTTTAAGGTGCCCAAGAAAATCAATCGTCATGTACTCATGGCAGTCAATTTCTTAAGCAACGACAATAACAGTTGTGCAACTGTTTCGCAAATTATTAATCAAGTTAAATATCAAATGAGAAATTTACAGCCTGTAGACAATACTGAAATAGCGATACAAAAATCATTAAAATAGCGTTGAATGCAACTTCAGTTTTTAATGTGATGCACAAGATCCATGAGAAGCAGAACAAAAGGATATTTAAACAAGCGGCAGTGGTAGAAACTGCAATGGTGCATGTTAACTTGGAAGGTAGAAACATAAACCAATTGCTGATCAGGTCAGACCTTCTGTGCATTAACTTTAACTTTCTAGTTAACTCTCTAGTTTAACTCTAATTTAGAGTTAAAGCTTATTTTTAAAAAATACACAAAAAATTTGTATATATTAAATTTTTCACAAATACTTCTAAGTTCAAATTTAAAAATACATAAATATATATTTTCAACATAAAATAAATTTCAACGCACACTGAATATTTTAAATCACAGGTATTTATTAGAAATCACACAGAGGTAGAAATTATCAAGCAAAAACTTGAACTTGAGGACATTTGAATGCACAGAAGGTCTGAACTGACCAGCAATTGGTTTATGTTTCTACCTTCCAAGTTAACATGCACCATTGCAGTTTCTACCACTGCCGCTTGTTTAAATATCCTTTTGTTCTACTTCTCATGGATCTTGTGCATCACATTAAAAACTGAAGTTGCATTCAACGCTATTTTAATGATTTTTGTTTCGCTATTTCAGTATTGTCTACAGGCTGTAAATTTCTCATTTGATATTTAACTTGATTAATAATTTGCGAAACAGTTGCACAACTGTTATTGTCGTTGCTTAAGAAATTGACTGCCTTTAGTACATGACGATTCACTTTCTTGGGCACCTTAAAAACCTCTATATTTAATTTATTTTGCAATAAGTTGCAATAAAAAAATTGGTAAAAAATACATTGCAAATCAAATTTACACACTTCTACTTCTTGATCTTTAACGGAGAAGGCGGACGATTAAGGTTTTAATTCAGGAAAGCGTTGTGTCCCAAATATTTTGCTTTGTTAGTTCTGTTGTCCAAGAAGCATACGTAGAATCAGAGTCATTAAACCTTTCCGAATTGTTGTATAAATACACAACATTAACCTCATTTTCCACGGGCTGTTCTTGCATAAGGACATTGTTTTGTGCACTTTTAAATAAAAGTTCACTTATCTCTATTGGCGTAGTGTTTAAGCTCTGCGAAAAATTATCAGTATTGTCTACAGGCTGTAAATTTCTCATTTGATATTAAACTTGATTAATAATTTGCGAAACAGTTGCACAACTGTTATTGTCGTTGCTTAAGAAATTGACTGCCACGAGTACATGACGATTGATTTTCTTGGGCACCTTAAAAACCTCCATATTTTATTTAGAGTTACAGCTTATTTTTAAAAAATACACAAAAAATTTGTATATATTAAATTTTTCACAAATACATCTAAGTTCAAATTTAAAAATACATAAATATATATTTTCAACATAAAATAAATTTCATCGCACACTGAATATTTTAAATCACAGGTATTTATTAGAAATCACACAGAGGTAGAAATTATCAAGCAAAAACTTGAACTTGAGGACATTTGAATGCACAGAAGGTCTGAACTGATCAGCAATTGGTTTATGTTTCTACCTTCCAAGTTAACATGCACCATTGCAGTTTCTACCACTGCCGCTTGTTTAAATATCCTTTTGTTCTACTTCTCATGGATCTTGTGCATCACATTAAAAACTGAAGTTGCATTCAACACTATTTTAATGATTTTTGTATCGCTATTTCAGTATTGTCTACAGGCTGTAAATTTCTCATTTGATATTTAACTTGATTAATAATTTGCGAAACAGTTGCACAACTGTTATTGTCGTTGCTTAAGAAATTGACTGCCTTTAGTACATGACGATCCACTTTCTTGGGCACCTTAAAAACCTCTATATAATTTATTTTGCAATAAGTTGCAATAAAAAAATTGGTAAAAAATACATTGCAAATCAAATTTACACACTTCTTTTTCTTGATCTTTAACGGAGAAGGCGGACGATTAAGGTTTTAATTCAGGAAAGCGTTGTGTCCCAAATATTTTGCTTCGTTAGTTCTGTTGTCCAAGAAGCATACGTAGAATCAGAGTCATTAAACCTTTCCGAATTGTTGTATAGATACACAACATTAACTTCATTTTCCATGGGCTGTTCTTGCATAAGGACATTGTTTTGTGCACTTTTAAATAAAAGTTCACTTATCTCTATTGGCGTAGTGTTTTAGTTCTGCGAAAAATTATATTTGACATTTAAATTGCTGACGGCGCTCCCCGCTGGAATTTTAAAGCTGTTCACAATATTATTCGCTTCGCAAGCTGTTTCTTTTATGGATTTTCTCAAAGCCAAATTCTTATTATTAGTGCGCAAACGTTTGCAAGATCTTTCGTACTGATCGCCCGACAAAGAGGCCTCGCTATATAACTGATTTCTCACAATGTTTGGGTCAAACCTGCTGAAGGTTCTTTTTCGCAAAAAATTAAAAGAAAATAATAAAGCTGTCAATTTTTTTTTAAGATAGATGGAATACAACTTACAATGGGTTTCAACTGGTCTGTGTTATTTCTAGTTACCTTGGAACTTGAAGTTTTGCCAACAATATACTTTCCGGGTCCAGCTCGATTTATCAGACCTACATTGCTGAAGTTCTTTATTGATTTTTGTATCGCTATTTCAATATTGTCTACAGGTTGTAAGTTTCTCATTTGATATTTAACTTGATTAATAATTTGCGAAACAGTTGCACAACTGTTATTGTCGTTGCTTAAGAAATTGACTGCCTTTAGTACATGACGATCCACTTTCTTGGGCACTTTAAAAACCTCCATATTTTATTTAGAGTTAAAGCTTATAGAAATAGCGATTTTTGTATCGCTATTTCAATATTGTCTACAGGCTGTAAGTTTCTCATTTGATATTTAACTTGATTAATAATTTGCGAAACAGTTGCACAACTGTTATTGTCGTTGCTTAAGAAATTGACTGCCTTTAGTACATGACGATCCACTTTCTTGGGCACTTTAAAAACCTCCATATTTTATTTAGAGTTAAAGCTTATAGAAATAGCGATTTTTGTATCGCTATTTCAATATTGTCTACAGGCTGTAAGTTTCTCATTTGATATTTAACTTGATTAATAATTTGCGAAACAGTTGCACAACTGTTATTGTCGTTGCTTAAGAAATTGACTGCCTTTAGTACATGACGATCCACTTTCTTGGGCACTTTAAAAACCTCCATATTTTATTTAGAGTTAAAGCTTATAGAAATAGCGATTTTTGTATCGCTATTTCAATATTGTCTACAGGCTGTAAGTTTCTCATTTGATATTTAACTTGATTAATAATTTGCGAAACAGTTGCACAACTGTTATTGTCGTTGCTTAAGAAATTGACTGCCTTTAGTACATGACGATCCACTTTCTTGGGCACTTTAAAAACCTCCATATTTTATTTAGAGTTAAAGCTTATAGAAATAGCGATTTTTGTATCGCTATTTCAATATTGTCTACAGGCTGTAAGTTTCTCATTTGATATTTAACTTGATTAATAATTTGCGAAACAGTTGCACAACTGTTATTGTCGTTGCTTAAGAAATTGACTGCCTTTAGTACATGACGATCCACTTTCTTGGGCACTTTAAAAACCTCCATATTTTATTTAGAGTTAAAGCTTATAGAAATAGCGATTTTTGTATCGCTATTTTAATATTGTCTACAGGCTGTAAGTTTCTCATTTGATATTTAACTTGATTAATAATTTGCGAAACAGTTGCACAACTGTTATTGTCGTTGCTTAAGAAATTGACTGCCTTTAGTACATGACGATCCACTTTCTTGGGCACTTTAAAAACCTCCATATTTTATTTAGAGTTAAAGCTTATAGAAATAGCGATTTTTGTATCGCTATTTCAATATTGTCTACAGGCTGTAAGTTTCTCATTTGATATTTAACTTGATTAATAATTTGCGAAACAGTTGCACAACTGTTATTGTCGCTGCTTAAGAAATTGACTGCCTTTAGTACATGACGATCCACTTTCTTGGGCACCTTAAAAACCTCTATATTTAATTTATTTTGCAATAAGTTGCAATAAAATATTGGTAAAAAATACATTGCAAATCAAATTTACACACTTCTACTTCTTGATCTTTAACGGAGAAGGCGGACGATTAAGGTTTTAATTCAGGAAAGCGTTGTGTCCCAAATATTTTGCTTCGTTAGTTCTGTTGTCCAAGAAGCATAAATAGAATCAGAGTCATTAAACCTTTCCGAATTGTTGTATAGATACACAACATTAACCTCATTTTCCACGGGCTGTTCTTGCATAAGGACATTGTTTTGTGCACTTTTAAGTAAATGTTCACTTATCTCTATTGGCGTAGTGTTTAAGCTCTGCGAAAAATTATATTTGACATTTAAATTGCTGACGGCGCTCCCCGCTGGAATTTGAAAGCTGTTCACAATATTATTCGCTTCGCAAGCTTTTTCTTTTATGGATTTTCTCAAAGCCAAATTCTTATTATTAGTGCGCAAACGGTTGCAAGATCTTTCGTACTGATCGCCCGACAAAGAGGCCTCGCTATATAACTGATTTCTCACAATGTTTGGGTCAAACCTGCTGAAGGTTCTTTTTCGCAAAAAATTAAAAAGAAAATAATAAATCTGTCAATTTTTTTTAAGATAGATGGAATACAACTTACAATGGGTTTCAACTGGTCTGTGTTATTTCTAGTTACCTTGGAACTTGAAGTTTTGCCAACAGTATACTTTCCGGGTCCAGCTCGATTTATCAGACCTACATTGCTGAAGTTCTTTATTGATTTTTGTATCGCTATTTCAATATTGTCTACAGGTTGTAAGTTTCTCATTTGATATTTAACTTGATTAATAATTTGCGAAACAGTTGCACAACTGTTATTGTCGTTGCTTAAGAAATTGACTGCCTTTAGTACATGACGATCCACTTTCTTGGGCACTTTAAAAACCTCCATATTTTATTTAGAGTTAAAACTTATAGAAATAGCGATTTTTGTATCGCTATTTCAATATTGTCTACAGGCTGTAAGTTTCTCATTTGATATTTAACTTGATTAATAATTTGCGAAACAGTTGCACAACTGTTATTGTCGCTGCTTAAGAAATTGACTGCCTTTAGTACATGACGATCCACTTTCTTGGGCACTTTAAAAACCTCCATATTTTATTTAGAGTTATTTTAAAAAAATACACAAAAAATTTGTATATATTAAATTTCTCACAAATACTTCTAAGTTCAAATTTAAAAATACATCAATATATATTTTCAACATAAAATAAATTTCAACGCACACTGAATATTTTAAATCACAGGTATTTATTAGAAATCACACAGAGGTAGAAATTATTAAGCAAAAACTTGAACTTGAGGACATTTGAATGCACAGAAGGTCTGAACTGATCAGCAATTGGTTTATGTTTCTACCTTCCAAGTTAACATGCACCATTGCAGTTTCTACCACTGCCGCTTGTTTAAATATCCTTTTGTTCTACTTCTCATGGATCTTGTGCATCACATTAAAAACTGAAGTTGCATTCAACGCTATTTTAATGATTTTTGTATCGCTTTTTCAGTATTTATTTATATACTATATTTAATTTATTTTGCAATAAGTTGCAATAAAAAAATTGGTAAAAAATACATTGCAAATCAAATTTACACACTTCTACTTCTTGATCTTTAACGGAGAAGGCGGACGATTAAGGTTTTAATTCAGGAAAGCGTTGTGTCCCAAATATTTTGCTTCGTTAGTTCTGTTGTCCAAGAAGCATAAATAGAATCAGAGTCATTAAACCTTTCCGAATTGTTGTATAGATACACAACATTAACCTCATTTTCCACGGGCTGTTCTTGCATAAGGACATTGTTTTGTGCACTTTTAAGTAAATGTTCACTTATCTCTATTGGCGTAGTGTTTAAGCTCTGCGAAAAATTATATTTGACATTTAAATTGCTGACGGCGCTCCCCGCTGGAATTTGAAAGCTGTTCACAATATTATTCGCTTCGCAAGCTTTTTCTTTTATGGATTTTCTCAAAGCCAAATTCTTATTATTAGTGCGCAAACGGTTGCAAGATCTTTCGTACTGATCGCCCGACAAAGAGGCCTCGCTATATAACTGATTTCTCACAATGTTTGGGTCAAACCTGCTGAAGGTTCTTTTTCGCAAAAAATTAAAAAGAAAATAATAAATCTGTCAATTTTTTTTAAGATAGATGGAATACAACTTACAATGGGTTTCAACTGGTCTGTGTTATTTCTAGTTACCTTGGAACTTGAAGTTTTGCCAACAGTATACTTTCCGGGTCCAGCTCGATTTATCAGACCTACATTGCTGAAGTTCTTTATTGATTTTTGTATCGCTATTTCAATATTGTCTACAGGTTGTAAGTTTCTCATTTGATATTTAACTTGATTAATAATTTGCGAAACAGTTGCACAACTGTTATTGTCGTTGCTTAAGAAATTGACTGCCTTTAGTACATGACGATCCACTTTCTTGGGCACTTTAAAAACCTCCATATTTTATTTAGAGTTAAAACTTATAGAAATAGCGATTTTTGTATCGCTATTTCAATATTGTCTACAGGCTGTAAGTTTCTCATTTGATATTTAACTTGATTAATAATTTGCGAAACAGTTGCACAACTGTTATTGTCGCTGCTTAAGAAATTGACTGCCTTTAGTACATGACGATCCACTTTCTTGGGCACTTTAAAAACCTCCATATTTTATTTAGAGTTATTTTTAAAAAATACACAAAAAATTTGTATATATTAAATTTTTCACAAATACTTCTAAGTTCAAATTTAAAAATACATCAATATATATTTTCAACATAAAATAAATTTCAACGCACACTGAATATTTTAAATCACAGGTATTTATTAGAAATCACACAGAGGTAGAAATTATCAAGCAAAAACTTGAACTTGAGGACATTTGAATGCACAGAAGGTCTGAACTGATCAGCAATTGGTTTATGTTTCTACCTTCCAAGTTAACATGCACCATTGCAGTTTCTACCACTGCCGCTTGTTTAAATATCCTTTTGTTCTACTTCTCATGGATCTTGTGCATCACATTAAAAACTGAAGTTGCATTCAACGCTATTTTAATGATTTTTGTATCGCTTTTTCAGTATTGTCTACAGGCTGTAAATTTCTCATTTGATATTTAACTTGATTAATAATTTGCGAAACAGTTGCACAACTGTTATTGTCGTTGCTTAAGAAATTGACTGCCTTTAGTACATGACGATTCACTTTCTTGGGCACCTTAAAAACCTCTATATTTAATTTATTTTGCAATAAGTTGCAATAAAAAAATTGGTAAAAAATACATTGCAAATCAAATTTACACACTTCTACTTCTTGATCTTTAACGGAGAAGGCGGACGATTAAGGTTTTAATTCAGGAAAGCGTTGTGTCCCAAATATTTTGCTTCGTTAGTTCTGTTGTCCAAGAAGCATACGTAGAATCAGAGTCATTAAACCTTTCCGAATTGTTGTATAAATACACAACATTAACCTCATTTTCCACGGGCTGTTCTTGCATAAGGACATTGTTTTGTGCACTTTTAAATAAAAGTTCACTTATCTCTATTGGCGTAGTGTTTAAGCTCTGCGAAAAATTATATTTGACATTTAAATTGCTGACGGCGCTCCCCGCTGGAATTTTAAAGCTGTTCACAATATTATTCGCTTCGGGAGCTGTTTCTTTTATGGATTTTCTCAAAGCCAAATTCTTATTATTAGTGCGCAAACGTTTGCAAGATCTTTCGTACTGATCGGCCGACAAAGAGATTTCGCTATATAACTGATTTCTCTCAATGTTTGGGTCAAACCTGCTGAAGGTTCTTTTTCGCAAAAACTTAAAAATAAAATAATAAATCTGTCAATTTTTTTTTAAGATAGATGGAATACAACTTACGCTGGGTTTCAACAGGTCTGTGTTCTTTCTAGTTACCTTGGAACTTGAAGTTTTGCCAACACTATACTTTCCGGGTTTAGCTCGATTTATCAGATCAACATTTCTGAAGTTCTTTATTAATTTTTGTATCGCTATTTCAATATTGTCTACAGGCTGTAAGTTTCTCATTTGATATTTAACTTGATTAATAATTTGCGAAACAGTTGCACAACTGTTATTGTCGTTGCTTAAGAAATTGACTGCCATGAGTACATGACGATTGATTTTCTTGGGCACCTTAAAAACCTCCATATTTTATTTAGAGTTAAAGCTTATTTTTAAAAAATACACAAAAAATTTGTATATATTAAATTTTTCACAAATACTTCTAAGTTCAAATTTAAAAATACATAAATATATATTTTCAACATAAAATAAATTTCAACGCACACTAAATATTTTAAATCACAGGTATTATTAGAAATCACACAGAGGTAGAAATTATCAAGCAAAAACTTGAACTTGAGGACATTTGAATGCACAGAAGGTCTGAGCTGATCAGCAATTGGTTTATGTTTCTACCTTCCAAGTTAACATGCACCATTGCAGTTTCTACCACTGCCGCTTGTTTAAGTATCCTTTTGTTGTGCTTCTCATGGATCTTGTGTATCACATTAAAAACTGAAGTTGCATTCAACGCTATTTTAATGATTTTTGTATCGCTATTTCAGTATTGTCTACAGGCTGTAAATTTCTCATTTGATATTTAACTTGATTAATAATTTGCGAAACAGTTGCACAACTGTTATTGTCGCTGCTTAAGAAATTGACTGTCATGAGTACATGACGATTGATTTTCTTGGGCACCTTAAAAACCTCTATATTTAATTTATTTTGCAATAAGTTGCAATAAAAAACTTGGTAAAAAATACATTGCAAATCAAATTTACACACTTCTACTTCTTGATCTTTAACGGAGAAGGCGGACGATTAAGGTTTTAATTCAGGAAAGCGTTGTGTCCCAAATATTTTGCTTCGTTAGTTCTGTTGTCCAAGAAGCATACGTAGAATCAGAGTCATTAAACCTTTCCGAATTGTTGTATAGATACACAACATTAACCTCATTTATCACGGGCTGTTCTTGCATAAGGACATTGTTTTGTGCACTTTTAAGTAAAAGTTCACTTATCTCTATTGGCGTAGTGTTTAAGATCTGCGAAAAATTATATTTGACATTTAAATTGCTGACGGCGCTCCCCGCTGGAATTTGAAAGCTGTTCACAATATTATTCGCTTCGCTGGCTTTTTCTTTTATGGATTTTCTCAAAGCCAAATTCTTATTATTAGTGCGCAAACGGTTGCAAGATCTTTCGTACAGATCGCCCGACAAAGAGGCCTCGCTATATAACTGATTTCTCACAATGTTTGGGTCAAACCTGCTGAAGGTTCTTTTTCGCAAAAACTTAAAAAGAAAATAATAAATCTGTCAATTTTTTTTTAAGATAGATGGAATACAACTTACAATGGGTTTCAACTGGTCTGTGTTATTTCTAGTTACCTTGGAACTTGAAGTTTTGCCAACAGTATACTTTCCGGGTCCAGGTCGATTTATCAGGCCTACATTGCTGAAGTTCTTTATTGATTTTTGTATCGCGATTTCAATATTGTCTACAGGTTGTAAGTTTCTCATTTGATATTTAACTTGATTAATAATTTGCGAAACAGTTGCACAACTGTTATTGTCGTTGCTTAAGAAATTGACTGCCATGAGTACATGACGATCCACTTTCTTGGGCACTATAAAAACCTCCATATTTTATTTAGAGTTAAAGCTTATTTTTAAAAAATACACAAAAAATTTGTATATATTAATTTTTTCACAAATACTTCTAAGTTCAAATTTGAAAATACATACATAAATATATATTTTCAACATAAAATAAATTTCAACGCACACTGAATATTTTAAATCACAAGTGTTTATTAAAAAGCACACAGAGGTAGAAATTATCAAGCAAAAACTTGAACTTGAGGACATTTGAATGCACAGAAGGTCTGAACTGATCAGCAATTGGTTTATGTTTCTACCTTCCAAGTTAACATGCACCATTGCAGTTTCTACCACTGCCGCTTCTTTAAATATCCTTTTGTTCTGCTTCTCATGGATCTTGTGCATCACATTAAAAACTGAAGTTGCATTCAACGCTATTTTAAAGATTTTTGTATCGCTATTTCAGTATTGTCTACCGGCTGTAAATTTCTTATTTGATATATAACTTGATTAATAATTTGCGAAACAGTTGCACAACTGTTATTGTCGTTGTTTAAGAAACTGACTGCCATGAGTACATGACGATTGACTTTCTTGGGCACCTTAAAAACCTCTATATTTAATTTATTTTGCAATAAGTTGCAATAAAAAAATTGGTAAAAAATACATTGTAAATATAATTTACACACTTCTACTTCGTGATCTTTAACGGAGAAGGCGGACGATTAAGGTTTTAATTCAGGAAAGCGTTGTGTCCCAAATATTTTGCTTCGTTAGTTCTGTTGTCCAAGAAGCATACGTAGAATCAGAGTCATTAAACCTTTCCGAATTGTTGTATAGATACACAACATTAACCTCATTTTCCACGGGCTGTTCTTGCATAAGGACATTGTTTTGTGCACTTTTAAATAAAAGTTCACTTATCTCTATTGGCGTAGTGTTTAAGCTCTGCGAAAAATTATATTTGACATTTAAATTGCTGACGGCGCTCCCCGCTGGAATTTGAAAGCTGTTCACAATATTATTCGCTTCGCAAGCTGTTTCTTTTTTGGATTTTCTCAAAGCCAAATTCTTATTATTAGTGCGCAAACGTTTGCAAGATCTTTCGTACTGATCGCCCGACAAAGAGGCCTCGCTATATAACTGATTTCTCTCAATGTTTGGGTCAAACCTGCTGAAGGTTCTTTTTCGCAAAAACTTAAAAAGAAAATAATAAAGCTGTCAATTTTTTTTTAAGATAGATGGAATACAGCTTACACTGGGTTTCAACTGGTCTGTGTTCTTTCTAGTTACCTTGGAACTTGAAGTTTTGCCAACAGTATACCTTCCGGGTCCAGCTCGATTTATCAGACCTACATTGCTGAAGTTCTTTATTGATTTTTGTATCGCTATTTCAATATTGTCTACAGGCTGTAAGTTTCTCATTTGATATTTAACTTGATTAATAATTTGCGAAACAGTTGCACAACTGTTATTGTCGTTGCTTAAGAAATTGACTGCCATGAGTACATGACGATTGATTTTCTTGGGCACCTTAAAAACCTCCATATTTTATTTAGAGTTAAAGCTTATTTTTAAAAAATACACAAAAAATTTGTATATATTAAATTTTTCACAAATACTTCTAAGTTCAAATTTAAAAATACATAAATATATATTTTCAACATAAAATAAATTTCAACGCACACTAAATATTTTAAATCACAGGTATTATTAGAAATCACACAGAGGTAGAAATTATCAAGCAAAAACTTGAACTTGAGGACATTTGAATGCACAGAAGGTCTGAGCTGATCAGCAATTGGTTTATGTTTCTACCTTCCAAGTTAACATGCACCATTGCAGTTTCTACCACTGCCGCTTGTTTAAGTATCCTTTTGTTGTGCTTCTCATGGATCTTGTGTATCACATTAAAAACTGAAGTTGCATTCAACGCTATTTTAATGATTTTTGTATCGCTATTTCAGTATTGTCTACAGGCTGTAAATTTCTCATTTGATATTTAACTTGATTAATAATTTGCGAAACAGTTGCACAACTGTTATTGTCGCTGCTTAAGAAATTGACTGTCATGAGTACATGACGATTGATTTTCTTGGGCACCTTAAAAACCTCTATATTTAATTTATTTTGCAATAAGTTGCAATAAAAAACTTGGTAAAAAATACATTGCAAATCAAATTTACACACTTCTACTTCTTGATCTTTAACGGAGAAGGCGGACGATTAAGGTTTTAATTCAGGAAAGCGTTGTGTCCCAAATATTTTGCTTCGTTAGTTCTGTTGTCCAAGAAGCATACGTAGAATCAGAGTCATTAAACCTTTCCGAATTGTTGTATAGATACACAACATTAACCTCATTTATCACGGGCTGTTCTTGCATAAGGACATTGTTTTGTGCACTTTTAAGTAAAAGTTCACTTATCTCTATTGGCGTAGTGTTTAAGATCTGCGAAAAATTATATTTGACATTTAAATTGCTGACGGCGCTCCCCGCTGGAATTTGAAAGCTGTTCACAATATTATTCGCTTCGCTGGCTTTTTCTTTTATGGATTTTCTCAAAGCCAAATTCTTATTATTAGTGCGCAAACGGTTGCAAGATCTTTCGTACAGATCGCCCGACAAAGAGGCCTCGCTATATAACTGATTTCTCACAATGTTTGGGTCAAACCTGCTGAAGGTTCTTTTTCGCAAAAACTTAAAAAGAAAATAATAAATCTGTCAATTTTTTTTTAAGATAGATGGAATACAACTTACAATGGGTTTCAACTGGTCTGTGTTATTTCTAGTTACCTTGGAACTTGAAGTTTTGCCAACAGTATACTTTCCGGGTCCAGGTCGATTTATCAGACCTACATTGCTGAAGTTCTTTATTGATTTTTGTATCGCGATTTCAATATTGTCTACAGGTTGTAAGTTTCTCATTTGATATTTAACTTGATTAATAATTTGCGAAACAGTTGCACAACTGTTATTGTCGTTGCTTAAGAAATTGACTGCCATGAGTACATGACGATCCACTTTCTTGGGCACTATAAAAACCTCCATATTTTATTTAGAGTTAAAGCTTATTTTTAAAAAATACACAAAAAATTTGTATATATTAATTTTTTCACAAATACTTCTAAGTTCAAATTTGAAAATACATACATAAATATATATTTTCAACATAAAATAAATTTCAACGCACACTGAATATTTTAAATCACAAGTGTTTATTAAAAAGCACACAGAGGTAGAAATTATCAAGCAAAAACTTGAACTTGAGGACATTTGAATGCACAGAAGGTCTGAACTGATCAGCAATTGGTTTATGTTTCTACCTTCCAAGTTAACATGCACCATTGCAGTTTCTACCACTGCCGCTTCTTTAAATATCCTTTTGTTCTGCTTCTCATGGATCTTGTGCATCACATTAAAAACTGAAGTTGCATTCAACGCTATTTTAAAGATTTTTGTATCGCTATTTCAGTATTGTCTACCGGCTGTAAATTTCTTATTTGATATATAACTTGATTAATAATTTGCGAAACAGTTGCACAACTGTTATTGTCGTTGTTTAAGAAACTGACTGCCATGAGTACATGACGATTGACTTTCTTGGGCACCTTAAAAACCTCTATATTTAATTTATTTTGCAATAAGTTGCAATAAAAAAATTGGTAAAAAATACATTGTAAATATAATTTACACACTTCTACTTCGTGATCTTTAACGGAGAAGGCGGACGATTAAGGTTTTAATTCAGGAAAGCGTTGTGTCCCAAATATTTTGCTTCGTTAGTTCTGTTGTCCAAGAAGCATACGTAGAATCAGAGTCATTAAACCTTTCCGAATTGTTGTATAGATACACAACATTAACCTCATTTTCCACGGGCTGTTCTTGCATAAGGACATTGTTTTGTGCACTTTTAAATAAAAGTTCACTTATCTCTATTGGCGTAGTGTTTAAGCTCTGCGAAAAATTATATTTGACATTTAAATTGCTGACGGCGCTCCCCGCTGGAATTTGAAAGCTGTTCACAATATTATTCGCTTCGCAAGCTGTTTCTTTTTTGGATTTTCTCAAAGCCAAATTCTTATTATTAGTGCGCAAACGTTTGCAAGATCTTTCGTACTGATCGCCCGACAAAGAGGCCTCGCTATATAACTGATTTCTCTCAATGTTTGGGTCAAACCTGCTGAAGGTTCTTTTTCGCAAAAACTTAAAAAGAAAATAATAAAGCTGTCAATTTTTTTTTAAGATAGATGGAATACAGCTTACACTGGGTTTCAACTGGTCTGTGTTCTTTCTAGTTACCTTGGAACTTGAAGTTTTGCCAACAGTATACCTTCCGGGTCCAGCTCGATTTATCAGACCTACATTGCTGAAGTTCTTTATTGATTTTTGTATCGCTATTTCAATATTGTCTACAGGCTGTAAGTTTCTCATTTGATATTTAACTTGATTAATAATTTGCGAAACAGTTGCACAACTGTTAATGTCGCTGCTTAAGAAATTGACTGCCTTTAGTACATGACGATCCACTTTCTTGGCACTTTAAAAACCTCCATATATTATTTAGAGTTCAAGCTTATTTTTAAAAAATAAACAAAAAATTTGTATATATTAAATTTTTCACAAATACTTCTAAGTACAATTTTGAAAATACATAAATATATATTTTCAACATAAAATAAATTTCAACGCACACTGAATATTTTAAATCACAAGTGTTTATTAGAAATCACACAGAGGTAGAAATTATCAAGCAAAAACTTGAACTTGAGGACATTTGAATGCACAGAAGGTCTGACCTGATCAGCAATTGGTTTATGTTTCTACCTTCCAAGTTAACAAGCACCATTGCAGTTTCTACCACTGCCGCTTGTTTAAATATCCTTTTGTTCTGCTTCTAATGGATCTTCTGCATCACATTAAAAACTGAAGTTGCATTCAACGCTATTTTAATGATTTTTGTATCGCTATTTTAATATTGTCTACAGGCTGTTAGTTTCTCATTTGATATTTAACTTGATTAATAATTTGCGAACCAGTTGCACAACTGTTATTGTCGTTGCTTAAGAAATTGACTGCCTTTAGTACATGACGATTGACTTTCTTGGGCACCTTAAAAACCTCTATATAATTTATTTTGCAATAAGTTGCAATAAAATATTGGTAAAAAATACATTGCAAATCAAATTTACACACTTCTACTTCTTGATCTTTAACGGAGAAGGCGGACGATTAAGGTTTTAATTCAGGAAAGCGTTGTGTCCCAAATATTTTGCTTCGTTAGTTCTGTTGTCCAAGAAGCATACGTAGAATCAGAGTCATTAAACCTTTCCGAATTGTTGTATAGATACACAACATTAACTTCATTTTCCATGGGCTGTTCTTGCATAAGGACATTGTTTTGTGCACTTTTAAATAAAAGTTCACTTATCTCTATTGGCGTAGTGTTTAAGCTCTGCGAAAAATTATATTTGACATTTAAATTGCTGACGGCGCTCCCCGCTGGAATTTTAAAGCTGTTCACAATATTATTCGCTTCGCAAGCTGTTTCTTTTATGGATTTTCTCAAAGCCAAATTCTTATTATTAGTGCGCAAACGTTTGCAAGATCTTTCGTACTGATCGCCCGACAAAGAGGCCTCACTATATAACTGATTTCTCTCAATGTTTGGGTCAAACCTGCTGAAGGTTCTTTTTCGCAAAAACTTAAAAATAAAATAATAAATCTGTCAATTTTTTTTTAAGATAGATGGAATACAACTTACAATGGGTTTCAACTGGTCTGTGTTTTTTCTAGTAACCTTGGAACTTGAAGTTTTGCCAACACTATACTTTCCGGGTCCAGCTCGATTTATCAGACCTACATTGCTGAAGTTCTTTATTGATTTTTGTATCGCTATTTCAATATTGTCTACAGGTTGTAAGTTTCTCATTTGATATTTAACTTGATCAATAATTTGCGAAACAGTTGCAGAACTGTTATTGTCGTTGCTTAAGAAATTGACTGCCTTTAGTACATGACGATTCACTTTCTTGGGCACTTTAAAAACCTCCATATATTATTTAGAGTTAAAGCTTATTTATACAAAATACACAAAAAATTTGTATATATTAATTTTTTCACAAATACTTCTAAGTTCAAATTTGAAAATACATAAATATATGTTTTCTACATAAAATAAATTTCAACGCACACTGAATATTTTAAATCACAAGTGCTTATTAGACATCACACAGAGCTAGAAATTATCAAGCAAACACTTGAACTTGAGGACATTTGAATGCACAGAAGGTCTGAACTGATCAGCAATTGGTTTATGTTTCTACCTTGCAAGTTAACATGCACCATTGCAGTTTCTACCACTGCCGCTTGTTTAAATATCCTTTTGTTCTGCTTATCATGAATCTTCTGCATCACATTAAAAACTGAAGTTGCATTCAACGCTATTTTAATGATTTTTGTATCGCTATTTTAATATTGTCTACAGGCTGTAAGTTTCTCATTTGATATTTAACTTGATTAATAATTTGCGAAACAGTTGCACAACTGTTATTGTCGTTGCTTAAGAAATTGACTGCCATGAGTACATGACGATCCACTTTCTTGGGCACTTTAAAAACCTCCATATTTTATTTAGAGTTAAAGCTTATTTTTAAAAAATACACAAAAAATTTGTATATATTAAATTTTTCACAAATACTTCTAAGTTCAAATTTGAAAATACATATATATATATTTTCAACATAAAATAAATTTCAACGCACACTGAATATTTCAAATCACAGGTATTTATTAGAAATCACACAGATGTAGAAATTATCAAGCAAAAACTTGAACTTGAGGACATTTGAATACACAGAAGATCTGAACTGATCAGCAATTGGTTTATGTTTCTACCTTCCAAGTTAACATGCACCATTGCAGTTTCTACCACTGCCGCTTGTTTAAATATCCTTTTGTTCTGCTTCTCATGGATCTTCTGCATCACAATAAAAACTGAAGTTGCATTCAACGCTATTTTAATGATTTTTGTATCGCTATTTTA
The DNA here is from genome assembly GCA_932526305.1 of Epicampocera succincta. Taxonomy (NCBI): domain Eukaryota; kingdom Metazoa; phylum Arthropoda; class Insecta; order Diptera; family Tachinidae; genus Epicampocera; species Epicampocera succincta. The sequence continues at coordinate 1,164,024 of CAKOAZ010000002.1, read as the reverse complement.
ATATTGTCTACAGGCTGTAAGTTTCTCATTTGATATTTAACTTGATTAATAATTTGCGAAACAGTTGCAGAACTGTTATTGTCGCTGCTTAAGAAATTGACTGCCTTTAGTACATGACGATCCACTTTCTTGGGCACTTTAAAAACCTCCATATTTTATTTAGAGTTAAAGCTTATTTTTAAAATATACACAAAAAATTTGTATATATTAAATTTTTCACAAATACACAACATTAACCTCATTTTCCACGGGCTGTTCTTGCATAAGGACATTGTTTTGTGCACTTTTAAATAAAAGTTCACTTATCTCTATTGGCGTAGTGTTTAAGCTCTGCGAAAAATTATATTTGACATTTAAATTGCTGACGGTGCTCCCCGCTGGAATTTTAAAGCTGTTCAAAATATTATTCGCTTCGCAAGCTGTTTCTTTTATGGATTTTCTCAAAGCCAAATTCTTATTATTAGTGCGCAAACGTTTGCAAGATCTTTCGTACTGATCGGCCGACAAAGAGACTTCGCTATATAACTGATTTCTCTCAATGTTTGGGCCAAACCTGCTGAAGGTTCTTTTTCGCAAAAACTTAAAAATAAAATAATAAATCTGTCAATTTTTTTTTAAGATAGATGGAATACAACTTACAATGGGTTTCAACTGGTCTGTGTTTTTTCTAGTTACCTTGGAACTTGAAGTTTTGCCAACAGTATACTTTCCGGGTCCAGCTCGATTTATCAGACCTACATTGCTAAAGTTTTTTAATGATTTTTGTATCGCTATTTCAATATTGTCTACAGGCTGTAAGTTTCTCATTTGATATTTAACTTGATTAATAATTTGCGAAACAGTTGCAGAACTGTTATTGTCGCTGCTTAAGAAATTGACTGCCTTTAGTACATGACGATCCACTTTCTTGGGCACTTTAAAAACCTCCATATTTTATTTAGAGTTAAAGCTTATTTTTAAAATATACACAAAAAATTTGTATATATTAAATTTTTCACAAATACTTCTAAGTTCAAATTTGAAAATACATAAATATATATTTTCAACATAAAATAAATTTCAACGCACACTGAATATTTTAAATCACAGGTATTTATTAGAAATCACACAGAGGTAGAAATTATCAAGCAAAAACTTGACCTTGAGGACATTTGAATGCACAGAAGGTCTGAACTGATCAGCAATTGGTTTATGTTTCTACCTTCCAAGTTAACATGCACCATTGCAGTTTCTACCACTGCCGCTTGTTTAAATATCCTTTTGTTGTGTTGCTCATGGATCTTGTGCATCACATTAAAAACTGAAGTTGCATTCAACGCTATTTTAAAGATTTTTGTATCGCTATTTCAGTATTGTCTACCGGCTGTAAATTTCTCATTTGATATATAACTTGATTAATAATTTGCGAAACAGTTGCACAACTGTTATTGTCGTTGCTTAAGAAACTGACTGCCATGAGTACATTACGATTGAATTTTTTGGGCACCTTAAAAACCTCTATATATAATTTATTTTGCAATAAGTTGCAATAAAAAAATTGGTAAAAAATACATTGTAAATATAATTTACACACTTCTACTTCGTGATCTTTAACGGAGAAGGCGGACGATTAAGGTTTTAATTCAGGAAAGCGTTGTGTCCCAAATATTTTGCTTCGTTAGTTCTGTTGTCCAAGAAGCATACGTAGAATCAGAGTCATTAAACCTTTCCGAATTGTTGTATAGATACACAACATTAACCTCATTTTCCACGGGCTGTTCTTGCATAAGGACATTGTTTTGTGCACTTTTAAATAAAAGTTCACTTATCTCTATTGGCGTAGTGTTTAAGCTCTGCGAAAAATTATATTTGACATTTAAATTGCTGACGGCGCTCCCCGCTGGAATTTTAAAGCTGTTCACAATATTATTCGCTTCGCAAGCTTTTTCTTTTATGGATTTTCTCAAAGCCAAATTCTTATTATTAGTGCGCAAACGTTTGCAAGATCTTTCGTACTGATCGCCCGACAAAGAGGCCTCGCTATATAACTGATTTCTCTCAATGTTTGGGTCAAACCTGCTGAAGGTTCTTTTTCGCAAAAACTTAAAAAGAAAATAATAAAGCTGTCAATTTTTTTTTAAGATAGATGGAATACAACTTACAATGGGTTTCAACTGGTCTGTGTTTTTTCTAGTTACCTTGGAACTTGAAGTTTTGCCAACAGTATACTTTCCGGGTCCAGCTCGATTTATCAGACCTACATTGCTGAAGTTCTTTATTGATTTTTGTATCGCTATTTCAATATTGTCTACAGGTTGTAAGTTTCTCATTTGATATTTAACTTGATTAATAATTTGCGAAACAGTTGCAGAACTGTTATTGTCGTTGCTTAAGAAATTGACTGCCTTTAGTACATGACGATCCACTTTCTTGGGCACTTTAAAAACCTCCATATTTTATTTAGAGTTAAAGATTATTTTTAAAAAATACACAAAAAATTTGTATATATTAAATTTTTCACAAATACTTCTAAGTTCAAATTTGAAAATACATATATATATATTTTCAACATAAAATAAATTTCAACGCACACTGAATATTTTAAATCACAGGTATTTAATAGAAATCACACAGAGGTAGAAATTATCAAGCAAAAACTTGAACTTGAGGACATTTGAATGCACAGAAGATCTGAACTGATCAGCAATTGGTTTATGTTTCTACCTTCCAAGTTAACATGCACCATTGCAGTTTCTACCACTGCCGCTTGTTTAAATATCCTTTTGTTGTGTTTCTCATGGATCTTGTGCATTACATTAAAAACTGAAGTTGCATTCAACGCTATTTTAATGATTTTTGTATCGCTATTTCAGTATTGTCTACAGGCTGTAAATTTCTCATTTGATATTTAACTTGATTAATAATTTGCGACACAGTTGCACAACTGTTATTGTCGTTGCTTAAGAAATTGACTGCCGTTAGTACATGACGAATCACTTTCTTGGGCACCTTAAAAACCTCTATATTTAATTTATTTTGCAATAAGTTGCAATAAAAAAATTGGTAAAAAATACATTGCAAATCAAATTTACACACTTCTACTTCTTGATCTTTAACGGAGAAGGCGGACGATTAAGGTTTTAATTCAGGAAAGCGTTGTGTCCCAAATATTTTGCTTCGTTAGTTCTGTTGTCCAAGAAGCATACGTAGAATCAGAGTCATTAAACCTTTCCGAATTGTTGTATAAATACACAACATTAACCTCATTTTCCACGGGCTGTTCTTGCATAAGGACATTGTTTTGTGCACTTTTGAATAAAAGTTCACTTATCTCTATTGGCGTAGTGTTTAAGCTCTGCGAAAAATTATATTTGACATTTAAATTGCTGACGCCGCTCCCCGCTGGAATTTTAAAGCTGTTCACAATATTATTCGCTTCGCAAGATGTTTCTTTTATGGATTTTCTCAAAGCCAAATTTTTATTATTAGTGCGCAAACGTTTGCAAGATCTTTCGTACTGATCGCCCGACAAAGAGGCCTCGCTATATAACTGATTTCTCTCAATGTTTGGGTCAAACCTGCTGAAGGTTCTTTTTCGCAAAAACTTAAAAAGAAAATAATAAATCTGTCAATTTTTTTTTAAGATAGATGGAATACAACTTACACTGGGTTTCAACAGGTCTGTGTTCTTTCTAGTTACCTTGGAACTTGAAGTTTTGCCAACAGTATACTTTCCGGGTCCAGCTCGATTTATCAGACCTACATTGCTGAAGTTCTTTATTGATTTTTGTATCGCTATTTCAATATTGTCTACAGGCCGTAAGTTTCTCATTTGATATTTAACTTGATTAATAATTTGCGAAACAGTTGCACAACTGTTATTGTCGCTGCTTAAGAAATTGACTGCCTTTAGTACATGATGATCCACTTTCTTGGGCACTTTAAAAACCTCCATATTTTATTTAGAGTTAAAGCTTATTTTTAAAAAATACACAAAAAATTTGTATATATTAAATTTTTCACAAATACTTCTAAGTTCAAATTTGAAAATACATAAATATATATTTTCAACATAAAATAAATTTCAACGCACACTGAATATTTTAAATCACAAGTGTTTATTAGAAATCACACAGAGGTAGAAATTATCAAGTTAAAACTTGAACTTGAGGACATTTGAATGCACAGAAGGTCTGACCTGATCAGCAATTGGTTTATGTTTCTACCTTCCAAGTTACCATGCACCATTGCAGTTTCTACCACTGCCGCTTGTTTAAATATCCTTTTGTTCTGCTTCTCATGGATCTTCTGCATCACATCAAAAACTGAAGTTGCATTCAACGCTATTTTAATGATTTTTGTATCGCTATTTCAATATTGCTTACAGGCTGTAAGTTTCTCATTTGATATTTAACTTGATTAATAATTTGCGAAACAGTTGCACAACTGTTATTGTCGTTGCTTAAGAAATTGACTGCCGTTAGTACATGACGATTCACTTTCTTGGGCACCTTAAAAACCTCTATATTTAATTTATTTTGCAATAAGAAGAAGAAGAAGACCCCCTGCTGGAATTTTAAAGTTGTTCACAATATTATTCGCTTCGTAAGCTGTTTCTTTTATGGATTTTCTCGAGCCAAATTCTTATTATTAGTGCGCAAACGTTTGCAAGATCTTTCGTAATGATCGCCCGACAAAGAGGCCTCGCTATATAACTGATTTCTCTCAATGTTTGGGTCAAACCTGCTGAAGGTTCTTTTTCGCAAAAACTTAAAAAGAAAATAATAACTCCAAATATTTTGCTTCGTTAGTTCTGTTGTCCTAGAAGCATATGTAGAATCAGAGTCATTAAACCTTTCCGAATTGTTGTATAGATACACAACATTAACCTCATTTTCCACGGGCTGTTCTTGCATAAGGACATTGTTTTGTGCACTTTTAAATAAAAGTTCACTTATCTCTATTGGCGTAGTGTTTAAGCTCTGCGAAAAATTATATTTGACATTTAAATTGCTGACGGCGCTCCCCGCTGGAATTTGAAAGCTGTTCACAATATTATTCGCTTCGCAAGCTGTTTCTTTTATGGATTTTCTCAAAGCCAAATTCTTATTATTAGTGCGCAAACGTTTGCAAGATCTTTCGTACTGATCGCCCGACAAAGAGGCCTCGCTATATAACTGATTTCTCTCAATGTTTGGGTCAAACCTGCTGAAGGTTCTTTTTCGCAAAAACTTAAAAAGAAAATAATAAATCTGTCAATTTTTTTTAAGCTAGATGGAATACAACTCACACTGGGTTTCAACAGGTCTGTGTTCTTTCTAGTTACCTTGGAACTTGAAGTTTTGCCAACAGTATACTTTCCGGGTCCAGCTCGATTTATCAGACCTACATTGCTGAAGTTTTTTAATGATTTTTGTATCGCTATTTCAGTATTGTCTACCGGCTGTAAATTTCTCATTTGATATATAACTTGATTAATAATTTTCGAAACAGTTGCACAACTGTTATTGTCGTTGCTTAAGAAACTGACTGCCATGAGTACATGACGATTGACTTTCTTGGGCACCTTAAAAACCTCTATATTTAATTTATTTTGCAATAAGTTGCAATAAAAAAATTGGTAAAAAATACATTGCAAATCAAATTTACACACTTCTACTTCTTGATCTTTAACGGAGAAGGCGGACGATTAAGGTTTTAATTCAGGAAAGCGTTGTGTCCCAAATATTTTGCTTCGTTAGTTCTGTTGTCCAAGAAGCATACGTAGAATCAGAGTCATTAAACCTTTCCGAATTGTTGTATAGATACACAACATTAACCTCATTTTCCACGGGCTGTTCTGGCATAAGGACATTGTTTTGTGCACTTTTAAATAAAAGTTCACTTATCTCTATTGGCGTAGTGTTTAAGCTCTGCGAAAAATTATATTTGACATTTAAATTGCTGACGGCGCTCCCCGCTGAAATTTGAAAGCTGTTCACAATATTATTCGCTTCGCAAGCTGTTTCTTTTATGGATTTTCTCAAAGCCAAATTCTTATTATTAGTGCGCAAACGTTTGCAAGATCTTTCGTACTGATCGCCCGACAAAGAGGCCTGGCTATATAACTGATTTCTCTCAATGTTTGGGTCAAACCTGCTGAAGGTTCTTTTTCGCAAAAACTTAAAAAGAAAATAATAAAGCTGTCAATTTTTTTTAAGATAGATGGAATACAACTTACAATGGGTTTCAACTGGTCTGTGTTCTTTCTAGTTACCTTGGAACTTGAAGTTTTGCCAACAGTATACTTTCCGGGTCCAGCTCGATTTATCAGACCTACATTGCTGAAGTTCTTTATTGATTTTTGTATCGCTATTTCAATATTGTCTACAGGTTGTAAGTTTCTCATTTGATATTTAACTTGATTAATAATTTGCGAAACAGTTGCAGAACTGTTATTGTCGTTGCTTAAGAAATTGACTGCCTTTAGTACATGACGATCCACTTTCTTGGGCACTTTAAAAACCTCCATATTTTATTTAGAGTTAAAGCTTATTTTTAAAAAATAAACAAAAAATTTGTATATATTAAATTTTTCACAAATACTTCTAAGTACAATTTTGAAAATACATAAATATATATTTTCAACATAAAATAAATTTCAACGCACACTGAATATTTTAAATCACAAGTGTTTATTAGAAATCACACAGAGGTAGAAATTATCAAGCAAAAACTTGAACTTGAGGACATTTGAATGCACAGAAGGTCTGACCTGATCAGCAATTGGTTTATGTTTGTACCTTCCAAGTTACCATGCACCATTGCAGTTTCTACCACTGCCGCTTGTTTAAATATCCTTTTGTTCTTCTTCTCATGGATCTTCTGCATCACATCAAAAACTTAAGTTGCATTCAACGCTATTTTAATGATTTTTGTATCGCTATTTCAATATTGCTTACAGGCTGTAAGTTTCTCATTTGATATTTAACTTGATTAATAATTTGCGAAACAGTTGCACAACTGTTATTGTCGCTGCTTAAGAAATTGACTGCCTTTAGTACATGACGATCCACTTTCTTGGGCACTTTAAAAACCTCCATATTTTATTTAGAGTTAAAGCTTATTTTTAAAAAATATACAAAAAATTTGTATATATTAAATTTTTCACAAATACTTCTAAGTTCAAATTTGAAAATACATAAATATATATTTTCAACATAAAATAAATTTCAACGCACACTGAATATTTTAAATCACAAGTGTTTATTAGAAATCACATAGAGGTAGAAATTATCAAGTTAAAACTTGAACTTGAGGACATTTGAATGCACAGAAGGTCTGACCTGATCAGCAATTGGTTTATGTTTCTACCTTCCAAGTTACCATGCACCATTGCAGTTTCTACCACTGCCGCTTGTTTAAATATCCTTTTGTTCTGCTTCTCATGGATCTTCTGCATCACATCAAAAACTGAAGTTGCATTCAACGCTATTTTAATGATTTTTGTATCGCTATTTCAATATTGCTTACAGGCTGTAAGTTTCTCATTTGATATTTAACTTGATTAATAATTTGCGAAACAGTTGCACAACTGTTATTGTCGTTGCTTAAGAAATTGACTGCCGTTAGTACATGACGATTCACTTTCTTGGGCACCTTAAAAACCTCTATATTTAATTTATTTTGCAATAAGAAGAAGAAGAAGACCCCCTGCTGGAATTTTAAAGTTGTTCACAATATTATTCGCTTCGTAAGCTGTTTCTTTTATGGATTTTCTCGAGCCAAATTCTTATTATTAGTGCGCAAACGTTTGCAAGATCTTTCGTAATGATCGCCCGACAAAGAGGCCTCGCTATATAACTGATTTCTCTCAATGTTTGGGTCAAACCTGCTGAAGGTTCTTTTTCGCAAAAACTTAAAAAGAAAATAATAACTCCAAATATTTTGCTTCGTTAGTTCTGTTGTCCTAGAAGCATATGTAGAATCAGAGTCATTAAACCTTTCCGAATTGTTGTATAGATACACAACATTAACCTCATTTTCCACGGGCTGTTCTTGCATAAGGACATTGTTTTGTGCACTTTTAAATAAAAGTTCACTTATCTCTATTGGCGTAGTGTTTAAGCTCTGCGAAAAATTATATTTGGCATTTAAATTGCTGACGGCGCTCCCCGCTGGAATTTGAAAGCTGTTCACAATATTATTCGCTTCGCAAGCTGTTTCTTTTATGGATTTTCTCAAAGCCAAATTTTTATTATTAGTGCGCAAACGTTTGCAAGATCTTTCGTACTGATCGCCCGACAAAGAGGCCTCGCTATATAACTGATTTCTCTCAATGTTTGGGTCAAACCTGCTGAAGGTTCTTTTTCGCAAAAACTTAAAAAGAAAATAATAAATCTGTCAATTTTTTTTTAAGATAGATGGAATACAACTTACACTGGGTTTCAACAGGTCTGTGTTCTTTCTAGTTACCTTGGAACTTGAAGTTTTGCCAACAGTATACTTTCCGGGTCCAGCTCGATTTATCAGACCTACATTGCTGAAGTTCTTTATTGATTTTTGTATCGCTATTTCAATATTGTCTACAGGCTGTAAGTTTCTCATTTGATATTTAACTTGATTAATAATTTGCGAAACAGTTGCACAACTGTTAATGTCGCTGCTTAAGAAATTGACTGCCTTTAGTACATGACGATTCACTTTCTTGGGCACTTTAAAAACCTCCATATTTTATTTAGAGTTAAAGCTTATTTTTAAAAAATACACAAAAAATTTGTATATATTAAATTTTTCACAAATACTTCTAAGTTCAAATTTGAAAATACATATATATATATTTTCAACATAAAATAAATTTCAACGCACACTGAATATTTTAAATCACAGGTATTTATTAGAAATCACACAGAGGTAGAAATTATCAAGCAAAAACTTGAACTTGAGGACATTTGAATGCACAGAAGATCTGAACTGATCAGCAATTGGTTTATGTTTCTACCTTCCAAGTTAACATGCACCATTGCAGTTTCTACCACTGCCGCTTGTTTAAATATCCTTTTGTTCTGCTTCTAATGGATCTTCTGCATCACATTAAAAACTGAAGTTGCATTCAACTTTATTTTAATGATTTTTGTATCGCTATTTTAATATTGTCTACAGGCTGTAAGTTTCTCATTTGATATTTAACTTGATTAATAATTTGCGAAACAGTTGCACAACTGTTATTGTCGTTGCTTAAGAAATTGACTGCTTTTAATACATGACGATTCACTTTCTTGGGCACCTTAGAAACCTCTATATTTAATTTATTTTGCAATAAGTTGCAATAAAAAAATTGGTAAAAAATACATTGCAAATCAAATTTACACACTTCTACTTCTTGATCTTTAACGGAGAAGGCGGACGATTAAGGTTTTAATTCAGGAAAGCGTTGTGTCCCAAATATTTTGCTTCGTTAGTTCTGTTGTCCAAGAAGCATACGTAGAATCAGAGTCATTAAACCTTTCCGAATTGTTGTATAGATACACAACATTAACCTCATTTTCCACGGGCTGTTCTTGCATAAGGACATTGTTTTGTGCACTTTTAAATAAAAGTTCACTTATTTCTATTGGCGTAGTGTTTAAGCTCTGCGAAAAATTATATTTGACATTTAAATTGCTGACGGCGCTCCCCGCTGGAATTTGAAAGCTGTTCACAATATTATTCGCTTCGCAAGCTGTTTCTTTTATGGATTTTCTCAAAGCCAAATTCTTATTATTAGTGCGCAAACGTTTGCAAGATCTTTCGTACTGATCGCCCGACAAAGAGGCCTCGCTATATAACTGATTTCTCTCAATGTTTGGGTCAAACCTGCTGAAGGTTCTTTTTCGCAAAAACTTAAAAAGAAAATAATAAATCTGTCAATTTTTTTTAAGCTAGATGGAATACAACTCACACTGGGTTTCAACAGGTCTGTGTTCTTTCTAGTTACCTTGGAACTTGAAGTTTTGCCAACAGTATACTTTCCGGGTCCAGCTCGATTTATCAGACCTACATTGCTGAAGTTTTTTAATGATTTTTGTATCGCTATTTCAGTATTATCTACCGGCTGTAAATTTCTCATTTGATATATAACTTGATTAATAATTTTCGAAACAGTTGCACAACTGTTATTGTCGTTGCTTAAGAAACTGACTGCCATGAGTACATGACGATTGACTTTCTTGGGCACCTTAAAAACCTCTATATTTAATTTATTTTGCAATAAGTTGCAATAAAAAAATTGGTAAAAAATACATTGTAAATATAATTTACACACTTCTACTTCTTGATCTTTAACGGAGAAGGCGGACGATTAAGGTTTTAATTCAGGAAAGCGTTGTGTCCCAAATATTTTGCTTTGTTAGTTCTGTTGTCCAAGAAGCATACGTAGAATCAGAGTCATTAAACCTTTTCGAATTGTTGTATAGATACACAACATTAACCTCATTTTCCACGGGCTGTTCTGGCATAAGGACATTGTTTTGTGCACTTTTAAATAAAAGTTCACTTATCTCTATTGGCGTAGTGTTTAAGCTCTGCGAAAAATTATATTTGACATTTAAATTGCTGACGGCGCTCCCCGCTGAAATTTGAAAGCTGTTCACAATATTATTCGCTTCGCAAGCTGTTTCTTTTATGGATTTTCTCAAAGCCAAATTCTTATTATTAGTGCGCAAACGTTTGCAAGATCTTTCGTACTGATCGCCCGACAAAGAGGCCTGGCTATATAACTGATTTCTCTCAATGTTTGGGTCAAACCTGCTGAAGGTTCTTTTTCGCAAAAACTTAAAAAGAAAATAATAAAGCTGTCAATTTTTTTTAAGATAGATGGAATACAACTTACAATGGGTTTCAACTGGTCTGTGTTCTTTCTAGTTACCTTGGAACTTGAAGTTTTGCCAACAGTATACTTTCCGGGTCCAGCTCGATTTATCAGACCTACATTGCTGAAGTTCTTTATTGATTTTTGTATCGCTATTTCAATATTGTCTACAGGTTGTAAGTTTCTCATTTGATATTTAACTTGATTAATAATTTGCGAAACAGTTGCAGAACTGTTATTGTCGTTGCTTAAGAAATTGACTGCCTTTAGTACATGACGATCCACTTTCTTGGGCACTTTAAAAACCTCCATATTTTATTTAGAGTTAAAGCTTAATTTTAAAAAATAAACAAAAAATTTGTATATATTAAATTTTTCACAAATACTTCTAAGTACAATTTTGAAAATACATAAATATATATTTTCAACATAAAATAAATTTCAACGCACACTGAATATTTTAAATCACAAGTGTTTATTAGAAATCACACAGAGGTAGAAATTATCAAGCAAAAACTTGAACTTGAGGACATTTGAATGCACAGAAGGTCTGACCTGATCAGCAATTGGTTTATGTTTCTACCTTCCAAGTTAACATGCACCATTGCAGTTTCTACCACTGCCGCTTGTTTAAATATCCTTTTGTTCTGCTTCTCATGGATCTTCTGCATCACATTAAAAACTGAAGTTGCATTCAACGCTATTTTAATGATTTTTGTATCGCTATTTCAATATTGTCTACAGGCTGTAAGTTTCTCATTTGATATTTAACTTGATTAATAATATGCGAAACAGTTGCACAACTGTTATTGTCGTTGCTTAAGATATTGACTGCCGTTAGTACATGACGATTCACCTTCTTGGGCACCTTAAAAACCTCTATATTTAATTTATTTTGCAATAAGTTGCAATAAAAAAATTGGTAAAAAATACATTGCAAATCAAATTTACACACTTCTACTTCTTGATCTTTAACGGAGAAGGCGGACGATTAAGGTTTTAATTCAGGAAAGCGTTGTGTCCCAAATATTTTGCTTCGTTAGTTCTGTTGTCCAAGAAGCATACGTAGAATCAGAGCCATTAAACCTTTCCGAATTGTTGTATAAATACACAACTTTAACCTCATTTTCCACGGGCTGTTCTTGCATAAGGACATTGTTTTGTGCACTTTTAAATAAAAGTTCACTTATCTCTATTGGCGTAGTGTTTAAGCTCTGCGAAAAATTATATTTGACATTTAAATTGCTGACGGCGCTCCCCGCTGGAATTTTAAAGCTGTTCACAATAGTATTCGCTTCGCAAGCTGTTTCTTTTATGGATTTTCTCAAAGCCAAATTCTTATTATTAGTGCGCAAACGTTTGCAAGATCTTTCGTACTGATCGCCCGACAAAGAGGCCTCGCTATATAACTGATTTCTCTCAATGTTTGGATCAAACCTGCTGAAGGTTCTTTTTCGCAAAAACTTAAAAAGAAAATAATAAATCTGTCAATTTTTTTTAAGATAGATGGAATACAACTTACACTGGGTTTCAACAGGTCTGTGTTCTTTCTAGTTACCTTGGAACTTGAAGTTTTGCCAACAGTATATATTCCGGGTCCAGCTCGATTTATCAGACCTACATTGCTGAAGTTCTTTATTGATTTTTGTATCGCTATTTCAATATTGTCTACAGGGTGTAAGTTTCTCATTTGATATTTAACTTGATTAATAATTTGCGAAACAGTTGCAGAACTGTTATTGTCGTTGCTTAAGAAATTGACTGCCTTTAGTACATGACGATCCACTTTCTTGGGCACTTTAAAAACCTCCATATTTTATTTAGAGTTAAAGCTTATTTTTACAAAATACACAAAAAATTTGTATATATTAATTTTTTCACAAATACTTCTAAGTTCAAATTTGAAAATACATAAATATATATTTTCTACATAAAATAAATTTCAACGCACACTGAATATTTTACATCACAAGTGCTTATTAGACATCACACAGAGCTAGAAATTATCAAGCAAACACTTGAACTTGAGGACATTTGAATGCACAAAAGGTCTGAACTGATCAGCAATTGGTTTATGTTTCTACCTTGCAAGTTAACATGCATCATTGCAGTTTCTACCACTGTCGCTTGTTTAAATATCCTTTTGTTCTGCTTCTCATGGATCTTGTGCATCACATTAAAAACTGAAGTTGCATTTAACGCTATTTTAATGATTTTTGTATCGCTATTTCAATATTGTCTACAGGCTGTAAGTTTCTCATATGATATTTAACTTGATTAATAATTTGCGAAACAGTTGCACAACTGTTATTGTCGTTGCTTAAGAAATTGGCTGCCTTTAGTACATGACGATTCACTTTCTTCGGCACCTTAAAAACCTCTATATTTAATTTATTTTGCAATAAGTTGCAATAAAAAAATTGGTAAAAAATACATTGCAAATCAAATTTACACACTTCTACTTCTTGATCTTTAACGGAGAAGGCGGACGATTAAGGTTTTAATTCAGGAAAGCGTTGTGTCCCAAATATTTTGCTTCGTTAGTTCTGTTGTCCAAGAAGCATACGTAGAATCAGAGTCATTAAACCTTTCCGAATTGTTGTATAGATACACAACATTAACCTCATTTTCCACGGGCTGTTCTTGCATAAGGACATTGTTTTGTGCACTTTTAAATAAAAGTTCACTTATCTCTATTGGCGTAGTGTTTAAGCTCTGCGAAAAATTATATTTGACATTTAAATTGCTGACGGCGCTCCCCGCTGGAATTTTAAAGCTGTTCACAATATTATTCGCTTCGCAAGCTGTTTCTTTTATGGATTTTCTCAAAGCCAAATTCTTATTATTAGTGCGCAAACGTTTGCAAGATCTTTCGTACTGATCGCCCGACAAATAGGCCTTGCTATATAACTGATTTCTCTCAATGTTTGGGTCAAACCTGCTGAAGGTTCTTTTTCGCAAAAACTTAAAAAGAAAATAATAAATCTGTCAATTTTTTTTAAGCTAGATGGAATACAACTCACACTGGGTTTCAACAGGTCTGTGTTCTTTCTAGTTACCTTGGAACTTGAAGTTTTGCCAACAGTATACTTTCCGGGTCCAGCTCGATTTATCAGACCTACATTGCTGAAGTTTTTTAATGATTTTTGTATCGCTATTTCAGTATTGTCTACCGGCTGTAAATTTCTCATTTGATATATAACTTGATTAATAATTTTCGAAACAGTTGCACAACTGTTATTGTCGTTGCTTAAGAAACTGACTGCCATGAGTACATGACGATTGACTTTCTTGGGCACCTTAAAAACCTCTATATTTAATTTATTTTGCAATAAGTTGCAATAAAAAAATTGGTAAAAAATACATTGTAAATATAATTTACACACTTCTACTTCTTGATCTTTAACGGAGAAGGCGGACGATTAAGGTTTTAATTCAGGAAAGCGTTGTGTCCCAAATATTTTGCTTCGTTAGTTCTGTTGTCCAAGAAGCATACGTAGAATCAGAGTCATTAAACCTTTCCGAATTGTTGTATAGATACACAACATTAACCTCATTTTCAACGGGCTGTTCTTGCATAAGGACATTGTTTTGTGCACTTTTAAATAAAAGTTCACTTATCTCTATTGGCGTAGTGTTGAAGCTCTGCGAAAAATTATATTTGACATTTAAATTGCTGACGGCGCTCCCCGCTGGAATTTGAAAGCTGTTCACAATATTATTCGCTTCGCAAGCTGTTTCTTTTATGGATTTTCTCAAAGCCAAATTCTTATTATTAGTGCGCAAACGTTTGCAAGATCTTTCGTACTGATCGCCCGACAAAGAGGCCTCGCTATATAACTGATTTCTCTCAATGTTTGGGTCAAACCTGCTGAAGGTTCTTTTTCGCAAAAACTTAAAAAGAAAATAATAAAGCTGTCAATTTTTTTTAAGATAGATGGAATACAACTTACAATGGGTTTCAACTGGTCTGTGTTCTTTCTAGTTACCTTGGAACTTGAAGTTTTGCCAACAGTATACTTTCCGGGTCCAGCTCGATTTATCAGATCTACATTGCTGAAATTCTTTATTGATTTTTGTATCGCTATTTCAATATTGTCTACAGGTTGTAAGTTTCTCATTTGATATTTAACTTGATTAATAATTTGCGAAACAGTTGCAGAACTGGTATTGTCGTTGCTTAAGAAATTGACTGCCTTTAGTACATGACGATCCACTTTCTTGGGCACTTTAAAAACCTCCATATTTTATTTAGAGTTAAAGCTTATTTTTAAAAAATAAACAAAAAATTTGTATATATTAAATTTTTCACAAATACTTCTAAGTACAATTTTGAAAATACATAAATATATATTTTCAACATAAAATAAATTTCAACGCACACTGAATATTTTAAATCACAAGTGTTTATTAGAAATCACACAGAGGTAGAAATTATCAAGCAAAAACTTGAACTTGAGGACATTTGAATGCACAGAAGGTCTGACCTGATCAGCAATTGGTTTATGTTTCTACCTTCCAAGTTAACATGCACCATTGCAGTTTCTACCACTGCCGCTTGTTTAAATATCCTTTTGTTCTGCTTCTCATGGATCTTCTGCATCACATTAAAAACTGAAGTTGCATTCAACGCTATTTTAATGATTTTTGTATCGCTATTTCAGTATTGTCTACCGGCTGTAAATTTCTCATTTGATATATAACTTGATTAATAATTTTCGAAACAGTTGCACAACTGTTATTGTCGTTGCTTAAGAAACTGACTGCCATGAGTACATGACGATTGACTTTCTTGGGCACCTTAAAAACCTCTATATTTAATTTATTTTGCAATAAGTTGCAATAAAAAAATTGGTAAAAAATACATTGTAAATATAATTTACACACTTCTACTTCTTGATCTTTAACGGAGAAGGCGGACGATTAAGGTTTTAATTCAGGAAAGCGTTGTGTCCCAAATATTTTGCTTCGTTAGTTCTGTTGTCCAAGAAGCATACGTAGAATCAGAGTCATTAAACCTTTCCGAATTGTTGTATAGATACACAACATTAACCTCATTTTCAACGGGCTGTTCTTGCATAAGGACATTGTTTTGTGCACTTTTAAATAAAAGTTCACTTATCTCTATTGGCGTAGTGTTGAAGCTCTGCGAAAAATTATATTTGACATTTAAATTGCTGACGGCGCTCCCCGCTGGAATTTGAAAGCTGTTCACAATATTATTCGCTTCGCAAGCTGTTTCTTTTATGGATTTTCTCAAAGCCAAATTCTTATTATTAGTGCGCAAACGTTTGCAAGATCTTTCGTACTGATCGCCCGACAAAGAGGCCTCGCTATATAACTGATTTCTCTCAATGTTTGGGTCAAACCTGCTGAAGGTTCTTTTTCGCAAAAACTTAAAAAGAAAATAATAAATCTGTCAATTTTTTTTAAGATAGATGGAATACAACTTACAATGGGTTTCAACTGGTCTGTGTTCTTTCTAGTTACCTTGGAACTTGAAGTTTTGCCAACAGTATACTTTCCGGGTCCAGCTCGATTTATCAGATCTACATTGCTGAAATTCTTTATTGATTTTTGTATCGCTATTTCAATATTGTCTACAGGTTGTAAGTTTCTCATTTGATATTTAACTTGATTAATAATTTGCGAAACAGTTGCAGAACTGGTATTGTCGTTGCTTAAGAAATTGACTGCCTTTAGTACATGACGATCCACTTTCTTGGGCACTTTAAAAACCTCCATATTTTATTTAGAGTTAAAGCTTATTTTTAAAAAATAAACAAAAAATTTGTATATATTAAATTTTTCACAAATACTTCTAAGTACAATTTTGAAAATACATAAATATATATTTTCAACATAAAATAAATTTCAACGCACACTGAATATTTTAAATCACAAGTGTTTATTAGAAATCACACAGAGGTAGAAATTATCAAGCAAAAACTTGAACTTGAGGACATTTGAATGCACAGAAGGTCTGACCTGATCAGCAATTGGTTTATGTTTCTACCTTCCAAGTTAACATGCACCATTGCAGTTTCTACCACTGCCGCTTGTTTAAATATCCTTTTGTTCTGCTTCTCATGGATCTTGTGCATCACATTAAAAACTGAAGTTGCATTTAACGCTATTTTAATGATTTTTGTATACCTATTTCAATATTGTCTACAGGCTGTAAGTTTCTCATTTGATATTTAACTTGATTAATAATTTGCGAAACAGTTGCACAACTGTTATTGTCGTTGCTTAAGATATTGACTGCCGTTAGTACATGACGATTCACCTTCTTGGGCACCTTAAAAACCTCTATATTTAATTTATTTTGCAATAAGTTGCAATAAAAAAATTGGTAAAAAATACATTGCAAATCAAATTTACACACTTCTACTTCTTGATCTTTAACGGAGAAGGCGGACGATTAAGGTTTCAATTCAGGAAAGCGTTGTGTCCCAAATATTTTGCTTCGTTAGTTCTGTTGTCCAAGAAGCATACGTAGAATCAGAGCCATTAAACCTTTCCGAATTGTTGTATAAATACACAACATTAACCTCATTTTCCACGGGCTGTTCTTGCATAAGGACATTGTTTTGTGCACTTTTAAATAAAAGTTCACTTATCTCTATTGGCGTAGTGTTTAAGCTCTGCGAAAAATTATATTTGACATTTAAATTGCTGACGGCGCTCCCCGCTGGAATTTTAAAGCTGTTCACAATATTATTCGCTTCGCAAGCTGTTTCTTTTATGGATTTTCTCAAAGCCAAATTCTTATTATTAGTGCGCAAACGTTTGCAAGATCTTTCGTACTGATCGCCCGACAAAGAGGCCTCGCTATATAACTGATTTCTCTCAATGTTTGGATCAAACCTGCTGAAGGTTCTTTTTCGCAAAAACTTAAAAAGAAAATAATAAATCTGTCAATTTTTTTTAAGATAGATGGAATACAACTTACACTGGGTTTCAACAGGTCTGTGTTCTTTCTAGTTACCTTGGAACTTGAAGTTTTGCCAACAGTATATATTCCGGGTCCAGCTCGATTTATCAGACCTACATTGCTGAAGTTCTTTATTGATTTTTGTATCGCTATTTCAATATTGTCTACAGGTTGTAAGTTTCTCATTTGATATTTAACTTGATTAATAATTTGCGAAACAGTTGCAGAACTGTTATTGTCGTTGCTTAAGAAATTGACTGCCTTTAGTACATGACGATCCACTTTCTTGGGCACTTTAAAAACCTCCATATATTATTTAGAGTTAAAGCTTATTTTTACAAAATACACAAAAAATTTGTATATATTAATTTTTTCACAAATACTTCTAAGTTCAAATTTGAAAATACATAAATATATATTTTCTACATAAAATAAATTTCAACGCACACTGAATATTTTAAATCACAAGTGCTTATTAGACATCACACAGAGCTAGAAATTATCAAGCAAACACTTGAACTTGAGGACATTTGAATGCACAAAAGGTCTGAACTGATCAGCAATTGGTTTATGTTTCTACCTTGCAAGTTAACATGCACCATTGCAGTTTCTACCACTGCCGCATGTTTAAATATCCTTTTGTTCTGCTTCTCATGGATCTTGTGCATCACATTAAAAACTGAAGTTGCATTTAACGCTATTTTAATGATTTTTGTATCGCTATTTCAATATTGTCTACAGGCTGTAAGTTTCTCATACGATATTTAACTTGATTAATAATTTGCGAAACAGTTGCACAACTGTTATTGTCGTTGCTTAAGAAATTGGCTGCCTTTAGTACATGACGATTCACTTTCTTCGGCACCTTAAAAACCTCTATATTTAATTTATTTTGCAATAAGTTGCAATAAAAAAATTGGTAAAAAATACATTGCAAATCAAATTTACACACTTCTACTTCTTGATCTTTAACGGAGAAGGCGGACGATTAAGGTTTTAATTCAGGAAAGCGTTGTGTCCCAAATATTTTGCTTCGTTAGTTCTGTTGTCCAAGAAGCATACGTAGAATCAGAGTCATTAAACCTTTCCGAATTGTTGTATAGATACACAACATTAACCTCATTTTCCACGGGCTGTTCTTGCATAAGGACATTGTTTTGTGCACTTTTAAATAAAAGTTCACTTATCTCTATTGGCGTAGTGTTTAAGCTCTGCGAAAAATTATATTTGACATTTAAATTGCTGACGGCGCTCCCCGCTGGAATTTTAAAGCTGTTCAGAATATTATTCGCTTCGCAAGCTGTTTCTTTTATGGATTTTCTCAAAGCCAAATTCTTATTATTAGTGCGCAAACGTTTGCAAGATCTTTCGTACTGATCGCCCGACAAATAGGCCTCGCTATATAACTGATTTCTCTCAATGTTTGGGTCAAACCTGCTGAAGGTTCTTTTTCGCAAAAACTTAAAAAGAAAATAATAAATCTGTCAATTTTTTTTAAGCTAGATGGAATACAACTCACACTGGGTTTCAACAGGTCTGTGTTCTTTCTAGTTACCTTGGAACTTGAAGTTTTGCCAACAGTATACTTTCCGGGTCCAGCTCGATTTATCAGACCTACATTGCTGAAGTTTTTTAATGATTTTTGTATCGCTATTTCAGTATTGTCTACCGGCTGTAAATTTCTCATTTGATATATAACTTGATTAATAATTTTCGAAACAGTTGCACAACTGTTATTGTCGTTGCTTAAGAAACTGACTGCCATGAGTACATGACGATTGACTTTCTTGGGCACCTTAAAAACCTCTATATTTAATTTATTTTGCAATAAGTTGCAATAAAAAAATTGGTAAAAAATACATTGTAAATATAATTTACACACTTCTACTTCTTGATCTTTAACGGAGAAGGCGGACGATTAAGGTTTTAATTCAGGAAAGCGTTGTGTCCCAAATATTTTGCTTCGTTAGTTCTGTTGTCCAAGAAGCATACGTAGAATCAGAGTCATTAAACCTTTCCGAATTGTTGTATAGATACACAACATTAACCTCATTTTCCACGGGCTGTTCTTGCATAAGGACATTGTTTTGTGCACTTTTAAATAAAAGTTCACTTATCTCTATTGGCGTAGTGTTGAAGCTCTGCGAAAAATTATATTTGATATTTAAATTGCTGACGGCGCTCCCCGCTGGAATTTGAAAGCTGTTCACAATATTATTCGCTTCGCAAGCTGTTTCTTTTATGGATTTTCTCAAAGCCAAATTCTTATTATTAGTGCGCAAACGTTTGCAAGATCTTTCGTACTGATCGCCCGACAAAGAGGCCTCGCTATATAACTGATTTCTCTCAATGTTTGGGTCAAACCTGCTGAAGGTTCTTTTTCGCAAAAACTTAAAAAGAAAATAATAAATCTGTCAATTTTTTTTAAGATAGATGGAATACAACTTACACTGGGTTTCAACAGGTCTGTGTTCTTTCTAGTTACCTTGGAACTTGAAGTTTTGCCAACAGTATATATTCCGGGTCCAGCTCGATTTATCAGACCTACATTGCTGAAGTTCTTTATTGATTTTTGTATCACTATTTCAATATTGTCTACAGGTTGTAAGTTTCTCATTTGATATTTAACTTGATTAATAATTTGCGAAACAGTTGCAGAACTGTTATTGTCGTTGCTTAAGAAATTGACTGCCTTTAGTACATGACGATCCACTTTCTTGGGCACTTTAAAAACCTCCATATTTTATTTAGAGTTAAAGCTTATTTTTAAAAAATACACAAAAAATTTGTATATATTAAATTTTTCACAAATACTTCTAAGTTTAAATTTGAAAATACATAAATATATATTTTCAACATAAAAAAAAAAATTTCAACGCACACTGAATATTTTAAATCACAGGTATTTATTAGAAATCACACAGAGGTAGAAATTATCAAGCAAAAACTTGAACTTGAGAACATTTGAATGCACAGAAGGTCTGAACTGATCAGCAATTGGTTTATGTTTCTACCTTCCAAGTTAACATGCACCATTGCAGTTTCTACCACTGCCGCTTGTTTAAATATCCTTTTGTTCTGCTTATCATGAATCTTCTGCATCACATTAAAAACTGAAGTTGCATTCAACGCTATTTTAATGATTTTTGTATCGCTATTTTAATATTGTCTACAGGCTGTAAGTTTCTCATTTGATATTTAACTTGATTAATAATTTGCGAAACAGTTGCACAACTGTTATTGTCCTTGCTTAAGAAATTGACTGCCTTTAGTACATGACGATTCACTTTCTTGGGCACCTTAAAAACCTCTATATTTAATTTATTTTGCAATAAGTTGCAATAAAAAAATTGGTAAAAAATACATTGCAAATCAAATTTACACACTTCTACTTCTTGATCTTTAACGGAGAAGGCGGACGATTAAGGTTTTAATTCAGGAAAGCGTTGTGTCCCAAATATTTTGCTTCGTTAGTTCTGTTGTCCAAGAAGCATACGTAGAATCAGAGTCATTAAACCTTTCCGAATTGTTGTATAGATACACAACATTAACCTCATTTTCCACGGGCTGTTCTTGCACAAGGACATTGTTTTGTGCAGTTTTAAATAAAAGTTCACTTATCTCTATTGGCGTAGTGTTTAAGCTCTGCGAAAAATTATATTTAACATTTAAATTGCTGACGGCGCTCCCCGCTGGAATTTTAAAGCTGTTCACAATATTATTCGCTTCGCAAGCTGTTTCTTTTATGGATTTTCTCAAAGCCAAATTCTTATTATTAGTGCGCAAACGTTTGCAAGATCTTTCGTACTGATCGCCCGACAAAGAGGCCTCGCTATATAACTGATTTCTCTCAATGTTTGGATCAAACCTGCTGAAGGTTCTTTTTCGCAAAAACTTAAAAAGAAAATAATAAATCTGTCAATTTTTTTTAAGATAGATGGAATACAACTTACACTGGGTTTCAACAGGTCTGTGTTCTTTCTAGTTACCTTGGAACTTGAAGTTTTGCCAACTGTATATATTCCGGGTCCAGCTCGATTTATCAGACCTACATTGCTGAAGTTCTTTATTGATTTTTGTATCGCTATTTCAATATTGTCTACAGGTTGTAAGTTTCTCATTTGATATTTATCTTGATTAATAATTTGCGAAGCAGTTGCAGAACTGTTATTGTCGTTGCTTAAGAAATTGACTGCCTTTAGTACATGACGATTCACTTTCTTGGGCACTTTAAAAACCTCCATATATTATTTAGAGTTAAAGCTTATTTTTACAAAATACACAAAAAATTTGTATATATTAATTTTTTCACAAATACTTCTAAGTTCAAATTTGAAAATACATAAATATATATTTTCTACATAAAATAAATTTCAACGCACACTGAATATTTTAAATCACAAGTTCTTATTAGACATCACACAGAGCTAGAAATTATCAAGCAAACACTTGAACTTGAGGACATTTGAATGCACAGAAGGTCTGAACTGATCAGCAATTGGTTAATGTTTCTACCTTCCAAGTTAACATGCACCATTGCAGTTTCTACCACTGCCGCTTGTTTAAATATCCTTTTGTTCTGCTTCTCATGGATCTTGTGCATCACATTAAAAACTGAAGTTTCATTCAACGCTATTTTAATGATTTTTGTATCGCTACTTCAGTATTGTCTACAGGCTGTAAATTTCTCATTTGATATTTAACTTGATTAATAATTTGCGAAACAGTTGCACAACTGTTATTGTCGTTGCTTAAGAAATTGACTGCCATGAGTACATGACGATTCACTTTCTTGGGCACCTTAAAAACCTCTATATTTAATTTATTTTGCAATAAGTTGCAAGTAGACAATACTGAAATAGCAATACAAAAATCATTAAAATAGCGTTGAATGAAACTTCAGTTTTTAATGTGATGCACAAGATCCATGAGAAGCAGAACAAAAGGATATTTAAACAAGCGGCAGTGGTAGAAACTGCAATGGTGCATGTTAACTTGGAAGGTAGAAACATAAACCAATTGCTGATCAGGTCAGACCTTCTGTGCATTCAAATGTCCTCAATTTCAAGTTTTTGCTTGATAATTTCTACCTCTGTGTGATTTCTAATAAATACCTGCGATTTAAAATATTCAGTGTGCGTTGAAATTTATTTTATGTTGAAAATATATATTTATGTATTTTCAAATTTGAACTTAGAAGTATTTGTGAAAAATTTAATATATACAAATTTTTTGTGTATTTTTTAAATGACTCTGATTCTACGTATGCTTCTTGGACAACAGAACTAACGAAGCAAAATATTTGGGACACAACGCTTTCCTGAATTAAAACCTTAATCGTCCGCCTTCTCCGTTAAAGAACAAGAAGTAGAAGTGTGTAAATTTGATTTGCAATGTATTTTTTACCAATATTTTATTGCAACTTATTGCAAAATAAATTAAATATAGAGGTTTTTAAGGTGCCCAAGAAGGTGAATCGTCATGTACTAACGGCAGTCAATATCTTAAGCAACGACAATAACAGTTGTGCAACTGTTTCGCAAATTATTAATCAAGTTAAATATCAAATGAGAAATTTACAGCCTGTAGACAATACTGAAATAGCGATACAAAAATCATTAAAATAGCGTTGAATGCAACTTTAGTTTTTAATGTGATGCAGAAGATCCATTAGAAGCAGAACAAAAGGATATTTAAACAAGCGGCAGTGGTAGAAACTGCAATGGTGCATGTTAACTTGGAAGGTAGAAACATAAACCAATTGCTGATCAGTTCAGACCTTCTGTGCATTCAAATGTCCTCAAGTTCAAGTGTTTGCTTGATAATTTCTAGCTCTGTGTGATTTCTAATAAACACTTGTGATTTAAAATATTCAGTGTGCGTTGAAATTTATTTTATGTTGAAAATATATATTTATGTATTTTCAAATTTGAACTTAGAAGTATTTGTGAAAAAATTAATATATACAAATTTTTTGTGTATTTTTTAAAAATAAGCTTTAACTCTAAATAAAATATGGAGGTTTTTAAAGTGCCCAAGAAAGTGAATCGTCATGTACTAAAGGCAGTCAATTTCTTAAGCAGCGACAATAACAGTTCTGCAACTGTTTCGCAAATTATTAATCAAGTTAAATATCAAATGAGAAACTTACAGCCTGTAGACAATATTGAAATAGCGATACAAAAATCATTAAAAAACTTCAGCAATGTAGGTCTGATGAATCGAGCTGGACCCGGAAGGTATAGTGTTTGCAAAACTTCAAGTTCCAATGTAACTAGAAAGAACACATACCTGTTGAAACCCAGCGTAAGTTGTATTCCATCTATCTTACAAAAACATTGATAGATTTATTATTTTCTTTTTAAGTTTTTGCGAAAAAGAACCTTCAGCAGGTTTGACCCAAACATTGAGAGAAATCAGTTATATAGCCAGGCCTCTTTGTCGGGCGATCAGTACGAAAGATCTTGCAAACGTTTGCGTACTAATAATAAGAATTTGGCTTTGAGAAAATCCATAAAAGAAACAGATTACGAAGCGAATAATATTCTGAACAACTTTAAAATTCCGTTCACGCTTCTGCGCCATAGAGAAGTACAGAACTGATGTTGTTCATACTGTTGACTTGGGACCCAAGGTAGACATGACAGTGCGTCATGTGACTGTGAAGATCGTGCCTCTGTTGTTGGCGTGTGAGTTTTGCACAATCTTCTCAAGAATTATGTTAAAAAAGTCACATGACAGTGCGTCGCCTTGTCTAAATCCCCTTCTGGCATTGAAGGACTCGGTGAATTCGTTACCGACCTTGATGGAGCAGCGAGAGTTCTCCATCGTCATCCTACACAGCCTGACGAGTTTAGTAGGAATGTCAAAACTAGACATGGCTTCGTATAGCTCGTCCCTATACACACTGTCATATGCGGCCTTAAAATCGACGAATAGGTGGTGGGTGTCGATTTGCATCTCTTGAGTCTTTTCTTCAAGGATCTGCCGTAGTGTGAAAATTTGGTCGATGGTGGACTTCCCCGGCCTGAAACCACACTGATAAGGACCTATCAAACTGTTTCAGGTCTCAGGCGCTCACACAAAACGGCAGAGAAGATCTTGTAGGCCATGTTCAGAAGACTTATTCCTCGGTAGTTGGCGCAGTTGAAGGGGTCTCCTTTTTTGTGGATCAGGCAAAAGATGCTAAGATTCCACTCGTCGGGCATGTTTTCCTCCGACCATATCTTACAGATGAGCTGGTGCATGCGCCCAACCAGGTCATCTCCGGCTGCCTTAAATAGTTCCGCGGACAGTGCGTCCGCTCCTGCAGCTTTGCTTGATTTCAATCTCGATATTGCTATCTTGACTTCATTCAGGTCGGGAGGACGGTATTCTCTACCATCATCGTCCGTTATCTGTTCGTATTTTGTTCGCCGTTAAACTGTCTGCAGAAGTGATCCTTGCAGATTCTCAGCATCGATTGCGGCTCTACTACGATTTGTCCCTCTTCGTCACGACAGACTTCTGTCCGAAGCTTATATCCATTGGATAGTTGTTTTACCCGTTGGTAAAACTTTCGGATATTATTCCTGCCGTAACACCTTTCCAGTTCCTCGATCGCGCGCTTATCGTGCTCTTTCTTCTTCTTTTTGAGAAGCCGGTGTTCTTCCCTTCTCTTCCGTTCGTAGAGCTCCCGAGCTGCTCTCGTCTTTCTCTCCAACGTCGCCTTATACGCTGCTAGCTTCGCTGAATGTGCCTGCCTGCACTCGTCGTCAAACCATGGGTTTTTTTCCGGGTGGCATTTTAAAACCCAACACATCAGAGGCAGCATCTCTGATGGCGTTTTGGCAACGGTTCCATTCCTCATCGGTTGTTTCGCCTGGCAGAGCTGTACTCTCTGAGAGCTTAAGGGAGACTGGATCGGCAAATTTCCCAGCGGTCGATTGCGATTGTAGCTTTGCGACGTCAAACTGTTGTGGTCGCGCTCTACTCCGGTTTGCTACTGATATCCGTGATCTTACCTTGGCTACAACAAGGAAGTGCTCGGAGTCAATGTTGGCTCCTCGGAATGTTCGGACATCAAGAATACTGGAGGAGTGTCTGCCGTCGATCGCAATGTGATCAATTTGGTTGACGGTTAATTGATCAGGGGACCGCCAGGTCCCTTTGTGAATGTTGAGGTGAGGGAATCACGTGCTTGCTACAGTGAGATTGCGCCCCGTCACAAAATCTAGCAGCCTGAGTCCGTTATGCGATGTGTCGTCATGCAGGCTGTGTTTTCCGATGACTCTAGCAAAGATGTCTTCCTTGCCCAGCTTTACGTTGAAATCTCCTAGAACGATTTTGGTGTCGTAGATGGGGCATTGATCGTATGTTCTTTCTAGGAGATTATAAAAGTCATCCTTGCTGTCGTCATCTTTATCCTCCGTAGACTAGGCTAATGTTGCCGAGCCTAGCCTTGATGCGGATTGTAATGAGGCGTTCGCTCACGAATTTAAAGCTTAAGACTTTTTGCCTAAGTCAGCCTCGAACAACAAACCCGCATCCAAACAGGTGCTGTCACCGCTCTTTGTAGCAATCACCGTAGTAGATGTCGCAGTTTCTCACTTTCTTTTTGCCCGGCCCATCCCATCGCACTTCCTGGTTGGCGGTGATGTCAGCCTTATAGGCTTCCAGGGCCTTCTACAAAATATTTGGGACACAACGCTTTCCTGAATTAAAACCTTAATCGTCCGCCTTCTCCGTTAAAGATCAAGAAGTAGAAGTGTGTAAATTTGATTTGCAATGTATTTTTTACCAATTTTTTTATTGCAACTTATTGCAAAATAAATTAAATATAAAGGTTTTTAAGGTGCCCAAGAAAGTGAATCGTCATGTACTAACGGCAGTCAATTTCTTAAGCAACGACAATAACAGTTGTGCAATTGTTTCGCAAATTATTAATCAAGTTAAATATCAAATGAGAAACTTACAGCCTGTAGACAATATTGAAATAGCGATACAAAAATCATTAAAATAGCGTTGAATGCAATTTCAGTTTTTAATGTGATGCAGAAGATCCATGAGAAGCAGAACAAAAGGATATTTAAACAAGCGGCAGTGGACCTTAATCGTCCGCCTTCTCCGTTAAAGATCAAGAAGTAGAAGTGTGTAAATTTGATTTGCAATGTATTGTTTACCAATTTTTTTATTGCAACTTATTGCAAAATAAATTAAATATAGAGGTTTTTAAGGTGCCCAAGAAAGTCAATCGTCATGTACTAAAGGCAGTCAATTTCTTTAGCAACGACATTAACAGTTGTGCAACTGTTTCGCAAATTAGTAATCAAGTTAAATATCAAATGAGAAACTTACAGCCTGTAGACAATATTAAAATAGCGATACAAAAATCATTAAAATAGCGTTGAATGCAACTTCAGTTTTTAATGTGATGCAGAAGATCCATTAGAAGCAGAACAAAAGGATATTTAAACAAGCGGCAGTGGTAGAAACTGCAATGGTGCATGTTAACTTGGAAGGTAGAAACATAAACCAATTGCTGATCAGTTCAGACCTTCTGTGCATTCAAATGTCCTCAAGTTCAAGTTTTTGGTTGATAATTTCTACCTCTGTGTGATTTCTAATAAACACTTGTGATTTAAAATGTTCAGTGTGCGTTGAAATTTATTTTATGTTGAAAATATATATTTAAGTATTTTCAAATTTGAACTTAGAAGTATTTGTGAAAAAATTAATATATACAAATTTTTTGTGTATTTTTTTAAAAATAAGCTTTAACTCTAAATAAAATATGGAGCTTTTTAAAGTGCCCAAGAAAGTGAATCGTCATGTACTAAAGGCAGGCAATTTCTTAAGCAGCGACAATAACAGTTGTGCAACTGTTTCGCAAATTATTAATCAAGTTAAATATCAAATGAGAAACTTACAGCCTGTAGACAATATTGAAATAGCGATACAAAAATCATTAAAAAACTTCAGCAATGTAGGTCTGATGAATCGAGCTGGACCCGGAAGGTATAGTGTTGGCAAAGCTTCAAGTTCCAATGTAACTAGAAAGAACACAGACCTGTTGAAACCCAGCGTAAGTTGTATTCCATCTAGCTTAAAAAAACATTGATAGATTTATTATTTTCTTTTCAAGTTTTTGCGAAAAAGAACCTTCAGCAGGTTTGACCCAAACGTTAAGATTAATCAGTTATATAGCGAGGCCTCATTGTCGGGCGATCAGTACGAAAGATCTTGCAAACATTTGCGTACTAATAATAAGAATTTGGCTTTGAGAAAATCCATAAAAGAAACAGCTTGCGAAGCGAATTATATTGTGAACAGCTTTCAAATTCCAGCGGGGAGCACCGTCAGCAATTTAAATGTCAAATATAATTTTTCGCAGAGCTTAAACACTACGCCAATAGAGATAAGTGAACTTTTATTTAAAAGTGCACAAAACAGTGTCCTTATGCAAGAACAGCCCGTGGAAAATGAGGTTAATGTTGTGTATCTATACAACAATTCGGAAATTCGGACTCTGATTCTACGTATGCTTCTTGAACAACAGAACTAACGAAGCAAAATATTTGGGACACAACGCTTTCCTGAATTAAAACCTTAATCGTCCGCCTTCTCCGTTAAAAATCAAGAAGTAGAAGTGTGTAAATTTGATTTGCAATGTATTTTTTACCAATTTTTTTATTGCAACTTATAGCAAAATAAATTAAATATAGAGGTTTTTAAGGTGCCCAAGAAAGTCAATCGTCATGTACTCATGGCAGTCAATTTCTTAAGCAACGACAATAACAGTTGTGCAACTGTTTCGCAAATTATTAATCAAGTTAAATATCAAATAAGAAATTTACAGCCTGTAGACAATACTGAAATAGCGATACAAAAATCATTAAAATAGCGTTGAATGCAACTTCAGTTTTTAATGTGATGCAGAAGATCCATTAGAAGCAGAAAAAAAGGATATTTAAACAAGCGGCAATGGTAGAAACTGCAATGGTGCATGTTAACTTGGAAGGTAGAAACATAAACCAATCAGTTCAGACCTTCTGTGCATTCAAATGTCCTCAAGTTCAAGTTTTTGCTTGATAATTTCTACCTCTGTGTGATTTCTAATAAACACTTGTGATTTAAAATATTCAGTGTGCGTTGAAATATATTTTATGTTGAAAATATATATTTATGTATTTTCAAATTTGAACTTAGAAGTATTTGTGAAAAATTTAATATATACAAATTTTCCCGAAAATAACGTTGCTTCCTATAGACCAATCAGTTTGTTGTCAAGTTTTTCAAAAATTTTTGAAAGGCTATTTTTAAAGAGATTAACGCCAATCTTAGAAGAGCAAAATATTATACCAGACTACCAATTCGGTTTTAGGCATAAGCATGGCACGCCAGAACAATGTCATAGAATTGTCAATAAGATCTCATACGCCTTAGAAAGAAAATTGTATTGTTCTGCAGTGTTTTTAGATGTGCAACAAACTTTTGACAGATTCTGGCACAATGGACTTTTATATAAATTGAAAACCCTTATCCCAGCGCCATTTTATTTGCTTCTTAAAGCATATATACAGGGAAGATCCTTTTTTGTGAGCATACATGAAAATTATTCAAGTTTCGGCTGCATTAATGCAGGTATTCCACAAGGCAGTGTTCTGGGTCCAGTATTGTACACAATTTTTACAGCAGATATGCCTACATTTGAAAATATAACGACTGCTACATACGCAGATGATACTGCTTTATTAGCCGCCAATGAATCACCGGTAATAGCTTCCGATTTGCTGCAAAATCAATTGAATCTTCTTCAAGATTGGCTTCAAAAATGGAACATTAAAGTTAATAATTCAAAGTCTGTCCATGTTACATTCACCCTCAGAAAAAATGATTGCTCGCCTGTTTACCTAAATGGTACAATTATACCAAGTTGCATAACTGTAAAATATTTAGGGCTTCATCTCGATCGAAGACTAACTTGGAAGGAGCATGTCAAAAAGAAACGTGAGCAACTTAATTTAAAAACAAGAAAAATGTTTTGGTTATTGGGCCCAAGATCAAGCTTAAGCTTAGAAAACAAGATTCTGCTTTACAAAACAATACTTAAACCGATATGGACATATGGCATCCAGCTGTGGGGAACTACAAGTAATTCTAACGTTGAGATACTACAGAGGTACCAGTCAAAAACTCTACGACTTTTAACAAATGCGCCTTGGTTTATGACCAACAAAAATATACACAAAGATCTTCGAATTTTATTGGTCAAAGACGAAATAAATAACTTCAGCGAGAGATACCTAAATAGACTAAGCAATCATTCCAACGTGTTAGCAATCAGTCTTTTAGATGATAGCAATGAAATCCAAAGACTTAAAAGACTTCATGTACTTGACCTTCCCTTCCGAAAATAGAAAAAGTTAGAATTCGTTACTCTGTATTTTAATTAAAAAGTAAATTCTTCTTGTATTTATTTTGTTTTTGGGTTTTAGGAAACTCAATATATGTTATGTTGTTATTTAAGAGTCATGAAATTTGCTTATTATTTTAATTG
This sequence comes from Epicampocera succincta, assembly GCA_932526305.1. Classification (NCBI taxonomy): domain Eukaryota; kingdom Metazoa; phylum Arthropoda; class Insecta; order Diptera; family Tachinidae; genus Epicampocera; species Epicampocera succincta. Next base: position 1,133,742 of record CAKOAZ010000002.1, on the reverse strand, counting down.
TAAAATAGATCGTAAATAAAACAATATTAAAAAATATAAATATAATATACAAATTTTTTGTGTATTTTTTAAAAATAAGCTTTAACTCTAAATAAAATATGGAGCTTTTTAAAGTGCCCAAGAAAGTGAATCGTCATGTACTAAAGGCAGTCAATTTCTTAAGCAGCGACAATAACAGTTCTGCAACTGTTTCGCAAATTATTAATCAAGTTAAATATCAAATGAGAAACTTACAGCCTGTAGACAATATTGAAATAGCGATAGAAAAATCAATAAAGAACTTCAGCAATGTAGGTCTGATAAATCGAGCTGGACCCGGAAAGTATAGTGTTGGCAAAACTTCAAGTTCCAAGGTAACTAGAAAGAACACAGACCTGTTGAAACACAGCGTAAGTTGTATTCCATCTATCTTAAAAAAATTGACAGATTTATTATTTTCTTTTTAAGTTTTTGCGAAAAAGAACCTTCAGCAGGTTTGACCCAAACATTGAGAGAAATCAGTTATATAGCGAGGCCTCTTTGTCGGGCGATCAGTACGAAAGATCTTGCAAACGTTTGCGTACTAATAATAAGAATTTGGCTTTGAGAAAATCCATAAAAGAAACAGCTTGCGAAGCGAATAATATTGTGAACAGCTTTCAAATTCCAGCGGGGAGCGCCGTCAGCAATTTAAATGTCAAATATAATTTTTCGCAGAGCTTAAACACTACGCCAATAGAGATAAGTGAACTTTTATTTAAAAGTGCACAAAACAATGTCCTTATGCAAGAACAGCCCGTGGAAAATGAGGTTAATGTTGTGTATTTATACAACAATTCGGAAGGGTTTAATGACTCTGATTCTACGTATGCTTCTTGGACAACAGAACTAACGAAGCAAAATATTTGGGACACAACGCTTTCCTGAATTAAAACCTTAATCGTCCGCCTTCTCCGTTAAAGATCAAGAAGTAGAAGTGTGTAAATTTGATTTGCAATGTATTTTTTACCAAGTTTTTTATTGCAACTTATTGCAAAATAAATTAAATATAGAGGTTTTTAAGGTGCCCAAGAAAATCAATCGTCATGTACTCATGGCAGTCAATTTCTTAAGCAACGACAATAACAGTTGTGCAACTGTTTCGCAAATTATTAATCAAGTTAAATATCAAATGAGAAATTTACAGCCTGTAGACAATACTGAAATAGCGATACAAAAATCATTAAAATAGCGTTGAATGAAACTTCAGTTTTTAATGTGATGCACAAGATCCATGAGAAGCACAACAAAAGGATATTTATACAAGCGGCAGTGGTAGAAACTGCAATGGTGCATGTTAACTTGGAAGGTAGAAACATTAACCAATTGCTGATCAGTTCAGACCTTCTGTGCATTCAAATGTCCTCAATTTCAAGTTTTTGCTTGATAATTTCTACCTCTGTGTGATTTCTAATAAATACCTGCGATTTAAAATATTCAGTGTGCGTTGAAATTTATTTTATGTAGAAAATATATATTTATGTATTTTCAAATTTGAACTTAGAAGTATTTGTGAAAAATTTAATATATACAAATTTTTTGTGTATTTTTTAAAAATAAGCTTTAACTCTAAATAAAATATGGAGGCTTTTAAAGTGCCCAAGAAAGTGGATCGTCATGTACTAAAGGCAGTCAATTTCTTAAGCAGCGACAATAACAGTTCTGCAACTGTTTCGCAAATTATTAATCAAGTTAAATATCAAATGAGAAACTTACAGCCTGTAGACAATATTGAAATAGCGATAGAAAAATCAATAAAGAACTTCAGCAATGTAGGTCTGATGAATCGAGCTGGACCCGGAAGGTATAGTGTTGGCAAAGCTTCAAGTTCCAATGTAACTAGAAAGAACACAGACCTGTTGAAACCCAGCGTAAGTTGTATTCCATCTAGCTTAAAAAAACATTGATAGATTTATTATTTTCTTTTCAAGTTTTTGCGAAAAAGAACCTTCAGCAGGTTTGACCCAAACGTTAAGATTAATCAGTTATATAGCGAGGCCTCATTGTCGGGCGATCAGTACGAAAGATCTTGCAAACATTTGCGTACTAATAATAAGAATTTGGCTTTGAGAAAATCCATAAAAGAAACAGCTTGCGAAGCGAATTATATTGTGAACAGCTTTCAAATTCCAGCGGGGAGCACCGTCAGCAATTTAAATGTCAAATATAATTTTTCGCAGAGCTTAAACACTACGCCAATAGAGATAAGTGAACTTTTATTTAAAAGTGCACAAAACAATGTCCTTATGCAAGAACAGCCCGTGGAAAATGAGGTTAATGTTGTGTATCTATACAACAATTCGGAAAGGATTAATGACTCTGATTCTACGTATGCTTCTTGAACAACAGAACTAACGAAGCAAAATATTTGGGACACAACGCTTTCCTGAATTAAAACCTTAATCGTCCGCCTTCTCCGTTAAAAATCAAGAAGTAGAAGTGTGTAAATTTGATTTGCAATGTATTTTTTACCAATTTTTTTATTGCAACTTATTGCAAAATAAATTAAATATAGAGGTTTTTAAGGTGCCCAAGAAAGTCAATCGTCATGTACTCATGGCAGTCAATTTCTTAAGCAACGACAATAACAGTTGTGCAACTGTTTCGCAAATTATTAATCAAGTTAAATATCAAATAAGAAATTTACAGCCTGTAGACAATACTGAAATAGCGATACAAAAATCATTAAAATAGCGTTGAATGCAACTTCAGTTTTTAATGTGATGCAGAAGATCCATTAGAAGCAGAAAAAAAGGATATTTAAACAAGCGGCAATGGTAGAAACTGCAATGGTGCATGTTAACTTGGAAGGTAGAAACATAAACCAATCAGTTCAGACCTTCTGTGCATTCAAATGTCCTCAAGTTCAAGTTTTTGCTTGATAATTTCTACCTCTGTGTGATTTCTAATAAACACTTGTGATTTAAAATATTCAGTGTGCGTTGAAATATATTTTATGTTGAAAATATATATTTATGTATTTTCAAATTTGAACTTAGAAGTATTTGTGAAAAATTTAATATATACAAATTTTCCCGAAAATAACGTTGCTTCCTATAGACCAATCAGTTTGTTGTCAAGTTTTTCAAAAATTTTTGAAAGGCTATTTTTAAAGAGATTAACGCCAATCTTAGAAGAGCAAAATATTATACCAGACTACCAATTCGGTTTTAGGCATAAGCATGGCACGCCAGAACAATGTCATAGAATTGTCAATAAGATCTCATACGCCTTAGAAAGAAAATTGTATTGTTCTGCAGTGTTTTTAGATGTGCAACAAACTTTTGACAGATTCTGGCACAATGGACTTTTATATAAATTGAAAACCCTTATCCCAGCGCCATTTTATTTGCTTCTTAAAGCATATATACAGGGAAGATCCTTTTTTGTGAGCATACATGAAAATTATTCAAGTTTCGGCTGCATTAATGCAGGTATTCCACAAGGCAGTGTTCTGGGTCCAGTATTGTACACAATTTTTACAGCAGATATGCCTACATTTGAAAATATAACGACTGCTACATACGCAGATGATACTGCTTTATTAGCCGCCAATGAATCACCGGTAATAGCTTCCGATTTGCTGCAAAATCAATTGAATCTTCTTCAAGATTGGCTTCAAAAATGGAACATTAAAGTTAATAATTCAAAGTCTGTCCATGTTACATTCACCCTCAGAAAAAATGATTGCTCGCCTGTTTACCTAAATGGTACAATTATACCAAGTTGCATAACTGTAAAATATTTAGGGCTTCATCTCGATCGAAGACTAACTTGGAAGGAGCATGTCAAAAAGAAACGTGAGCAACTTAATTTAAAAACAAGAAAAATGTTTTGGTTATTGGGCCCAAGATCAAGCTTAAGCTTAGAAAACAAGATTCTGCTTTACAAAACAATACTTAAACCGATATGGACATATGGCATCCAGCTGTGGGGAACTACAAGTAATTCTAACGTTGAGATACTACAGAGGTACCAGTCAAAAACTCTACGACTTTTAACAAATGCGCCTTGGTTTATGACCAACAAAAATATACACAAAGATCTTCGAATTTTATTGGTCAAAGACGAAATAAATAACTTCAGCGAGAGATACCTAAATAGACTAAGCAATCATTCCAACGTGTTAGCAATCAGTCTTTTAGATGATAGCAATGAAATCCAAAGACTTAAAAGACTTCATGTACTTGACCTTCCCTTCCGAAAATAGAAAAAGTTAGAATTCGTTACTCTGTATTTTAATTAAAAAGTAAATTCTTCTTGTATTTATTTTGTTTTTGGGTTTTAGGAAACTCAATATATGTTATGTTGTTATTTAAGAGTCATGAAATTTGCTTATTATTTTAATTGTAAAATAGATCGTAAATAAAACAATATTAAAAAATATAAATATAATATACAAATTTTTTGTGTATTTTTTAAAAATAAGCTTTAACTCTAAATAAAATATGGAGCTTTTTAAAGTGCCCAAGAAAGTGAATCGTCATGTACTAAAGGCAGTCAATTTCTTAAGCAGCGACAATAACAGTTCTGCAACTGTTTCGCAAATTATTAATCAAGTTAAATATCAAATGAGAAACTTACAGCCTGTAGACAATATTGAAATAGCGATAGAAAAATCAATAAAGAACTTCAGCAATGTAGGTCTGATAAATCGAGCTGGACCCGGAAAGTATAGTGTTGGCAAAACTTCAAGTTCCAAGGTAACTAGAAAGAACACAGACCTGTTGAAACACAGCGTAAGTTGTATTCCATCTATCTTAAAAAAATTGACAGATTTATTATTTTCTTTTTAAGTTTTTGCGAAAAAGAACCTTCAGCAGGTTTGACCCAAACATTGAGAGAAATCAGTTATATAGCGAGGCCTCTTTGTCGGGCGATCAGTACGAAAGATCTTGCAAACGTTTGCGTACTAATAATAAGAATTTGGCTTTGAGAAAATCCATAAAAGAAACAGCTTGCGAAGCGAATAATATTGTGAACAGCTTTCAAATTCCAGCGGGGAGCGCCGTCAGCAATTTAAATGTCAAATATAATTTTTCGCAGAGCTTAAACACTACGCCAATAGAGATAAGTGAACTTTTATTTAAAAGTGCACAAAACAATGTCCTTATGCAAGAACAGCCCGTGGAAAATGAGGTTAATGTTGTGTATTTATACAACAATTCGGAAGGGTTTAATGACTCTGATTCTACGTATGCTTCTTGGACAACAGAACTAACGAAGCAAAATATTTGGGACACAACGCTTTCCTGAATTAAAACCTTAATCGTCCGCCTTCTCCGTTAAAGATCAAGAAGTAGAAGTGTGTAAATTTGATTTGCAATGTATTTTTTACCAAGTTTTTTATTGCAACTTATTGCAAAATAAATTAAATATAGAGGTTTTTAAGGTGCCCAAGAAAATCAATCGTCATGTACTCATGGCAGTCAATTTCTTAAGCAACGACAATAACAGTTGTGCAACTGTTTCGCAAATTATTAATCAAGTTAAATATCAAATGAGAAATTTACAGCCTGTAGACAATACTGAAATAGCGATACAAAAATCATTAAAATAGCGTTGAATGAAACTTCAGTTTTTAATGTGATGCACAAGATCCATGAGAAGCACAACAAAAGGATATTTAAACAAGCGGCAGTGGTAGAAACTGCAATGGTGCATGTTAACTTGGAAGGTAGAAACATTAACCAATTGCTGATCAGTTCAGACCTTCTGTGCATTCAAATGTCCTCAATTTCAAGTTTTTGCTTGATAATTTCTACCTCTGTGTGATTTCTAATAAATACCTGCGATTTAAAATATTCAGTGTGCGTTGAAATTTATTTTATGTAGAAAATATATATTTATGTATTTTCAAATTTGAACTTAGAAGTATTTGTGAAAAATTTAATATATACAAATTTTTTGTGTATTTTTTAAAAATAAGCTTTAACTCTAAATAAAATATGGAGGCTTTTAAAGTGCCCAAGAAAGTGGATCGTCATGTACTAAAGGCAGTCAATTTCTTAAGCAGCGACAATAACAGTTCTGCAACTGTTTCGCAAATTATTAATCAAGTTAAATATCAAATGAGAAACTTACAGCCTGTAGACAATATTGAAATAGCGATACAAAAATCATTAAAAAACTTCAGCAATGTAGGTCTGATGAGTCCAGCTGGACCCGGAAGGTATATTGTTGGCAAAACTTCAAGTTCCAATGTAACCAGAAAGAAAACAGACCTGTTGAAACCCAGCGTAAGTTGTATTCCATCTATCTTAAAAAACATTGATAGATTTATTATTTTCTTTTTAAGTTTTTGCGAAAAAAAAACCTTCAGCAGGTTTGACCCAAACATTGAGAGAAATCAGTTATATAGCGAGGCCTCTTTGTCGGGCGATCAGTACGAAAGATCTTGCAAACGTTTGCGCACTAATAATAAGAATTTGGCTTTGAGAAAATCCATAAAAGAAACAGCTTGCGAAGGGAATAATATTGTGAACAGCTTTAAAATTCCAGCGGGGAGCGCCTTCAGCAATTTAAATGTCAAATATAATTTTTCGCAGAGCTTAAACACTACGCCAATAGAGATAAGTGAACTTTTATTTAAAAGTGCACAAAACAATGTCCTTATGCAAGAACAGCCCGTGGAAAATGAGGTTAATGTTGTGTATCTATACAACAATTCGGAAAGGTTTAATGACTCTGATTCTACGTATGCTTCTTGGACAACAGAACTAACGAAGCAAAATATTTGGGACACAACGCTTTCCTGAATTAAAACCTTAATCGTCCGCCTTCTCCGTTAAAGATCAAGAAGTAGAAGTGTATAATTTGATTTGCAATGTATTTTTTACCAATTTTTTTATTGCAACTTATTGCAAAATAAATTAAATATAGAGGTTTTTAAGGTGCCCAAGAAAGTCAATCGTCATGTACTAAAGGCAGTCAATTTCTTAAACAACGACATTAACAGTTGTGCAACTGTTTCGCAAATTATTAATCAAGTTAAATATCAAATGAGAAACTTACAGCCTGTAGACAATACTGAAATAGCGATACAAAAATCATTAAAAAACTTCAGCAATGTAGGTCTGATGAATCGAGCTGGACCCGGAAGGTATAGTGTTGGCAAAACTTCAAGTTCCAATGTAACTAGAAAGAACACATACCTGTTGAAACCCAGCGTAAGTTGTATTCCATCTATCTTACAAAAACATTGATAGATTTATTATTTTCTTTTTAAGTTTTTGCGAAAAAGAACCTTCAGCAGGTTTGACCCAAACATTGAGAGAAATCAGTTATATAGCCAGGCCTCTTTGTCGGGCTATCAGTACGAAAGATCTTGCAAACGTTTGCGTACTAATAAAAAGAATTTGGCTTTAAGAAAATCCATAAAAGAAACAGATTACGAAGCGAATAATATTCTGAACAACTTTAAAATTCCGTTCACGCTTCTGCGCCATAGAGAAGTACAGTACTGATGTTGTTCATACTGTTGACTTGGGACCCAAGGTAGACGAAGTCCCTTCCTACCTCGAAGTTATAGCTGCCTATGGTGATGTTGTGGCCCAGTCGTCGGTGTTGCGCGTCCTTTTTTGATGACAGCATATACTTCGTTTTGCCCTCGTTCACCGCTAGACCCATTTTGGTCGCCTCCGTTGATATACCAGCAAACGCTTCAGTGACGGCTCGCTGTGTTCGATCAATCACGCCAATGTCGTCAGCGTATGCTAGCAGTTGCACGGACTTTTGGAAGATCGTGCCTCTGTTGTTGGCGTGTGAGTTTTGCACAATCTTCTCAAGAATTATGTTAAAAAAGTCACATGACAGTGCGTCATGTGACTGTGAAGATCGTGCCTCTGTTGTTGGCGTGTGAGTTTTGCACAATCTTCTCAAGAATTATGTTAAAAAAGTCACATGACAGTGCGTCGCCTTGTCTAAATCCCCTTCTGACATTGAAGGTCTCGGTGAATTCGTTACCGACCTTGATGGAGCAGCGAGAGTTCTCCATCGTCATCCTACACAGCCTGACGAGTTTAGTAGGAATGTCAAAACTAGACATGGCTTCGTATAGCTCGTCCCTATACACACTGTCATATGCGGCCTTAAAATCGACGAATAGGTGGTGGGTGTCGATTTGCATCTCTTGAGTCTTTTCTTCAAGGATCTGCCGTAGTGTGAAAATTTGGTCGATGGTGGACTTCCCCGGCCTGAAACCACACTGATAAGGACCTATCAAACTGTTTCAGGTTTCAGGCGCTCACACAAAACGGCAGAGAAGATCTTGTAGGCCATGTTCAGGAGACTTATTCCTCGGTAGTTGGCGCAGTTGAAGGGGTCTCCTTTTTTGTGGATCGGGCAAACGATGCTGAGATTCCACTCGTCGGGCATGTTTTCCTCCGACCATATCTTACAGATGAGCTGGTGCATGCGCCCAACCAGGTCATCTCCGGCTGCCTTAAATAGTTCCGCGGACAGTGCGTCCGCTCCTGCAGCTTTGTTTGATTTCAATCTCGATATTGCTATCTTGACTTCATTCAGGTCGGGAGGACGGAATTCTCTACCATCATCGTCCGTTATATGTAGTGGAATATTCTGCTTGGCGATGGAATCGGTTTTTTGTTCGCCATTAAACTGTCTGCAGAAGTGATCCTTCCAGATTCTCAGCATCGATTGCGGCTCTACTACGTTTTGCCCCTCTTCGTCACGACAGGCTTCTGTCCGAAGCTTATATCCATTGGATAGTTGTTTTGTTGGTAAAATATTCGGATGTTATTCCTGCCGTACCACCTCTCCAGTTCCTCGATCGCGCGCTTCTCGTGCTCTTTCTTCTTCTTTTTGAGAAGCCGGTGTTCTTCCCTTCACTTCCGTTCGTAGAGCTCCCGAGCTGCTCTCGTCCTTCTCTCCAACGTCGCCTTATACGCTGCTAACTTCGCTGAATGTGCCTGCCTGCACTCGTCGTCAAACCATGGGTTTTTTTTCCGGGAGGCATTTTAAAACCCAACACATCAGAGGCAGCATCTCTGATGGCGTTTTGGCAACGGTTCCATTCCTCATCGGTTGTTTCGCCTGGCAGAGCTGTACTCTCTGAGAGCTTAAGGGAGACTGGATCGGCAAATTTCCCAGCGGTCGATTGCGATTGTAGCTTTGCGACGTCAAACTGTTGTGGTCGCGCTCTACTCCGGTTTGCTACTGATATCCGTGATCTTACCTTGGCTACAACAAGGAAGTGCTTGGAGTCAATGTTGGCTCCTCGGAATGTTCGGACATCAAGAATACTGGAGGAGTGTCTGCCGTCGATCGCAATGTGATCAATTTGGTTGACGGTTAATTGATCAGGGGACCGCCAGGTCCCTTTGTGAATGTTGAGGTGAGGGATTCGCGTGCTTGCTACAGTGAGATTGCGCCCCGTCACAAAATCTAGCAGCCTGAGTCCGTTATGCGATGTGTCGTCATGCAGGCTGTGTTTCCCCATGACTCTAGCAAAGATGTCTTCCTTGCCCAGCTTTGCGTTGAAATCTCCTAGAACGATCTTGGTGTCGTAGATGGGGCATTGATCGTATGTTCTTTCTAGGAGATTATAAAAGTCATCCTTGCTGTCGTCATCTTTATCCTCCGTAGATTAGGCTAATGTTGCCGAGCCTAGCCTTGATGCGGATTGTAATGAGGCGTTCGCTCACGGATTTAAAGCTTAAGACTTTTTGCCTACGTCAGCCTCGAACAACAAACCCGCATCCAAACAGGTGCTGTCACCGCTCTTTGTAGCAATCACCGTAGTAGATGTCGCAGTTTCTCACTTTCTTTTTGCCCGGCCCATCCCATCGCACTTCCTGGTTGGCGGTGATGTCAGCCTTATAGGCTTCCAGGGCCTCCGGAAGTTCATCGGCTGCACGTGGTCTGTTCAGGGACCTGACATTCCACGTGCAGAACCGAAAATCGTTATCCTTATTTCGTTCTTCCTGGTCGTCAGCAATAAAGTCATCCATATTTATTCTTTGTGGTTGCATCGAAACTAATGTGTTTTTACACGCTAGGGAAGTTACCCCCACGCACAACCCCCAAAACCTGGAGAACCGGGTCCTGGCTTAGACCCCTGGACAGAGGGTATTCGCTGCACACTTTGGTTCACCTCTAAGCGGGTGCTGTAGGGACTATCCAGGGGCGCCACGAGGAGGCAGTACGTCAGCTTGACCAGTCCATTTTCAGGGATCGCTGCTGGCTTCTCGCCAGGTTGAGAGCAATCAACAACTTTGCCCTGATTTGCCCATTTCCCCCTCCAGCGGGGGTCACCGACAGCAATTTAAATGTCAAATATAATTTTTCGCAGAGATTTTTAGAACGACAATAACAGTTGTGCAACTGTTTCGCAAATTATTAATCAAGTTATATATAAAAATGAGAAATTTAAAGCCGGTAGACAATATTGAAATAGCGATAGAAAAATCATTAAAATAGCGTTGAATGCAACTTCAGTTTTTAATGTGATGCAGAAGATCCATGAGAAGCAGAACAAAAGGATATTTAAACCAGCGGCAGTGGTAGAAACTTTGAGAAAATCCATAAAAGAAACAGCTTACGAAGCGACTAAAATTGTGAACAATATTAAAAATCCGGGGTGGGGGGGGCACCGACAGCAATTTAAATGTCAAATATATATTTTCGCAGAGCTTAAACACTACGCCAATAGAGATAAGTGAACTTTTATTTAAAAGTGCACAAAACAATGTCCTTATGCAAGAACAGCCCGTGGAAAATGAGGTTAATGTTGTGTATCTATAAAACAATTCAGAAAGCTTTAATGACTCTGATTCTACATATGCTTCTAGGACAACAGAACTAACGAAGCAAAATATTTGGATTTATTATTTTCTTTTTAAGTTTTTGCGAAAAAGAACCTTCAGCAGGTTTAAGAGAACTCAGTTATATAGCGAGGACTCTTTGTCGGGCGATCAGTACGAGCTTGCAAGCGTTTGCGCACTAATAATAAGAATTTGGCTTTGAGAAAATCCATAAAAGAAACAGCTTACGAAGCGAATAATATTGTGAACAACTTTAAAATTCCAGCGGGGGGTCTTCTTCTTCTTCTTCTTTTGGCGCTACAGTCCGTGGTGAACTTGGGCCTCAACCAACAAAGTTTTCCAGATGGCACGGTCTTTAGCCAGCGTTCTCCAAGTTTGCACACCAAGTTGGTTGAGGTCCCTCTCCACTTGTGTGCGCCATCGGTTCCGTGGTCGTCCTCTACTCCGTTGTCCCAGAGGTTCGGAATCGAAGATTCTACGGGTCGGAGCAGTATTCTCCATGCGCTCTACATGGCCCAACCATCTTAGCCGTTGGATCCGTAGGCGCCTGGTTAGGCTCATGTAGCTGTACAACCCGTACAGTTCATGATTGAATCTTCTTCTCCATCAACGCAAACAGGGCCGAAGATTGAACGCAGAAATTTTCTCTCGAAAATACCAAGGACTTCCTCATCCGCCTTCCACACCGTTCACGCTTCTGCGCCATAGAGAAGTACAGGGATTATCAAAGTGGTATATAGTGTCAACTTGGTTTTTCGAGAAAGGGCTTTGTTGCGGGTAAAGCGGCCCAAGCTCAAGATAGCCAATGTGGATTTTAAACACAAGTGTAAGAATTTTAGAAAACTTTAATTCTTTATTCTTACGCTTTAATATGTTAAAATTCCTAAAATTATAAATAAATTCATTATACAAACTTACATACTAAACTGCTGATATACTAACTTTTATGTATGGCTACTCCAAGCGAAGCTTCGTAATCCTTATGACCTGAACGAATGAATATCTTAAATCTATGTAGGTGTTTTATATACCTATGTATGTGGTCTCGATTAAATATGGCCTCATAATTATACCGCGTGGAAAATTAAAAGGAATAATTTAACATTTTGACATGCTCATCTCTCTACATATCGATAACAGTAATGTATTATTAGCGATTTATGAGTGGCGGTAACACTCCCCCACAGTATGGCGAGATTTTGAAGACTTACTGTACTTTCTTTCAGCCACGTCTAAAACCGCTAATTTTGCAGCAGGTCTTTCTAAAACGCCACAAACTGTCAAAACTTTTGCCTTTCGTACTTGTCCATCTTCGGATTTGGCAACTTCGATGACCTTTCCTTTTGGCCACACGTTTCTCGGGTTATTTGGATCAACCACTATCACTAAATCTCTCACAGATATGGGTTTGGCCTTTTGAAACCACTTTGTCCTACACGTCAAAGTAGGCAGGTACTCTGTCACCCATCTCTTCCAAACGATTTGTGCATATTGTTGTGAACGCAACCAACTTTCTTTAAGTACAAGACCTTCGTCGTCGTACGATGCAAGGGGTTTTAAGCCACTGGAGTTGCCAAGCAAAATATGATTTGGTGTGATCGCTTCTTGATTTTCGCTTTCTATTGGGACATATGTAAGAGGACGGGAATTTATAATACTTTCAACTTCAGCCATCATGCTTTGCAGCATTTCATCGCTTGGAAACCGTTCTGTTTTAATATTGTAGAGTACAGTTTTTACGGATCGAACTAATCGTTCCCATGCTCCTCCCATATGAGGAGCAGAAGGTGGGTTAAAGTTCCATTTGGTGTAGGACGTTGTAAAACTTCGTATTAGCTCGTTCTTGTCCACCTCTCTTAAGGCTTCACGCAACTCTCGATCAGCACCGATAAAATTAGTACCATTGTCGCTGAAAAATTCTCTTGGGCTGCCTCTTCGCGAAATAAACTTACGTATTGCCATGATACACGAACTTGTATTAAGCGAATAGACGATTTCAATATGAACCGCACGTACCGTTAAACATGAAAATAGCGCACCGTATCTCTTTTCTTTATGTCGGTTAACAGTGACAAGCATAGGACCAAAAAAGTCAAGACCCGTGAATGTGAATGGTGAGAGATACGAACCCAGTCGAGCCCGAGGTAATTTTGCCATCTGCGGAATCTCCGGCATCGCAGTTTTAATTTTACACATTTGACACTGCTTAATGGTTGATTTACAAACGGTTCTCAATTTAGGAATATAGTATTTTTGCCGCAATTCATTCACCACTGTCTCAAGGCTACTATGACGGTACAGATTATGGTAATGTCATATTAAAAGGGTTGTTAGGCGGCAATGTTTAGGCAAAACGGCTGGATGCTTCAGTTCCTCCGGAACATCAGCATAATCAATTCGGCCACCTACTCTCAAGACACCTTTATGATCCAAATACGGGGACAATTTATACAAAAAATTTGTTTTCGTTAATTTATTCTTTTGTGATAGACAATTTATTTCATTTTGGAAATATACTTTCTGCGTATCTTTGATAAGAGTCAGTTCTGCTTTGAGCAACTCAATTTGAGTTAGTTCCTTTCCACAGGAAGGCGTGATATCTCTGTTTCTACGGCAGTAGCAAAAACGAATTACGTATGCAGTTGCCCTTAATGCTCTGCACCACCGAGAAAATCTTTGTAAGTTTATAAGTTGTTCTATACTTCGTGCCGTTAAATGGCACTCTTTCAACTCGAGCTTTGTTTCCAAAAGTTGTGTATTGGGTTCCCGCCATTCTTTCTCTGGCAACTTTAAAAAATCAGGGCCGCTAAACCAGCGCCCTGTATTCGATAGATTAGGTTTATTTGTGCATCGTGTTGCTTCGTCAGCTACATTCGTTTTTCCTGATATCCAGGACCACTCGTCCACCTCTGAAATATCGAGAATTTCACTTACACGAACTGCAACGAACTGGTGATATTTTCGGTGGTCGGAGCGTATCCAGCTTAAAACTGTTCGTGAATCTGACCAGAGTGTTTTTCGATTTATCTTAACGGTATGATGTTTTTCAATATATTTAGCAAACCGAGCACCAATAACAGCTGCCATCAGCTCTAAACCTGGTATCGATAAAACCTTTAGTGGCGCCACCCTAGTTTTTGATCCAATAAGTGAAATAGTGATTTCGTCCCCACAGCACATCCTAAAATACGCTACGGCGGCATAACCGTTTTCGCTTGCATCCACAAATACATGCAATTGAACATCTAGGTTATTATAGTTTTTCAATGTTTTAAGATAACAACGAGGTATATTTACATTTTTTAAATCTGGTAAAAGCGCTAGCCAGTTTTCCCACCTTAATTGTTGATTTACTAGAATATGTTCGTCCCAGTCGATATTGCTTCTCCAAACTTCTTGAAGAACTATTTTCAAATACATAAGGAAATTTCCTACAAGCCCTAAAGGGTCATAAATGCTCATTAGAGTTCTTAAAATTTCACGTTTGGTGGGAATTTTGTTTCCGAGAAGAAGTTCGCTGTTTAAGACAGACTGCGACAGTTTAAAGGTTATATTGTCTTCCCCAGGGTTCCAAAATATGCCAAGTACCTTTTCTGTTACTTCGCCTACACTAACGTTTAGGCAAATATTGGTCAAAGGGTTAGAAGAGTTCAATTCTTTCAAAACGCTATCATTATTCGAACACCAGTTTCTAATTTTGAATCCTCCCTCACTATGAATGAATCGCACAGTTTTAGCCAGTTCGGCGGCTTCTGCAGGAGTATCCGAAGAAGCAAGAAAATCATCTACGTAGTGGTTGTCTTTGATGGCAGCAGCGGCTAAGGGATACTTGGCTTCAAATTTTGATGCGTTGAGGTTTTTAACATACTGAGATATGCACGGAGCGCAGGAGGCACCGAATATCATAACCTTCATTACGTACACTTCGGGTTCTTTGTTGTCGTCGCAGCTGCGCCATAAAAATCTTTGCGCATGGCAGTCTTCATCGCGTATATAAATCTGATGGAACATTTGTTCGATGTCACCACAGATTGCAATTTGCCTTTGCCGAAAACGAAAAAGAATAGCTGCAAGAGAAGACAGCAAATCTGGCCCTTTGAGCAGCATAGAGTTAAGTGAAATACCATTTGCCTTCGCGGCCGCATCCCAAACTATTCTTGTTTTATTCGGTTTGTTTTTGTTAAATACCGGAAACATTGGTAAATACCATACATTTTGTTTATCATCTTCATTGTTTACTTTGGCTATGTAATTTCTTTCAAAATATTCAGAAATTGTTTTTTCGAAATGTTCAAACAACTCTTTATTTTTTCTTAGAGTTTTTTCGAGACAAATCAGTCGTCTCTTCGCCATATCAAAGCTTTGTGGAAGTGTAATATTGTCATATCGCCACAGCAAAGCTGTCTCGTAATGGCCATCGCATCTTTGTTTCGTATATGTTTCTAGCAAACTTAATGCCCTTTGGTCATCTTTTCCAAGAGCTGGAGTATAGTTACTTATCCCTGCTAACTCAGTTGTATAAAACTGTTTGAGTAAGTGAGTAAGAATTTGGTCGTTTTCACCTTTACACTCGCAAGAGTAAAAATTATATTGAATTTGGGCCTTTTCTCCAACACTGGAGTTGCCACATATTAGCCAGCCGAGGCGAGTATGTAAAGCGACGGGTTCGTTTTTCTTGCCTTCTTTAACACGAGTTGGTACACATAATTTCAAGTTATTTAATCCTAAAAGTACATCTGGTACAGCATTTTCAAAATCGGCGATGGGTAGCCCTTTAAGGTGCGGAAATTTTTTACATAACTTTTTATAATTAAAGCTCTGACTCGGAAGCGATAGTTGTTTAACCGTACGAACAGAAATAGAAAATTCAGTTTTATTCATACCTGAAATTTTCATTGAGACTATTTTTGAGTCTTCTTCGTTGCGACCTATTTCACCTGTCCATTTCAAGCATAGAGGTTGTGACTCACCATTTAAATCTAGTTTATTAATTAATTGTTCATTTACCAGACTTACAGACGAACCCTCGTCTATAAATGCAAAAGTATTAAAACGTTTATTATTGTTTCCGTATATTGTTATCGGTATAATTTTAAATAAGATTTCATTGCATTCATTCCTATGGGCTGCATGTAAATTATCTCTTTTGCTTTTATTTTCAGTTTCTCTGGTAGCGTTTGTTTCTCTATCTTCAGTCATGGATTTATGCAGCAATGTATTATGTTTTATTTGACAATTATTTTCTCTGCAAACGATGCTGCTACTGCAAATACCGTAGTGACGTCGCAGGCACAGTTTACATAGATTGTACATTCTTACTAAGTTCCATCGCTCGCTTCTATTCGCAGCCAAGAATTTTTTACACTTCTCAACACTATTGCAGTTGCCAGAACGCACTAAACAGATCTTTTTGTTTTGTTCTTCAT
Organism: Epicampocera succincta; assembly: GCA_932526305.1. Taxonomy (NCBI): domain Eukaryota; kingdom Metazoa; phylum Arthropoda; class Insecta; order Diptera; family Tachinidae; genus Epicampocera; species Epicampocera succincta. Next base: position 1,117,514 of record CAKOAZ010000002.1, on the reverse strand, counting down.
GAGCATGCACATAAACGTTTTTTGGCTTACGCGAATACTGCTCTATTGACTTTGATGCGCTGCTGTCACTTTCTATATTTATGCTGCTTGCTGAGACACCGACTTCATATATCCAGTTAACGAATTCAGTCAAACTAACTCTTTTGTTATTTTTTGCTAGTTTTATTTTTTGTTCACCCCAGTTAAGTTGAAAATGTGATGGCATTTTCATTATTAATTCATGTAATAAAGATGAATTGGTCAGTTCATTTATTAAACCACTGGCTTTAATTGTTGTTTCTAGGCCCTTTACTTCTACGGCGAAAGAGGTAATTGTGCTCAATTTATTTGTGTTCAGTGCTGGTAGTGATCTTATTCTATTTTTTAGTGAGTTTAATATTTTTTCCGGTTGTCCGAAAAGCAATTTTAGTGTAGATAGAGCACATGGTACACCCGATGGATGGATCAAAATATGTTTAACAGATCGAAGTGCTTCCCCCTTTAGAGAACTTTGAAGCCTGACAAGATTTTCAGCGTCTGTAAAACCACAGACTGCTGTCGACCAGTCATATGTGGCACTAAACAAGGGCCATTCTTCAGGAGTGCCGGTAAAAATTGGAAGCTCTTTTGGTACTGACTGCCGCGCGCTTATTTGTTGTTGCGAAAGCCTGTGAGAAGGTAATATAACAGGTTGGAGGTTTGATGGGTTCATGGAAAACGTTGAATCCATGTAACCAAATTGTACAGGTGTCTCTAATGTGTGATTTTCTGCATTTACGTTGTCTGAATTATTACATAAATTTGCAGTTGTCGGCTGCTGACGGTTCGTTGTTGGGTCATTAATAAATGAAGACATGTTATTAACGAATGACGTAGTTGTACATACGGGCGGAGTTATTGTTTTTGTCGTATAAACTAAGTCATTACTTACGTTTTGGCAATATGGTTTATAGTGTTAGGCAGTTCTTGCGTTGTTGTGGCTTGTGGTACAAATGTGTAAGGTGGCGTTTCAAACTGACGAGCTGCGGAAACTATATTTTGGTGTGCGGTTGCAATAGCCGAAGTAGGGAGTTGGATTTGATTATCTAACCACTCATGTACAGATCTGACAGCTGAGTGTTTATTAACTGATTGTGCGTCCTCGAAGTCATCTACTGCTTGTTCGAGAATTTGGTATTTCTTTTTAATGAAATCTCTTTCAAGTTGTGTCTCTTCTTCTAGACGTTGTAGCTCAAGAGCTTGTCGGCGGGAGCGGGTGGTGGCCGAAGAGCCACTACGAATGGAAGAGGCAGAATCGATCGTGATTTGATGTTGTACCGTACAATTTTGGCAACTCCACGTAGGTTGGTCTTGATTGACACATGGTAAATGAAAATTAAGATGGCACTTGCTGCATTTTATAAATTTTTCGTTGTCTGTGGACTTGTTGCAAATGTTACAGTTGTTCAGTGCAGGACTTAACTGAGTTGGTCGTTGACGACTTAGTGGTTGACCCTGTGAGGGAGTGGAAGGTTGCATTCTTTTAGGACTTACGTTTTAACACCCAAGATGATTCCTTCAAACGATCCGATGAGGCAAATAAAAGAATTTAATTGTTGCGGGTAAAGCGGCCCAAGCTCAAGATAGCCAATTTGGATTTTAAACACAAGTGTAAGAATTTTAGAAAACTTTGATTCTTTATTCTTACGCTTTAATATGTTAAAATTCCTAAAATTATAAATAAATTCATTATACAAACTTACATACTAAACTGCTGATATACTAACTTTTATGTATGGCTACTCCAAGCGAAGCTTCGTAATCCTTATGACCTGAACGAATGAATATCTTAAATCTATGTAGGTGTTTTTATATACCTATGTATGTGGTCTCGATTAAATATGGCCTCATAATTATACCACGTGGAAAATTAAAAGGAATAATTTAACATTTTGACATGCTCATCTCTCTACATATCGATAACAGTAATGTCATATTAGCGATTTATGAGTGGCGGTAACAGTAATGTCATATTAGCGATTTATGAGTGGCGGTAACAGCGCCTTTTACTCTAACAAAAAAAGTTTGGTGGGTGTGTATCTCATCCCCAGGGCTGAATTAGGAAGTTTCAACTGGTGTGCTGGAATGGTACATGTGTCCACTATAAAATATCAAAAATCCTTAGACGCACATATTACCATTTCAGTTTTATGACCAAAACCTTTTTTCGCGGCTTTTACACTAACAAAAAAATTTTGGTGGGTGAGTATCTCATCCCCATGACCGAACCAGGAAATATAAACTAGTGCGCTAGAATGGTACATGTGTCCACTATAAAATATCATATAAATATAAATAAATTTTATGGCAAAAAACTTTTTTCGCGCTTTTTACTCTAACAAAAAAAGTTTGGTGGGTGTCTATCTCATCCCCAGGGCCGAACTAGGAAGTGCCAACTGGTGTGCTGGAATGGTACATGTGTCCACTATAAAATATCAAAAATTTTAAGACGCACATATTACCATTTCGATTTTATAGCCAAAAACTTTTTTCGCGTCTTTCACTCCAACAAAAAAAAGTTTGGTGGGTGTGTATCTCATCCCCAGGACCGAACCAGGAAATATAAACTGGTGCGCCGGAATGGTACATGTGTCAACTTAAAATTATAAAAAATCCTTAGACGCACATATTACCATTTCACTTTTATGGCCAAAAACTTTTTCGCGCCTTTTACTCTAACAAAAAAAGTTTGGTGGGTGTGTATCTCATCCCCAGGGCTGAACTAGGAAGTGCCAACTGGTGTGCTGGAATGTTACATGTGTCCACTATAAAATATCAAAAATCCTTAGACGCACATATTACCATTTCAGTTTTATGGCCAAAAACTTTTTTCGCGCCTTTATCACTAACAAAAAAAGTTTGGTGGGTGTGTATCTCATCCCCAGGACTGACCCAGGAATTATAAATTAGTACGCTAGAATGGTACATGTGTCAACTTAAAAATATCAAAAATCCTCAGACGCACATATTACCATTTCAGTTTTATGGCCAAAAACTTTTTTCGCGCCTTTTACGCTAACAAAAAAATTTTGGTGGGTGTGTATCTCATCCCCAGGACCGAACCAGGAAATATAAACTAGTGCGCTAGAATGGTACATGTGTACACTTTAAAATATCAAAAATCTTTAGACGCACATATTACCATTTCAGTTTTATAGCCAAAAACTTTTTTCGCGTCTTTCACTCTAACAAAAAAATTTTGGTGGGTGTGTATCTCATCCCCAGGACCGAACCAGGAAATATAAACTGGTGCGCGGGAATGGTACATGTGTCAACTTAAAAATATAAAAAAATCCTTAGACGCACATATTACCATTTCAGTTTTATGGCCAAAAACTTTTTTCGCGTCATTTACTCTAACAGAAAAAGTTTGGTGAATGTGTATCTCATCCCCAGGGCTGAAATAGGAAATGGAAACTGGTGCGCTGAAATGGTAAATGTGTCACCTATTAAATATCAAAAATCCTTAGACGCACATATTACCATTTCAGTTTTATAGCCAAAAACTTTTTTCGCCCTTTTAACACTAACAAAAAAATTTTGGTGGGTGTGTATCTCACCCCCAGGACCGAACCAGGAAATAAAAACTGGTGCGCGGGAATGGTACATGTGTCAACTTAAAAATATCAAAAATTCTTAGACGCACATATGACCATTTCAGTTTTATGGCCAAAAACTTTTTTCGCGCCTTTTACGCTAACAAAAAAATGTTGGTGGGTGTGTATCTCATCCCCAGGACCGAACCAGGAAATATAAACTAGTGCGCTAGAATTGTACATGTGTACACTTTAAAATATCAAAAATCCTTAGACGCACATATTACGATTTCGGTTTTATAGCCAAAAACTTTTTTCGCGTCTTTCACTCTAACAAAAAAAGTTTGGTGGGTGTGTATCTCATCCCCAGGACCGAACCAGGAAATATAAACTGGTGCGCTGGAATGGTACATGTGTCTACTTAAAAACATTAAAAATTCTTAGACGCACATATTACCATTTCAGTTTTATGGCCAAAAACTTTTTTCGCGCCTTTTACTCTAACAAAAAAAGTTTGGTGGGTGTGTATCTCATCCCCAGGGCTGAATTAGGAAGTTTCAACTGGTGTGCTGGAATGGAACATGTGTCCACTATAAAATATCATATAAATATAAATAAATTTTATGGCAAAAAACTTTTTTCGCGCCTTTTACTCTAACAAAAAAAGTTTGGTGGGTGTGTATCTCATCCCCAGGGCCGAACCAGGAAATATAAACTTGTGCGCTGGAATGGTACATGTGTCCACTATAAAATATCAAAAATTTTAAGACGCACATATAACCATTTCGATTTTATAGCCAAAAACTTTTTTCGCGTCTTTCACTCTAACAAAAAAAAGTTTGGTGGGTGTGTATCTCATCCCCAGGACCGAACCAGGAAATATAAACTGGTGCGCTGGAATGGTACATGTGTCAACTTAAAAATATAAAAAATCCTTAGACGCACATATTACCATTTCACTTTTATGGCCAAAAACTTTTTCGCGCCTGTTACTCTAACAAAAAAAGTTTGGTGGGTGTGTATCTCATTCCCAGGGCTGAACTAGGAAGTGCCAACTGGTGTGCTGGAATGGTACATGTGTCCACTATAAAATATCAAAAATCCTTAGACGCACATATTACCATTTCAGTTTTATGGCCAAAAACTTTTTTCGCGCCTTTTACACTAACAAAAAAAGGTTGGTGGGTGTGTATCTCATCCCCAGGACTGACCCAGGAATTATAAACTAGTACGCTAGATAGGTACATGTGTCCACTATAAAATATCAAAAATCCTTAGACGCACATATTACCATTTCAGTTTTATGGCCAAAAACTTTTTTCGCGCCTTTTACTCTAACAAAAAAAGTTTGGTAGGTGTGTATCTCATCCCCAGGGCTGAACTAGGAAGTGCCAACTGGTGTGCTGGAATAATACATGTGTCCACTATAAAATATCAAAAATCCTTAGACGCACATATTACCATTTCAGTTTTATGGCCAAAAACTTTTTTCGCGCCTTTTACACTAACAAAAAAATTTTGGTGGGTGTGTATCTCATCCCCAGGACCGAACCAGGAAATATAAACTAGTGCGCTAGAATGGTACATGTGTACACTTAAAAATATAAAAAAATCCTTAGACGCACATATTACCATTTCAGTTTTATGGCCAAAAACTTTTTTCGCGCCTTTTACTCTACCAAAAAAAGTTTGGTGGGTGTGTATCTCATCCCCAGGGCTGAACTAGGAAGTGCCAACTGGTGTGCTGGAATGGTACATGTGTCCACTATAAAATATCAAAAATCCTTAGACGCACATATTACCATTTCAGTTTTATGGCCAAAAACTTTTTTCGCGCTTTTTACACTAACAAAAAAAGTTTGGTGGGTGTGTATCTCATCCCCAGGACTGACCCAGGAATTATAAACTAGTACGCTAGAATGGTACATGTGTCAACTTAAAAATATCAAAAATCCTTAGACGCACATATTACCATTTCAGTTTTATGGCCAAAAACTTTTTTCGCGCCTTTTACGCTAACAAAAAAATTTTGGTGGGTGTGTATCTCATCCCCAGGACCGAACCAGGAAATATAAACTAGTGCGCTAGAATGGTACATGTGTACACTTTAAAATATCAAAAATCTTTAGACGCACATATTACCATTTCAGTTTTATAGCCAAAAACTTTTTTCGCGCCTTTTACTCTAACAAAAAAAGTTTGGTGGGTGTGTATCTCATCCCCAGGACCGAACCAGGAAATATAAACTGGTGCGCGGGAATGGTACACGTGTCAACTTAAAAATATAAAAAAATTCTTAGACGCACATATTACCATTTCAGTTTTATGGCCAAAAACTTTTTTCGCGTCATTTACTCTAACAAAAAAAGGTTGGTGGATGTGTATCTCATCCCCAGGGCTGAAATAGGAAATGGAAACTGGTGCGCTAAAATGGTAAATGTGTCAACTATTAAATATCAAAAATCCTTAGACGCACATATTACCATTTCAGTTTTATAGCCAAAAACTTTTTTCGCCCTTTTAACACTAACAAAAAAATTTTGGTGGGTGTGTATCTCACCCCCAGGACCGAACCAGGAAACATAAACTGGTGCGCGGGAATGGTACATGTGTCAACTTAAAAATATCAAAAATCCTTAGACGCACATATGACCATTTCAGTTTTATGGCCAAAAACTTTTTTCGCGCCTTTTACGCTAACAAAAAAATGTTGGTGGGTGTGTATCTCATCCCCAGGACCGAACCAGGAAATATAAACTAGTGCGCTAGAATGGAACATGTGTACACTTTAAAATATCAAAAATCTTTAGACGCACATATTACGATTTCGGTTTTATAGCCAAAAACTTTTTTCGCGTCTTTCACTCTAACAAAAAAAGTTTGGTGGGTGTGTATCTCATCCCCAGGACCGAACCAGGAAATATAAACTGGTGCGCTGGAATGGTACATGTGTCTACTTAAAAACATTAAAAATTCTTAGACGCACATATTACCATTTCAGTTTTATGACCAAAAACTTTTTTCGCGCCTTTTACTCTAACAAAAAAAGTTTGGTGGGTGTGTATCTCATCCCCAGGGCTGAATTAGGAAGTTTCAACTGGTGTGCTGGAATGGTACATGTGTCCACTATAAAATATCATATAAATATAAATAAATTTTATGGCAAAAAACTTTTTTCGCGCCTTTTACTCTAACAAAAAAAGTTTGGTGGGTGTGTATCTCATCCCCAGGGCCGAACTAGGAAGTGCCAAATGGTGTGCTGGAATGGTACATGTGTCCACTATAAAATATCAAAAATTTTAAGACGCACATATAACCATTTCGATTTTATAGCCAAAAACTTTTTTCGCGTCTTTCACTCTAACAAAAAAAAGTTTGGTGGGTGTGTATCTCATCCACAGGACCGAACCAGGAAATATAAACTAGTACGCTAGAATGGAACATGTATACACTTTAAAATATCAAAAATCCTTAGACGCACATATTACAATTTCGGTTTTATAGCCAAAAACTTTTTTCGCGTCTTTCACTCTAACAAAAAAAGTTTGGTGGGTGTGTATCTCATTCCCAGGGCTGAACTAGGAAGTGCCAACTGGTGCGCTGGAATGGTACATGTGTCAACTTAAAAATATAAAAAATCCTTAGACGCACATATTACGATTTCACTTTTATGGCCAAAAACTTTTTCGCGCCTTTTACTCTAACAAAAAAAGTTTGGTGGGTGTGTATCTCATTCCCAGGGCTGAACTAGGAAGTGCCAACTGGTGTGCTGGAATGGTACATGTGTCCACTATAAAATATCAAAAATCCTTAGACGCACATATTACCATTTCACTTTTATGGCCAAAAACTTTTTTCGCGCCTTTTACTCTAACAAAAAAAGTTTGGTAGGTGTGTATCTCATCCCCAGGGCTGAACTAGGAAGTGCCAACTGGTGTGCTGGAATGGTACATGTGTCCACTATAAAATATCAAAAATCCTTAGACGCACATATTACCATTTCAGTTTTATGGCCAAAAACTTTTTTCGCGCCTTTTACACTAACAAAAAAATTTTGGTGGGTGTGTATCTCATCCCCAGGACTGAACCAGGAAATATAAACTAGTACGCTAGAATGGAACATGTATACACTTTAAAATATCAAAAATCCTTAGACGCACATATTACAATTTCGGTTTTATAGCCAAAAACTTTTTTCGCGTCTTTCACTCTAACAAAAAAAGTTTGGTGGGTGTGTATCTCATCCCCAGGACCGAACCAGGAAATATAAACTAGTGCGCTAGAATGGTACATGTGTACACTTTAAAATATCAAAAATCCTTAGACGCACATATTACAATTTCGGTTTTATAGCCAAAAACTTTTTTTGCGTCTTTCACTCTAACAAAAAAAGTTTGGTGGGTGTGTATCTCATCCCCAGGACCGAACCAGGAAATATAAACTTCTGCGCTAGGATAGTACACGTGTCAACTTAAAAATATAAAAAATCCTTAGACGCACATATTACCATTTCAGTTTTATGGCCAAAAACTTTTTTCGCGCCTTTTACTCTAACAATAAAAGGTTGGTGGATGTGTATCTCATCCCCAGGGCCGAACTAGGAAGTGCCAAATGGTGTGCTGGAATGGTACATGTGTCCACTATAAAATATTAAAAATTTTTAGACGCACATATTACCATTTCAGTTTTATAGCCAAAAACTTATTTCGCGTCTTTCACTCTAACAAAAAAAGTTTGGTGGGTGTGTATCTCATCCCCAGGACCGAACCAGGAAATATAAACTAATGCGCTGGAATGGTACATGTGTCAACTTTAAAATATCAAAAATCCTTAGACGCACATATTACCATTTCAGTTTAATGGCGAAAAACTTTTTTCGCGCCTTTTACTCTAACAAAAAAATTTTGGTGGGTGTGTATCTCATCCCCAGGACCGAACCAAGAAATATAAACTAAAGGGCTGGAATGGTACATTTGTCCACTTTAAAATATGAAAAATCCTTGGACGTAGATATTACCATTTCAGTTTAGTGGCCAAAAACTTTTTTCGCACCTTTTACACTAACAAAAAAATTTTGGTGGGTGTGTATCTCATCCCCAGGACCGAACCAGGAAATATTAACTGGTGCGCTGGAATGGTACATGTGTCAACTTAAAAATATAAAAAGTCTTTAGACGCACATATTACCATTTCAGTTTTATGTCCAAAAACTTTTTTCGCGCCTTTTACTTTAACAAAAAAAGTTTGGTGCGTGTGTATCTCATCCCCAGGACCGAACTAGGCAGTGCCAACTGGTGTGCTGGAATGGTACATGTGTTCACTTTAAAATATTAAAAATCCTTAGACGCACATATAACGATTTCGGTTTTATAGCCAAAAACTTTTTTCGCGTCTTTCACTCTAACAAAAAAAGTTTGGTGGGTGTGTATCTCATCCCCAGGACCGAACCAGGAAATATAAACTGGTGCGCTGGAATGGTACATGTGTCTACTTAAAAATATAAAAAATTGTTAGACGCACATATTACCATTTCAGTTTTATGGCCAAAAACTTTTTTCGCGCCTTTTACTCTAACAAAAAAAGTTTGGTGGGTGTGTATTTCATCCCCAGGGCCGAACTAGGAAGTGCCAACTGGTGTGCTGGAATGGTATATAAAATATAAAAAATTTTAAGACGCACATATTACCATTTCAGTTTTATGACCAAAAACTTTTTTCGCGCCTTTTACACTAACAAAAAAATTTTGGTGGGTGAGTATCTCATCCCCATGACCGAACCAGGAAATATAAACTAGTGCGCTAGAATGGTACATGTGTCCACTATAAAATATCATATAAATATAAATAAATTTTATGGAAAAAAACTTTTTTCGCGCCTTTTACTCTAACAAAAAAAGTTTGGTGGGTGTGTATCTCATCCCCAGGACCGAACCAGGAAATATAAACTGGTGCGCGGGAATGGTACATGTGTCAACTTAAAAATATAAAAAAATCCTTAGACGCACATATTACCATTTCAGTTTTATGGCCAAAAACTTTTTTCGCGTCATTTACTCTAACAAAAAAAGTTTGGTGGATGTGTATCTCATCCCCAGGGCTGAAATAGGAAATGGAAACTGGTGCGCTGAAATGGTAAATGTGTCAACTATTAAATATCAAAAATCCTTAGACGCACATATTACCATTTCAGTTTTATAGCCAAAAACTTTTTTCGCCCTTTTAACACTAACAAAAAAATTTTGGTGGGTGTGTATCTCACCCCCAGGACCGAACCAGGAAATATAAACTGGTGCGCGGGAATGGTACATGTGTCAACTTAAAAATATCAAAAATCCTTAGACACACATATTACCATTTCAGTTTAATGACCAAAAACTTTTTTCGCGCCTTTTACACTAACAAAAAAATTTTGGTGGGTGTGTATCTCATCCCCATGACCGAACCAGGAAATATAAACTAGTGCGCTAGAATGGTACATGTGTCCACTATAAAATATCATATAAATATAAATAAATTTTATGGCAAAAAACTTTTTTCGCGTCATTTACTCTAACAAAAAAAGTTTGGTGGATGTGTATCTCATCCCCAGGGCTGAAATAGGAAATGGAAACTGGTGCGCTAGAATGGTAAATGTGTCAACTATTAAATATCAAAAATCCTTAGACGCACATATTACCATTTCAGTTTTATGGCCAAAAACTTTTTTCGCGCCTTTTACTCTAACAAAAAAAGTTTGGTGGGTGTGTATCTCAACCCCAGGGCTGAATTAGGAAGTTTCAACTGGTGTGCTGGAATGGTACATGTGTCCACTATAAAATATCAAAAATCCTTAGACGCACATATTACCATTTAAGTTTTATGACCAAAAACTTTTTTCGCGCCTTTTACACTAACAAAAAAATTTTGGTGGGTGCGTATCTCATCCCCATGACCGAACCAGGAAATATAAACTAGTGCGCTAGAATGGTACATGTGTCCACTATAAAATATCATATAAATATAAATAAATTTTATGGCAAAAAACTTTTTTCGCGCCTTTTACTCTAACAAAAAAAGTTTGGTGGGTGTGTATCTCATCCCCAGGGCCGAACTAGGAAGTGCCAACTGGTGTGCTGGAATGGTACATGTGTCCACTATAAAATAGCAAAAATTTTAAGACGCACATATTACCATTTCGATTTTATAGCCAAAAACTTTTTTCGCGTCTTTCACTCTAACAAAAAAAAGTTTGGTGGGTGTGTATCTCATCCCCAGGGCTGAACTAGGAAGTGCCAACTGGTGTGCTGGAATGGTACATGTGTCCACTATAAAATATCAAAAATCCTTAGACGCACATATTACCATTTCAGTTTTATGGCCAAAAACTTTTTTCGCGCCTTTTACTCTAACAAAAAAAGGTTGGTGGATGTGTATCTCATCCCCAGGGCCGAACTAGGAAGTGCCAAATGGTGTGCTGGAATGGTACATGTGTCCACTATAAAATATTAAAAAATTTTAGGCGCACATATTACCATTTCAGTTTTATAGCCGAAAACTTTTTTCGCGTCTTTCACTCTAACAAAAAAAGTTTGGTGGGTGTGTATCTCATCCCCAGGACTGACCCAGGAATTATAAACTAGTACGCTAGAATGGTACATGTGTCAACTTAAAAATATCAAAAATCCTGAGACGCACATATTACCATTTCAGTTTTATGGCCAAAAACTTTTTTCGCACCTTTTACACTAACAAAAAAATTTTGGTGGGTGTGTATCTCATCCCCAGGACCGAACCAGGAAATATTAACTGGTGCGCTGGAATGGTACATGTGTCAACTTAAAAATATAAAAAGTCTTTAGACGCACATATTACCATTTCAGTTTTATGTCCAAAAACTGTTTTCGCGACTTTTACTTTAACAAAAAAAGTTTGGTGCGTGTGTATCTCATCCCCAGGGCTGAAATAGGAAATGGAAACTGGTGCGCTGAAATGGTACATGTGTCTACTTAAAAACATTAAAAATTCTTAGACGCACATATTACCATTTCAGTTTTATGACCAAAAACTTTTTTCGCGCCTTTTACTCTAACAAAAAAAGTTTGGTGGGTGTGTATCTCATCCCCAGGGCTGAATTAGGAAGTTTCAACTGGTGTGCTGGAATGGTACATGTGTCCACTATAAAATATCATATAAATATAAATAAATTTTATGGCAAAAAACTTTTTTCGCGCCTTTTACTCTAACAAAAAAAGTTTGGTGGGTGTGTATCTCATCCCCAGGGCCGAACTAGGAAGTGCCAAATGGTGTGCTGGAATGGTACATGTGTCCACTATAAAATATCAAAAATTTTAAGACGCACATATAACCATTTCGATTTTATAGCCAAAAACTTTTTTCGCGTCTTTCACTCTAACAAAAAAAAGTTTGGTGGGTGTGTATCTCATCCACAGGACCGAACCAGGAAATATAAACTAGTACGCTAGAATGGAACATGTATACACTTTAAAATATCAAAAATCCTTAGACGCACATATTACAATTTCGGTTTTATAGCCAAAAACTTTTTTCGCGTCTTTCACTCTAACAAAAAAAGTTTGGTGGGTGTGTATCTCATTCCCAGGGCTGAACTAGGAAGTGCCAACTGGTGCGCTGGAATGGTACATGTGTCAACTTAAAAATATAAAAAATCCTTAGACGCACATATTACGATTTCACTTTTATGGCCAAAAACTTTTTCGCGCCTTTTACTCTAACAAAAAAAGTTTGGTGGGTGTGTATCTCATTCCCAGGGCTGAACTAGGAAGTGCCAACTGGTGTGCTGGAATGGTACATGTGTCCACTATAAAATATCAAAAATCCTTAGACGCACATATTACCATTTCACTTTTATGGCCAAAAACTTTTTTCGCGCCTTTTACTCTAACAAAAAAAGTTTGGTAGGTGTGTATCTCATCCCCAGGGCTGAACTAGGAAGTGCCAACTGGTGTGCTGGAATGGTACATGTGTCCACTATAAAATATCAAAAATCCTTAGACGCACATATTACCATTTCAGTTTTATGGCCAAAAACTTTTTTCGCGCCTTTTACACTAACAAAAAAATTTTGGTGGGTGTGTATCTCATCCCCAGGACTGAACCAGGAAATATAAACTAGTACGCTAGAATGGAACATGTATACACTTTAAAATATCAAAAATCCTTAGACGCACATATTACAATTTCGGTTTTATAGCCAAAAACTTTTTTCGCGTCTTTCACTCTAACAAAAAAAGTTTGGTGGGTGTGTATCTCATCCCCAGGACCGAACCAGGAAATATAAACTAGTGCGCTAGAATGGTACATGTGTACACTTTAAAATATCAAAAATCCTTAGACGCACATATTACAATTTCGGTTTTATAGCCAAAAACTTTTTTTGCGTCTTTCACTCTAACAAAAAAAGTTTGGTGGGTGTGTATCTCATCCCCAGGACCGAACCAGGAAATATAAACTTGTGCGCTAGGATAGTACACGTGTCAACTTAAAAATATAAAAAATCCTTAGACGCACATATTACCATTTCAGTTTTATGGCCAAAAACTTTTTTCGCGCCTTTTACTCTAACAATAAAAGGTTGGTGGATGTGTATCTCATCCCCAGGGCCGAACTAGGAAGTGCCAAATGGTGTGCTGGAATGGTACATGTGTCCACTATAAAATATTAAAAATTTTTAGACGCACATATTACCATTTCAGTTTTATAGCCAAAAACTTATTTCGCGTCTTTCACTCTAACAAAAAAAGTTTGGTGGGTGTGTATCTCATCCCCAGGACCGAACCAGGAAATATAAACTAATGCGCTGGAATGGTACATGTGTCAACTTTAAAATATCAAAAATCCTTAGACGCACATATTACCATTTCAGTTTAATGGCGAAAAACTTTTTTCGCGCCTTTTACTCTAACAAAAAAATTTTGGTGGGTGTGTATCTCATCCCCAGGACCGAACCAAGAAATATAAACTAAAGGGCTGGAATGGTACATTTGTCCACTTTAAAATATGAAAAATCCTTGGACGTAGATATTACCATTTCAGTTTAGTGGCCAAAAACTTTTTTCGCACCTTTTACACTAACAAAAAAATTTTGGTGGGTGTGTATCTCATCCCCAGGACCGAACCAGGAAATATTAACTGGTGCGCTGGAATGGTACATGTGTCAACTTAAAAATATAAAAAGTCTTTAGACGCACATATTACCATTTCAGTTTTATGTCCAAAAACTTTTTTGCGCGCCTTTTACTTTAACAAAAAAAGTTTGGTGCGTGTGTATCTCATCCCCAGGACCGAACTAGGCAGTGCCAACTGGTGTGCTGGAATGGTACATGTGTTCACTTTAAAATATTAAAAATCCTTAGACGCACATATAACGATTTCGGTTTTATAGCCAAAAACTTTTTTCGCGTCTTTCACTCTAACAAAAAAAGTTTGGTGGGTGTGTATCTCATCCCCAGGACCGAACCAGGAAATATAAACTGGTGCGCTGGAATGGTACATGTGTCTACTTAAAAATATAAAAAATTGTTAGACGCACATATTACCATTTCAGTTTTATGGCCAAAAACTTTTTTCGCGCCTTTTACTCTAACAAAAAAAGTTTGGTGGGTGTGTATTTCATCCCCAGGGCCGAACTAGGAAGTGCCAACTGGTGTGCTGGAATGGTATATAAAATATAAAAAATTTTAAGACGCACATATTACCATTTCAGTTTTATGACCAAAAACTTTTTTCGCGCCTTTTACACTAACAAAAAAATTTTGGTGGGTGAGTATCTCATCCCCATGACCGAACCAGGAAATATAAACTAGTGCGCTAGAATGGTACATGTGTCCACTATAAAATATCATATAAATATAAATAAATTTTATGGAAAAAAACTTTTTTCGCGCCTTTTACTCTAACAAAAAAAGTTTGGTGGGTGTGTATCTCATCCCCAGGACCGAACCAGGAAATATAAACTGGTGCGCGGGAATGGTACATGTGTCAACTTAAAAATATAAAAAAATCCTTAGACGCACATATTACCATTTCAGTTTTATGGCCAAAAACTTTTTTCGCGTCATTTACTCTAACAAAAAAAGTTTGGTGGATGTGTATCTCATCCCCAGGGCTGAAATAGGAAATGGAAACTGGTGCGCTGAAATGGTAAATGTGTCAACTATTAAATATCAAAAATCCTTAGACGCACATATTACCATTTCAGTTTTATAGCCAAAAACTTTTTTCGCCCTTTTAACACTAACAAAAAAATTTTGGTGGGTGTGTATCTCACCCCCAGGACCGAACCAGGAAATATAAACTGGTGCGCGGGAATGGTACATGTGTCAACTTAAAAATATCAAAAATCCTTAGACACACATATTACCATTTCAGTTTAATGACCAAAAACTTTTTTCGCGCCTTTTACACTAACAAAAAAATTTTGGTGGGTGTGTATCTCATCCCCATGACCGAACCAGGAAATATAAACTAGTGCGCTAGAATGGTACATGTGTCCACTATAAAATATCATATAAATATAAATAAATTTTATGGCAAAAAACTTTTTTCGCGTCATTTACTCTAACAAAAAAAGTTTGGTGGATGTGTATCTCATCCCCAGGGCTGAAATAGGAAATGGAAACTGGTGCGCTAGAATGGTAAATGTGTCAACTATTAAATATCAAAAATCCTTAGACGCACATATTACCATTTCAGTTTTATGGCCAAAAACTTTTTTCGCGCCTTTTACTCTAACAAAAAAAGTTTGGTGGGTGTGTATCTCAACCCCAGGGCTGAATTAGGAAGTTTCAACTGGTGTGCTGGAATGGTACATGTGTCCACTATAAAATATCAAAAATCCTTAGACGCACATATTACCATTTAAGTTTTATGACCAAAAACTTTTTTCGCGCCTTTTACACTAACAAAAAAATTTTGGTGGGTGCGTATCTCATCCCCATGACCGAACCAGGAAATATAAACTAGTGCGCTAGAATGGTACATGTGTCCACTATAAAATATCATATAAATATAAATAAATTTTATGGCAAAAAACTTTTTTCGCGTCTTTTACTCTAACAAAAAAAGTTTGGTGGGTGTGTATCTCATCCCCAGGGCCGAACTAGGAAGTGCCAACTGGTGTGCTGGAATGGTACATGTGTCCACTATAAAATAGCAAAAATTTTAAGACGCACATATTACCATTTCGATTTTATAGCCAAAAACTTTTTTCGCGTCTTTCACTCTAACAAAAAAAAGTTTGGTGGGTGTGTATCTCATCCCCAGGGCTGAACTAGGAAGTGCCAACTGGTGTGCTGGAATGGTACATGTGTCCACTATAAAATATCAAAAATCCTTAGACGCACATATTACCATTTCAGTTTTATGGCCAAAAACTTTTTTCGCGCCTTTTACTCTAACAAAAAAAGGTTGGTGGATGTGTATCTCATCCCCAGGGCCGAACTAGGAAGTGCCAAATGGTGTGCTGGAATGGTACATGTGTCCACTATAAAATATTAAAAAATTTTAGGCGCACATATTACCATTTCAGTTTTATAGCCGAAAACTTTTTTCGCGTCTTTCACTCTAACAAAAAAAGTTTGGTGGGTGTGTATCTCATCCCCAGGACTGACCCAGGAATTATAAACTAGTACGCTAGAATGGTACATGTGTCAACTTAAAAATATCAAAAATCCTGAGACGCACATATTACCATTTCAGTTTTATGGCCAAAAACTTTTTTCGCACCTTTTACACTAACAAAAAAATTTTGGTGGGTGTGTATCTCATCCCCAGGACCGAACCAGGAAATATTAACTGGTGCGCTGGAATGGTACATGTGTCAACTTAAAAATATAAAAAGTCTTTAGACGCACATATTACCATTTCAGTTTTATGTCCAAAAACTGTTTTCGCGACTTTTACTTTAACAAAAAAAGTTTGGTGCGTGTGTATCTCATCCCCAGGGCTGAAATAGGAAATGGAAACTGGTGCGCTGAAATGGTAAATGTGTCAACTATCAAATATCAAAAATCCTTAGACGCACATATTACCATTTCAGTTTTATAGCCAAAAACTTTTTTCGCCCTTTTAACACTAACAAAAAAATTTTGGTGGGTGTGTATCTCACCCCCAGGACCGAACCAGGAAATATAAACTGGTGCGCGGGAATGGTACATATGTCAACTTAAAAATATCAAAAATCCTTTGACGCACATATTACCATTTCAGTTTTATGACCAAAAACTTTTTTCGTGCCTTTTACACTAACAAAAAAATTTTAGTGGGTGAGTATCTCATCCCCATGACCGAACCAGGAAATATAAACTAGTGCGCTAGAATGGTACATGTGTCCACTATAAAATATCATATAAATATAAATAAATTTTATGGCAGAAAACTTTTTTCGCGCCTTTTACTCTAACAAAAAAAGTTTGGTGGGTGTGTATCTCATCCCCAGGGCCGAACTAGGAAGTGCCAACTGATGTGCTGGAATTGTACATGTGTCCACTATAAAATATGAAAAATTTTAAGACGCACATATTACCATTTCGATTTTATAGCCAAAAACTTTTTTCGCGTCTTTCACTTTAACAAAAAAAAGTTTGGTGGGTGTGTATCTCATCCCCAGGGCTGACCTAGGAAGTGCCAACTGGTGTGCTGGAATGGTACATGTGTCCACTATAAAATATCGAAAATACTTAGACGCACATATTACCATTTCAGTTTTATGGCCAAAAACTTTTCTCGCGCCTTTTACACTAACAAAAAAATTTTGGTGGGTGTGTATTTCATCCCCATGACCGAACCAGGAAATATAAACTAGTGCGCTAGAATGGTACATGTGTCGACTATAAAATATAAAAAATTCTTAGACGCACATATTACCATTTCAGTTTTATGGCCAAAAACTTTTTTCGCGCCTTTTACTCTAACAAAAAAAGTTTGGTAGGTGTGTATCTCATCCCCAGGGCTGAACTAGGAAGTGCCAACTGGTGTGCTGGAATGGTACATGTGTCCACTATAAAATATCGAAAATCTGTAGACGCACATATTACCATTTCAGTTTTATGGGCAAAAACTTTTTTCGCGCCTTTTACACTTACAAAAAAATTTTGGTGGGTGTGTATTTCATCCCCAGGACTGAACCAGGAAATATAAACTAGTGCGCTAGAATGGTACATGTGTCCACTATAAAATATCATATAAATATAAATAAATTTTATGGCAGAAAACTTTTTTCGCGCCTTTTACTCTAACAAAAAAAGTTTGGTGGGTGTGTATCTCATCCCCAGGGCCGAACTAGGAAGTGCCAACTGATGTGCTGGAATTGTACATGTGTCCACTATAAAATATGAAAAATTTTAAGACGCACATATTACCATTTCGATTTTATAGCCAAAAACTTTTTTCGCGTCTTTCACTTTAACAAAAAAAAGTTTGGTGGGTGTGTATCTCATCCCCAGGGCTGAACTAGGAAGTGCCAACTGGTGTGCTGGAATGGTACATGTGTCAACTATAAAATATCAAAAATCCTTAGAAGCACATATTACCATTTCAGTTTTATGGCCAAAAACTTTTTTCGCGCCTTTTACACTAACAAAAAAAGTTTGGTGGGTGTGTATCTCATCCCCAGGTTTGACCCAGGAAATATAAACTAGTACGCTAGAATGGTACATGTGTACACTTTAAAATATCAAAAATCCTTAGACGCACATATTACAATTTCGGTTTTATAGCCAAAAACTTTTTTCGCGTCTTTCACTCTTACAAAAAAAAGTTTGGTGGGTGTGTATCTCATCCCCAGGACCGAACCAGGAAATATAAACTGGTGCGCTGGAATGGTACATGTGTCAACTTAAAAACATAAAAAGTCTTTAGACGCACATATTACCATTTCAGTTTTATGTCCAAAAACTTTTTTCGCGACTTTTACTTTAACAAAAAAAGTTTGGTGCGTGTGTATCTCATCCCCAGGGCTGAAATAGGAAATGGAAACTGGTGCGCTGAAATGGTAAATGTGTCAACTATTAAATATCAAAAATCCTTAGACGCACATATTACCATTTCAGTTTTATAGCCAAAAACTTTTTTCGCCCTTTTAACACTAACAAAAAAATTTTGGTGGGTGTGTATCTCACCCCCAGGACCGAACCAGGAAATATAAACTGGTGCGCGGGAATGGTACATATGTCAACTTAAAAATATCAAAAATCCTTTGACGCACATATTACCATTTCAGTTTTATGACCAAAAACTTTTTTCGTGCCTTTTACACTAACAAAAAAATTTTAGTGGGTGAGTATCTCATCCCCATGACCGAACCAGGAAATATAAACTAGTGCGCTAGAATGGTACATGTGTCCACTATAAAATATCATATAAATATAAATAAATTTTATGGCAGAAAACTTTTTTCGCGCCTTTTACTCTAACAAAAAAAGTTTGGTGGGTGTGTATCTCATCCCCAGGACCGAACTAGGAAGTGCCAACTGATGTGCTGGAATTGTACATGTGTCCACTATAAAATATGAAAAATTTTAAGACGCACATATTACCATTTCGATTTTATAGCCAAAAACTTTTTTCGCGTCTTTCACTTTAACAAAAAAAAGTTTGGTGGCTGTGTATCTCATCCCCAGGGCTGACCTAGGAAGTGCCAACTGGTGTGCTGGAATGGTACATGTGTCCACTATAAAATATCAAAAATCCTTAGACGCACATATTACCATTTCAGTTTTATGGCCAAAAACTTTTCTCGCGCCTTTTACACTAACAAAAAAATTTTGGTGGGTGTGTATCTCATCCCCATGACCGAACCAGGAAATATAAACTAGTGCGCTAGAATGGTACATGTGTCGACTATAAAATATCAAAAATTCTTAGACGCACATATTACCATTTCAGTTTTATGGCCAAAAACTTTTTTCGCGCCTTTTACTCTAACAAAAAAAGTTTGGTAGGTGTGTATCTCATCCCCAGGGCTGAACTAGGAAGTGCCAACTGGTGTGCTGGAATGGTACATGTGTCCACTATAAAATATCAAAAATCCTTAGACGCACATATTACCATTTCAGTTTTATGGGCAAAAACTTTTTTCGCGCCTTTTACACTTACAAAAAAATTTTGGTGGGTGTGTATTTCATCCCCAGGACTGAACCAGGAAATATAAACTAGTGCGCTAGAATGGTACATGTGTCCACTATAAAATATCAAAAATCCTTAGACGCACATATTACCATTTCAGTTTTATGACCAAAAACTTTTTTCGCGCCTTTTACACTAACAAAAAAATTTTGGTGGGTGAGTATCTCATCCCCATGACCGAACCAGGAAATATAAACTAGTGCGCTAGAATGGTACATGTGTCGACTATAAAATATCATATAAATATAAATAAATTTTATGGCAAAAAACTTTTTTCGCGCCTTTTACTCTAACAAAAAAAGTTTGGTGGGTGTGTATCTCATCCCCAGGGCCGAACTAGGAAGTGCCAACTGGTGTGCTGGAATGGTACATGTGTCCACTATAAAATATGAAAAATTTTAAGACGCACATATTACCATTTCGATTTTATAGCCAAAAACTTTTTTCGCGTCTTTCACTCTAACAAAAAAAAGTTTGGTGGGTGTGTATCTCATCCCCAGGGCTGAACTAGGAAGTGCCAACTGGTGTGCTGGAATGGTACATGTGTCAACTATAAAATATCAAAAATCCTTAGACGCACATATTACCATTTCAGTTTTATGGCCAAAAACTTTTTTCGCGCCTTTTACACTAACAAAAAAAGTTTGGTGGGTGTGTATCTCATCCCCAGGTTTGACCCAGGAAATATAAACTAGTACGCTAGAATGGTACATGTGTCCACTATAAAATATCAAAAATCCTTTGACGCACATATTACCATTTCAGTTTTATGACCAAAAACTTTTTTCGTGCCTTTTACACTAACAAAAAAATTTTGGTGGGTGAGTATCTCATCCCCATGACCGAACCAGGAAATATAAACTAGTGCGCTAGAATGGTACATGTGTCCACTATAAAATATCATATAAATATAAATAAATTTTATGGCAGAAAACTTTTTTCGCGCCTTTTACTCTAACAAAAAAAGTTTGGTGGGTGTGTATCTCATCCCCAGGGCCGAACTAGGAAGTGCCAACTGGTGTGCTGGAATGGTACATGTGTCCACTATAAAATATGAAAAATTTTAAGACGCACATATTACCATTTCGATTTTATAGCCAAAAACTTTTTTCGCGTCTTTCACTCTAACAAAAAAAAGTTTGGTGGGTGTGTATCTCATCCCCAGGGCTGAACTAGGAAGTGCCAACTGGTGTGCTGGAATGGTACATGTGTCAACTATAAAATATCAAAAATCCTTAGAAGCACATATTACCATTTCAGTTTTATGGCCAAAAACTTTTTTCGCGCCTTTTACACTAACAAAAAAAGTTTGGTGGGTGTGTATCTCATCCCCAGGTTTGACCCAGGAAATATAAACTAGTACGCTAGAATGGTACATGTGTACACTTTAAAATATCAAAAATCCTTAGACGCACATATTACAATTTCGGTTTTATAGCCAAAAACTTTTTTCGCGTCTTTCACTCTTACAAAAAAAAGTTTGGTGGGTGTGTATCTCATCCCCAGGACCGAACTAGGAAATATAAACTGGTGCGCTGGAATGGTACATGTGTCAACTTAAAAATATAAAAAATCCTTAGACGCACATATTACCATTTCACTTTTATGGCCAAAAACTTTTTCGCGCCTTTAACTCCAACAAAAAAAGTTTGGTGGGTGTGTATCTCACCCCCAGGGCTGAACTAGGAAGTGCCAACTGGTGTGCTGGAATGGTACATGTGTCCACTATAAAATATGAAAAATTTTAAGACGCACATATTACCATTTCGATTTTATAGCCAAAACCTTTTTTCGCGTCTTTCACTCTAACAAAAAAAAGTTTGGTGGGTGTGTATCTCATCCCCAGGGCTGAACTAGGAAGTGCCAACTGGTGTGCTGGAATGGTACATGTGTCAACTATAAAATATCAAAAATCCTTAGACGCACATATTACCATTTCAGTTTTATGGGCAAAAACTTTTTTCGCGCCTTTTACACTTACAAAAAAATTTTGGTGGGTGTGTATTTCATCCCCAGGACTGAACCAGGAAATATAAACTAGTGCGCTAGAATGGTACATGTGTCCACTATAAAATATCAAAAATCCTTAGACGCACATATTACCATTTCAGTTTTATGACCAAAAACTTTTTTCGCGCCTTTTACACTAACAAAAAAATTTTGGTGGGTGAGTATCTCATCCCCATGACCGAACCAGGAAATATAAACTAGTGCGCTAGAATGGTACATGTGTCCACTATAAAATATCATATAAATATAAATAAATTTTATGGCAAAAAACTTTTTTCGCGCCTTTTACTCTAACAAAAAAAGTTTGGTGGGTGTGTATCTCATCCCCAGGGCCGAACTAGGAAGTGCCAACTGGTGTGCTGGAATGGTACATGTGTCCACTATAAAATATGAAAAATTTTAAGACGCACATATTACCATTTCGATTTTATAGCCAAAAACTTTTTTCGCGTCTTTCACTCTAACAAAAAAAAGTTTGGTGGGTGTGTATCTCATCCCCAGGGCTGAACTAGGAAGTGCCAACTGGTGTGCTGGAATGGTACATGTGTCAACTATAAAATATCAAAAATCCTTAGACGCACATATTACCATTTCAGTTTTATGGCCAAAAACTTTTTTCGCGCCTTTTACACTAACAAAAAAAGTTTGGTGGGTGTGTATCTCATCCCCAGGTTTGACGCAGGAAATATAAACTAGTACGCTAGAATGGTACATGTGTCCACTATAAAATATCAAAAATCCTTTGACGCACATATTACCATTTCAGTTTTATGACCAAAAACTTTTTTCGTGCCTTTTACACTAACAAAAAAATTTTGGTGGGTGAGTATCTCATCCCCATGACCGAACCAGGAAATATAAACTAGTGCGCTAGAATGGTACATGTGTCCACTATAAAATATCATATAAATATAAATAAATTTTATGGCAGAAAACTTTTTTCGCGCCTTTTACTCTAACAAAAAAAGTTTGGTGGGTGTGTATCTCATCCCCAGGGCCGAACTAGGAAGTGCCAACTGGTGTGCTGGAATGGTACATGTGTCCACTATAAAATATGAAAAATTTTAAGACGCACATATTACCATTTCGATTTTATAGCCAAAAACTTTTTTCGCGTCTTTCACTCTAACAAAAAAAAGTTTGGTGGGTGTGTATCTCATCCCCAGGGCTGAACTAGGAAGTGCCAACTGGTGTGCTGGAATGGTACATGTGTCAACTATAAAATATCAAAAATCCTTAGAAGAACATATTACCATTTCAGTTTTATGGCCAAAAACTTTTTTCGCGCCTTTTACACTAACAAAAAAAGTTTGGTGGGTGTGTATCTCATCCCCAGGTTTGACCCAGGAAATATAAACTAGTACGCTAGAATGGTACATGTGTACACTTTAAAATATTAAAAATCCTTAGACGCACATATTACAATTTCGGTTTTATAGCCAAAAACTTTTTTCGCGTCTTTCACTCTTACAAAAAAAAGTTTGGTGGGTGTGTATCTCACCCCCAGGGCTGAACTAGGAAGTGCCAACTGGTGTGCTGGAATGGTACATGTGTCCACTATAAAATATCAAAAATCCTTAGACGCACATATTACCATTTCAGTTTTATGGCCAAAAACTTTTCTCGCGCCTTTTACACTAACAAAAAAATTTTGGTGGGTGTGTATCTCATCCCCATGACCGAACCAGGAAATATAAACTAGTGCGCTAGAATGGTACATGTGTCGACTATAAAATATCAAAAATTCTTAGACGCACATATTACCATTTCAGTTTTATGGCCAAAAACTTTTTTCGCGCCTTTTACTCTAACAAAAAAAGTTTGGTAGGTGTGTATCTCATCCCCAGGGCTGAACTAGGAAGTGCCAACTGGTGTGCTGGAATAGTACATGTGTCCACTATAAAATATCAAAAATCCTAAGACGCACATATTACCATTTCAGTTTTATGGGCAAAAACTTTTTTCGCGCCTTTTACACTTACAAAAAAATTTTGGTGGGTGTGTATTTCATCCCCAGGACTGAACCAGGAAATATAAACTAGTGCGCTAGAATGGTACATGTGTCCACTATAAAATATCAAAAATCCTTAGACGCACATATTACCATTTCAGTTTTATGACCAAAAACTTTTTTCGCGCCTTTTACACTAACAAAAAAATTTTGGTGGGTGAGTATCTCATCCCCATGACCGAACCAGGAAATATAAACTAGTGCGCTAGAATGGTACATGTGTCCGCTATAAAATATCATATAAATATAAATAAATTTTATGGCAGAAAACTTTTTTCGCGCCTTTTACTCTAACAAAAAAAGTTTGGTGGGTGTGTATCTCATCCCCAGGGCCGAACTAGGAAGTGCCAACTGGTGTGCTGGAATGGTACATGTGTCCACTATAAAATATGAAAAATTTTAAGACGCACATATTACCATTTCGATTTTATAGCCAAAAACTTTTTTCGCGTCTTTCACTCTAACAAAAAAAAGTTTGGTGGGTGTGTATCTCATCCCCAGGGCTGAACTAGGAAGTGCCAACTGGTGTGCTGGAATGGTACATGTGTCAACTATAAAATATCAAAAATCCTTAGACGCACATATTACCATTTCAGTTTTATGGCCAAAAACTTTTTTCGCGCGTTTTACACTAACAAAAAAAGTTTGGTGGGTGTGTATCTCATCCCCAGGTTTGACCCAGGAAATATAAACTAGTACGCTAGAATGGTACATGTGTCCACTATAAAATATCAAAAATCCTTTGACGCACATATTACCATTTCAGTTTTATGACCAAAAACTTTTTTCGTGCCTTTTACACTAACAAAAAAATTTTGGTGGGTGAGTATCTCATCCCCATGACCGAACCAGGAAATATAAACTAGTGCGCTAGAATGGTACATGTGTCCACTATAAAATATCATATAAATATAAATAAATTTTATGGCAGAAAACTTTTTTTGCGCCTTTTACTCTAACAAAAAAAGTTTGGTGGGTGTGTATCTCATCCCCAGGGCCGAACTAGGAAGTGCCAACTGGTGTGCTGGAATGGTACATGTGTCCACTATAAAATATGAAAAATTTTAAGACGCACATATTACCATTTCGATTTTATAGCCAAAAACTTTTTTCGCGTCTTTCACTCTAACAAAAAAAAGTTTGGTGGGTGTGTATATCATCCCCAGGGCTGAACTAGGAAGTGCCAACTGGTGTGCTGGAATGGTACATGTGTCAACTATAAAATATCAAAAATCCTTAGAAGCACATATTACCATTTCAGTTTTATGGCCAAAAACTTTTTTCGCGCCTTTTACACTAACAAAAAAAGTTTGGTGGGTGTGTATCTCATCCCCAGGTTTGACCCAGGAAATATAAACTAGTACGCTAGAATGGTACATGTGTACACTTTAAAATATCAAAAATCCTTAGACGCACATATTACAATTTCGGTTTTATAGCCAAAAACTTTTTTCGCGTCTTTCACTCTTACAAAAAAAAGTTTGGTGGGTGTGTATCTCATCCCCAGGACCGAACCAGGAAATATAAACTGGTGTGCTGGAATGGTACATGTGTCAACTTAAAAATATAAAAAATCCTTAGACGCACATATTACCATTTCACTTTTATGGCCAAAAACTTTTTCGCGCCTTTTACTCCAACAAAAAAAGTTTGGTGGGTGTGTATCTCACCCCCAGGGCTGAACTAGGAAGTGCCAACTGGTGTGCTGGAATGGTACATGTGTCCACTATAAAATATCAAAAATCCTTAGACGCACATATTACCATTTCAGTTTTATGGCCAAAAACTTTTCTCGCGCCTTTTACACTAACAAAAAAATTTTGGTGGGTGTGTATCTCATCCCCATGACCGAACCAGGAAATATAAACTAGTGCGCTAGAATAGTACATGTGTCGACTATAAAATATCAAAAATTCTTAGACGCACATATTACCATTTCAGTTTTATGGCCAAAAACTTTTTTCGCGCCTTTTACTCTAACAAAAAAAGTTTGGTAGGTGTGTATCTCATCCCCAGGGCTGAACTAGGAAGTGCCAACTGGTGTGCTGGAATGGTACATGTGTCCACTATAAAATATCAAAAATCCTTAGACGCACATATTACCATTTCAGTTTTATGGGCAAAAACTTTTTTCGCGCCTTTTACACTTACAAAAAAATTTTGGTGGGTGTGCATTTCATCCCCAGGACTGAACCAGGAAATATAAACTAGTGCGCTAGAATGGTACATGTGTCCACTATAAAATATCAAAAATCCTTAGACGCACATATTACCATTTCAGTTTTATGACCAAAAACTTTTTTCGCGCCTTTTACACTAACAAAAAAATTTTGGTGGGTGAGTATCTCATCCCCATGACCGAACCAGGAAATATAAACTAGTGCGCTAGAATGGTACATGTGTCCACTATAAAATATCAAAAATCCTTAGACGCACATATTACAATTTCGGTTTTATAGCCAAAAACTTTTTTCGCGTCTTTCACTCTAACAAAAAAAGTTTGGTGGGTGTGTATCTCATCCCCAGGACCGAACCAGGAAATATAAACTGGTGCGCTGGAATGGTACACGTGTCAACTTAAAAATATAAAAATCCTTAGATGCACATATTACCATTTCAGTTTTATGGCCAAAAACTTTTTTCGCGCCTTTTACTCTAACAAAAAAAGGTTGGTGGATGTGTATCTCATCCCCAGGGCCGAACTAGGAAGTGCCAAATGGTGTGCTGGAATGGTACATGTGTCCACTATAAAATATTAAAAATTCTTAGACGCACATATTACCATTTCAGTTTTATAGCCAAAAACTTTTTTCGCGTCTTTCACTCTAACAAAAAAAGTTTGATGGGTGTGTATCTCATCCCCAGGACCGAACCAGGAAATATAAACTGGTGCGCTGGAATGGTACATGTGTCAACTTTAAAATATCAAAAATCCTTAGACGCACATATTACCATTTCAGTTTAATGGCGAAAAACTTTTTTCGCGCCTTTTACTCTAATAAAAAAATTTTGTCGGGTGTGTATCTCATCCCCAGGACCGAACCAAGAAATATAAACTAAAGGGCTGGAATGGTACATTTGTCCACTTTAAAATATGAAAAATCCTTAGACGTACATATTACCATTTCAGTTTAGTGGCCAAAAACTTTTTTCGCACCTTTTACACTAACAAAAAAATTTTGGTGGGTGTGTATCTCATTCCCAGGGCCGAACTAGGAAGTGCCAAATGGTGTGCTGGAATAGTACATGTGTCCACTATAAAATATAAAAATTCTTAGACGCACATATTACCATTTCAGTTTTATAGCCAAAAACTTTTTTCGCGTCTTTCACTCTAACAAAAAAAGTTTGATGGGTGTGTATCTCATCCCCAGGACCGAACCAAGAAATATAAGCTAAAGGGCTAGAATGGTACATTTGTCCACTTTAAAATATCAAAAATCCTTAGACGCACATATTACCATTTCAGTTTAATGGCCAAAAACTTTTTTCGCGCCTTTTACACTAACAAAAAAATTTTGGTGGGTGTGTATCTCATCCCCAGGACCGAACCAGGAAATATAAACTGGTGCGCTGGAATTGTACATGTGTCAACTTAAAAATATAAAAAGTCCTTAGACGCACATATTACCATTTCAGTTTTATGGCCAAAAACTTTTTTCGTACCTTTTACTCTAACAAAAAAAGTTTGGTGGATGTGTATCTCATCCCCAGGGCCGAACTAGGAAGTGCCAAATGGTGTGCTGGAATGGTACATGTGTCCACTATAAAATATTAAAAATTCTTAAACGCACATATTACCATTTCGGTTTTATAGCCAAAAACTTTTTTCGCGTCTTTTACTCTAACAAAAAAAAGTTTGGTGGGTGTGTATCTCACCCCCAGGGCTGAACTAGGAAGTGCCAACTGGTGTGCTGGAATGGTACATGTGTCCACTATAAAATATCAAAAATCCTTAGACGCACATATTACCATTTCAGTTTTATGGCCAAAAACTTTTCTCGCGCCTTTTACACTAACAAAAAAATTTTGGTGGGTGTGTATCTCATCCCCATGACCGAACCAGGAAATATAAACTAGTGCGCTAGAATGGTACATGTGTCGACTATAAAATATCAAAAATTCTTAGACGCACATATTACCATTTCAGTTTTATGGCCAAAAACTTTTTTCGCGCCTTTTACTCTAACAAAAAAAGTTTGGTAGGTGTGTATCTCATCCCCAGGGCTGAACTAGGAAGTGCCAACTGGTGTGCTGGAATGGTACATGTGTCCACTATAAAATATCAAAAATCCTTAGACGCACATATTACCATTTCAGTTTTATGGGCAAAAACTTTTTTCGCGCCTTTTACACTAACAAAAAAATTTTGGTGGGTGTGTATTTCATCCCCAGGACTGAACCAGGAAATATAAACTAGTGCGCTAGAATGGTACATGTGTCCACTATAAAATATCAAAAATCCTTAGACGCACATATTACCATTTCAGTTTTATGACCAAAAACTTTTTTCGCGCCTTTTACTCTAACAAAAAAAGTTTGGTGGATGTGTATCTCATCCCCAGGACTGAACCAGGAAATATAAACTGGTGCGCTGGAATTGTACATGTGTCAACTTAAAAATATAAAAAGTCCTTAGACGCACATATTACCATTTCAGTTTTATGGCCAAAAACTTTTTTCGTACCTTTTACTCTAACAAAAAAAGTTTGGTGGATGTGTATCTCATCCCCAGGGCCGAACTAGGAAGTGTCAAATGGTGTGCTGGAATGGTACATGTGTCCACTATAAAATATTAAAAATTCTTAAACGCACATATTACCATTTCGGTTTTATAGCCAAAAACTTTTTTCGCGTCTTTTACTCTAACAAAAAAAAGTTTGGTGGGTGTGTATCTCATCCCTAGGGCTGAACTAGGAAGTGCCAACTGGTGTGCTGGAATGGTACATGTGTCAACTATAAAATATCAAAAATCCTTAGACGCACATATTACCATTTCAGTTTTATGGCCAAAAACTTTTTTCGCGCCTTTTACACTAACAAAAAAAGTTTGGTGGGTGTGTATCTCATCCCCAGGTTTGACCCAGGAAATATAAACTAGTACGCTAGAATGGTACATGTGTCCACTATAAAATATCAAAAATCCTTTGACGCACATATTACCATTTCAGTTTTATGACCAAAAACTTTTTTCGTGCCTTTTACACTAACAAAAAAATTTTGGTGGGTGTGTATCTCATCCCCATGACCGAACCAGGAAATATAAACTAGTGCGCTAGAATGGTACATGTGTCCACTATAAAATATCATATAAATATAAATAAATTTTATGGCAGAAAACTTTTTTCGCGCCTTTTACTCTAACAAAAAAAGTTTGGTGGGTGTGTATCTCATCCCCAGGGCCGAACTAGGAAGTGCCAACTGGTGTGCTGGAATGGTACATGTGTCCACTATAAAATATGAAAAATTTTAAGACGCACATATTACCATTTCGATTTTATAGCCAAAAACTTTTTTCGCGTCTTTCACTCTAACAAAAAAAAGTTTGGTGGGTGTGTATCTCATCCCCAGGGCTGAACTAGGAAGTGCCAACTGGTGTGCTGGAATGGTACATGTGTCAACTATAAAATATCAAAAATCCTTAGAAGCACATATTACCATTTCAGTTTTATGGCCAAAAACTTTTTTCGCGCCTTTTACACTAACAAAAAAAGTTTGGTGGGTGTGTATCTCATCCCCAGGTTTGACCCAGGAAATATAAACTAGTACGCTAGAATGGTACATGTGTACACTTTAAAATATCAAAAATCCTTAGACGCACATATTACAATTTCGGTTTTATAGCCAAAAACTTTTTTCGCGTCTTTCACTCTTACAAAAAAAAGTTTGGTGGGTGTGTATCTCATCCCCAGGACCGAACCAGGAAATATAAACTGGTGCGCTGGAATGGTACATGTGTCAACTTAAAAATATAAAAAATCCTTAGACGCACATATTACCATTTCACTTTTATGGCCAAAAACTTTTTCGCGCCTTTAACTCCAACAAAAAAAGTTTGGTGGGTGTGTATCTCACCCCCAGGGCTGAACTAGGAAGTGCCAACTGGTGTGCTGGAATGGTACATGTGTCCACTATAAAATATCAAAAATCCTTAGACGCACATATTACCATTTCAGTTTTATGGCCAAAAACTTTTCTCGCGCCTTTTACACTAACAAAAAAATTTTGGTGGGTGTGTATTTCATCCCCAGGACTGAACCAGGAAATATAAACTAGTGCGCTAGAATGGTACATGTGTCCACTATAAAATATCAAAAATCCTTAGACGCACATATTACCATTTCAGTTTTATGACCAAAAACTTTTTTCGCGCCTTTTACACTAACAAAAAAATTTTGGTGGGTGAGTATCTCATCCCCATGACCGAACCAGGAAATATAAACTAGTGCGCTAGAATGGTACATGTGTCCACTATAAAATATCATATAAATATAAATAAATTTTATGGCAAAAAACTTTTTTCGCGCCTTTTACTCTAACAAAAAAAGTTTGGTGGGTGTGTATCTCACCCCCAGGGCTGAACTAGGAAGTGCCAACTGGTGTGCTGGAATGGTACATGTGTCCACTATAAAATATCAAAAATCCTTAGACGCACATATTACCATTTCAGTTTTATGGCCAAAAAATTTTCTCGCGCCTTTTACACTAACAAAAAAATTTTGGTGGGTGTGTATCTCATCCCCATGACCGAACCAGGAAATATAAACTAGTGCGCTAGAATGGTACATGTGTCGACTATAAAATATCAAAAATTCTTAGACGCACATATTACCATTTCAGTTTTATGGCCAAAAACTTTTTTCGCGCCTTTAACTCCAACAAAAAAAGTTTGGTGGGTGTGTATCTCACCCCCAGGGCTGAACCAGGAAATATAAACTGGTGCGCTGGAATGGTATATGTGTCAACTTAAAAATATAAAAAATCCTTAGACGCACATATTACCATTTCACTTTTATGGCCAAAAACTTTTTCGCGCCTTTAACTCCAACAAAAAAAAGTTTGGTGGGTGTGTATCTCATCCCCAGGACCGAACCAGGAAATATAAACTGGTGCGCTGGAATGGTACATGTGTCAACTTAAAAATATAAAAAATCCTTAGACGCACATATTACCATTTCACTTTTATGGCCAAAAACTTTTTCGCGCCTTTAACTCCAACAAAAAAAGTTTGGTGGGTGTGTATCTCACCCCCAGGGCTGAACTAGGAAGTGCCAACTGGTGTGCTGGAATGGTACATGTGTCCACTATAAAATATCAAAAATCCTTAGACGCACATATTACCATTTCAGTTTTATGGCCAAAAACTTTTCTCGCGCCTTTTACACTAACAAAAAAATTTTGGTGGGTGAGTATCTCATCCCCATGACCGAACCAGGAAATATAAACTAGTGCGCTAGAATGGTACATGTGTCCACTATAAAATATCATATAAATATAAATAAATTTTATGGCAGAAAACTTTTTTCGCGCCTTTTACTCTAACAAAAAAAGTTTGGTGGGTGTGTATCTCATCCCCAGGGCCGAACTAGGAAGTGCCAACTGGTGTGCTGGAATGGTACATGTGTCCACTATAAAATATGAAAAATTTTAAGACGCACATATTACCATTTCGATTTTATAGCCAAAAACTTTTTTCGCGTCTTTCACTCTAACAAAAAAAAGTTTGGTGGGTGTGTATCTCATCCCCAGGGCTGAACTAGGAAGTGCCAACTGGTGTGCTGGAATGGTACATGTGTCAACTATAAAATATCAAAAATCCTTAGAAGCACATATTACCATTTCAGTTTTATGGCCAAAAACTTTTTTCGCGCCTTTTACACTAACAAAAAAAGTTTGGTGGGTGTGTATCTCATCCCCAGGTTTGACCCAGAAAATATAAACTAGTACGCTAGAATGGTATATGTGTCCACTATAAAATATCAAAAATCCTTAGACGCACATATTACCATTTCAGTTTTATGACCAAAAACTTTTTTCGCGCCTTTTACACTAACAAAAAAATTTTGGTGGGTGAGTATCTCATCCCCATGACCGAACCAGGAAATATAAACTAGTGCGCTAGAATGGTACATGTGTCCACTATAAAATATCATATAAATATAAATAAATTTTATGGCAAAAAACTTTTTTCGCGCCTTTTACTCTAACAAAAAAAGTTTGGTGGGTGTGTATCTCATCCCCATGACCGAACCAGGAAATATAAACTAGTGCGCTAGAATGGTACATGTGTCGACTATAAAATATCAAAAATTCTTAGACGCACATATTACCATTTCAGTTTTATGGCCAAAAACTTTTTTCGCGCCTTTAACTCCAACAAAAAAAGTTTGGTGGGTGTGTATCTCACCCCCAGGGCTGAACCAGGAAATATAAACTGGTGCGCTGGAATGGTATATGTGTCAACTTAAAAATATAAAAAATCCTTAGACGCACATATTACCATTTCACTTTTATGGCCAAAAACTTTTTCGCGCCTTTAACTCCAACAAAAAAAAGTTTGGTGGGTGTGTATCTCATCCCCAGGACCGAACCAGGAAATATAAACTGGTGCGCTGGAATGGTACATGTGTCAACTTAAAAATATAAAAAATCCTTAGACGCACATATTACCATTTCACTTTTATGGCCAAAAACTTTTTCGCGCCTTTAACTCCAACAAAAAAAGTTTGGTGGGTGTGTATCTCACCCCCAGGGCTGAACTAGGAAGTGCCAACTGGTGTGCTGGAATGGTACATGTGTCCACTATAAAATATCAAAAATCCTTAGACGCACATATTACCATTTCAGTTTTATGGCCAAAAACTTTTCTCGCGCCTTTTACACTAACAAAAAAATTTTGGTGGGTGAGTATCTCATCCCCATGACCGAACCAGGAAATATAAACTAGTGCGCTAGAATGGTACATGTGTCCACTATAAAATATCATATAAATATAAATAAATTTTATGGCAGAAAACTTTTTTCGCGCCTTTTACTCTAACAAAAAAAGTTTGGTGGGTGTGTATCTCATCCCCAGGGCCGAACTAGGAAGTGCCAACTGGTGTGCTGGAATGGTACATGTGTCCACTATAAAATATGAAAAATTTTAAGACGCACATATTACCATTTCGATTTTATAGCCAAAAACTTTTTTCGCGTCTTTCACTCTAACAAAAAAAAGTTTGGTGGGTGTGTATCTCATCCCCAGGGCTGAACTAGGAAGTGCCAACTGGTGTGCTGGAATGGTACATGTGTCAACTATAAAATATCAAAAATCCTTAGAAGCACATATTACCATTTCAGTTTTATGGCCAAAAACTTTTTTCGCGCCTTTTACACTAACAAAAAAAGTTTGGTGGGTGTGTATCTCATCCCCAGGTTTGACCCAGAAAATATAAACTAGTACGCTAGAATGGTACATGTGTACACTTTAAAATATCAAAAATCCTTAGACGCACATATTACAATTTCGGTTTTATAGCCAAAAACTTTTTTCGCGTCTTTCACTCTTACAAAAAAAAGTTTGGTGGGTGTGTATCTCATCCCCAGGACCGAACCAGGAAATATAAACTGGTGCGCTGGAATGGTACATGTGTCAACTTAAAAATATAAAAAATCCTTAGACGCACATATTACCATTTCACTTTTATGGCCAAAAGCTTTTTCGCGCCTTTAACTCCAACAAAAAAAGTTTGGTGGGTGTGTATCTCACCCCCAGGGCTGAACTAGGAAGTGCCAACTGGTGTGCTGGAATGGTACATGTGTCCACTATAAAATATCAAAAATCCTTAGACGCACATATTACCATTTCAGTTTTATGGTCAAAAATTTTCTCGCGCCTTTTACACTAACAAAAAAATTTTGGTGGGTGTGTATCTCATCCCCATGACCGAACCAGGAAATATAAACTAGTGCGCTAGAATGGTACATGTGTCGACTATAAAATATCAAAAATTCTTAGACGCAAATATTACCATTTCAGTTTTATGGCCAAAAACTTTTTTCGCGCCTTTTACTCTAACAAAAAAAGTTTGGTAGGTGTGTATCTCATCCCCAGGGCTGAACTAGGAAGTGCCAACTGGTGTGCTGGAATGGTACATGTGTCCACTATAAAATATCAAAAATCCTTAGACGCACATATTACCATTTCAGTTTTATGGGCAAAAACTTTTTTCGCGCCTTTTACACTAACAAAAAAATTTTGGTGGGTGTGTATTTCATCCCCAGGACTGAACCAGGAAATATAAACTAGTGCGCTAGAATGGTACATGTGTCCACTATAAAATATCAAAAATCCTTAGACGCACATATTACCATTTCAGTTTTATGACCAAAAACTTTTTTCGCGCCTTTTACACTAACAAAAAAATTTTGGTGGGTGAGTATCTCATCCCCATGACCGAACCAGGAAATATAAACTAGTGCGCTAGAATGGTACATGTGTCCACTATAAAATATCATATAAATATAAATAAATTTTATGGCAAAAAACTTTTTTCGCGCCTTTTACTCTAACAAAAAAAGTTTGGTGGGTGTGTATCTCATCCCCAGGGCCGAACTAGGAAGTGCCAACTGGTGTGCTGGAATGGTACATGTGTCCACTATAAAATATGAAAAATTTTAAGACGCACATATTACCATTTCGATTTTATAGCCAAAAACTTTTTTCGCGTCTTTCACTCTAACAAAAAAAAGTTTGGTGGGTGTGTATCTCATCCCCAGGGCTGAACTAGGAAGTGCCAACTGGTGTGCTGGAATGGTACATGTGTCAACTATAAAATATCAAAAATCCTTAGACGCACATATTACCATTTCAGTTTTATGGCCAAAAACTTTTTTCGCGCCTTTTACACTAACAAAAAAAGTTAGGTGGGTGTGTATCTCATCCCCAGGTTTGACCCAGGAAATATAAACTAGTACGCTAGAATGGTACATGTGTACACTTTAAAATATCAAAAATCCTTAGACGCACATATTACCATTTCAGTTTTATGGCCAAAAACTTTTTTCGCGTCTTTCACTCTTACAAAAAAAAGTTTGGTGGGTGTGTATCTCATCCCCAGGACCGAACCAGGAAATATAAACTGGTGCGCTGGAATGGTACATGTGTCAACTTAAAAATATAAAAAATCCTTAGACGCACATATTACCATTTCACTTTTATGGCCAAAAACTTTTTCGCGCCTTTAACTCCAACAAAAAAAGTTTGGTGGGTGTGTATCTCACCCCCAGGGCTGAACTAGGAAGTGCCAACTGGTGTGCTGGAATGGTACATGTGTCCACTATAAAATATCAAAAATGCTTAGACGCACATATTACCATTTCAGTTTTATGGCCAAAAACTTTTCTCGCGCCTTTTACACTAACAAAAAAATTTTGGTGGGTGTGTATCTCATCCCCATGACCGAACCAGGAAATATAAACTAGTGCGCTAGAATGGTACATGTGTCGACTATAAAATATCAAAAATTCTTAGACGCACATATTACCATTTCAGTTTTATGGCCAAAAACTTTTTTCGCGCCTTTTACTCTAACAAAAAAAGTTTGGTAGGTGTGTATCTCATCCCCAGGGCTGAACTAGGAAGTGCCAACTGGTGTGCTGGAATGGTACATGTGTCCACTATAAAATATCAAAAATCCTTAGACGCACATATTACCATTTCAGTTTTATGGGCAAAAACTTTTTTCGCGCCTTTTACACTTACAAAAAAATTTTGGTGGGTGTGTATTTCATCCCCAGGACTGAACCTGGAAATATAAACTAGTGCGCTAAAATGGTACATGTGTCCACTATAAAATATCAAAAATCCTTAGACGCACATATTACCATTTCAGTTTTATGACCAAAAACTTTTTTCGCGCCTTTTACACTAACAAAAAAATTTTGGTGGGTGAGTATCTCATCCCCATGACCGAACCAGGAAATATAAACTAGTGCGCTAGAATGGTACATGTGTCCACTATAAAATATCATATAAATATAAATAAATTTTATGGCAGAAAACTTTTTTCGCGCCTTTTACTCTAACAAAAAAAGTTTGGTGGGTGTGTATCTCATCCCCAGGGCCGAACTAGGAAGTGCCAACTGGTGTGCTGGAATGGTACATGTGTCCACTATAAAATATGAAAAATTTTAAGACGCACATATTACCATTTCGATTTTATAGCCAAAAACTTTTTTCGCGTCTTTCACTCTAACAAAAAAAAGTTTGGTGGGTGTGTATCTCATCCCCAGGGCTGAACTAGGAAGTGCCAACTGGTGTGCTGGAATGGTACATGTGTCAACTATAAAATATCAAAAATCCTTAGACGCACATATTACCATTTCAGTTTTATGGCCAAAAACTTTTTTCGCGCCTTTTACACTAACAAAAAAAGTTTGGTGGGTGTGTATCTCATCCCCAGGTTTGACCCAGGAAATATAAACTAGTACGCTAGAATGGTACATGTGTCCACTATAAAATATCAAAAATCCTTTGACGCACATAATACCATTTCAGTTTTATGACCAAAAACTTTTTTCGTGCCTTTTACACTAACAAAAAAATTTTGGTGGGTGAGTATCTCATCCCCATGACCGAACCAGGAAATATAAACTAGTGCGCTAGAATGGTACATGTGTCCACTATAAAATATCATATAAATATAAATAAATTTTATGGCAGAAAACTTTTTTCGCGCCTTTTACTCTAACAAAAAAAGTTTGGTGGGTGTGTATCTCATCCCCAGGGCCGAACTAGGAAGTGCCAACTGGTGTGCTGGAATGGTACATGTGTCCACTATAAAATATGAAAAATTTTAAGACGCACATATTACCATTTCGATTTTATAGCCAAAAACTTTTTTCGCGTCTTTCACTCTAACAAAAAAAAGTTTGGTGGGTGTGTATCTCATCCCCAGGGCTGAACTAGGAAGTGCCAACTGGAGTGCTGGAATGGTACATGTGTCAACTATAAAATATCAAAAATCCTTAGAAGCACATATTACCATTTCAGTTTTATGGCCAAAAACTTTTTTCGCGCCTTTTACACTAACAAAAAAAGTTTGGTGGGTGTGTATCTCATCCCCAGGGCTGAACTAGGAAGTGCCAACTGGTGTGCTGGAATGGTACATGTGTCAACTATAAAATATCAAAAATCCTTAGAAGCACATATTACCATTTCACTTATATGGCCAAAAACTTTTTCGCGCCTTTTACTCCAACAAAAAAAAGTTTGGTGGGTGTGTATCTCATCCCCAGGGCTGAACTAGGAAGTGCCAACTGGTGTGCTGGAATCGTACATGTGTCAACTATAAAATATCAAAAATCCTTAGAAGCACATATTACCATTTCACTTATATGGCCAAAAACTTTTTCGCGCCTTTTACTCCAACAAAAAAAGTTTGGTGGGTGTGTATCTCACCCCCAGGGCTGAACTAGGAAGTGCCAACTGGTGTGCTGGAATGGTACATGTGTCCACTATAAAATATCAAAAATCCTTAGACGCACATATTACCATTTCAGTTTTATGGCCAAAAACTTTTCTCGCGCCTTTTACACTAACAAAAAAATTTTGGTGGGTGTGTATCTCATCCCCATGACCGAACCAGGAAATATAAACTAGTGCGCTAGAATGGTACATGTGTCGACTATAAAATATCAAAAATTCTTAGACGCACATATTACCATTTCAGTTTTATGGCCAAACACTTTTTTCGCGCCTTTTACTCTAACAAAAAAAGTTTGGTAGGTGTGTATCTCATCCCCAGGGCTGAACTAGGAAGTGCCAACTGGTGTGCTGGAATGGTACATGTGTCCACTATAAAATATCAAAAATCCTTAGACGCACATATTACCATTTTAGTTTTATGACCAAAAACTTTTTTCGCGCCTTTTACACTAACAAAAAAATTTTGGTGGGTGAGTATCTCATCCCCATGACCGAACCAGGAAATATAAACTAGTGCGCTAGAATGGTACATGTGTCCACTATAAAATATCAAAAATCCTTAGACGCACATATTACCATTTCAGTTTTATGACCAAAAACTTTTTTCGCGCCTTTTACACTAACAAAAAAATTTTGGTGGGTGAGTATCTCATCCCCATGACCGAACCAGGAAATATAAACTAGTGCGCTAGAATAGTACATGTGTCCACTATAAAATATCAAAAATTCTTAGACGCACATATTACCATTTCAGTTTTATGGCCAAAAACTTTTTTCGCGCCTTTTACTCTAACAAAAAAAGTTTGGTAGGTGTGTATCTCATCCCCATGACCGAACCAGGAAATATAAACTAGTGCGCTAGAATGGTACATGTGTCCACTATAAAATATCATATAAATATAAATAAATTTTATGGCAGAAAACTTTTTTCGCGCCTTTTACTCTAACAAAAAAAGTTTGGTGGGTGTGTATCTCATCCCCAGGGCCGAACTAGGAAGTGCCAACTGGTGTGCTGGAATGGTACATGTGTCCACTATAAAATATGAAAAATTTTAAGACGCACATATTACCATTTCGATTTTATAGCCAAAAACTTTTTTCGCGTCTTTCACTCTAACAAAAAAAAGTTTGGTGGGTGTGTATCTCATCCCCAGGGCTGAACTAGGAAGTGCCAACTGGAGTGCTGGAATGGTACATGTGTCAACTATAAAATATCAAAAAATCCCTAGAAGCACATATTACCATTTCAGTTTTATGGCCAAAAACTTTTTTTCGCGCCTTTTACACTAACAAAAAAAGTTTGGTGGGTGTGTATCTCATCCCCAGGGCTGAACTAGGAAGTGCCAACTGGTGTGCTGGAATGGTACATGTGTCAACTATAAAATATCAAAAATCCTTAGAAGCACATATTACCATTTCACTTATATGGCCAAAAACTTTTTCGCGCCTTTTACTCCAACAAAAAAAAGTTTGGTGGGTGTGTATCTCATCCCCAGGGCTGAACTAGGAAGTGCCAACTGGTGTGCTGGAATGGTACCTGTGTCAACTATAAAATATCAAAAATCCTTAGAAGCACATATTACCATTTCACTTATATGGCCAAAAACTTTTTCGCGCCTTTTACTCCAACAAAAAAAGTTTGGTGGGTGTGTATCTCACCCCCAGGGCTGAACTAGGAAGTGCCAACTGGTGTGCTGGAATGGTACATGTGTCCACTATAAAATATCAAAAATCCTTAGACGCACATATTACCATTTCAGTTTTATGGCCAAAAACTTTTCTCGCGCCTTTTACACTAACAAAAAAATTTTGGTGGGTGTGTATCTCATCCCCATGACCGAACCAGGAAATATAAACTAGTGCGCTAGAATGGTACATGTGTCGACTATAAAATATCAAAAATTCTTAGACGCACATATTACCATTTCAGTTTTATGGCCAAAAACTTTTTTCGCGCCTTTTACTCTAACAAAAAAAGTTTGGTAGGTGTGTATCTCATCCCCAGGGCTGAACTAGGAAGTGCCAACTGGTGTGCTGGAATGGTACATGTGTCCACTATAAAATATCAAAAATCCTTAGACGCACATATTACCATTTCAGTTTTATGACCAAAAACTTTTTTCGCGCCTTTTACACTAACAAAAAAATTTTGGTGGGTGAGTATCTCATCCCCATGACCGAACCAGGAAATATAAACTAGTGCGCTAGAATGGTACATGTGTCTACTATAAAATATCAAAAATCCTTAGACGCACATATTACCATTTCAGTTTTATGACCAAAAACTTTTTTCGCGCCTTTTACACTAACAAAAAAATTTTGGTGGGTGAGTATCTCATCCCCATGACCGAACCAGGAAATATAAACTAGTGCGCTAGAATAGTACATGTGTCCACTATAAAATATCAAAAATTCTTAGACGCACATATTACCATTTCAGTTTTATGGCCAAAAACTTTTTTCGCGCCTTTTACTCTAACAAAAAAAGTTTGGTAGGTGTGTATCTCATCCCCAGGGCTGAACTAGGAAGTGCCAACTGGTGTGCTGGATTGGTACATGTGTCCACTATAAAATATCAAAAATCCTTAGACGCACATATTACAATTTCAGTTTTATGGGCAAAAACTTTTTTCGCGCCTTTTACACTAACAAAAAAATTTTGGTGGGTGAGTATCTCATCCCCATGACCGAACCAGGAAATATAAACTAGTGCGCTAGAATGGTACATGTGTCCACTATAAAATATCATATAAATATAAATAAATTTTATGGCAGAAAACTTTTTTCGCGCCTTTTACTCTAACAAAAAAAGTTTGGTGGGTGTGTATCTCATCCCCAGGGCCGAACTAGGAAGTGCCAACTGGTGTGCTGGAATGGTACATGTGTCCACTATAAAATATGAAAAATTTTAAGACGCACATATTACCATTTCGATTTTATAGCCAAAAACTT
The DNA here is from genome assembly GCA_932526305.1 of Epicampocera succincta. Taxonomy (NCBI): domain Eukaryota; kingdom Metazoa; phylum Arthropoda; class Insecta; order Diptera; family Tachinidae; genus Epicampocera; species Epicampocera succincta. The sequence continues at coordinate 1,077,374 of CAKOAZ010000002.1, read as the reverse complement.
TTTTCGCGTCTTTCACTCTAACAAAAAAAAGTTTGGTGGGTGTGTATCTCATCCCCAGGGCTGAACTAGGAAGTGCCAACTGGTGTGCTGGAATGGTACATGTGTCAACTATAAAATATCAAAAATCCTTAGACGCACATATTACCATTTCAGTTTTATGGCCAAAAACTTTTTTCGCGCCTTTTACACTAACAAAAAAAGTTTGGTGGGTGTGTATCTCATCCCCAGGTTTGACCCAGGAAATATAAACTAGTACGCTAGAATGGTACATGTGTCCACTATAAAATATCAAAAATCCTTTGACGCACATAATACCATTTCAGTTTTATGACCAAAAACTTTTTTCGTGCCTTTTACACTAACAAAAAAATTTTGGTGGGTGAGTATCTCATCCCCATGACCGAACCAGGAAATATAAACTAGTGCGCTAGAATGGTACATGTGTCCACTATAAAATATCATATAAATATAAATAAATTTTATGGCAGAAAACTTTTTTCGCGCCTTTTACTCTAACAAAAAAAGTTTGGTGGGTGTGTATCTCATCCCCAGGGCCGAACTAGGAAGTGCCAACTGGTGTGCTGGAATGGTACATGTGTCCACTATAAAATATGAAAAATTTTAAGACGCACATATTACCATTTCGATTTTATAGCCAAAAACTTTTTTCGCGTCTTTCACTCTAACAAAAAAAAGTTTGGTGGGTGTGTATCTCATCCCCAGGGCTGAACTAGGAAGTGCCAACTGGAGTGCTGGAATGGTACATGTGTCAACTATAAAATATCAAAAATCCTTAGAAGCACATATTACCATTTCAGTTTTATGGCCAAAAACTTTTTTCGCGCCTTTTACACTAACAAAAAAAGTTTGGTGGGTGTGTATCTCATCCCCAGGGCTGAACTAGGAAGTGCCAACTGGTGTGCTGGAATGGTACATGTGTCAACTATAAAATATCAAAAATCCTTAGAAGCACATATTACCATTTCACTTATATGGCCAAAAACTTTTTCGCGCCTTTTACTCCAACAAAAAAAAGTTTGGTGGGTGTGTATCTCATCCCCAGGGCTGAACTAGGAAGTGCCAACTGGTGTGCTGGAATCGTACATGTGTCAACTATAAAATATCAAAAATCCTTAGAAGCACATATTACCATTTCACTTATATGGCCAAAAACTTTTTCGCGCCTTTTACTCCAACAAAAAAAGTTTGGTGGGTGTGTATCTCACCCCCAGGGCTGAACTAGGAAGTGCCAACTGGTGTGCTGGAATGGTACATGTGTCCACTATAAAATATCAAAAATCCTTAGACGCACATATTACCATTTCAGTTTTATGGCCAAAAACTTTTCTCGCGCCTTTTACACTAACAAAAAAATTTTGGTGGGTGTGTATCTCATCCCCATGACCGAACCAGGAAATATAAACTAGTGCGCTAGAATGGTACATGTGTCGACTATAAAATATCAAAAATTCTTAGACGCACATATTACCATTTCAGTTTTATGGCCAAAAACTTTTTTCGCGCCTTTTACTCTAACAAAAAAAGTTTGGTAGGTGTGTATCTCATCCCCAGGGCTGAACTAGGAAGTGCCAACTGGTGTGCTGGAATGGTACATGTGTCCACTATAAAATATCAAAAATCCTTAGACGCACATATTACCATTTCAGTTTTATGACCAAAAACTTTTTTCGCGCCTTTTACACTAACAAAAAAATTTTGGTGGGTGAGTATCTCATCCCCATGACCGAACCAGGAAATATAAACTAGTGCGCTAGAATGGTACATGTGTCCACTATAAAATATCAAAAATCCTTAGACGCACATATTACCATTTCAGTTTTATGACCAAAAACTTTTTTCGCGCCTTTTACACTAACAAAAAAATTTTGGTGGGTGAGTATCTCATCCCCATGACCGAACCAGGAAATATAAACTAGTGCGCTAGAATAGTACATGTGTCCACTATAAAATATCAAAAATTCTTAGACGCACATATTACCATTTCAGTTTTATGGCCAAAAACTTTTTTCGCGCCTTTTACTCTAACAAAAAAAGTTTGGTAGGTGTGTATCTCATCCCCATGACCGAACCAGGAAATATAAACTAGTGCGCTAGAATGGTACATGTGTCCACTATAAAATATCATATAAATATAAATAAATTTTATGGCAGAAAACTTTTTTCGCGCCTTTTACTCTAACAAAAAAAGTTTGGTGGGTGTGTATCTCATCCCCAGGGCCGAACTAGGAAGTGCCAACTGGTGTGCTGGAATGGTACATGTGTCCACTATAAAATATGAAAAATTTTAAGACGCACATATTACCATTTCGATTTTATAGCCAAAAACTTTTTTCGCGTCTTTCACTCTAACAAAAAAAAGTTTGGTGGGTGTGTATCTCATCCCCAGGGCTGAACTAGGAAGTGCCAACTGGAGTGCTGGAATGGTACATGTGTCAACTATAAAATATCAAAAATCCCTAGAAGCACATATTACCATTTCAGTTTTATGGCCAAAAACTTTTTTTCGCGCCTTTTACACTAACAAAAAAAGTTTGGTGGGTGTGTATCTCATCCCCAGGGCTGAACTAGGAAGTGCCAACTGGTGTGCTGGAATGGTACATGTGTCAACTATAAAATATCAAAAATCCTTAGAAGCACATATTACCATTTCACTTATATGGCCAAAAACTTTTTCGCGCCTTTTACTCCAACAAAAAAAAGTTTGGTGGGTGTGTATCTCATCCCCAGGGCTGAACTAGGAAGTGCCAACTGGTGTGCTGGAATGGTACCTGTGTCAACTATAAAATATCAAAAATCCTTAGAAGCACATATTACCATTTCACTTATATGGCCAAAAACTTTTTCGCGCCTTTTACTCCAACAAAAAAAGTTTGGTGGGTGTGTATCTCACCCCCAGGGCTGAACTAGGAAGTGCCAACTGGTGTGCTGGAATGGTACATGTGTCCACTATAAAATATCAAAAATCCTTAGACGCACATATTACCATTTCAGTTTTATGGCCAAAAACTTTTCTCGCGCCTTTTACACTAACAAAAAAATTTTGGTGGGTGTGTATCCCATCCCCATGACCGAACCAGGAAATATAAACTAGTGCGCTAGAATGGTACATGTGTCGACTATAAAATATCAAAAATTCTTAGACGCACATATTACCATTTCAGTTTTATGGCCAAAAACTTTTTTCGCGCCTTTTACTCTAACAAAAAAAGTTTGGTAGGTGTGTATCTCATCCCCAGGGCTGAACTAGGAAGTGCCAACTGGTGTGCTGGAATGGTACATGTGTCCACTATAAAATATCAAAAATCCTTAGACGCACATATTACCATTTCAGTTTTATGACCAAAAACTTTTTTCGCGCCTTTTACACTAACAAAAAAATTTTGGTGGGTGAGTATCTCATCCCCATGACCGAACCAGGAAATATAAACTAGTGCGCTAGAATGGTACATGTGTCTACTATAAAATATCAAAAATCCTTAGACGCACATATTACCATTTCAGTTTTATGACCAAAAACTTTTTTCGCGCCTTTTACACTAACAAAAAAATTTTGGTGGGTGAGTATCTCATCCCCATGACCGAACCAGGAAATATAAACTAGTGCGCTAGAATAGTACATGTGTCCACTATAAAATATCAAAAATTCTTAGACGCACATATTACCATTTCAGTTTTATGGCCAAAAACTTTTTTCGCGCCTTTTACTCTAACAAAAAAAGTTTGGTAGGTGTGTATCTCATCCCCAGGGCTGAACTAGGAAGTGCCAACTGGTGTGCTGGATTGGTACATGTGTCCACTATAAAATATCAAAAATCCTTAGACGCACATATTACAATTTCAGTTTTATGGGCAAAAACTTTTTTCGCGCCTTTTACACTTACAAAAAAACTTTGGTGGGTGTGTATTTCATCCCCAGGACTGAACCAGGAAATATAGACTAGTGCGCTAGAATGGTACATGTGTCCACTATAAAATATCAAAAATCCTTAGACGCACATATTACCATTTCAGTTTTATGACCAAAAACTTTTTTCGCGCCTTTTACACTAACAAAAAAATTTTGGTGGGTGAGTATCTCATCCCCATGACCGAACCAGGAAATATAAACTACTGCGCTAGAATGGTACATGTGTCCACTATAAAATATCAAAAATCCTTAGACGCACATATTACCATTTCAGTTTTATGACCAAAAACTTTTTTCGCGCCTTTTACACTAACAAAAAAATTTTGGTGGGTGAGTATCTCATCCCCATGACTGAACCAGGAAATATAAACTAGTGCGCTAGAATGGTACATGTGTCCACTATAAAATATCAAAAATCCTTAGACGCACATATTACAATTTCGGTTTTATAGCCAAAAACTTTTTTCGCGTCTTTCACTCTAACAAAAAAAGTTTGGTGGGTGTGTATCTCATCCCCAGGACCGAACCAGGAAATATAAACTGGTGCGCTGGAATGGTACACGTGTCAACTTAAAAATATAAAAATCCTTAGATGCACATATTACCATTTCAGTTTTATGGCCAAAAACTTTTTTCGCGCCTTTTACTCTAACAAAAAAAGGTTGGTGGATGTGTATCTCATCCCCAGGGCCGAACTAGGAAGTGCCAAATGGTGTGCTGGAATGGTACATGTGTCCACTATAAAATATTAAAAATTCTTAGACGCACATATTACCATTTCAGTTTTATAGCCAAAAACTTTTTTCGCGTCTTTCACTCTAACAAAAAAAGTTTGATGGGTGTGTATCTCATCCCCAGGACCGAACCAGGAAATATAAACTGGTGCGCTGGAATGGTACATGTGTCAACTTTAAAATATCAAAAATCCTTAGACGCACATATTACCATTTCAGTTTAATGGCGAAAAACTTTTTTCGCGCCTTTTACTCTAATAAAAAAATTTTGGTGGGTGTGTATCTCATCCCCAGGACCGAACCAAGAAATATAAACTAGTGGGCTAGAATGGTACATTTGTCCACTTTAAAATATGAAAAATCCTTAGACGTAAATATTACCATTTCAGTTTAGTGGCCAAAAACTTTTTTCGCACCTTTTACACTAACAAAAAAATTTTGGTGGGTGTGTATCTCATTCCCAGGGCCGAACTAGGAAGTGCCAAATGGTGTGCTGGAATAGTACATGTGTCCACTATAAAATATAAAAATTCTTAGACGCACATATTACCATTTCAGTTTTATAGCCAAAATTTTTTCGCGTCTTTCACTCTAACAAAAAAAGTTTGATGGGTGTGTATCTCATCCCCAGGACCGAACCAAGAAATATAAGCTAAAGAGCTAGAATGGTACATTTGTCCACTTTAAAATATCAAAAATCCTTAGACGCACATATTACCATTTCAGTTTAATGGCCAAAAACTTTTTTCGCGCCTTTTACACTAACAAAAAAATTTTGGTGGGTGTGTATCTCATCCCCAGGACCGAACCAGGAAATATAAACTGGTGCGCTGGAATTGTACATGTGTCAACTTAAAAATATAAAAAGTCCTTAGACGCACATATTACCATTTCAGTTTTATGGCCAAAAACTTTTTTCGTACCTTTTACTCTAACAAAAAAAGTTTGGTGGATGTGTATCTCATCCCCAGGGCCGAACTAGGAAGTGCCAAATGGTGTGCTGGAATGGTACATGTGTCCACTATAAAATATTAAAAATTCTTAAACGCACATATTACCATTTCGGTTTTATAGCCAAAAACTTTATTCGCGTCTTTTACTCTAACAAAAAATTTTGGTGGGTGTGTATATCATCCCCAGGACCGAACCAGGAAATATAAACTGGTGCGCTGGAATTGTACATGTGTCAACTTAAAAATTTAAAAAGTCCTTAGACGCACATATTACCATTTCAGTTTTATGGCCAAAAACTTTTTTCGTACCTTTTACTCTAACAAAAAAAGTTTGGTGGATGTGTATCTCATCCCCAGGGCCGAACTAGGAAGTGCCAAATGGTGTGCTGGAATGGAACATGTGTCCACTATAAAATATTAAAAATTCTTAAACGCACATATTACCATTTCGGTTTTATAGCCAAAAACTTTTTTCGCGTCTTTTACTCTAACAAAAAAGTTTGGTGGGTGTGTATCTCATCCCCAGGACCGAACCAGGAAATAAAAACTAGTGCGCTAGAATGGTACATGTGTCCACTATAAAATATTAAAAATTCTTAGACGCACATATTACCATTTCAGTTTTAAGGCCAAAAACTTTTTTCGCGCCTTTTACTCTAACAAAAAAAGTTTTGTTGGTGTGTATCTCATCCCCAGGACCGAAAAAGGAAATATAAACTAGTGCGCTAGAATGGTACATGTGTCCACTTTAAGATATCAAAAATTCTAAGACGAACATATTACCATTTCGGTTTTAAAGCCAAAAACTTTTTCCCCGCCTTTTACTCTAACAAAAATAGTTTGGTGGGTGTGTATCTCATCCCCAGGGCCGAACTTGGAAATGGAAACTGGTGTGCTGGAATGGTACATGTGTCAACTATAAAATATTAAAAATTCTTAGACGCACATATTACCATTTCAGTTTTATGACCAAAAACTTTTTTCGCGCCTTTTACACTAACAAAAAAATTTTGGTGGGTGAGTATCTCATCCCCATGACCGAACCAGGAAATATAAACTAGTGCGCTAGAATGGTACATGTGTCCACTATAAAATATCAAAAATCCTTAGACGCACATATTACAATTTCGGTTTTATAGCCAAAAACTTTTTTCGCGTCTTTCACTCTAACAAAAAAAGTTTGGTGGGTGTGTATCTCATCCCCAGGACCGAACCAGGAAATATAAACTGGTGCGCTGGAATGGTACACGTGTCAACTTAAAAATATAAAAATCCTTAGATGCACATATTACCATTTCAGTTTTATGGCCAAAAACTTTTTTCGCGCCTTTTACTCTAACAAAAAAAGGTTGGTGGATGTGTATCTCATCCCCAGGGCCGAACTAGGAAGTGCCAAATGGTGTGCTGGAATGGTACATGTGTCCACTATAAAATATTAAAAATTCTTAGACGCACATATTACCATTTCAGTTTTATAGCCAAAAACTTTTTTCGCGTCTTTCACTCTAACAAAAAAAGTTTGATGGGTGTGTATCTCATCCCCAGGACCGAACCAGGAAATATAAACTGGTGCGTTGGAATGGTACATGTGTCAACTTTAAAATATCAAAAATCCTAAGACGCACATATTACCATTTCAGTTTAATGGCGAAAAACTTTTTTCGCGCCTTTTACTCTAATAAAAAAATTTTGGTGGGTGTGTATCTCATCCCCAGGACCGAACCAAGAAATATAAACTAGTGGGCTAGAATGGTACATTTGTCCACTTTAAAATATGAAAAATCCTTAGACGTAAATATTACCATTTCAGTTTAGTGGCCAAAAACTTTTTTCGCACCTTTTACACTAACAAAAAAATTTTGGTGGGTGTGTATCTCATTCCCAGGGCCGAACTAGGAAGTGCCAAATGGTGTGCTGGAATAGTACATGTGTCCACTATAAAATATAAAAATTCTTAGACGCACATATTACCATTTCAGTTTTATAGCCAAAAACTTTTTTCGCGTCTTTCACTCTAACAAAAAAAGTTTGATGGGTGTGTATCTCATCCCCAGGACCGAACCAAGAAATATAAGCTAAAGGGCTAGAATGGTATATTTGTCCACTATAAAATATAAAAATTCTTAGACGCACATATTACCATTTCAGTTTTATAGCCAAAAACTTTTTTCGCGTCTTTCACTCTAACAAAAAAAAGTTTGATGGGTGTGTATCTCATCCCCAGGACCGAACCAGGAAATATAAACTGGTGCGTTGGAATGGTACATGTGTCAACTTTAAAATATCAAAAATCCTTAGACGCACATATTACCATTTCAGTTTAATGGCGAAAAACTTTTTTCGCGCCTTTTACACTAACAAAAAAATTTTGGTGGGTGTGTATCTCATCCCCAGGACCGAACCAGGAAATATAAACTGGTGCGCTGGAATTGTACATGTGTCAACTTAAAAATATAAAAAGTCCTTAGACGCACATATTACCATTTCAGTTTTATGGCCAAAAACTTTTTTCGTACCTTTTACTCTAACAAAAAAAGTTTGGTGGATGTGTATCTCATCCCCAGGGCCGAACTAGGAAGTGCCAAATGGTGTGCTGGAATGGTACATGTGTCCACTATAAAATATTAAAAATTCTTAAACGCACATATTACCATTTCGGTTTTATAGCCAAAAACTTTTTTCGCGTCTTTTACTCTAACAAAAAAGTTTGGTGGGTGTGTATCTCATCCCCAGGGCCGAACTAGGAAGTGCCAAATGGTGTGCTGGAATGGAACATGTGTCCACTATAAAATATTAAAAATTCTTAAACGCACATATTACCATTTCGGTTTTATAGCCAAAAACTTTTTTCGCGTCTTTTACTCTAACAAAAAAGTTTGGTGGGTGTGTATCTCATCCCCAGGACCGAACCAGGAAATATAAACTGGTGCGCTGGAATGGTACACGTGTCAACTTAAAAATATAAAAATCCTTAGATGCACATATTACCATTTCAGTTTTATGGCCAAAAACTTTTTTCGCGCCTTTTACTCTAACAAAAAAAGGTTGGTGGATGTGTATCTCATCCCCAGGGCCGAACTAGGAAGTGCCAAATGGTGTGCTGGAATGGAACATGTGTCCACTATAAAATATTAAAAATTCTTAAACGCACATATTACCATTTCGGTTTTATAGCCAAAAACTTTTTTCGCGTCTTTTACTCTAACAAAAAAGTTTGGTGGGTGTGTATCTCATCCCCAGGACCGAACCAGGAAATAAAAACTAGTGCGCTAGAATGGTACATGTGTCCACTATAAAATATTAAAAATTCTTAGACGCACATATTACCATTTCAGTTTTAAGGCCAAAAACTTTTTTCGCGCCTTTTACTCTAACAAAAAAAGTTTTGTTGGTGTGTATCTCATCCCCAGGACTGAAAAAGGAAATATAAACTAGTGCGCTAGAATGGTACATGTGTTCACTTTAAGATATCAAAAATTCTAAGACGAACATATTACCATTTCGGTTTTAAAGCCAAAAACTTTTTCCCCGCCTTTTACTCTAATAAAAATAGTTTGGTGGGTGTGTATCTCATCCCCAGGGCCGAACTAGGAAATGGAAACTGGTGTGCTGGAATGGTACATGTGTCAACTTAAAAATATAAAAAATCCTTAGACGCACATATTACCATTTCAGTTTTATGGCCAAAAACTTTTTTCGCGCCTTTTACTCTAACAAAAAAAGTTTGGTGGGTGTGTATCTCATCCCCAGGACCGAACCAGGAAATATTAACTGATGCGCTGGAATAGTACATATGTCTACTATAAAATATCAAAAATTCTTAGCCGCTCATATCACGATTTCAGTTTTATGGCCAAAAACTTTTTTTCGCGCTTTTTACTCTAACAAAAAAAAGTTTGGTGGGTGTGTATCTCATCCCCAGGACCGAATCAGGAAATAACAACTGGTGCGCTGGATTGGTACATGTGTCCACTATAAAATTTAAAAAATTATAAGTCGCACATATTACCATTTCACTTTTATGGCCAAAAAATTATTTGGCTAATACATATTTTTCACTAAAAAAAGTTTGGTGGGTGTGTATCTCATCCCCAGGGCCGAACCAGGAAATGCCAACTGGTGCGCTGGAATGGTACATGTGTTAACTATAAAATATCAGAAATTCTTAGCCGCTCATATTACCATTTCACGTTTATGGCCAAAAAATTATTTGGCTAATACATATTTTTCACTAAAAAGTTTGCTGGGTGTGTATCTTATCCCCAGGGCCGAACCAGGAAATAGCAACTAGTGCGCTAGAATGGTACATGTGTCCACTTTAAAATATAAAAAATTCTTAGACGCACATATTACCATTTCAGTTTTATGGCCAAAAACTTTTTTCGCGCCTTTTCCTTTAACAATAAATGTTTGGTGAGTGTGTATCTCATCCCCAGGACCGAACCAGGAAATATTAACTAGTGCGCTAGAATGGTACATGTGTCCACTATAAAATATCAAAAATCCTTAGACGTACATATTACCATTTCAGTTTTATGGCCAAAAACTTTTTTCGCGCCTTTTCCTTTAACAATAAATGTTTGGTGAGTGTGTATCTCATCCCCAGGACCGAACCAGGAAATATTAACTAGTGCGCTAGAATGGTACATGTGTACACTTTAAAATATCAAAAATCCTTAGACGTACATATTACCATTTCAGTTTTATGGCCAAAAACTTTTTTCGCATCTTTTACTCTACCAAAAAAAGTTTTATGGGTGTGTATCTCATCCCCAGGGCCGAACTAGGAAGTGCCAACTGGTGTGCTGGAATGGTACATGTGTCCACTATAAAATATCAAAAATCCTTAGACGCACATATTACCATTTCAGTTTTATGGCCAAAAACTTTTTTCGCATCTTTTACTCTACCAAAAAAAGTTTTATGGGTGTGTATCTCATCCCCAGGGCCGAACTAGGAAGTGCCAACTGAAGTGCTGGAATGGTACATGTGTCCACTATAAAATATCAAAAATCCTTAGACGCACATATTACGATTTCGGTTTTATAGCCAAAAACTTTTTTCGCGTCTTTCACTCTAACAAAAAAAGTTTGGTGGGTGTGTATCTCATCCCCAGGGCCGAACTAGGAAGTGCCAACTGGTGTGCTGGAATGGTACATGTGTCCACTATAAAATATCAAAAATCCTTAGACGTACATATTACCATTTCAGTTTTATGGCCAAAAACTTTTTTCGCGTCTTTTACTCTAACAAAAAAAATTTGATGGGTGTGTATCTCATCCCCAGGCCGAACTAGGAAGTGCCAACTGGTGTGCTGGAATGGTACATGTGTCCACTATAAAATATCAAAAATCCTTAGACGCACATATTACGATTTCGGTTTTATAGCCAAAAACTTTTTTCGCGTCTTTCACTCTAACAAAAAAAGTTTGATGGGTGTGTATCTCATCCCCAGGACTGAACCAAGAAATATAAGCTAAAGGGCTAGAATGGTACATTTGTCCACTTTAAAATATTAAAAATCCGTACACGCACATATTACCATTTCAGTTTAATGGCCAAAAACTTTTTTCGTGCCTTTTACACTAAAAAAAAAATTTTGGTGGGTGTGTATCTCATCCCCAGGACCGAACCAGGAAATATAAACTGGTGCGCTGAAATTGTACATGTTTCAACTTAAAAATATAAAAAGTCCTTAGACGCACATATTACCATTTCAGTTTTATGGCCAAAAACTTTTTTCGCACCTTTAACTCTAACAAAAAAAGTTTGGTGGATGTGTATCTCTTCCCCAGGGCCGAACTAGGAAGTGCCAAATGGTGTGCTGGAATGGTACATGTGTCCACTATAAAATATTAAAAATTCTTAGACGCACCTATTACCATTTCGGTTTTATAGCCAAAAACTTTTTTCGCGTCTTTTACTCTAACAAAAAAGTTTGGTGGGTGTGTATCTCATCCCCAGGACCGAACCAGGAAATATAAACTAGTGCGCTAGAATGGTACATGTGTCCACTATAAAATATTAAAAATTCTTAGACGCACATATTACCATTTCAGTTTTAGGGCCAAAAACTTTTTTCGCGCCTTTCACTCTAACAAAAAAAGTTTGGTTGGTGTGTATCTCATCCCCAGGACCGAAAAAGGAAATATAAACTAGTGCGCTAGAATGGTACATGTGTCCACTTTAAGATATCAAAAATTCTAAGACGAACATATTACCATTTCGGTTTTATAGCCAAAAATTTTTCCCCGCCTTTTACTCTAACAAAAAAAGTTTTATGGGTGTGTATCTCATCCCCAGGACCGAACCAAGAAATATAAACTAGTGGGCTAGAATGGTACATGTGTCCACTTTAAAATATTAAAAATTCTTAGACGCACATATTACCATTTCAGTTTTATGGCCAAAAACTTTTTTCGCGCCTTTTCCTTTAACAATAAATTTTTGGTGAGTGTGTATCTCATCCCCAGGACCGAACCAGGAAATATTAACTAGTGCGCTAGAATGGTACATGTGTACACTTTAAAATATCAAAAATCCTTAGACGCACATATTACGATTTCGGTTTTATAGCCAAAAACTTTTTTCGCGTCTTTCACTCTAACAAAAAAAGTTTGATGGGTGTGTATCTCATCCCCAGGACTGAACCAAGAAATATAAGCTAAAGGGCTAGAATGGTACATTTGTCCACTTTAAAATATCAAAAATCCTTAGACGCACATATTACCATTTCAGTTTAATGGCCAAAAACTTTTTTCGCGCCTTTTACACTAACAAAAAAATTTTGGTGGGTGTGTATCTCATCCCCAGGACCGAACCAGGAAATATAAACTGGTGCGCTGAAATTGTACATGTGTCAACTTAAAAATATAAAAAATCCTTAGACGCACATATTACCATTTCAGTTTTATGGCCAAAAACTTTTTTCGCACCTTTTACTCTAACAAAAAAAGTTTGGTGGATGTGTATCTCATCCCCAGGGCCGAACCAGGAAATATTAACTGATGCGCTGGAATAGTACATATGTCTACTATAAAATATCAAAAATTCTTAGCCACTCATATCACGATTTCAGTTTTATGGCCAAAAACTTTTTTCGCGCTTTTTACTCTAACAAAAAAAAGTTTGGTGGGTGTGTATCTCATCCCCAGGACCGAACCAGGAAATAACAACTGGTGCGCTGGATTGGTACATGTGTCCACTATAAAATTTAAAAAATTATAAGTCGCACATATTACCATTTCACTTTTATGGCCAAAAAATAATTTGGCTAATACATATTTTTCACTCAAAAAAGTTTGGTGGGTGTGTATCTCATCCCAAGGGCCGAACCAGGAAGTGCCAACTGGTGCGCTGGAATGGTACATGTGTTAACTATAAAATATCAGAAATTCTTAGCCGCTCATATTACCATTTCACTTTTATGGCCAAAAAATTATTTGGCTAATACATATTTTTCACTAAAAAGTTTGCTGGGTGTGTATCTAATCCCCAGGGCCGAACCAGGAAATAGCAACTAGTGCGCTAGAATGGTACATGTGTCCACTTTAAAATATAAAAAATTCTTAGACGCACATATTACCATTTCGGTTTTATAGCCAAAAACTTTTTTCGCGTCTTTTACTCTAACAAAAAAAGTTTTATGGGTGTGTATCTCATCCCCAGGACCGAACCAAGAAAGATAAACTAGTGGGCTAGAATGGTACATGTGTCCACTTTAAAATATAAAAAATTCTTAGACGCACATATTACCATTTCAGTTTTATGGCCAAAAACTTTTTTCGCGCCTTTTCCTTTAACAATAAATGTTTGGTGAGTGTGTATCTCATCCCCAGGACCGAACCAGGAAATATTAACTAGTGCGCTAGAATGGTACATGTGTACACTTTAAAATATCAAAAATCCTTAGACGCACATATTACGATTTCGGTTTTATAGCCAAAAACTTTTTTCGCGTCTTTCACTCTAACAAAAAAAGTTTGGTGGGTGTGTATCTCATCCCCAGGGCCGAACTAGGAAGTGCCAACTGGTGTGCTGGAATGGTACATGTGTCCACTAGAAAATATCAAAAATCCTTAGGCGTACATATTACCATTTTAGTTTTATGGCCAAAAACTTTTTTCGCATCTTTTACTCTAACAAAAAAAGTTTTATGGGTGTGTATCTCATCCCCAGGGCCGAACTAGGAAGTGCCAACTGGTGTGCTGGAATGGTACATGTGTCCACTATAAAATATCAAAAATCCTTAGACGCACATATTACGATTTCGGTTTTATAGCCAAAAACTTTTTTCGCGTCTTTCACTCTAACAAAAAAAGTTTGGTGGGTGTGTATCTCATCCCCAGGGCCGAACTAGGAAGTGCCAACTGGTGGGCTGGAATGGTACATGTGTCCACTATAAAATATCAAAAATCCTTAGACGTACATATTACCATTTCAGTTTTATGGCCAAAAACTTTTTTCGCGTCTTTTACTCTAACAAAAAAAGTTTGATGGGTGTGTATCTCATCCCCAGGACTGAACCAAGAAATATAAGCTAAAGGGCTAGAATGGTACTTTTGTCCACTTTAAAATATTAAAAATCCTTACACGCACATATTACCATTTCAGTTTAATGGCCAAAAACTTTTTTCGCGCCTGTTACCGCCACTCATAAATCGCTAATATGACACTACTGTTACCGCCACTCATAAATCGCTAATATGACACTACTGTTACCGCCACTCATAAATCGCTAATATGACATTACTGTTATCGATATGTAGAGAGATGAGCATGGCAAAATGTTCAATTATTCCTTTTAATTTTCCACGCGGTATAATTATGAGGCCATATTTAATCGAGACCACATACATAGGTATATAAAACACCTACATAGATTTAAGATATTCATTCGTTCAGGTCATAAGGATTACGAAGCTTCGCTTGGAGTAGCCATACATAAAAGTTAGTATATCAGCAGTTTAGTATGTAAGTTTGTATAATGAATTTATTTATAATTTTAGGAATTTTAACATATTAAAGCGTAAGAATAAAGAATTAAAGTTTTCTAAAATTCTTACACTTGTGTTTAAAATCCACATTGGCTATCTTGAGCTTGGGCCGCTTTACCCGCAACATTAAAATTCTTTTATGTGCCTCATCGGATCGTTTGAAGGAATCATCTTGGGTGTTAAAACGTAAGTCCTAACAGAATGCAACCTTCCACTCCCTCACAGGGTCAACCACTAAGTCGTCAACGACCAACTCAGTTAAGTCCTGCACCGAACAACTGTAACATTTGCAACAAGTCCACAGACAACGAAAAATTTATAAAATGCAGCAAGTGCCATCTTAATTTTCATTTACCATGTGTCAATCTCAGCAGCAATCAAGACCAACCTACATGGAGTTGCCAAAATTGTACGGTACAACATCAAATCACGATCGATTCTGCCTCTTCCATTCGTAGTGGCTCTTCGGCCGCTTCCCGCTCCCGCCGACAAGCTCTTGAGCTACGACGTCTAGAAGAAGAGACACAACTTGAAAGAGATTTCATTAAAAAGAAATACCAAATTCTCGAACAAGCAGTCTCTCAGCTGTCAGATCTGTACATGAGTGGTTAGATAATCAAATTCAACTCCCTACTTCGGCTATTGCAACCGCACACCAAAATATAGTTTCCGCAGCTCGTCAGTTTGAAACGCCACCTTACACATTTGTACCACAAGCCACAACAACGCAAGAAATGCCTAACACTACTAAACCATATTGCCAAAACGTAAGTAATGACTTAGTTTATACGACAAAAACAATAACTCCGCCCGTATGTACAACTACGTCATTCGTTAATAACATGTCTTCATTTATTAATGACCCAACAACGAACCGTCAGCAGCCGACAACGGCAAATTTATGTAATAATACAGACAACGTAAATGCAGAAAATCACACATTAGAGACACCTGTACAATTTGGTTACATGGATTCAACGTTTTCCATGAACCCATCAAACCTCCAACCTGTTATATTACCTTCTCACAGGCTTTCGCAACAACAAATAAGCACGCGGCAGTCAGTACCAAAAGAGCTTCCAATTTTACCGGCACTCCTGAAGAATGGCCCTTGTTTAGTGCCACATATGACTGGTCGACAGCAGTCTGTGGTATTACAGACGCTGAAAATCTTGTCAGGCTTCAAAATTCTCTAAAGGGGGAAGCACTTCGATCTGTTAAACATATTTTGATCCATCCATCGGGTGTACCATGTGCTCTATCTACACTAAAATTGCTTTTCGGACAACCGGAAAAAATATTAAACTCACTAAAAAATAGAATAAGATCACTACCAGCACTGAACACAAATAAATTGAGCACAATTACCTCTTTCGCCGTGGAAATAAAGGGCCTAGAAACAACAATTAAAGCCAGTGGTTTAATAAATGAACTGAATTCATCTTTATTACATGAATTAATAATGAAAATGCCAGCACATTTTCAACTTAACTGGGGTGAACAAAAAATAAAACTAGCAAAAAATAACAAAAGAGTTAGTTTGACTGAATTCGCTAACTGGATATATGAAGTCGGTGTCTCAGCAAGCAGCATAAATATAGAAAGTGACAGCAGCGCATCAAAGTCAATAGAGCAGTATTCGCGTAAGCCAAAAAACGTTTATGTGCATGCTCATGAAGAACAAAACAAAAAGATCTGTTTAGTGTGTCCTGGCAACTGCAATAGTGTTGAGAAGTGTAAAAAATTCTTGGCTGCGAATAGAAGCGAGCGATGGAACTTAGTAAGGATGTACAATCTATGTAAACTGTGCCTGCGACGTCACTACGGTATTTGCAGTAGCAGCATCGTTTGCAGAGAAAACAATTGTCAAATAAAACATAATACATTGCTGCATAAATCCATGACTGAAGATAGAGAAACAAACGCTCCCAGAGAAACTGAAAATAAAAGCAAAAGAGATAATTTACATGCAGCCCATAGGAATGAATGCAATGAAATCTTATTTAAAATTATACCCATAACAATATACGGAAACAATAATAAACGTTTTAATACTTTTGCATTTATAGACGAGGGTTCGTCTGTAAGTCTGGTAAATGAACAATTAATTAAGAAACTAGATTTAAATGGTGAGCCACAACCTCTATGCTTGAAATGGACAGGTGAAATAGGTCGCAACGAAGAAGACTCAAAAATAGTCTCAATGAAAATTTCAGGTATGAATAAAACTGAATTTTCTATTTCTGTTCGTACGGTTAAACAACTATCGCTTCCGAGTCAGAGCTTTAATTATAAAAAGTTATGTAAAAAATTTCCGCACCTTAAAGGGCTACCCATCGCCGATTTTGAAAATGCTGTACCAGATGTACTTTTAGGATTAAATAACTTGAAATTATGTGTGCCAACTCGTGTTAAAGAAGGCAAGAAAAACGAACCCGTCGCTTTACATACTCGCCTCGGCTGGCTAATATGTGGCAACTCCAGTGTTGGAGAAAAGGCCCAAATTCAATATAATTTTTACTCTTGCGAGTGTAAAGGTGAAAACGACCAAATTCTTACTCACTTACTCAAACAGTTTTATACAACTGAGTTAGCAGGGATAAGTAACTATACTCCAGCTCTTGGAAAAGATGACCAAAGGGCATTAAGT
This sequence comes from Epicampocera succincta, assembly GCA_932526305.1. NCBI lineage: Eukaryota > Metazoa > Arthropoda > Insecta > Diptera > Tachinidae > Epicampocera > Epicampocera succincta. The sequence goes on along the minus strand of CAKOAZ010000002.1, from coordinate 1,060,113 downwards.
TTGCTAGAAACATATACGAAACAAAGATGCGATGACCATTACGAGACAGCTTTGCTGTGGCGATATGACAATATTACACTTCCACAAAACTTTGATATGGCGAAGAGACGACTGATTTGTCTCGAAAAAACTCTAAGAAAAAATAAAGAGTTGTTTGAACATTTCGAAAAAACAATTTCTGAATATTTTGAAAGAAATTACATAGCCAAAGTAAACAATGAAGATGATAAACAAAATGTATGGTATTTACCAATGTTTCCGGTATTTAACAAAAACAAACCGAATAAAACAAGAATAGTTTGGGATGCGGCCGCGAAGGCAAATGGTATTTCACTTAACTCTATGCTGCTCAAAGGGCCAGATTTGCTGTCTTCTCTTGCAGCTATTCTTTTTCGTTTTCGGCAAAGGCAAATTGCAATCTGTGGTGACATCGAACAAATGTTCCATCAGATTTATATACGCGATGAAGACTGCCATGCGCAAAGATTTTTATGGTGCAGCTGCGACGACAACAAAGAACCCGAAGTGTACGTAATGAAGGTTATGATATTCGGTGCCTCCTGCGCTCCGTGCATATCTCAGTATGTTAAAAACCTCAACGCATCAAAATTTGAAGCCAAGTATCCCTTAGCCGCTGCTGCCATCAAAGACAACCACTACGTAGATGATTTTCTTGCTTCTTCGGATACTCCTGCAGAAGCCGCCGAACTGGCTAAAACTGTGCGATTCATTCATAGTGAGGGAGGATTCAAAATTAGAAACTGGTGTTCGAATAATGATAGCGTTTTGAAAGAATTGAACTCTTCTAACCCTTTGACCAATATTTGCCTAAACGTTAGTGTAGGCGAAGCAACAGAAAAGGTACTTGGCATATTTTGGAACCCTGGGGAGGACAATATAACCTTTAAACTGTCGCAGTCTGTCTTGAACAGCGAACTTCTTCTCGGAAACAAAATTCCCACCAAACGTGAAATTTTAAGAACTCTAATGAGCATTTATGACCCTTTAGGGCTTGTAGGAAATTTCCTTATGTATTTGAAAATAGTTCTTCAAGAAGTTTGGAGAAGCAATATCGACTGGGACGAACATATTCTAGTAAATCAACAATTAAGGTGGGAAAACTGGCTAGCGCTTTTACCAGATTTAAAAAATGTAAATATACCTCGTTGTTATCTTAAAACATTGAAAAACTATAATAACCTAGATGTTCAATTGCATGTATTTGTGGATGCAAGCGAAAACGGTTATGCCGCCGTAGCGTATTTTAGGATGTGCTGTGGGGACGAAATCGCTATTTCACTTATTGGATCAAAAACTAGGGTGGCGCCACTAAAGGTTTTATCGATACCACGTTTAGAGCTGATGGCAGCTGTTATTGGTGCTCGGTTTGCTAAATATATTGAAAAACATCATACCGTTAAGATAAATCGAAAAACACTCTGGTCAGATTCACGAACAGTTTTAAGCTGGATACGCTCCGACCACCGAAAATATCACCAGTTCGTTGCAGTTCGTGTAAGTGAAATTCTCGATATTTCAGAGGTGGACGAGTGGTCCTGGATATCAGGAAAAACGAATGTAGCTGACGAAGCAACACGATGCACAAATAAACCTAATCTATCGAATACAGGGCGCTGGTTTAGCGGCCCTGATTTTTTAAAGTTGCCAGAGAAAGAATGGCGGGAACCCAATACACAACTTTTGGAAACAAAGCTCGAGTTGAAAGAGTGCCATTTAACGGCACGAAGTATAGAACAACTTATAAACTTACAAAGATTTTCTCAGTGGTGCAGAGCATTAAGGGCAACTGCATACGTAATTCGTTTTTGCTACTGCCGTAGAAACAGAGATATCACGCCTTCCTGTGGAAAGGAACTAACTCAAATTGAGTTGCTCAAAGCAGAACTGACTCTTATCAAAGATACGCAGAAAGTATATTTCCAAAATGAAATAAATTGTCTATCACAAAAGAATAAATTAACGAAAACAAATTTTTTGTATAAATTGTCCCCGTATTTGGATCATAAAGGTGTCTTGAGAGTAGGTGGCCGAATTGATTATGCTGATGTTCCGGAGAAACTGAAGCATCCAGCCGTTTTGCCTAAACATTGCCGCCTAACAACCCTTTTAATATTACATTACCATAATCTGTACCGTCATAGTAGCTTTGAGACAGTGGTGAATGAATTGCGGCAAAAATACTATATTCCTAAATTGAGAACCGTTTGTAAATCAACCATTAAGCAGTGTCAAATGTGTAAAATTAAAACTGCGATGCCGGAGATTCCGCAGATGGCAAAATTACCTCGGGCTCGACTGGGTTCGTATCTCTCACCATTCACATTCACGGGTCTTGACTTTTTTGGTCCTATGCTTGTCACTGTTAACCGACATAAAGAAAAGAGATACGGTGCGCTATTTACATGTTTAACGGTACGTGCGGTTCATATTGAAATCGTCTATTCGCTTAATACAAGTTCGTGTATCATGGCAATACGTAAGTTTATTTCGCGAAGAGGCAGCCCAAGAGAATTTTTCAGCGACAATGGTACTAATTTTATCGGTGCTGATCGAGAGTTGCGTGAAGCCTTAAGAGAGGTGGACAAGAACGAGCTAATACGAAGTTTTACAACGTCCTACACCAAATGGAACTTTAACCCACCTTCTGCTCCTCATATGGGAGGAGCATGGGAACGATTAGTTCGATCCGTAAAAACTGTACTCTACAATATTAAAACAGAACGGTTTCCAAGCGATGAAATGCTGCAAAGCATGATGGCTGAAGTCGAAAGTATTATAAATTCCCGTCCTCTTACATATGTGCCAATAGAAAGCGAAAATCAAGAAGCGATCACACCAAATCATATTTTGCTTGGCAACTCCAGTGGCTTAAAACCCCTTGCATCGTACGACGACGAAGGTCTTGTACTTAAAGAAAGTTGGTTGCGTTCACAACAATATGCACAAATCTTTTGGAAGAGATGGGTGACAGAGTACCTGCCTACTTTGACGTGTAGGACAAAGTGGTTTCAAAAGGCCAAACCCATATCTGTGGGAGATTTAGTGATAGTGGTTGATCCAAATAACCCGAGAAACGTGTGGCCAAAGGGAAAGGTCATCGAAGTTGCCAAATCCGAAGATGGACAAGTACGAAAGGCAAAAGTTTTGACAGTTTGTGGCGTTTTAGAAAGACCTGCTGCAAAATTAGCGGTTTTAGACGTGGCTGAAAGAAAGTAGAGTAAGTCTTCGAAATCTCGCCATACTGTGGGGGAGTGTTACCGCCACTCATAAATCGCTAATATGACACTACTGTTACCGCCACTCATAAATCGCTAATATGACACTACTGTTACCGCCACTCATAAATCGCTAATATGACATTACTGTTATCGATATGTAGAGAGATGAGCATGGCAAAATGTTCAATTATTCCTTTTAATTTTCCACGCGGCATAATTATGAGGCCATATTTAATCGAGACCACATACATAGGTATATAAAACACCTACATAGATTTAAGATATTCATTCGTTCAGGTCATAAGGATTACGAAGCTTCGCTTGGAGTAGCCATACATAAAAGTTAGTATATCAGCAGTTTAGTATGTAAGTTTGTATAATGAATTTATTTATAATTTTAGGAATTTTAACATATTAAAGCGTAAGAATAAAGAATTAAAGTTTTCTAAAATTCTTACACTTGTGTTTAAAATCCACATTGGCTATCTTGAGCTTGGGCCGCTTTACCCGCAACAGCGCCTTTTACACTAACAAAAAAATTTTGGTGGGTGTGTATCTCATCCCCAGGACCGAACCAGGAAATATAAACTGGTCCGCTGAAATTGTACATGTTTCAACTTAAAAATATAAAAAGTCCTTAGACGCACATATTACCATTTCAGTTTTATGGCCAAAAACTTTTTTCGCACCTTTTACTCTAACAAAAAAAGTTTGGTGGATGTGTATCTCATCCCCAGGGCCGAACTAGGAAGTGCCAAATGGTGTGCTGGAATGGTACATGTGTCCACTATAAAATATTAAAAATTCTTAGACGCACCTATTACCATTTCGGTTTTATAGCCAAAAACTTTTTTCGCGTCTTTTACTCTAACAAAAAAGTTTGGTGGGTGTGTATCTCATCCCCAGGACCGAACCAGGAAATATAAACTAGTGCGCTAGAATGGTACATGTGTCCACTATAAAATATTAAAAATTATTAGACGCACATATTACCATTTCAGTTTTAGGGCCAAAAACTTTTTTCGCGCCTTTTACTCTAACAAAAAAAAGTTTGGTTGGTGTGTATCTCATCCCCAGGACCGAAAAAGGAAATATAAACTAGTGCGCTAGAATGGTACATGTGTCCACTTTTAGATATCAAAAATTCTAAGACGAACATATTACCATTTCGGTTTTATAGCCAAAAACTTTTTCCCCGCCTTTTACTCTAACAAAAAAAGTTTTATGGGTGTGTATCTCATCCCCAGGACCGAACCAAGAAATATAAACTAGTGGGCTAAAATGGTACATGTGTCCACTTTAAAATATAAAAAATTCTTAGACGCACATATTACCATTTCAGTTTTATGGCCAAAAACTTTTTTCGCGCCTTTTCCTTTAACAATAAATGTTTGGTGAGTGTGTATCTCATCCCCAGGACCGAACCAGGAAATATTAACAAGTGCGCTAGAATGGTACATGTGTACACTTTAAAATATCAAAAATCCTTAGACGCACATATTACGATTTCGGTTTTATAGCCAAAAACTTTTTTCGCGTCTTTCACTCTAACAAAAAAAGTTTGTTGGGTGTGTATCTCATCCCCAGGGCCGAACTAGGAAACTCTAACTAACTGGTGTGCTGGAATGGTACATGTGTCCACTATAAAATATCAAAAATCCTTAGAAGCACATATTACTATTTCGGTTTTATAGCCAAAAACTTTTTTCGCGTCTTTCACTCTAACAAAAAAAGTTTGGTGGGTGTGTATCTCATCACCAGGGCCGAACTAGGAAGTGCCAACTGGTGTGCTGGAATGGTACATGTGTCCACTATAAAATATCAAAAATCCTTAGAAGCACATATTACGATTTCGGTTTTATAGCCAAAAACTTTTTCCCCGCCTTTTACTCTAACAAAAAAAGTTTTATGGGTGTGTATCTCATCCCCAGGACCGAACCAAGAAATATAAACTAGTGGGCTAGAATGGTACATGTGTCCACTTTAAAATATAAAAAATTCTTAGACGCACATATTACCATTTCAGTTTTATGGCCAAAAACTTTTTTCGCGCCTTTTCCTTTAACAATAAATGTTTGGTGAGTGTGTATCTCATCCCCAGGACCGAACCAGGAAATATTAACTAGTGCGCTAGAATGGTACATGTGTACACTTTAAAATATCAAAAATCCTTAGACGTACATATTACCATTTCAGTTTTATGGCCAAAAACTTTTTTCGCATCTTTTACTCTAACAAAAAAGTTTTATGGGTGTGTATCTCATCCCCAGGGCCGAACTAGGAAGTGCCAACTGGTGTGCTGGAATGGTACATGTGTCCACTATAAAATATCAAAAATCCTTAGAAGCACATACTACGATTTCGGTTTTATAGCCAAAAACTTTTTTCGCGTCTTTCACTCTAACAAAAAAAGTTTGGTGGGTGTGTATCTCATCCCCAGGGCCGAACTAGGGAGTGCCAACTGGTGTGCTGGAATGGTACATGTGTCCACTATAAAATATCAAAAATCCTTAGACGTACATATTACCATTTCAGTTTTATGGCCAAAAACTTTTTTCGCGTCTTTTACTCTAACAAAAAAAGTTTGATGGGTGTGTATCTCATCCCCAGGACTGACCCAAGAAATATAAGATAAAGGGCTAGAATGGTACATTTGTCCACTTTAAAATATTAAAAATCCTTACACGCACATATTACCATTTCAGTTTAATGGCTAAAAACTTTTTTCGCGCCTTTTACACTAACAAAAAAATTTTGGTGGGTGTGTATCTCATCCCCAGGACTGAACCAGGAAATATAAACTGGTGCGCTGAAATTGTACATGTTTCAACTTAAAAATATAAAAAGTCCTTAGACGCACATATTACCATTTCAGTTTTATGGCCAAAAACTTTTTTCGCACCTTTAACTCTAACAAAAAAAGTTTGGTGGATGTGTATCTCATCCCCAGGGCCGAACTAGGAAGTGCCAAATGGTGTGCTGGAATGGTACATTTGTCCACTATAAAATATTAAAAATTCTTAGACGCACCTATTACCATTTCGGTTTTATAGCCAAAAACTTTTTTCGCGTCTTTTACTCTAACAAAAAAGTTTGGTGGGTGTGTATCTCATCCCCAGGACCGAACCAGGAAATATAAACTAGTGCGCTAGAATGGTACATGTGTCCACTTTAAAATATAAAAAATTCTTAGACGCACATATTACCATTTCAGTTTTATGGCCAAAAACTTTTTTCGCGCCTTTTACTCTAACAAAAAAAGTTTGGTTGGTGTGTATCTCATCCCCAGGACCGAAAAAGGAAATATAAACTAGTGCGCTAGAATGGTACATGTGTCCACTTTAAGATATCAAAAATTCTAAGACGAACATATTACCATTTCGGTTTTATAGCCAAAAACTTTTTCCCCGCCTTTTTGGTGGGTGTGTATCTCATCCCCAGGACCGAACCAGGAAATATAAACTGGTGCGCTGAAATTGTACATGTTTCAACTTAAAAATATAAAAAGTCCTTAGACGCACATATTACCATTTCAGTTTTATGGCCAAAAATTTTTTTCGCACCTTTAACTCTAACAAAAAAAGTTTGGTGGATGTGTATCTCATCCCCAGGGCCGAACTAGGAAGTGCCAAATGGTGTGCTGGAATGGTACATGTATACACTTTAAAATATCAAAAATCCTTAGACGCACATATTACAATTTCGGTTTTATAGCCAAAAACTTTTTTCGCGTCTTTCACTCTAACAAAAAAAGTTTGGTGGGTGTGTATCTCATCCCCAGGACCGAACCAGGAAATATAAACTAGTGCGCTAGAATGGTACATGTGTACACTTTAAAATATCAAAAATCCTTAGACGCACATATTACAATTTCGGTTTTATAGCCAAAAACTTTTTTCGCGTCTTTCACTCTAACAAAAAAAGTTTGGTGGGTGTGTATCTCATCCCCAGGACCGAAAAAGGAAATATAAACTAGTGCGCTAGAGTGGTACATGTGTCCACTTTAAGATATTAAAAATTCTAAGACGAACATATTACCATTTCGGTTTTATAGCCAAAAACTTTTTCCCCGCCTTTTACTCTAACAAAAATAGTTTGGTGGGTGTGTATCTCATCCCCAGGGCCGAACTAGGAAATGGAAACTGGTGTGCTGGAATGGTACATGTGTCAACTTAAAAATATAAAAAATCCTTAGACGCACATATTACCATTTCAGTTTTATGGCCAAAAACTTTTTTCGCGCCTTTTACTCTAACAAAAAAAGTTTGGTGGGTGTGTATCTCATCCCCAGGACCGAACCAGGAAATATTAACTGATGCGCTGGAATAGTACATATGTCTACTATAAAATATCAAAAACTCTTAGCCGCTCATATCACGATTTCAGTTTTATGGCCAAAAACTTTTTCACGCCTTTTCCTTTAACAATAAATGTTTGGTGAGTGTGTATCTCATCCCCAGGACCGAACCAGGAAATATTAACTAGTGCGCTAGAATGGTACATGTGTACACTTTAAAATATAAAAAATTCTTAGACGCACATATTACCATTTCAGTTTTATGGCCAAAAACTTTTTTCGCGCCTTTTCCCTTATTAATAAATGTTTGGTGAGTGTGTATCTCATCCCCAGGACCGACTCTACCAAAACTTTTACTCTAACAAAAAAAGTTTTATGGGTGTGTATCTCATCCCCAGGACCGAACCAAGAAATATAAACTAGTGGGCTAGAATGGTACATGTGTCCACTTTAAAATACAAAAAATCCTTAGACGCACATATTACCATTTCAGTTTAATGGCCAAAAACTTTTTTCGCGCCTTTTACACTAACAAAAAAATTTTGGTGGGTGTGTATCTCATCCCCAGGACCGAACCAGGAAATATAAACTGGTGCGCTGAAATTGTACATGTGTCAACTTAAAAATATAAAAAGTCCTTAGACGCATATATTACCATTTCAGTTTTATGGCCAAAAACTTTTTTCGCACCTTTTACTCTAACAAAAAAAGTTTGGTGGATGTGTATCTCATCCCCAGGGCCGAACTAGGAATTGCCAAATGGTGTGCTGGAATGGTACATGTGTCCACTATAAAATATGAAAAATTCTTAGACGTACCTATTACCATTTCGGTTTTATAGCCAAAAACTTTTTTCGCGTCTTTTACTCTAACAAAAAAGTTTGGTGGGTGTGTATCTCATCCCCAGGACCGAACCAGGAAATATAAACTAGTGCGCTAGAATGGTACATGTGTCCACTTTAAAATATAAAAAATTCTTAGACGCACATATTACCATTTCAGTTTTATGGCCAAAAACTTTTTTCGCGCCTTTTACTCTAACAAAAAAAGTTTGGTTGGTGTGTATCTCATCCCCAGGACCGAAAAAGGAAATATAAACTAGTGCGCTAGAATGGTACATGTGTCCACTTTAAGATATCAAAAATTCTAAGACGAACATATTACCATTTCGGTTTTATAGCCAAAAACTTTTTCCCCGCCTTTTTGGTGGGTGTGTATCTCATCCCCAGGACCGAACCAGGAAATATAAACTGGTGCGCTGAAATTGTACATGTTTCAACTTAAAAATATAAAAAGTCCTTAGACGCACATATTACCATTTCAGTTTTATGGCCAAAAACTTTTTTCGCACCTTTAACTCTAACAAAAAAAGTTTGGTGGATGTGTATCTCATCCCCAGGGCCGAACTAGGAAGTGCCAAATGGTGTGCTGGAATGGTACATGTATACACTTTAAAATATCAAAAATCCTTAGACGCACATATTACAATTTCGGTTTTATAGCCAAAAACTTTTTTCGCGTCTTTCACTCTAACAAAAAAAGTTTGGTGGGTGTGTATCTCATCCCCAGGACCGAACCAGGAAATATAAACTAGTGCGCTAGAATGGTACATGTGTACACTTTAAAATATCAAAAATCCTTAGACGCACATATTACAATTTCGGTTTTATAGCCAAAAACTTTTTTCGCGTCTTTCACTCTAACAAAAAAAGTTTGGTGGGTGTGTATCTCATCCCCAGGACCGAAAAAGGAAATATAAACTAGTGCGCTAGAGTGGTACATGTGTCCACTTTAAGATATTAAAAATTCTAAGACGAACATATTACCATTTCGGTTTTATAGCCAAAAACTTTTTTCGCGCCTTTTACACTAACAAAAAAATTTTGGTGGGTGTGTATCTCATCCCCAGGACCGAACCAGGAAATATAAACTGGTGTGCTGGAATGGTACATGTGTACACTTTAAAATATCAAAAATCCTTAGACGCACATATTACAATTTCGGTTTTATAGCCAAAAACTTTTTTCGCGTCTTTCACTCTAACAAAAAAAGTTTGGTGGGTGTGTATCTCATCCCCAGGACCGAAAAAGGAAATATAAACTAGTGCGCTAGAGTGGTACATGTGTCCACTTTAAGATATTAAAAATTCTAAGACGAACATATTACCATTTCGGTTTTATAGCCAAAAACTTTTTTCGCGCCTTTCACTCTAACAAAAAAAGTTTGGTGGGTGTGTATCTCATCCCCAGGACCGAAAAAGGAAATATAAACTAGTGCGCTAGAGTGGTACATGTGTCCACTTTAAGATATCAAAAATCCTTAGACGCACATATTACAATTTCGGTTTTATAGCCAAAAACTTTTTTCGCGTCTTTCACTCTAACAAAAAAAGTTTGGTGGGTGTGTATCTCATCCCCAGGGCCGAACTAGGAAATGGAAACTGGTGTGCTGGAATGGTACATGTGTCAACTTAAAAATATAAAAAATCCTTAGACGCACATATTACCATTTCAGTTTTATGGCCAAAAACTTTTTTCGCGCCTTTTACTCTAACAAAAAAAGTTTGGTGGGTGTGTATCTCATCCCCAGGACCGAACCAGGAAATATTAACTGATGCGCTGGAATAGTACATATGTCTACTATAAAATATCAAAAACTCTTAGCCGCTCATATCACGATTTCAGTTTTATGGCCAAAAACTTTTTCGCGCCTTTTCCTTTAACAATAAATGTTTGGTGAGTGTGTATCTCATCCCCAGGACCGAACCAGGAAATATTAACTAGTGCGCTAGAATGGTACATGTGTACACTTTAAAATATAAAAAATTCTTAGACGCACATATTACCATTTCAGTTTTATGGCCAAAAACTTTTTTCGCGCCTTTTCCCTTATTAATAAATGTTTGGTGAGTGTGTATCTCATCCCCAGGACCGACTCTACCAAAACTTTTACTCTAACAAAAAAAGTTTTATGGGTGTGTATCTCATCCCCAGGACCGAACCAAGAAATATAAACTAGTGGGCTAGAATGGTACATGTGTCCACTTTAAAATACAAAAAATCCTTAGACGCACATATTACCATTTCAGTTTAATGGCCAAAAACTTTTTTCGCGCCTTTTACACTAACAAAAAAATTTTGGTGGGTGTGTATCTCATCCCCAGGACCGAACCAGGAAATATAAACTGGTGCGCTGAAATTGTACATGTGTCAACTTAAAAATATAAAAAGTCCTTAGACGCATATATTACCATTTCAGTTTTATGGCCAAAAACTTTTTTCGCACCTTTTACTCTAACAAAAAAAGTTTGGTGGATGTGTATCTCATCCCCAGGGCCGAACTAGGAATTGCCAAATGGTGTGCTGGAATGGTACATGTGTCCACTATAAAATATTAAAAATTCTTAGACGTACCTATTACCATTTCGGTTTTATAGCCAAAAACTTTTTTCGCGTCTTTTACTCTAACAAAAAAGTTTGGTGGGTGTGTATCTCATCCCCAGGACCGAACCAGGAAATATAAACTAGTGCGCTAGAATGGTACATGTGTCCACTTTAAAATATAAAAAATTCTTAGACGCACATATTACCATTTCAGTTTTATGGCCAAAAACTTTTTTCGCGCCTTTTACTCTAACAAAAAAAGTTTGGTTGGTGTGTATCTCATCCCCAGGACCAAAAAAGGAAATATAAACTAGTGCGCTAGAATGGTACATGTGTCCACTTTAAGATATCAAAAATTCTAAGACGAACATATTACCATTTCGGTTTTATAGCCAAAAACTTTTTCCCCGCCTTTTTGGTGGGTGTGTATCTCATCCCCAGGACCGAACCAGGAAATATAAACTGGTGCGCTGAAATTGTACATGTTTCAACTTAAAAATATAAAAAGTCCTTAGACGCACATATTACCATTTCAGTTTTATGGCCAAAAACTTTTTTCGCACCTTTAACTCTAACAAAAAAAGTTTGGTGGATGTGTATCTCATCCCCAGGGCCGAACTAGGAAGTGCCAAATGGTGTGCTGGAATGGTACATGTATACACTTTAAAATATCAAAAATCCTTAGACGCACATATTACAATTTCGGTTTTATAGCCAAAAACTTTTTTCGCGTCTTTCACTCTAACAAAAAAAGTTTGGTGGGTGTGTATCTCATCCCCAGGACCGAACCAGGAAATATAAACTAGTGCGCTAGAATGGTACATGTGTACACTTTAAAATATCAAAAATCCTTAGACGCACATATTACAATTTCGGTTTTATAGCCAAAAACTTTTTTCGCGTCTTTCACTCTAACAAAAAAAGTTTGGTGGGTGTGTATCTCATCCCCAGGACCGAAAAAGGAAATATAAACTAGTGCGCTAGAGTGGTACATGTGTCCACTTTAAGATATTAAAAATTCTAAGACGAACATATTACCATTTCGGTTTTATAGCCAAAAACTTTTTCCCCGCCTTTTACTCTAACAAAAATAGTTTGGTAGGTGTGTATCTCATCCCCAGGGCCGAACTAGGAAATGGAAACTGGTGTGCTGGAATGGTACATGTGTCAACTTAAAAATATAAAAAATCCTTAGACGCACATATTACCATTTCAGTTTTATGGCCAAAAACTTTTTTCGCGCCTTTTACTCTAACAAAAAAAGTTTGGTGGGTGTGTATCTCATCCCCAGGACCGAACCAGGAAATATTAACTGATGCGCTGGAATAGTACATATGTCTACTATAAAATATCAAAAACTCTTAGCCGCTCATATCACGATTTCAGTTTTATGGCCAAAAACTTTTTCGCGCCTTTTCCTTTAACAATAAATGTTTGGTGAGTGTGTATCTCATCCCCAGGACCGAACCAGGAAATATTAACTAGTGCGCTAGAATGGTACATGTGTACACTTTAAAATATAAAAAATTCTTAGACGCACATATTACCATTTCAGTTTTATGGCCAAAAACTTTTTTCGCGCCTTTTCCCTTAACAATAAATGTTTGGTGAGTGTGTATCTCATCCCCAGGACCGACTCTACCAAAACTTTTACTCTAACAAAAAAAGTTTTATGGGTGTGTATCTCATCCCCAGGACCGAACCAAGAAATATAAACTAGTGGGCTAGAATGGTACATGTGTCCACTTTAAAATATAAAAAATCCTTAGACGCACATATTACCATTTCAGTTTAATGGCCAAAAAGCTTTTTCGCGCCTTTTACACTAACAAAAAAATTTTGGTGGGTGTGTATCTCAGCCCCAGGACCGAACCAGGAAATATAAACTGGTGCGCTGAAATTGTACATGTGTCAACTTAAAAATATAAAAAGTCCTTAGACGCATATATTACCATTTCAGTTTTATGGCCAAAAACTTTTTTCGCACCTTTTACTCTAACAAAAAAAGTTTGGTGGATGTGTATCTCATCCCCAGGGCCGAACTAGGAATTGCCAAATGGTGTGCTGGAATGGTACATGTGTCCACTATAAAATATTAAAAATTCTTAGACGTACCTATTACCATTTCGGTTTTATAGCCAAAAACTTTTTTCGCGTCTTTTACTCTAACAAAAAAGTTTGGTGGGTGTGTATCTCATCCCCAGGACCGAACCAGGAAATATAAACTAGTGCGCTAGAATGGTACATGTGTCCACTTTAAAATATAAAAAAATTCTTAGACGCACATATTACCATTTCGGTTTTATAGCCAAAAACTTTTTTCGCGTCTTTTACTCTAACAAAAAAAGTTTTATGGGTGTGTATCTCATCCCCAGGGCCGAACTAGGAAGTGCCAACTGGTGTGCTGGAATGGTACATGTGTCCACTATAAAATATAAAAAATTTTAAGACGCACATATTACCATTTCGGTTTTATAGCCAAAAACTTTTTTCGCGTCTTTTACTCTAACAAAAAAGTTTGGTGGGTGTGTATCTTATCCCCAGGACCGAACCAGGAAATATAACCTAGTGCGCTAGAATGGTACATGTGTCCACTTTAAAATATAAGAAATTCTTAGACGCACATATTACCATTTCGGTTTTATAGCCAAAAACTTTTTTCGCGTCTTTTACTCTAACAAAAAAAGTTTTATGGGTGTGTATCTCATCCCCAGGACCGAACCAAGAAATATAAACTAGTGGGCTAGAATGGTACATGTGTCCACTTTAAAATATAAAAAATTCTTAGACGCACATATTACCATTTCAGTTTTATGGCCAAAAACTTTTTTCGCGCCTTTTCCTTTAACAATAAATGTTTGGTGAGTGTGTATCTCATCCCCAGGACCGAACCAGGAAATATTAACTAGTGCGCTAGAATGGTACATGTGTACACTTTAAAATATTAAAAATCCTTAGACGCACGTATTACGATTTCGGTTTTATAGCCAAAAACTTTTTTTGCGTCTTTCACTCTAACAAAAAAAGTTTGGTGGGTGTGTATCTCATCCCCAGGGCCGAACTAGGAAGTGCCAACTGGTGTGCTGGAATGGTACATGTGTCCACTATAAAATGTCAAAAATCCTTAGACGTACATATTACCATTTCAGTTTTATGGCCAAAAACTTTTTCGCGTCTTTTACTCTAACAAAAAAAGTTTTATGGGTGTGTATCTCATCCCCAGGACCGAACCAAGAAATATAAACTAGTGGGCTAGAATGGTACATGTGTCCACTTTAAAATATAAAAAATTCTTAGACGCACATATTACCATTTCAGTTTTATGGCCAAAAACTTTTTTCGCGCCTTTTACTCTAACAAAAAAAGTTTGGTTGGTGTGTATCTCATCCCCAGGACCGAAAAAGGAAATATAAACTAGTGCGCTAGAATGGTACATGTGTCCACTTTAAGATATCAAAAATTCTAAGACGAACATATTACCATTTCGGTTTTATAGCCAAAAACTTTTTCCCCGCCTTTTTGGTGGGTGTGTATCTCATCCCCAGGACCGAACCAGGAAATATAAACTGGTGCGCTGAAATTGTACATGTTTCAACTTAAAAATATAAAAAGTCCTTAGACGCATATATTACCATTTCAGTTTTATGGCCAAAAACTTTTTTCGCACCTTTTACTCTAACAAAAAAAGTTTGGTGGATGTGTATCTCATCCCCAGGGCCGAACTAGGAATTGCCAAATGGTGTGCTGGAATGGTACATGTGTCCACTATAAAATATTAAAAATTCTTAGACGTACCTATTACCATTTCGGTTTTATAGCCAAAAACTTTTTTCGCGTCTTTTACTCTAACAAAAAAGTTTGGTGGGTGTGTATCTCATCCCCAGGACCGAACCAGGAAATATAAACTAGTGCGCTAGAATGGTACATGTGTCCACTTTAAAATATAAAAAATTCTTAGACGCACATATTACCATTTCAGTTTTATGGCCAAAAACTTTTTTCGCGCCTTTTACTCTAACAAAAAAAGTTTGGTTGGTGTGTATCTCATCCCCAGGACCGAAAAAGGAAATATAAACTAGTGCGCTAGAATGGTACATGTGTCCACTTTAAGATATCAAAAATTCTAAGACGAACATATTACCATTTCGGTTTTATAGCCAAAAACTTTTTCCCCGCCTTTTTGGTGGGTGTGTATCTCATCCCCAGGACCGAACCAGGAAATATAAACTGGTGCGCTGAAATTGTACATGTTTCAACTTAAAAATATAAAAAGTCCTTAGACGCACATATTACCATTTCAGTTTTATGGCCAAAAACTTTTTTCGCACCTTTAACTCTAACAAAAAAAGTTTGGTGGATGTGTATCTCATCCCCAGGGCCGAACTAGGAAGTGCCAAATGGTGTGCTGGAATGGTACATGTATACACTTTAAAATATCAAAAATCCTTAGACGCACATATTACAATTTCGGTTTTATAGCCAAAAACTTTTTTCGCGTCTTTCACTCTAACAAAAAAAGTTTGGTGGGTGTGTATCTCATCCCCAGGACCGAACCAGGAAATATAAACTAGTGCGCTAGAATGGTACATGTGTACACTTTAAAATATCAAAAATCCTTAGACGCACATATTACAATTTCGGTTTTATAGCCAAAAACTTTTTTCGCGTCTTTCACTCTAACAAAAAAAGTTTGGTGGGTGTGTATCTCATCCCCAGGACCGAAAAAGGAAATATAAACTAGTGCGCTAGAGTGGTACATGTGTCCACTTTAAGATATTAAAAATTCTAAGACGAACATATTACCATTTCGGTTTTATAGCCAAAAACTTTTTCCCCGCCTTTTACTCTAACAAAAATAGTTTGGTGGGTGTGTATCTCATCCCCAGGGCCGAACTAGGAAATGGAAACTGGTGTGCTGGAATGGTACATGTGTCAACTTAAAAATATAAAAAATCCTTAGACGCACATATTACCATTTCAGTTTTATGGCCAAAAACTTTTTTCGCGCCTTTTACTCTAACAAAAAAAGTTTGGTGGGTGTGTATCTCATCCCCAGGACCGAACCAGGAAATATTAACTGATGCGCTGGAATAGTACATATGTCTACTATAAAATATCAAAAACTCTTAGCCGCTCATATCACGATTTCTGTTTTATGGCCAAAAACTTTTTCGCGCCTTTTCCTTTAACAATAAATGTTTGGTGAGTGTGTATCTCATCCCCAGGACCGAACCAGGAAATATTAACTAGTGCGCTAGAATGGTACATGTGTACACTTTAAAATATAAAAAATTCTTAGACGCACATATTACCATTTCAGTTTTATGGCCAAAAACTTTTTTCGCGCCTTTTCCCTTAACAATAAATGTTTGGTGAGTGTGTATCTCATCCCCAGGACCGACTCTACCAAAACTTTTACTCTAACAAAAAAAGTTTTATGGGTGTGTATCTCATCCCCAGGACCGAACCAAGAAATATAAACTAGTGGGCTAGAATGGTACATGTGTCCACTTTAAAATATAAAAAATCCTTAGACGCACATATTACCATTTCAGTTTAATGGCCAAAAAGTTTTTTCGCGCCTTTTACACTAACAAAAAAATTTTGGTGGGTGTGTATCTCAGCCCCAGGACCGAACCAGGAAATATAAACTGGTGCGCTGAAATTGTACATGTGTCAACTTAAAAATATAAAAAGTCCTTAGACGCATATATTACCATTTCAGTTTTATGGCCAAAAACTTTTTTCGCACCTTTTACTCTAACAAAAAAAGTTTGGTGGATGTGTATCTCATCCCCAGGGCCGAACTAGGAATTGCCAAATGGTGTGCTGGAATGGTACATGTGTCCACTATAAAATATTAAAAATTCTTAGACGTACCTATTACCATTTCGGTTTTATAGCCAAAAACTTTTTTCGCGTCTTTTACTCTAACAAAAAAGTTTGGTGGGTGTGTATCTCATCCCCAGGACCGAACCAGGAAATATAAACTAGTGCGCTAGAATGGTACATGTGTCCACTTTAAAATATAAAAAATTCTTAGACGCACATATTACCATTTCGGTTTTATAGCCAAAAACTTTTTTCGCGTCTTTTACTCTAACAAAAAAAGTTTTATGGGTGTGTATCTCATCCCCAGGGCCGAACTAGGAAGTGCCAACTGGTGTGCTGGAATGGTACATGTGTCCACTATAAAATATAAAAAATTTTAAGACGCACATATTACCATTTCGGTTTTATAGCCAAAAACTTTTTTCGCGTCTTTTACTCTAACAAAAAAGTTTGGTGGGTGTGTATCTTATTCCCAGGACCGAACCAGGAAATATAACCTAGTGCGCTAGAATGGTACATGTGTCCACTTTAAAATATAAGAAATTCTTAGACGCACATATTACCATTTCGGTTTTATAGCCAAAAACTTTTTTCGCGTCTTTTACTCTAACAAAAAAAGTTTTATGGGTGTGTATCTCATCCCCAGGACCGAACCAAGAAATATAAACTAGTGGGCTAGAATGGTACATGTGTCCACTTTAAAATATAAAAAATTCTTAGACGCACATATTACCATTTCAGTTTTATGGCCAAAAACTTTTTTCGCGCCTTTTCCTTTAACAATAAATGTTTGGTGAGTGTGTATCTCATCCCCAGGACCGAACCAGGAAATATTAACTAGTGCGCTAGAATGGTACATGTGTACACTTTAAAATATTAAAAATCCTTAGACGCACGTATTACGATTTCGGTTTTATAGCCAAAAACTTTTTTTGCGTCTTTCACTCTAACAAAAAAAGTTTGGTATGTGTGTATCTCATCCCCAGGGCCGAACTAGGAAGTGCCAACTGGTGTGCTGGAATGGTACATGTGTCCACTATAAAATGTCAAAAATCCTTAGACGTACATATTACCATTTCAGTTTTATGGCCAAAAACTTTTTCGCGTCTTTTACTCTAACAAAAAAAGTTTTATGGGTGTGTATCTCATCCCCAGGACCGAACCAAGAAATATAAACTAGTGGGCTAGAATGGTACATGTGTCCACTTTAAAATATAAAAAATTCTTAGACGCACATATTACCATTTCAGTTTTATGGCCAAAAACTTTTTTCGCGCCTTTTCCTTTAACAATAAATGTTTGGTGAGTGTGTATCTCATCCCCAGGACCGAACCAGGAAATATTAACTAGTGCGCTAGAATGGTACATATGTACACTTTAAAATATCAAAAATCCTTAGACGCACATATTACGATTTCGGTTTTATAGCCAAAAACTTTTTTCGCGTCTTTCACTCTAACAAAAAAAGTTTGATGGGTGTGTATCTCATCCCCAGGACTGAACCAAGAAATATAAGCTAAAGGGCTAGAATGGTACATGTGTCCACTTTAAAATATAAAAAATTCTTAGACGCACATATTACCATTTCAGTTTTATAGCCAAAAACTTTTTTCGCGTCTTTCACTCTAACAAAAAAAGTTTGATGGGTGTGTATCTCATCCCCAGGACCGAACCAAGAAATATAAGCTAAAGGGCTAGAATGGTACATTTGTCCACTTTAAAATATCAAAAATCCTTAGACGCACATATTACCATTTCAGTTTAATGGCCAAAAACTTTTTTCGCGCCTTTTACACTAACAAAAAAATTTTGGTGGGTGTGTATCTCATCCCCAGGACCGAACCAGGAAATATAAACTGGTGCGCTGGAATTGTACATGTGTCAACTTAAAAATATAAAAAAGTCCTTAGACGCACATATTACCATTTCAGTTTTATGGCCAAAAACTTTTTTCGCACCTTTTACTCTAACAAAAAAAGTTTGGTGGATGTGTATCTCATCCCCAGGGCCGAACTAGGAAGTGCCAAATGGTGTGCTGGAATGGTACATGTGTCCACTATAAAATATTAAAAATTCTTAAACGCACATATTACCATTTCGGTTTTATAGCCAAAAACTTTTTTCGCGTCTTTTACTCTAACAAAAAAGTTTGGTGGGTGTGTATTTTATCCCCAGGACCGAACCAGGAAATATAAACTAGTGCGCTAGAATGGTACATGTGTCCACTTTAAGATATCAAAAATTCTAAGACGAACATATTACCATTTCAGTTTTATGGCCAAAAACTTTTTTCGCACCTTTTACTCTAACAAAAAAAGTTTGGTGGATGTGTATCTCATCCCCAGGGCCGAACTAGGAATTGCCAAATGGTGTGCTGGAATGGTACATGTGTCCACTATAAAATATTAAAAATTCTTAGACGTACCTATTACCATTTCGGTTTTATAGCCAAAAACTTTTTTCGCGTCTTTTACTCTAACAAAAAAGTTTGGTGGGTGTGTATCTCATCCCCAGGACCGAACCAGGAAATATAAACTAGTGCGCTAGAATGGTACATGTGTCCACTTTAAAATATAAAAAATTCTTAGACGCACATATTACCATTTCAGTTTTATGGCCAAAAACTTTTTTCGCGCCTTTTACTCTAACAAAAAAAGTTTGGTTGGTGTGTATCTCATCCCCAGGACCGAAAAAGGAAATATAAACTAGTGCGCTAGAATGGTACATGTGTCCACTTTAAGATATCAAAAATTCTAAGACGAACATATTACCATTTCGGTTTTATAGCCAAAAACTTTTTCCCCGCCTTTTTGGTGGGTGTGTATCTCATCCCCAGGACCGAACCAGGAAATATAAACTGTTGCGCTGAAATTGTACATGTTTCAACTTAAAAATATAAAAAGTCCTTAGACGCACATATTACCATTTCAGTTTTATGGCCAAAAACTTTTTTCGCACCTTTAACTCTAACAAAAAAAGTTTGGTGGATGTGTATCTCATCCCCAGGGCCGAACTAGGAAGTGCCAAATGGTGTGCTGGAATGGTACATGTATACACTTTAAAATATCAAAAATCCTTAGACGCACATATTACAATTTCGGTTTTATAGCCAAAAACTTTTTTCGCGTCTTTCACTCTAACAAAAAAAGTTTGGTGGGTGTGTATCTCATCCCCAGGACCGAACCAGGAAATATAAACTAGTGCGCTAGAATGGTACATGTGTACACTTTAAAATATCAAAAATCCTTAGACGCACATATTACAATTTCGGTTTTATAGCCAAAAACTTTTTTCGCGTCTTTCACTCTAACAAAAAAAGTTTGGTGGGTGTGTATCTCATCCCCAGGACCGAAAAAGGAAATATAAACTAGTGCGCTAGAGTGGTACATGTGTCCACTTTAAGATATTAAAAATTCTAAGACGAACATATTACCATTTCGGTTTTATAGCCAAAAACTTTTTCCCCGCCTTTTACTCTAACAAAAATAGTTTGGTGGGTGTGTATCTCATCCCCAGGGCCGAACTAGGAAATGGAAACTGGTGTGCTGGAATGGTACATGTGTCAACTTAAAAATATAAAAAATCCTTAGACGCACATATTACCATTTCAGTTTTATGGCCAAAAACTTTTTTCGCGCCTTTTACTCTAACAAAAAAAGTTTGGTGGGTGTGTATCTCATCCCCAGGACCGAACCAGGAAATATTAACTGATGCGCTGGAATAGTACATATGTCTACTATAAAATATCAAAAACTCTTAGCCGCTCATATCACGATTTCTGTTTTATGGCCAAAAACTTTTTCGCGCCTTTTCCTTTAACAATAAATGTTTGGTGAGTGTGTATCTCATCCCCAGGACCGAACCAGGAAATATTAACTAGTGCGCTAGAATGGTACATGTGTACACTTTAAAATATAAAAAATTCTTAGACGCACATATTACCATTTCAGTTTTATGGCCAAAAACTTTTTTCGCGCCTTTTCCCTTAACAATAAATGTTTGGTGAGTGTGTATCTCATCCCCAGGACCGACTCTACCAAAACTTTTACTCTAACAAAAAAAGTTTTATGGGTGTGTATCTCATCCCCAGGACCGAACCAAGAAATATAAACTAGTGGGCTAGAATGGTACATGTGTCCACTTTAAAATATAAAAAATCCTTAGACGCACATATTACCATTTCAGTTTAATGGCCAAAAAGTTTTTTCGCGCCTTTTACACTAACAAAAAAATTTTGGTGGGTGTGTATCTCAGCCCCAGGACCGAACCAGGAAATATAAACTGGTGCGCTGAAATTGTACATGTGTCAACTTAAAAATATAAAAAGTCCTTAGACGCATATAATACCATTTCAGTTTTATGGCCAAAAACTTTTTTCGCACCTTTTACTCTAACAAAAAAAGTTTGGTGGATGTGTATCTCATCCCCAGGGCCGAACTAGGAATTGCCAAATGGTGTGCTGGAATGGTACATGTGTCCACTATAAAATATTAAAAATTCTTAGACGTACCTATTACCATTTCGGTTTTATAGCCAAAAACTTTTTTCGCGTCTTTTACTCTAACAAAAAAGTTTGGTGGGTGTGTATCTCATCCCCAGGACCGAACCAGGAAATATAAACTAGTGCGCTAGAATGGTACATGTGTCCACTTTAAAATATAAAAAATTCTTAGACGCACATATTACCATTTCGGTTTTATAGCCAAAAACTTTTTTCGCGTCTTTTACTCTAACAAAAAAAGTTTTATGGGTGTGTATCTCATCCCCAGGGCCGAACTAGGAAGTGCCAACTGGTGTGCTGGAATGGTACATGTGTCCACTATAAAATATAAAAAATTTTAAGACGCACATATTACCATTTCGGTTTTATAGCCAAAAACTTTTTTCGCGTCTTTTACTCTAACAAAAAAGTTTGGTGGGTGTGTATCTTATTCCCAGGACCGAACCAGGAAATATAACCTAGTGCGCTAGAATGGTACATGTGTCCACTTTAAAATATAAGAAATTCTTAGACGCACATATTACCATTTCGGTTTTATAGCCAAAAACTTTTTTCGCGTCTTTTACTCTAACAAAAAAAGTTTTATGGGTGTGTATCTCATCCCCAGGACCGAACCAAGAAATATAAACTAGTGGGCTAGAATGGTACATGTGTCCACTTTAAAATATAAAAAATTCTTAGACGCACATATTAACATTTCAGTTTTATGGCCAAAAACTTTTTTCGCGCCTTTTCCTTTAACAATAAATGTTTGGTGAGTGTGTATCTCATCCCCAGGACCGAACCAGGAAATATTAACTAGTGCGCTAGAATGGTACATGTGTACACTTTAAAATATTAAAAATCCTTAGACGCACGTATTACGATTTCGGTTTTATAGCCAAAAACTTTTTTTGCGTCTTTCACTCTAACAAAAAAAGTTTGGTATGTGTGTATCTCATCCCCAGGGCCGAACTAGGAAGTGCCAACTGGTGTGCTGGAATGGTACATGTGTCCACTATAAAATGTCAAAAATCCTTAGACGTACATATTACCATTTCAGTTTTATGGCCAAAAACTTTTTCGCGTCTTTTACTCTAACAAAAAAAGTTTTATGGGTGTGTATCTCATCCCCAGGACCGAACCAAGAAATATAAACTAGTGGGCTAGAATGGTACATGTGTCCACTTTAAAATATAAAAAATTCTTAGACGCACATATTACCATTTCAGTTTTATGGCCAAAAACTTTTTTCGCGCCTTTTCCTTTAACAATAAATGTTTGGTGAGTGTGTATCTCATCCCCAGGACCGAACCAGGAAATATTAACTAGTGCGCTAGAATGGTACATATGTACACTTTAAAATATCAAAAATCCTTAGACGCACATATTACGATTTCGGTTTTATAGCCAAAAACTTTTTTCGCGTCTTTCACTCTAACAAAAAAAGTTTGATGGGTGTGTATCTCATCCCCAGGACTGAACCAAGAAATATAAGCTAAAGGGCTAGAATGGTACATGTGTCCACTTTAAAATATAAAAAATTCTTAGACGCACATATTACCATTTCAGTTTTATAGCCAAAAACTTTTTTCGCGTCTTTCACTCTAACAAAAAAAGTTTGATGGGTGTGTATCTCATCCCCAGGACCGAACCAAGAAATATAAGCTAAAGGGCTAGAATGGTACATTTGTCCACTTTAAAATATCAAAAATCCTTAGACGCACATATTACCATTTCAGTTTAATGGCCAAAAACTTTTTTCGCGCCTTTTACACTAACAAAAAAATTTTGGTGGGTGTGTATCTCATCCCCAGGACCGAACCAGGAAATATAAACTGGTGCGCTGGAATTGTACATGTGTCAACTTAAAAATATAAAAAAGTCCTTAGACGCACATATTACCATTTCAGTTTTATGGCCAAAAACTTTTTTCGCACCTTTTACTCTAACAAAAAAAGTTTGGTGGATGTGTATCTCATCCCCAGGGCCGAACTAGGAAGTGCCAAATGGTGTGCTGGAATGGTACATGTGTCCACTATAAAATATTAAAAATTCTTAAACGCACATATTACCATTTCGGTTTTATAGCCAAAAACTTTTTTCGCGTCTTTTACTCTAACAAAAAAGTTTGGTGGGTGTGTATTTTATCCCCAGGACCGAACCAGGAAATATAAACTAGTGCGCTAGAATGGTACATGTGTCCACTTTAAGATATCAAAAACTCTAAGACGAACATATTACCATTTCGGTTTTATAGCCAAAAACTTTTTCCCCGCCTTTTACTCTAACAAAAATAGTTTGGTGGGTGTGTATCTCATCCCCAGGGCCGAACTAGGAAATATAAACTGGTGTGCTGGAATGGTACATGTGTCCACTTTAAGATATCAAAAATTCTAAGACGAACATATTACCATTTCGGTTTTATAGCCAAAAACTTTTTCCCCGCCTTTTACTCTAACAAAAATAGTTTGGTGGGTGTGTATCTCATCCCCAGGACCGAACCAGGAAATATTACTTGATGCGCTGGAATAGTACATATGTCTACTATAAAATATCAAAAACTCTTAGCCGCTCATATCACGATTTCAGTTTTATGGCCAAAAACTTTTTTCGCGCTTTTTACTCTAACAAAAAAAAGTTTGGTGGGTGTGAATCTCATCCCCAGGACCGAACCAGGAAATATTAACTAGTGCGCTAGAATGGTACATGTGTCCACTTTAAAATATTAAAAATTCTTAGACGCACATATTACCATTTCAGTTTTATGGCCAAAAACTTTTTTCGCGCCTTTTCCTTTAACAATAAATTTTTGGTGAGTGTGTATCTCATCCCCAGGACCGAACCAGGAAATATTAACTAGTGCGCTAGAATGGTACATGTGTACACTTTAAAATATCAAAAATCCTTAGAAGCACATATTACGATTTCGGTTTTATAGCCAAAAACTTTTTTCGCGTCTTTCACTCTAACAAAAAAAGTTTGGTGGGTGTGTATCTCATCCCCAGGGCCGAACTAGGAAGTGCAAACTAGTGTGCTGGAATGGTACATGTGTCCACTATAAAATATCAAAAATCCTTAGACGTACATATTACCATTTCAGTTTTATGGCCAAAAACTTTTTTCGCGTCTTTTACTCTAACAAAAAAAGTTTTATGGGTGTGTATCTCATCCCCAGGACCGAACCAAGAAATATAAACTAGTGGGCTAGAATGGTACATGTGTCCACTTTAAAATATAAAAAATCCTTAGACGCACATATTACCATTTCAGTTTAATGGCCAAAAACTTTTTTTGCGCCTTTTACACTAACAAAAAAATTTTGGTGGGTGTGTATCCCATCCCCAGGACCGAACCAGGAAATATTAACTGGTGCGCTGAAATTGTACATGTGTCAACTTAAAAATATAAAAAGTCCTTAGACGCACATATTACCATTTCAGTTTTATGGCCGAAAACTTTTTTCGCACCTTTTACTCTAACAAAAAATGTTTGGTGGATGTGTATCTCATCCCCAGGGCCGAACTAGGAAGTGCCAAATGGTGTGCTGGAATGGTACATGTGTCCACTATAAAATATTAAAAATTCTTAGACGCACATATTACCATTTCGGTTTTATAGCCAAAAACTTTTTTCGCGTCTTTTACTCTAACAAAAAAGTTTGGTGGGTGTGTATCTCATCCCCAGGACCGAACCAAGAAATATAAACTAGTGGGCTAGAATGGTACATGTGTCCACTTTAAAATATAAAAAATCCTTAGACGCACATATTACCATTTCGGTTTTATAGCCAAAAACTTTTTTCGCGTCTTTTACTCTAACAAAAAAGTTTGGTGGGTGTGTATCTTATCCCCAGGACCGAACCAGGAAATATAAACTAGTGCGCTAGAATGGTACATGTGTCCACTTTAAAATATTAAAAATTCTTAGACGCACATATTACCATTTCGGTTTTATAGCCAAAAACTTTTTTCGCGTCTTTTACTCTAACAAAAAAAGTTTTATGGGTGTGTATCTCATCCCCAGGACCGAACCAAGAAATATAAACTAGTGGGCTAGAATGGTACATGTGTTCACTTTAAAATATAAAAAATTCTTAGACGCACATATTACCATTTCAGTTTTATGGCCAAAAACTTTTTTCGCGCCTTTTTCTTTAACAATAAATGTTTGGTGATTGTATATCTCATCCCCAGGACCGAACAAGGAAATATTAACTAGTGCGCTAGAATGGTACACGTGTCCACTTTAAAATATAAAAAATTCTTAGACGCACATATTAACATTTCAGTTTTATGGCCAAAAACTTTTTTCGCGCCTTTTCCTTTAACAATAAATGTTTGGTGATTGTATATCTCATCCCCAGGACCGAACCAGGAAATATTAACTAGTGCGCTAGAATGGTACATATGTACACTTTAAAATATCAAAAATCCTTAGACGCACATATTACGAATTCGGTTTTATAGCCAAAAACTTTTTTCGCGTCTTTCACTCTAACAAAAAAAGTTTGGTGGGTGTGTATCTCATCCCCAGGGCCGAACTAGGAAGTGCCAACTGGTGTGCTGGAATGGTACATGTGTCCACTATAAAATATCAAAAATCCTTAGACGTACATATTACCATTTCAGTTTTATGGCCAAAAACTTTTTTCGCGTCTTTTACTCTAACAAAAAAAGTTTTATGGGTGTGTATCTCATCCCCAGGACCGAACCAAGAAATATAAACTAGTGGGCTAGAATGGTACATGTGTCCACTTTAAAATATAAAAAATTCTTAGACGCACATATTACCATTTCAGTTTTATGGCCAAAAACTTTTTTCGCGTCTTTCACTCTAACAAAAAAAGTTTGGTGGGTGTGTATCTCATCCCCAGGGCCGAACTAGGAAGTGCCAACTGGTGTGCTGGAATAGTACATGTGTCCACTATAAAATGTCAAAAATCCTTAGACGTACATATTACCATTTCAGTTTTATGGCCACAAACTTTTTTCGCGTCTTTTACTCTAACAAAAAAAGTTTTATGGGTGTGTATCTCATCCCCAGGACCGAACCAAGAAATATTAACTAGTGGGCTAGAATGGTACACCTGTCCACTTTAAAATATAAAAAATTCTTAGACGCACATATTAACATTTCAGTTTTATGGCCAAAAACTTTTTTCGCGCCTTTTCCTTTAACAATAAATGTTTGGTGAGTGTGTATCTCATCCCCAGGACCGAACCAGGAAATATTAACTAGTGCGCTAGAATGGTACATATGTACACTTTAAAATATCAAAAATCCTTAGACGCACATATTACGATTTCGGTTTTATAGCCAAAAACTTTTTTTGCGTCTTTCACTCTAACAAAAAAAGTTTTATGGGTGTGTATCTCATCCCCAGGACCGAACCAAGAAATATAAACTAGTGGGCTAGAATGGTACATGTGTTCACTTTAAAATATAAAAAATTCTTAGACGCACATATTACCATTTCAGTTTTATGGCCAAAAACTTTTTTCGCGCCTTTTTCTTTAACAATAAATGTTTGGTGATTGTATATCTCATCCCCAGGACCGAACAAGGAAATATTAACTAGTGCGCTAGAATGGTACACGTGTCCACTTTAAAATATAAAAAATTCTTAGACGCACATATTAACATTTCAGTTTTATGGCCAACAACTTTTTCGCGCCTTTTCCTTTAACAATAAATGTTTGGTGAGTGTGTATCTCATCCCCAGGACCGAACCAGGAAATATTAACTAGTGCGCTAGAATGGTACATGTGTACACTTTAAAATATAAAAAATTCTTAGACGCACATATTACCATTTCAGTTTTATGGCCAAAAACTTTTTTCGCGCCTTTTCCCTTAACAATAAATGTTTGGTGAGTGTGTATCTCATCCCCAGGACCGACTCTACCAAAACTTTTACTCTAACAAAAAAAGTTTTATGGGTGTGTATCTCATCCCCAGGACCGAACCAAGAAATATAAACTAGTGGGCTAGAATGGTACATGTGTCCACTTTAAAATATAAAAAATCCTTAGACGCACATATTACCATTTCAGTTTAATGGCCAAAAACTTTTTTCGCGCCTTTTACACTAACAAAAAAATTTTGGTGGGTGTGTATCTCATCCCCAGGACCGAACCAGGAAATATAAACTGGTGCGCTGAAATTGTACATGTGTCAACTTAAAAATATAAAAAGTCCTTAGACGCATATATTACCATTTCAGTTTTATGGCCAAAAACTTTTTTCGCACCTTTTACTCTAACAAAAAAAGTTTGGTGGATATGTATCTCATCCCCAGGGCCGAACTAGGAATTGCCAAATGGTGTGCTGGAATGGTACATGTGTCAACTTAAAAATATAAAAAGTTCTTAGACGCACATATTACCATTTCGGTTTTATAGCCAAAAACTTTTTTCGCGTCTTTTACTCTAACAAAAAAGTTTGGTGGGTGTGTATCTCATCCCCAGGACCGAACCAGGAAATATAAACTAGTGCGCTAGAATGGTACATGTGTCCACTTTAAAATATAAAAAATTCTTAGACGCACATATTACCATTTCGGTTTTATAGCCAAAAACTTTTTTCGCGTCTTTTACTCTAACAAAAAAAAGTTTTATGGGTGTGTATCTCATCCCCAGGGCCGAACTAGGAAGTGCCAACTGGTGTGCTGGAATGGTACATGTGTCCACTATAAAATATAAAAAATTTTAAGACGCACATATTACCATTTCGGTTTTATAGCCAAAAACTTTTTTCGCGTCTTTTACTCTAACAAAAAAGTTTGGTGGGTGTGTATCTTATCCCCAGGACCGAACCAGGAAATATAACCTAGTGCGCTAGAATGGTACATGTGTCCACTTTAAAATATAAGAAATTCTTAGACGCACATATTACCATTTCGGTTTTATAGCCAAAAACTTTTTTCGCGTCTTTTACTCTAACAAAAAAAGTTTTATGGGTGTGTATCTCATCCCCAGGACCGAACCAAGAAATATAAACTAGTGGGCTAGAATGGTACATGTGTCCACTTTAAAATATAAAAAATTCTTAGACGCACATATTACCATTTCAGTTTTATGGCCAAAAACTTTTTTCGCGCCTTTTCCTTTAACAATAAATGTTTGGTGAGTGTGTATCTCATCCCCAGGACCGAACCAGGAAATATTAACTAGTGCGCTAGAATGGTACATGTGTACACTTTAAAATATTAAAAATCCTTAGACGCACGTATTACGATTTCGGTTTTATAGCCAAAAACTTTTTTTGCGTCTTTCACTCTAACAAAAAAAGTTTGGTGGGTGTGTATCTCATCCCCAGGGCCGAACTAGGAAGTGCCAACTGGTGTGCTGGAATGGTACATGTGTCCACTATAAAATGTCAAAAATCCTTAGACGTACATATTACCATTTCAGTTTTATGGCCAAAAACTTTTTCGCGTCTTTTACTCTAACAAAAAAAGTTTTATGGGTGTGTATCTCATCCCCAGGACCGAACCAAGAAATATAAGCTAGTGGGCCAGAATGGTACATGTGTCCACTTTAAAAAATAAAAAATTCTTAGACGCACATATTACCATTTCAGTTTTATGGCCAAAAACTTTTTTCGCGCCTTTTCCTTTAACAATAAATGTTTGGTGAGTGTGTATCTCATCCCCAGGACCGAACCAGGAAATATTAACTAGTGCGCTAGAATGGTACATATGTACACTTTAAAATATCAAAAATCCTTAGACGCACATATTACGATTTCGGTTTTATAGCCAAAAACTTTTTTCGCGTCTTTCACTCTAACAAAAAAAGTTTGATGGGTGTGTATCTCATCCCCAGGATTGAACCAAGAAATATAAGCTAAAGGGCTAGAATGGTACATGTGTCCACTTTAAAATATAAAAAATTCTTAGACGCACATATTACCATTTCAGTTTTATAGCCAAAAACTTTTTTCGCGTCTTTCACTCTAACAAAAAAAGTTTGATGGGTGTGTATCTCATCCCCAGGACCGAACCAAGAAATATAAGCTAAAGGGCTAGAATGGTACATTTGTCCACTTTAAAATATCAAAAATCCTTAGACGCACATATTACCATTTCAGTTTAATGGCCAAAAACTTTTTTCGCGCCTTTTACACTAACAAAAAAATTTTGGTGGGTGTGTATCTCATCCCCAGGACCGAACCAGGAAATATAAACTGGTGCGCTGGAATTGTACATGTGTCAACTTAAAAATATAAAAAAGTCCTTAGACGCACATATTACCATTTCAGTTTTATGGCCAAAAACTTTTTTCGCACCTTTTACTCTAACAAAAAAAGTTTGGTGGATGTGTATCTCATCCCCAGGGCCGAACTAGGAAGTGCCAAATGGTGTGCTGGAATGGTACATGTGTCCACTATAAAATATTAAAAATTCTTAAACGCACATATTACCATTTCGGTTTTATAGCCAAAAACTTTTTTCGCGTCTTTTACTCTAACAAAAAAGTTTGGTGGGTGTGTATTTTATCCCCAGGACCGAACCAGGAAATATAAACTAGTGCGCTAGAATGGTACATGTGTCCACTTTAAGATATCAAAAACTCTAAGACGAACATATTACCATTTCGGTTTTATAGCCAAAAACTTTTTCCCCGCCTTTTACTCTAACAAAAATAGTTTGGTGGGTGTGTATCTCATCCCCAGGGCCGAACTAGGAAATATAAACTGGTGTGCTGGAATGGTACATGTGTCCACTTTAAGATATCAAAAATTCTAAGACGAACATATTACCATTTCGGTTTTATAGCCAAAAACTTTTTCCCCGCCTTTTACTCTAACAAAAATAGTTTGGTGGGTGTGTATCTCATCCCCAGGACCGAACCAGGAAATATTAACTGATGCGCTGGAATAGTACATATGTCTACTATAAAATATCAAAAACTCTTAGCCGCTCATATCACGATTTCAGTTTTATGGCCAAAAACTTTTTTCGCGCTTTTTACTCTAACAAAAAAAAGTTTGGTGGGTGTGAATCTCATCCCCAGGACCGAACCAGGAAATATTAACTAGTGCGCTAGAATGGTACATGTGTCCACTTTAAAATATTAAAAATTCTTAGACGCACATATTACCATTTCAGTTTTATGGCCAAAAACTTTTTTCGCGCCTTTTCCTTTAACAATAAATTTTTGGTGAGTGTGTATCTCATCCCCAGGACCGAACCAGGAAATATTAACTAGTGCGCTAGAATGGTACATGTGTACACTTTAAAATATCAAAAATCCTTAGACGCACATATTACGATTTCGGTTTTATAGCCAAAAACTTTTTTCGCGTCTTTCACTCTAACAAAAAAAGTTTGGTGGGTGTGTATCTCATCCCCAGGGCCGAACTAGGAAGTGCCAACTGTAGTGCTGAAATGGTACATGTGTCCACTATAAAATAACAAAAATCCTTAGACGTACATATTACCATTTCAGTTTTATGGCCAAAAACTTTTTTCGCGTCTTTTACTCTAACAAAAAAAGTTTTATGGGTGTGTATCTCATCCCCAGGACCGAACCAAGAAATATAAACTAGTGGGCTAGAATTATACATGTGTCCACTTTAAAATATAAAAAATCCGTAGACGCACATATTACCATTTCAGTTTAATGGCCAAAAACTTTTTTTGCGCCTTTTACACTAACAAAAAAATTTTGGTGGGTGTGTATCTCATCCCCAGGACCGAACCAGGAAATATTAACTGGTGCGCTGAAATTGTACATGTGTCAACTTAAAAATATAAAAAGTCCTTAGACGCACATATTACCATTTCAGTTTTATGGCCAAAAACTTTTTTCGCACCTTTTACTCTAACAAAAAATGTTTGGTGGATGTGTATCTCATCCCCAGGGCCGAACTAGGAAGTGCCAAATGGTGTGCTGGAATGGTACATGTGTCCACTATAAAATATTAAAAATTCTTAGACGCACATATTACCATTTCGGTTTTATAGCCAAAAACTTTTTTCGCGTCTTTTACTCTAACAAAAAAGTTTGGTGGGTGTGTATCTCATCCCCAGGACCGAACCAAGAAATATAAACTAGTGGGCTAGAATGGTACATGTGTCCACTTTAAAATATAAAAAATTCTTAGACGCACATATTACCATTTCGGTTTTATAGCCAAAAACTTTTTTCGCGTCTTCTACTCTAACAAAAAAGTTTGGTGGGTGTGTATCTTATCCCCAGGACCGAACCAGGAAATATAAACTAGTGCGCTAGAATGGTACATGTGTCCACTTTAAAATATTAAAAATTCTTAGACGCACGTATTACCATTTCGGTTTTATAGCCAAAAACTTTTTTCGCGTCTTTTACTCTAACAAAAAAAGTTTTATGGGTGTGTATCTCATCCCCAGGACCGAACCAAGAAATATAAACTAGTGGGCTAGAATGGTACATGTGTTCACTTTAAAATATAAAAAATTCTTAGACGCACATATTACCATTTCAGTTTTATGGCCAAAAACTTTTTTCGCGCCTTTTTCTTTAACAATAAATGTTTGGTGATTGTATATCTCATCCCCAGGACCGAACAAGGAAATATTAACTAGTGCGCTAGAATGGTACACGTGTCCACTTTAAAATATAAAAAATTCTTAGACGCACATATTACCATTTCAGTTTTATGGCCAAAAACTTTTTTCGCGCCTTTTCCTTTAACAATAAATGTTTGGTGATTGTATATCTCATCCCCAGGACCGAACCAGGAAATATTAACTAGTGCGCTAGAATGGTACATATGTACACTTTAAAATATCAAAAATCCTTAGACGCACATATTACGATTTCGGTTTTATAGCCAAAAACTTTTTTCGCGTCTTTCACTCTAACAAAAAAAGTTTGGTGGGTGTGTATCTCATCCCCAGGGCCGAACTAGGAAGTGCCAACTGGTGTGCTGGAATGGTACATGTGTCCACTATAAAATATCAAAAATCCTTAGACGTACATATTACCATTTCAGTTTTATGGCCAAAAACTTTTTTCGCGTCTTTTACTCTAACAAAAAAAGTTTTATGGGTGTGTATCTCATCCCCAGGACCGAACCAAGAAATATAAACTAGTGGGCTAGAATGGTACATGTGTCCACTTTAAAATATAAAAAATTCTTAGACGCACATATTACCATTTCAGTTTTATGGCCAAAAACTTTTTTCGCGTCTTTCACTCTAACAAAAAAAGTTTGGTGGGTGTGTATCTCATCCCCAGGGCCGAACTAGGAAGTGCCAACTGGTGTGCTGGAATAGTACATGTGTCCACTATAAAATGTCAAAAATCCTTAGACGTACATATTACCATTTCAGTTTTATGGCCACAAACTTTTTTCGCGTCTTTTACTCTAACAAAAAAAGTTTTATGGGTGTGTATCTCATCCCCAGGACCGAACCAAGAAATATTAACTAGTGGGCTAGAATGGTACACCTGTCCACTTTAAAATATAAAAAATTCTTAGACGCACATATTAACATTTCAGTTTTATGGCCAAAAACTTTTTTCGCGCCTTTTCCTTTAACAATAAATGTTTGGTGAGTGTGTATCTCATCCCCAGGACCGAACCAGGAAATATTAACTAGTGCGCTAGAATGGTACATATGTACACTTTAAAATATCAAAAATCCTTAGACGCACATATTACGATTTCGGTTTTATAGCCAAAAACTTTTTTCGCGTCTTTCACTCTAACAAAAAAAGTTTGGTGGGTGTGTATCTCATCCCCAGGGCCGACCTAGGAAGTGCCAACTGGTGTGCTGGAATGGTACATGTGTCCACTATAAAATATCAAAAATCCTTAGACGTACATATTACCATTTCAGTTTTATGGCCAAAAACTTTTTTCGCGCCTTTTACTCTAACAAAAAAAGTTTTATGGGTGTGTATCTCATCCCCAGGACCGAACCAAGAAATATAAACTAGTGGGCTAGAATGGTACATGTGTCCACTTTAAAATATAAAAAATTCTTAGACGCACATATTACCATTTCAGTTTTATGGCCAAAAACTTTTTTCGCGCCTTTTCCTTTAACAATAAATGTTTGGTGGGTGTGTATCTCATCCCCAGGACCAAACCAGGAAATATTAACTAGTGCGCTAGAATGGTACATGTGTACACTTTAAAATATCAAAAATCCTTAGACGCACATATTACGATTTCGGTTTTATAGCCAAAAACTTTTTTCGCGTCTTTCACTCTAACAAAAAAAGTTTGGTGGGTGTGTATCTCATCCCCAGGGCCGAACTAGGAAGTGCCAAATGGTGTGCTGGAATGGTACATGTGTCCACTATAAAATATTAAAAATTCTTGAACGCACCATTTCGGTTTTATAGCCAAAAACTTTTTTCGCGTCTTTTACTCTAACAAAAAAGTTTGGTGGGTGTGTATCTCATCCCCAGGACCGAACCAGGAAATATAAACTAGTGCGCTAGAATGGTACACCTGTCCACTATAAAATATTAAAAATTCTTAGACGCACATATTACCATTTCAGTTTTAGGGCCAAAAACTTTTTTCGCGCCTTTTACTCTAACAAAAAAATTTGGTTGGTGTGTATCTCATCCCCAGGACCGAAAAAGGAAATATAAACTAGTGCGCTAGAATGGTACATGTGTCCACTTTAAGATATCAAAAATTCTAAGACGAACATATTACCATGTCGGTTTTATAGCCAAAAACTTTTTCCCCGCCTTTTACTCTAACAAAAATAGTTTGGTGGGTGTGTATCTCATCCCCAGGGCCGAACTAGGAAATGGAAACTGGTATGCTGGAATGGTACATGTGTCAACTTAAAAATATAAAAAATCCTTAGACGCACATATTACCATTTCAGTTTTATGGCCAAAAACTTTTCTCGCGCTTTTTACTCTAACAAAAAAAAGTTTGGTGGGTGTGTATCTCATCCCCAGGACCGAACAAGGAAATAACAACTGGTGCGCTGGATTGGTACATGTGTCCACTATAAAATTTAAAAAATTATAAGTCGCACATATTACCATTTCACTTTTATGGCCAAAAAATTATTTGGCTAATACATATTTTTCACTAAAAAAAGTTTGGTGGGTGTGTATCTCATCCTAAGGGCCGAACCCGGAAGTGCCAACTGGTGCGCTGGAATGGTACATGTGTTAACTATAAAATATCAGAAATTCTTAGCCGCTCATTTTACCATTTCGGTTTTATAGCCAAAAACTTTTTTCGCGTCTTTTACTCTAACAAAAAAAGTTTTATGGGTGTGTATCTCATCCCCAGGACCGAACCAAGAAATATAAACTAGTGGGCTAGAATGGTACATGTGTCTACTTTAAAATATAAAAAATTCTTAGACGCACATATTACCATTTCGGTTTTATAGCCAAAAACTTTTTTCGCGTCTTTTACTCTAACAAAAAAAGTTTTGTGGGTGTGTATCTCATCCCCAGGACCGAATCAAGAAATATAAACTAGTGGGCTAGAATGGTACATGTGTCTACTTTAAAATATAAAAAATTCTTAGACGCACATATTACCATTTCAGTTTTATGGCCAAAAACTTTTTTCGCGCCTTTTCCTTTAACAATAAATGTTTGGTGAGTGTGTATCTCATCCCCAGGACCGAACCAGGAAATATTAACTAGTGCGCTAGAATGGTACATGTGTACACTTTAAAATATCAAAAATCCTTAGACGCACATATTACGATTTCGGTTTTATAGCCAAAAACTTTTTTCGCGTCTTTCACTCTAACAAGAAAAGTTTGGTGGGTGTGTATCTCATCCCCAGGGCCGAACTAGGAAGTGCCAACTGGTGTGCTGGAATGGTACATGTGTCCACTATAAAATATTAAAAATCCTTAGACGTACATATTACCATTTCAGTTTTATGGCCAAAAACTTTTTTCGCGTCTTTTACTCTAACAAAAAAAGTTTTATGGGTGTGTATCTCATCCCCAGGACCGAACCAAGAAATATAAACTAGTGGGCTAGAATGGTACATGTGTTCACTTTAAAATATAAAAAATTCTTAGACGCACATATTACCATTTCAGTTTTATGGCTAAAAACTTTTTTCGCGCCTTTTCCTTTAACAATAAATGTTTGGTGAGTGTGTATCTCATCCCCAGGACCGAACCAGGAAATATTAACTAGTGCGCTAGAATGGTACATATGTACACTTTAAAATATCAAAAATCCTTAGACGCACATATTACGATTTCGGTTTTATAGCCAAAAACTTTTTTCGCGTCTTTCACTCTAACAAAAAAAGTTTGGTGGGTGTGTATCTCATCCCCAGGGCCGAACTAGGAAGTGCCAACTGGTGTGCTGGAATAGTACATGTGTCCACTATAAAATGTCAAAAATCCTTAGACGTACATATTACCATTTTAGTTTTATGGCCAAAAACTTTTTTCGCGTCTTTTACTCTAACAAAAAAAGTTTTATGGGTGTGTATCTCATCCCCAGGGCCGAACTAGGAAGTGCCAACTGGTGTGCTGGAATAGTACATGTGTCCACTATAAAATGTCAAAAATCCTTAGACGTACATATTACCATTTTAGTTTTATGGCCAAAAACTTTTTTCGCGTCTTTTACTCTAACAAAAAAAGTTTTATGGGTGTGTATCTCATCCCCAGGGCCGAACTAGGAAGTGCCAACTGGTGTGCTGGAATAGTACATGTGTCCACTATAAAATATCAAAAATCCTTAGACGTACATATTACCATTTCAGTTTTATGGCCAAAAACTTTTTTCGCGTCTTTTACTCTAACAAAAAAAGTTTGGTGGGTGTGTATCTCATCCCCAGGGCCGAACTAGGAAGTGCCAACTGGTGTGCTGGAATAGTACATGTGTCCACTATAAAATGTCAAAAATCCTTAGACGTACATATTACCATTTTAGTTTTATGGCCAAAAACTTTTTTCGCGTCTTTTACTCTAACAAAAAAAGTTTTATGGGTGTGTATCTCATCCCCAGGACCGAACCAAGAAATATTAACTAGTGGGCTAGAATGGTACACCTGTCCACTTTAAAATATAAAAAATTCTTAGACGCACATATTAACATTTCAGTTTTATGGCCAAAAACTTTTTTCGCGCCTTTTCCTTTAACAATAAATGTTTGGTGAGTGTGTATCTCATCCCCAGGACCGAACCAGGAAATATTAACTAGTGCGCTAGAATGGTACATATATACACTTTAAAATATAAAAAATCCTTAGACGCACATATTACGATTTCGGTTTTATAGCCAAAAACTTTTTTCGCGTCTTTCACTCTAACAAAAAAAGTTTGGTGGGTGTGTATCTCATCCCCAGGGCCGACCTAGGAAGTGCCAACTGGTGTGCTGGAATGGTACATGTGTCCACTATAAAATATCAAAAATCCTTAGACGTACATATTACCATTTCAGTTTTATGGCCAAAAACTTTTTTCGCGCCTTTTACTCTAACAAAAAAAGTTTTATGGGTGTGTATCTCATCCCCAGGACCGAACCAAGAAATATAAACTAGTGGGCTAGAATGGTACATGTGTCCACTTTAAAATATAAAAAATTCTTAGACGCACATATTACCATTTCAGTTTTATGGCCAAAAACTTTTTTCGCGCCTTTTCCTTTAACAATAAATGTTTGGTGGGTGTGTATCTCATCCCCAGGACCGAACCAGGAAATATTAACTAGTGCGCTAGAATGGTACATGTGTACACTTTAAAATATCAAAAATCCTTAGACGCACATATTACGATTTCGGTTTTATAGCCAAAAACTTTTTTCGCGTCTTTCACTCTAACAAAAAAAGTTTGGTGGGTGTGTATCTCATCCCCAGGGCCGAACTAGGAAGTGCCAAATGGTGTGCTGGAATGGTACATGTGTCCACTATAAAATATTAAAAATTCTTGAACGCACCATTTCGGTTTTATAGCCAAAAACTTTTTTCGCGTCTTTTACTCTAACAAAAAAGTTTGGTGGGTGTGTATCTCATCCCCAGGACCGAACCAGGAAATATAAACTAGTGCGCTAGAATGGTACACCTGTCCACTATAAAATATTAAAAATTCTTAGACGCACATATTACCATTTCAGTTTTAGGGCCAAAAACTTTTTTCGCGCCTTTTACTCTAACAAAAAAATTTGGTTGGTGTGTATCTCATCCCCAGGACCGAAAAAGGAAATATAAACTAGTGCGCTAGAATGGTACATGTGTCCACTTTAAGATATCAAAAATTCTAAGACGAACATATTACCATGTCGGTTTTATAGCCAAAAACTTTTTCCCCGCCTTTTACTCTAACAAAAATAGTTTGGTGGGTGTGTATCTCATCCCCAGGGCCGAACTAGGAAATGGAAACTGGTATGCTGGAATGGTACATGTGTCAACTTAAAAATATAAAAAATCCTTAGACGCACATATTACCATTTCAGTTTTATGGCCAAAAACTTTTCTCGCGCTTTTTACTCTAACAAAAAAAAGTTTGGTGGGTGTGTATCTCATCCCCAGGACCGAACAAGGAAATAACAACTGGTGCGCTGTATTGGTACATGTGTCCACTATAAAATTTAAAAAATTATAAATCGCACATATTACCATTTCACTTTTATGGCCAAAAAATTATTTGGCTAATAATGGTGTTAACTATAAAATATCAGAAATTCTTAGCCGCTCATTTTACCATTTCGGTTTTATAGCCAAAAACTTTTTTCGCGTCTTTTACTCTAACAAAAAAAGTTTTATGGGTGTGTATCTCATCCCCAGGACCGAACCAAGAAATATAAACTAGTGGGCTAGAATGGTACATGTGTCTACTTTAAAATATAAAAAATTCTTAGACGCACATATTACCATTTCGGTTTTATAGCCAAAAACTTTTTTCGCGTCTTTTACTCTAACAAAAAAAGTTTTATGGGTGTGTATCTCATCCCCAGGACCGAACCAAGAAATATAAACTAGTGGGCTAGAATGGTACATGTGTCTACTTTAAAATATAAAAAATTCTTAGACGCACATATTACCATTTCGGTTTTATAGCCAAAAACTTTTTTCGCGTCTTTTACTCTAACAAAAAAAGTTTGCTGAGTGTGTATCTTATCCCCAGGGCCGAACCAGGAAATAGCAACAAGTGCGCTAGAATGGTACATGTGTCCACTTTAAAATATAAAAAATTCTTAGACGCACATATTACCATTTCGGTTTTATAGCCAAAAACTTTTTTCGCGTCTTTTACTCTAACAAAAAAAGTTTTGTGGGTGTGTATCTCATCCCCAGGACCGAATCAAGAAATACAAACTAGTGGGCTAGAATGGTACATGTGTCTACTTTAAAATATAAAAAATTCTTAGACGCACATATTACCATTTCAGTTTTATGGCCAAAAACTTTTTTCGCGCCTTTTCCTTTAACAATAAATGTTTGGTGAGTGTGTATCTCATCCCCAGGACCGAACCAGGAAATATTAACTAGTGCGCTAGAATGGTACATGTGTACACTTTAAAATATCAAAAATCCTTAGACGCACATATTACGATTTCGGTTTTATAGCCAAAAACTTTTTTCGCGTCTTTCACTCTAACAAGAAAAGTTTGGTGGGTGTGTATCTCATCCCCAGGGCCGAACTAGGAAGTGCCAACTGGTGCGCTAGAATGGTACATGTGTACACTTTAAAATATCAAAAATCCTTAGACGCACATATTACGATTTCGGTTTTATAGCCAAAAACTTTTTTCGCGTCTTTTACTCTAACAAAAAAAGTTTTATGGGTGTGTATCTCATCCCCAGGACCGAACCAAGAAATATAAACTAGTGGGCTAGAATGGTACATGTGTCCACTTTAAAATATAAAAAATTCTTAGACGCATATATTACCATTTCAGTTTTATGGCCAAAAACTTTTTTCGCGCCTTTTCCTTTAACAATAAATGTTTGGTGAGTGTGTATCTCATCCCCAGGACCGAACCAGGAAATATTAACTAGTGCGCTAGAATGGTAAATGTGTACACTTTAAAATATCAAAAATCCTTAGACGCACATATTACGATTTCGGTTTTATAGCCAAAAACTTTTTTCGCGCCTTTTACTCTAACAAAAAAAGTTTGATGGGTGTGTATCTCATCCCCAGGACTGAACCAAGAAATATAAGCTAAAGGGCTAGAATGGTACATTTGTCCACTTTAAAATATCAAAAATCCTTAGACGCACATATTTTCATTTCAGTTTAATGGCCAAAAACTTTTTTCGCGCCTTTTACACTAACAAAAAAATTTTGGTGGGTGTGTATCTCATCCCCAGGACCGAACCAGGAAATATAAACTGGTGCGCTGAAATTGTACATGTGTCAACTTAAAAATATAAAAAGTCCTTAGACGCACATATTACCATTTCAGTTTTATGGCCAAAAACTTTTTTCGCACCTTTTACTCTAACAAAAAAAGTTTGGTGGATGTGTATCTCATCCCCAGGGCCGAACTAGGAAGTGCCAAATGGTGTGCTGGAATGGTACATGTGTCCACTATAAAATATTAAAAATTCTTAGACGCACATATTACCATTTCGGTTTTATAGCCAAAAACTTTTTTCGCGTCTTTTACTCTAACAAAAAAGTTTGGTGGGTGTGTATCTCATCCCCAGGACCGAACCAGGAAATAGCAACTAGTGCGCTAGAATGGTACATGTGTCCACTTTAAAGTATAAAAAATTCTTAGACGCACATATTACCATTTTGGTTTTATAGCCAAACACTTTTTTCGCGTATTTTACTCCAACAAAAAAAGTTTTATGGGTGTGTATCGCATCCCCAGGACCGAACCAAGAAATATAAACTAGTGGGCTAGAATGGTACATGTGTCCACTTTAAAATATAAAAAATTCTTAGACGCACATATTACCATTTCAGTTTTATGGCCAAAAACTTTTTTCGCGCCTTTTCCTTTAACAATAAATGTTTGGTGAGTGTGTATCTCATCCCCAGGACCGAACCAGGAAATATTAACTAGTGCGCTAGAATGGTACATGTGTACACTTTAAAATATCAAAAATCCTTAGACGCACATATTAAGATTTCGGTTTTATAGTCAAAAACTTTTTTCGCGTCTTTCACTCTAACAAAAAAGTTTGGTGGGTGTGTATTTCATCCCCAGGGCCGAACTAGGAAGTGCCAACTGTAGTGCTGAAATGGTACATGTGTCCACTATAAAATAACAAAAATCCTTAGACGTACATATTACCATTTCAGTTTTATGGCCAAAAACTTTTTTCGCGTCTTTTGCTCTAACAAAAAAAGTTTTATGGGTGTGTATCTCATCCCCAGGACCGAACCAAGAAATATAAACTAGTGGGCTAGAATGGTACATGTGTCCACTTTAAAATAAAAAAAATTCTTAGACGCACATATTACCATTTCAGTTTTATGGCCAAAAACTTTTTTCGCGCCTTTTACTCTAAAAAAAAAGTTTGGTGAGTGTGTATCTCATCCCCAGGACCGAACCAGGAAATATTAACTAGTGCGCTAGAATGGTACATGTGTACACTTTAAAATATCGAAAATCCTTAGACGCACATATTACGATTTCGGTTTTATAGCCAAAAACTTTTTTCGCGTCTTTCACTCTAACAAAAAAAGTTTGATGGGTGTGTATCTCATCCCCAGGACTGAACCAAGAAATATAAGCTAAAGGGCTAGAATGGTACATTTGTCCACTTTAAAATATCAAAAATCCTTAGACGCACATATTACCATTTCAGTTTTATGGCCAAAAACTTTTTTCCCGTCTTTTACTCTAACAAAAAAAGTTTGGTGGGTGTGTATCTCATCCCCAGGACCGAACCAGGAAATAGCAACTAGTGCGCTAGAATGGTACATGTGTCCACTTTAAGATATCAAAAATTCTAAGACGAACATATTACCATGTCGGTTTTATAGCCAAAAACTTTTTCCCCGCCTTTTACTCTAACAAAAATAGTTTTGTGTGTGTGTATCTCATCCCCAGGACCGAATCAAGAAATACAAACTAGTGGGCTAGAATGGTACATGTGTCTACTTTAAAATATAAAAAATTCTTAGACGCACATTATACCATTTCAGTTTTATGGCCAAAAACTTTTTTCGCGCCTTTTCCTTTAACAATAAATGTTTGGTGAGTGTGTATCTCATCCCCAGGACCGAACCAGGAAATATTAACTAGTGCGCTAGAATGGTACATGTGTACACTTTAAAATATCAAAAATCCTTAGACGCACATATTACGATTTCGGTTTTATAGCCAAAAACTTTTTTCGCGTCTTTCACTCTAACAAGAAAAGTTTGGTGGGTGTGTATCTCATCCCCAGGGCCGAACTAGGAAGTGCCAACTGGTGCGCTAGAATGGTACATGTGTACACTTTAAAATATCAAAAATCCTTAGACGCACATATTACGATTTCGGTTTTATAGCCAAAAACTTTTTTCGCGTCTTTTACTCTAACAAAAAAAGTTTTATGGGTGTGTATCTCATCCCCAGGACCGAACCAAGAAATATAAACTAGTGGGCTAGAATGGTACATGTGTCCACTTTAAAATATAAAAAATTCTTAGACGCATATATTACCATTTCAGTTTTATGGCCAAAAACTTTTTTCGCGCCTTTTCCTTTAACAATAAATGTTTGGTGAGTGTGTATCTCATCCCCAGGACCGAACCAGGAAATATTAACTAGTGCGCTAG
Source organism: Epicampocera succincta (assembly GCA_932526305.1). Taxonomy (NCBI): domain Eukaryota; kingdom Metazoa; phylum Arthropoda; class Insecta; order Diptera; family Tachinidae; genus Epicampocera; species Epicampocera succincta. Next base: position 1,018,203 of record CAKOAZ010000002.1, on the reverse strand, counting down.
AATGGTAAATGTGTACACTTTAAAATATCAAAAATCCTTAGACGCACATATTACGATTTCGGTTTTATAGCCAAAAACTTTTTTCGCGCCTTTTACTCTAACAAAAAAAGTTTGATGGGTGTGTATCTCATCCCCAGGACTGAACCAAGAAATATAAGCTAAAGGGCTAGAATGGTACATTTGTCCACTTTAAAATATCAAAAATCCTTAGACGCACATATTTTCATTTCAGTTTAATGGCCAAAAACTTTTTTCGCGCCTTTTACACTAACAAAAAAATTTTGGTGGGTGTGTATCTCATCCCCAGGACCGAACCAGGAAATATAAACTGGTGCGCTGAAATTGTACATGTGTCAACTTAAAAATATAAAAAGTCCTTAGACGCACATATTACCATTTCAGTTTTATGGCCAAAAACTTTTTTCGCACCTTTTACTCTAACAAAAAAAGTTTGGTGAGTGTGTATCTCATCCCCAGGACCGAACCAGGAAATATTAACTAGTGCGCTAGAATGGTACATGTGTACACTTTAAAATATCAAAAATCCTTAGACGCACATATTACCATTTCGGTTTTATAGCCAAAAACTTTTTTCGCGTCTTTTACTCTAACAAAAAAGTTTGGTGGGTGTGTATCTCATCCCCAGGACCGAACCAGGAAATAGCAACTAGTGCGCTAGAATGGTACATGTGTCCACTTTAAAGTATAAAAAATTCTTAGACGCACATATTACCATTTTGGTTTTATAGCCAAACACTTTTTTCGCGTATTTTACTCCAACAAAAAAAGTTTTATGGGTGTGTATCGCATCCCCAGGACCGAACCAAGAAATCTAAACTAGTGGGCTAGAATGGTACATGTGTCCACTTTAAAATATAAAAAATTCTTAGACGCACATATTACCATTTCAGTTTTATGGCCAAAAACTTTTTTCGCGCCTTTTCCTTTAACAATAAATGTTTGGTGAGTGTGTATCTCATCCCCAGGACCGAACCAGGAAATATTAACTAGTGCGCTAGAATGGTACATGTGTACACTTTAAAATATCAAAAATCCTTAGACGCACATATTAAGATTTCGGTTTTATAGTCAAAAACTTTTTTCGCGTCTTTCACTCTAACAAAAAAGTTTGGTGGGTGTGTATTTCATCCCCAGGGCCGAACTAGGAAGTGCCAACTGTAGTGCTGAAATGGTACATGTGTCCACTATAAAATAACAAAAATCCTTAGACGTACATATTACCATTTCAGTTTTATGGCCAAAAACTTTTTTCGCGTCTTTCACTCTAACAAAAAAAGTTTTATGGGTGTGTATCTCATCCCCAGGACCGAACCAAGAAATATAAACTAGTGGGCTAGAATGGTACATGTGTCCACTTTAAAATAAAAAAAATTCTTAGACGCACATATTACCATTTCAGTTTTATGGCCAAAAACTTTTTTCGCGCCTTTTACTCTAAAAAAAAAAGTTTGGTGAGTGTGTATCTCATCCCCAGGACCGAACCAGAAAATATTAACTAGTGCGCTAGAATGGTACATGTGTACACTTTAAAATATCGAAAATCCTTAGACGCACATATTACGATTTCGGTTTTATAGCCAAAAACTTTTTTCGCGTCTTTCACTCTAACAAAAAAAGTTTGATGGGTGTGTATCTCATCCCCAGGACTGAACCAAGAAATATAAGCTAAAGGGCTAGAATGGTACATTTGTCCACTTTAAAATATCAAAAATCCTTAGACGCACATATTACCATTTCAGTTTTATGGCCAAAAACTTTTTTCGCGTCTTTTACTCTAACAAAAAAAGTTTGGTGGGTGTGTATCTCATCCCCAGGACCGAACCAGGAAATAGCAACTAGTGCGCTAGAATGGTACATGTGTCCACTTTAAGATATCAAAAATTCTAAGACGAACATATTACCATGTCGGTTTTATAGCCAAAAACTTTTTCCCCGCCTTTTACTCTAACAAAAATAGTTTGGTGGGTGTATCTCATCCCCAGGGCCGAACGAGGAAATGGAAACTGGTATGCTGGAATGGTACATGTGTCAACTTAAAAATATAAAAAATCCTTAGACGCACATATTACCATTTCAGTTTTATGGCCAAAAACTTTTCTCGCGCTTTTTACTCTAACAAAAAAAAGTTTGGTGGGTGTGTATCTCATCCCCAGGACCGAACAAGGAAATAACAACTGGTGCGCTGGATTGGTACATGTGTCCACTATAAAATTTAAAAAATTATAAGTCGCACATATTACCATTTCACTTTTATGGCCAAAAAATTATTTGGCTAATACATATTTTTCACTAAAAAAAGTTTGGTGGGTGTGTATCTCATCCTAAGGGCCGAACCCGGAAGTGCCAACTGGTGCGCTGGAATGGTACATGTGTTAACTATAAAATATCAGAAATTCTTAGCCGCTCATTTTACCATTTCACTTTTATGGCCAAAAAATTATTTGGCTAATACATATTTTTCACTAAAAAGTTTGCTGGGTGTGTATCTTATCCCCAGGGCCGAACCAGGAAATAGCAACTAGTGCGCTAGAATGGTACATGTGTCCACTTTAAAATATAAAAAATTCTTAGACGCACATATTACCATTTCGGTTTTATAGCCAAAAACTTTTTTCGCGTCTTTTACTCTAACAAAAAAAGTTTTATGGGTGTGTATCTCATCCCCAGGACCGAACCAAGAAATATAAACTAGTGGGCTAGAATGGTACATGTGTCTACTTTAAAATATAAAAAATTCTTAGACGCACATATTACCATTTCAGTTTTATGGCCAAAAACTTTTTTCGCGCCTTTTCCTTTAACAATAAATGTTTGGTGAGTGTGTATCTCATCCCCAGGACCGAACCAGGAAATATTAACTAGTGCGCTAGAATGGTACATGTGTACACTTTAAAATATCAAAAATCCTTAGACGCACATATTACGATTTCGGTTTTATAGCCAAAAACTTTTTTCGCGTCTTTCACTCTAACAAGAAAAGTTTGGTGGGTGTGTATCTCATCCCCAGGGCCGAACTAGGAAGTGCCAACTGGTGCGCTAGAATGGTACATGTGTACACTTTAAAATATCAAAAATCCTTAGACGCACATATTACGATTTCGGTTTTATAGCCAAAAACTTTTTTCGCGTCTTTTACTCTAACAAAAAAAGTTTTATGGGTGTGTATCTCATCCCCAGGACCGAACCAAGAAATATAAACTAGTGGGCTAGAATGGTACATGTGTCCACTTTAAAATATAAAAAATTCTTAGACGCATATATTACCATTTCAGTTTTATGGCCAAAAACTTTTTTCGCGCCTTTTCCTTTAACAATAAATGTTTGGTGAGTGTGTATCTCATCCCCAGGACCGAACCAGGAAATATTAACTAGTGCGCTAGAATGGTAAATGTGTACACTTTAAAATATCAAAAATCCTTAGACGCACATATTACGATTTCGGTTTTATAGCCAAAAACTTTTTTCGCGCCTTTTACTCTAACAAAAAAAGTTTGATGGGTGTGTATCTCATCCCCAGGACTGAACCAAGAAATATAAGCTAAAGGGCTAGAATGGTACATTTGTCCACTTTAAAATATCAAAAATCCTTAGACGCACATATTTTCATTTCAGTTTAATGGCCAAAAACTTTTTTCGCGCCTTTTACACTAACAAAAAAATTTTGGTGGGTGTGTATCTCATCCCCAGGACCGAACCAGGAAATATAAACTGGTGCGCTGAAATTGTACATGTGTCAACTTAAAAATATAAAAAGTCCTTAGACGCACATATTACCATTTCAGTTTTATGGCCAAAAACTTTTTTCGCACCTTTTACTCTAACAAAAAAAGTTTGGTGGATGTGTATCTCATCCCCAGGGCCGAACTAGGAAGTGCCAAATGGTGTGCTGGAATGGTACATGTGTCCACTATAAAATATTAAAAACTCTTAGACGCACATATTACCATTTCGGTTTTATAGCCAAAAACTTTTTTCGCGTCTTTTACTCTAACAAAAAAGTTTGGTGGGTGTGTATCTCATCCCCAGGACCGAACCAGGAAATAGCAACTAGTGCGCTAGAATGGTACATGTGTCCACTTTAAAGTATAAAAAATTCTTAGACGCACATATTACCATTTTGGTTTTATAGCCAAACACTTTTTCGCGTATTTTACTCCAACAAAAAAAGTTTTATGGGTGTGTATCGCATCCCCAGGACCGAACCAAGAAATCTAAACTAGTGGGCTAGAATGGTACATGTGTCCACTTTAAAATATAAAAAATTCTTAGACGCACATATTACCATTTCAGTTTTATGGCCAAAAACTTTTTTCGCGCCTTTTCCTTTAACAATAAATGTTTGGTGAGTGTGTATCTCATCCCCAGGACCGAACCAGGAAATATTAACTAGTGCGCTAGAATGGTACATGTGTACACTTTAAAATATCAAAAATCCTTAGACGCACATATTAAGATTTCGGTTTTATAGTCAAAAACTTTTTTCGCGTCTTTCACTCTAACAAAAAAGTTTGGTGGGTGTGTATTTCATCCCCAGGGCCGAACTAGGAAGTGCCAACTGTAGTGCTGAAATGGTACATGTGTCCACTATAAAATAACAAAAATCCTTAGACGTACATATTACCATTTCAGTTTTATGGCCAAAAACTTTTTTCGCGTCTTTTACTCTAACAAAAAAAGTTTTATGGGTGTGTATCTCATCCCCAGGACCGAACCAAGAAATATAAACTAGTGGGCTAGAATGGTACATGTGTCCACTTTAAAATAAAAAAAATTCTTAGACGCACATATTACCATTTCAGTTTTATGGCCAAAAACTTTTTTCGCGCCTTTTACTCTAAAAAAAAAAGTTTGGTGAGTGTGTATCTCATCCCCAGGACCGAACCAGAAAATATTAACTAGTGCGCTAGAATGGTACATGTGTACACTTTAAAATATCGAAAATCCTTAGACGCACATATTACGATTTCGGTTTTATAGCCAAAAACTTTTTTCGCGTCTTTCACTCTAACAAAAAAAGTTTGATGGGTGTGTATCTCATCCCCAGGACTGAACCAAGAAATATAAGCTAAAGGGCTAGAATGGTACATTTGTCCACTTTAAAATATCAAAAATCCTTAGACGCACATATTACCATTTCAGTTTTATGGCCAAAAACTTTTTTCGCGTCTTTTACTCTAACAAAAAAAGTTTGGTGGGTGTGTATCTCATCCCCAGGACCGAACCAGGAAATAGCAACTAGTGCGCTAGAATGGTACATGTGTCCACTTTAAGATATCAAAAATTCTAAGACGAACATATTACCATGTCGGTTTTATAGCCAAAAACTTTTTCCCCGCCTTTTACTCTAACAAAAATAGTTTGGTGGGTGTATCTCATCCCCAGGGCCGAACGAGGAAATGGAAACTGGTATGCTGGAATGGTACATGTGTCAACTTAAAAATATAAAAAATCCTTAGACGCACATATTACCATTTCAGTTTTATGGCCAAAAACTTTTCTCGCGCTTTTTACTCTAACAAAAAAAAGTTTGGTGGGTGTGTATCTCATCCCCAGGACCGAACAAGGAAATAACAACTGGTGCGCTGGATTGGTACATGTGTCCACTATAAAATTTAAAAAATTATAAGTCGCACATATTACCATTTCACTTTTATGGCCAAAAAATTATTTGGCTAATACATATTTTTCACTAAAAAAAGTTTGGTGGGTGTGTATCTCATCCTAAGGGCCGAACCCGGAAGTGCCAACTGGTGCGCTGGAATGGTACATGTGTTAACTATAAAATATCAGAAATTCTTAGCCGCTCATTTTACCATTTCACTTTTATGGCCAAAAAATTATTTGGCTAATACATATTTTTCACTAAAAAGTTTGCTGGGTGTGTATCTTATCCCCAGGGCCGAACCAGGAAATAGCAACTAGTGCGCTAGAATGGTACATGTGTCCACTTTAAAATATAAAAAATTCTTAGACGCACATATTACCATTTCGGTTTTATAGCCAAAAACTTTTTTCGCGTCTTTTACTCTAACAAAAAAAGTTTTATGGGTGTGTATCTCATCCCCAGGACCGAACCAAGAAATATAAACTAGTGGGCTAGAATGGTACATGTGTCTACTTTAAAATATAAAAAATTCTTAGACGCACATATTACCATTTCAGTTTTATGGCCAAAAACTTTTTTCGCGCCTTTTCCTTTAACAATAAATGTTTGGTGAGTGTGTATCTCATCCCCAGGACCGAACCAGGAAATATTAACTAGTGCGCTAGAATGGTACATGTGTACACTTTAAAATATCAAAAATCCTTAGACGCACATATTACGATTTCGGTTTTATAGCCAAAAACTTTTTTCGCGTCTTTCACTCTAACAAGAAAAGTTTGGTGGGTGTGTATCTCATCCCCAGGGCCGAACTAGGAAGTGCCAACTGGTGCGCTAGAATGGTACATGTGTACACTTTAAAATATCAAAAATCCTTAGACGCACATATTACGATTTCGGTTTTATAGCCAAAAACTTTTTTCGCGTCTTTTACTCTAACAAAAAAAGTTTTATGGGTGTGTATCTCATCCCCAGGACCGAACCAAGAAATATAAACTAGTGGGCTAGAATGGTACATGTGTCCACTTTAAAATATAAAAAATTCTTAGACGCATATATTACCATTTCAGTTTTATGGCCAAAAACTTTTTTCGCGCCTTTTCCTTTAACAATAAATGTTTGGTGAGTGTGTATCTCATCCCCAGGACCGAACCAGGAAATATTAACTAGTGCGCTAGAATGGTAAATGTGTACACTTTAAAATATCAAAAATCCTTAGACGCACATATTACGATTTCGGTTTTATAGCCAAAAACTTTTTTCGCGCCTTTTACTCTAACAAAAAAAGTTTGATGGGTGTGTATCTCATCCCCAGGACTGAACCAAGAAATATAAGCTAAAGGGCTAGAATGGTACATTTGTCCACTTTAAAATATCAAAAATCCTTAGACGCACATATTTTCATTTCAGTTTAATGGCCAAAAACTTTTTTCGCGCCTTTTACACTAACAAAAAAATTTTGGTGGGTGTGTATCTCATCCCCAGGACCGAACCAGGAAATATAAACTGGTGCGCTGAAATTGTACATGTGTCAACTTAAAAATATAAAAAGTCCTTAGACGCACATATTACCATTTCAGTTTTATGGCCAAAAACTTTTTTCGCACCTTTTACTCTAACAAAAAAAGTTTGGTGGATGTGTATCTCATCCCCAGGGCCGAACTAGGAAGTGCCAAATGGTGTGCTGGAATCGTACATGTGTCCACTATAAAATACTAAAAATTCTTAGACGCACATATTACCATTTCGGTTTTATAGCCAAAAACTTTTTTCGCGTCTTTTACTCTAACAAAAAAGTTTGGTGGGTGTGTATCTCATCCCCAGGACCGAACCAGGAAATAGCAACTAGTGCGCTAGAATGGTACATGTGTCCACTTTAAAGTATAAAAAATTCTTAGACGCACATATTACCATTTTGGTTTTATAGCCAAACACTTTTTTCGCGTATTTTACTCCAACAAAAAAAGTTTTATGGGTGTGTATCGCATCCCCAGGACCGAACCAAGAAATATAAACTAGTGGGCTAGAATGGTACATGTGTCCACTTTAAAATATAAAAAATTCTTAGACGCACATATTACCATTTCAGTTTTATGGCCAAAAACTTTTTTCGCGCCTTTTCCTTTAACAATAAATGTTTGGTGAGTGTGTATCTCATCCCCAGGACCGAACCAGGAAATATTAACTAGTGCGCTAGAATGGTACATGTGTACACTTTAAAATATCAAAAATCCTTAGACGCACATATTAAGATTTCGGTTTTATAGTCAAAAACTTTTTTCGCGTCTTTCACTCTAACAAAAAAGTTTGGTGGGTGTGTATTTCATCCCCAGGGCCGAACTAGGAAGTGCCAACTGTAGTGCTGAAATGGTACATGTGTCCACTATAAAATAACAAAAATCCTTAGACGTACATATTACCATTTCAGTTTTATGGCCAAAAACTTTTTTCGCGTCTTTTACTCTAACAAAAAAAGTTTGATGGGTGTGTATCTCATCCCCAGGACCGAACCAAGAAATATAAACTAGTGGGCTAGAATGGTACATGTGTCCACTTTAAAATAAAAAAAATTCTTAGACGCACATATTACCATTTCAGTTTTATGGCCAAAAACTTTTTTCGCGCCTTTTACTCTAAAAAAAAAAGTTTGGTGAGTGTGTATCTCATCCCCAGGACCGAACCAGGAAATATTAACTAGTGCGCTAGAATGGTACATGTGTACACTTTAAAATATCGAAAATCCTTAGACGCACATATTACGATTTCGGTTTTATAGCCAAAAACTTTTTTCGCGTCTTTCACTCTAACAAAAAAAGTTTGATGGGTGTGTATCTCATCCTCAGGACTGAACCAAGAAATATAAGCTAAAGGGCTAGAATGGTACATTTGTCCACTTTAAAATATCAAAAATCCTTAGACGCACATATTACCATTTCAGTTTTATGGCCAAAAACTTTTTTCGCGTCTTTTACTCTAACAAAAAAAGTTTGGTGGGTGTGTATCTCATCCCCAGGACCGAACCAGGAAATAGCAACTAGTGCGCTAGAATGGTACATGTGTCCACTTTAAGATATCAAAAATTCTAAGACGAACATATTACCATGTCGGTTTTATAGCCAAAAACTTTTTCCCCGCCTTTTACTCTAACAAAAATAGTTTGGTGGGTGTATCTCATCCCCAGGGCCGAACGAGGAAATGGAAACTGGTATGCTGGAATGGTACATGTGTCAACTTAAAAATATAAAAAATCCTTAGACGCACATATTACCATTTCAGTTTTATGGCCAAAAACTTTTCTCGCGCTTTTTACTCTAACAAAAAAAAGTTTGGTGGGTGTGTATCTCATCCCCAGGACCGAACAAGGAAATAACAACTGGTGCGCTGGATTGGTACATGTGTCCACTATAAAATTTAAAAAATTATAAGTCGCACATATTACCATTTCACTTTTATGGCCAAAAAATTATTTGGCTAATACATATTTTTCACTAAAAAAAGTTTGGTGGGTGTGTATCTCATCCTAAGGGCCGAACCCGGAAGTGCCAACTGGTGCGCTGGAATGGTACATGTGTTAACTATAAAATATCAGAAATTCTTAGCCGCTCATTTTACCATTTCACTCTTATGGCCAAAAAATTATTTGGCTAATACATATTTTTCACTAAAAAGTTTGCTGGGTGTGTATCTTATCCCCAGGGCCGAACCAGGAAATAGCAACTAGTGCGCTAGAATGGTACATGTGTCCACTTTAAAATATAAAAAATTCTTAGACGCACATATTACCATTTCGGTTTTATAGCCAAAAACTTTTTTCGCGTCTTTTACTCTAACAAAAAAAGTTTTATGGGTGTGTATCTCATCCCCAGGACCGAACCAAGAAATATAAACTAGTGGGCTAGAATGGTACATGTGTCTACTTTAAAATATAAAAAATTCTTAGACGCACATATTACCATTTCAGTTTTGTGGCCAAAAACTTTTTTCGCGCCTTTTCCTTTAACAATAAATGTTTGGTGAGTGTGTATCTCATCCCCAGGACCGAACCAGGAAATATTAACTAGTGCGCTAGAATGGTACATGTGTACACTTTAAAATATCAAAAATCCTTAGACGCACATATTACGATTTCGGTTTTATAGCCAAAAACTTTTTTCGCGTCTTTCACTCTAACAAGAAAAGTTTGGTGGGTGTGTATCTCATCCCCAGGGCCGAACTAGGAAGTGCCAACTGGTGTGCTGGAATGGTACATGTGTCGACTATAAAATATTAAAAATCATTAGACGTACATATTACCATTTCAGTTTTATGGCCAAAAACTTTTTTCGCGTCTTTTACTCTAACAAAAAAAGTTTTATGGGTGTGTATCTCATCCCCAGGACCGAACCAAGAAATATAAACTAGTGCGCTAGAATGGTACATGTGTCCACTTTAAAATATAAAAAATTCTTAGACGCACATATTACCATTTCAGTTTTATGGCCAAAAACTTTTTTCGCGCCTTTTCCTTTAACAATAAATGTTTGGTGAGTGTGTATCTCATCCCCAGGACCGAACCAGGAAATATTAACTAGTGCGCTAGAATGGTAAATGTGTACACTTTAAAATATCAAAAATCCTTAGACGCACATATTACGATTTCGGTTTTATAGCCAAAAACTTTTTTCGCGTCTTTCACTCTAACAAAAAAGTTTGATGGGTGTGTATCTCATCCCCAGGACTGAACCAAGAAATATAAGCTAAAGGGCTAGAATGGTACATTTGTCCACTTTAAAATATCAAAAATCCTTAGACGCACATATTTTCATTTCAGTTTAATGGCCAAAAACTTTTTTCGCGCCTTTTACACTAACAAAAAAAATTTTGGTGGGTGTGTATCTCATCCCCAGGACCGAACCAGGAAATATAAACTGGTGCGCTGAAATTGTACATGTGTCAACTTAAAAATATAAAAAGTCCTTAGACGCACATATTACCATTTCAGTTTTATGGCCAAAAACTTTTTTCGCACCTTTTACTCTAACAAAAAAAGTTTGGTGGATGTGTATCTCATCCCCAGGGCCGAACTAGGAAGTGCCAAATGGTGTGCTGGAATGGTACATGTGTCCACTATAAAATATTAAAAATTCTTAGACGCACATATTACCATTTTGGTTTTATAGCCAAAAACTTTTTTCGCGTATTTTACTCCAACAAAAAAAGTTTTATGGGTGTGTATCGCATCCCCAGGACCGAACCAAGAAATATAAACTAGTGCGCTAGAATGGTACATGTGTCCACTTTAAAATATAAAAAATTTTTAGACGCACATATTACCATTTCAGTTTTATGGCCAAAAACTTTTTTCGCACCTTTTCCTTTAACAATAAATGTTTGGTGAGTGTGTATCTCATCCCCAGGACCGAACCAGGAAATATTAACTAGTGCGCTAGAATGGTACATGTGTACACTTTAAAATATCAAAAATCCTTAGACGCACATATTAAGATTTCGGTTTTATAGCCAAAAACTTTTTTCGCGTCTTTCACTCTAACAAAAAAAGTTTGGTGGGTGTGTATTTCATCCCCAGGGCCGAACTAGGAAGTGCCAACTGTAGTGCTGGAATAATACATGTGTCCACTATAAAATAACAAAAATCCTTAGACGTACATATTACCATTTCAGTTTTATGGCCAAAAACTTTTTTCGCGTCTTTTACTCTAACAAAAAAAGTTTTATGGGTGTGTATCTCATCCCCAGGACCGAACCAAGAAATATAAACTAGTGGGCTAGAATGGTACATGTGTCCACTTTAAAATAAAAAAAATTCTTAGACGCACATATTACCATTTCAGTTTTATGGCCAAAAACTTTTTTCGCGCCTTTTACTCTAACAAAAAAAGTTTGGTGAGTGTGTATCTCATCCCCAGGACCGAACCAGGAAATATTAACTAGTGCGCTAGAATGGTACATGTGTACACTTTAAAATATCAAAAACCCTTAGACGCACATATTACGATTTCGGTTTTATAGCCAAAAACTTTTTTCGCGTCTTTCACTCTAACAAAAAAAGTTTGATGGGTGTGTATCTCATCCCCAGGACTGAACCAAGAAATATAAGCTAAAGGGCTAGAATGGTACATTTGTCCACTTTAAAATATCAAAAATCCTTAGACGCACATATTACCATTTCAGTTTTATGGCCAAAAACTTTTTTCGCGTCTTTTACTCTAACAAAAAAAGTTTTATGGGTGTGTATCTCATCCCCAGGACCGAACCAAGAAATATAAACTAGTGGGCTAGAATGGTACATGTGTCCACTTTAAAATAAAAAAAATTCTTAGACGCACATATTACCATTTCAGTTTTATGGCCAAAAACTTTTTTCGCGCCTTTTACTCTAACAAAAAAAGTTTGGTGGGTGTGTATCTCATCCCCAGGACCGAACCAGGAAATATAAACTGGTGCGCTGGAATTGTACATGTGTCCACTTTAAAATATAAAAAATTCTTAGACGCACATATTACCATTTCAGTTTTATGCCCAAAAACTTTTTTCGCGCCTTTTCCTTTAACAATAAATGTTTGGTGAGTGTGTATCTCATCCCCAGGACCGAACCAGGAAATATTAACTAGTGCGCTAGAATGGTACATGTGTACACTTTAAAATATCAATAATCCTTAGACGCACATATTACGATTTCGGTTTTTTACCCAAAAACTTTTTTCGCGTCTTTCACTCTAACAAAAAAAGTTTGATGGGTGTGTATCTCATCCCCAGGACAGAACCAAGAAATATAAGCTAAAGGGCTAGAATGGTACATTTGTCCACTTTAAAATATCAAAAATCCTTAGACGCACATATTACCATTTCAGTTTAATGGCCAAAAACTTTTTTCGCGCCTTTTACTCTAACAAAAAAAGTTTGGTGAGTGTGTATCTCATCCCCAGGACCGAACCAGGAAATATTAACTAGTGCGCTAGAATGGTACATGTGTACACTTTAAAATATCGAAAATCCTTAGACGCACATATTACGATTTCGGTTTTATAGCCAAAAACTTTTTTCGCGTCTTTCACTCTAACAAAAAAAGTTTGATGGGTGAGTATCTCATCCCCAGGACTGAACCAAGAAATATAAGCTAAAAGGCTAGAATGGTACATTTGTCCACTTTAAAATATCAAAAATCCTTAGACGCACATATTACCATTTCAGTTTTATGGCCAAAAACTTTTTTCGCGTCTTTTACTCTAACAAAAAAAGTTTTATGGGTGTGTATCTCATCCCCAGGACCGAACCAAGAAATATAAACTAGTGGGCTAGAATGGTACATAAGTCCACTTTAAAATAAAAAAAATTCTTAGACGCACATATTACCATTTCAACTTATGGCCAAAAACTTTTTCGCGCCTTTTACTCTAACAAAAAAAGTTTGGTGGGTGTGTATCTCATCCCCAGGACCGAACCAGGAAATATAAACTGGTGTGCTGGAATTGTACATGTGTCAACTTAAAAATATAAAAAGTCCTTAGACGCACATATTACCATTTCAGTTTTATGGCCAAAAACTTTTTTCGCACCTTTTACTCTAACAAAAAAAGTTTGGTGGGTGTGTATCTCATCCCCAGGACCGAACCAGGAAATATAAACTAGTGCGCTAGAATGGTACATGTGTCCACTATAAAATATTAAAAATTCTTAGACGCACATATTACCATTTCAGGTTTAGGGCCAAAAACTTTTTTCGCGCCTTTTACTCTAACAAAAAAAGTTTGGTTGGTGTGTATCTCATCCCCAGGACCGAAAAAGGAAATATAAACTAGTGCGCTAGAATGGTACTGGTGTCCACTTTAAGATATCAAAAATTCTAAGACGAACATATTACCATTTCGGTTTTAAAGCCAAAAACTTTTTCCCCGCCCTTTACTCTAACAAAAAAAGTTTTATGGGTGTGTATCTCATCCCCAGGACCGAACCAAGAAATATAAACTAGTGGGCTAGAATGGTACATGTGTCCACTTTAAAATATAAAAAATTCTTAGACGCACATATTACAATTTCAGTTTTATGCCCAAAAACTTTTTTCGCGCCTTTTCCTTTAACAATAAATGTTTGGTGAGTGTGTATCTCATCCCCAGGACCGAACCAGGAAATATTAACTAGTGCGCTAGAATGGTACATGTGTACACTTTAAAATATCAATAATCCTTAGACGCACATATTACGATTTCAGTTTAATGGCCAAAAACTTTTTTCGCGCCTTTTACACTAACAAAAAAAGTTTGGTTGGTGTGTATCTCATCCCCAGGACCGAAAAAGGAAATATAAACTAGTGCGCTAGAATGGTACATGTGTCCACTTTAAGATATCAAAAATTCTAAGACGAACATATTACCATTTCGGTTTTAAAGCCAAAAACTTTTTCCCCGCCCTTTACTCTAACAAAAAAAGTTTGATGGGTGTGTATCTCATCCCCAGGACAGAACCAAGAAATATAAGCTAAAGGGCTAGAATGGTACATTTGTCCACTTTAAAATATCAAAAATCCTTAGACGCACATATTACCATTTCAGTTTAATGGCCAAAAACTTTTTTCGCGCCTTTTACACTAACAAAAAAATTTTGGTGGGTGTGTATCTCATCCCCAGGACCGAACCAGGAAATATAAACTGGTGCGCTGAAATTGTACATGTGTCAACTTAAAAATATAAAAAGTCCTTAGACGCACATATTACCATTTCAGTTTTATGGCCAAAAACTTTTTTCGCACCTTTTACTCTAACAAAAAAAGTTTGGTGGATGTGTATTTCATCCCTAGGGCCGAACTAGGAAGTGCCAAATGGTGTGCTGGAATGGTACATGTGTGCACTATAAAATATTAAAAATTCTTAGACGCACATATTACCATTTCGGTTTTATAGCCAAAAACTTTTTTCGCGTCTTTTACTCTAACAAAAAAGTTTGGTGGGTGTGTATCTCATCCCCAGGACCGAACCAGGAAATATAAACTAGTGCGCTAGAATGGTACATGTGTCCACTATAAAATATTAAAAATTCTTAGACGCACATATTACCATTTCAGTTTTATGGCCAAAAACTTTTTTCGCACCTTTTACTCTAACAAAAAAAGTTTGGTGGATGTGTATCTCATCCCCAGGACCGAACCAGGATATATAAACTGGTGCGCTGGAATGGTACAGGTGTCAACTTTAAAATATCAAAAATCCTTAGACGCACATATTACCATTTCAGTTTAATGGCGAAAAACTTTTTTCGCGCCTTTTACTCTAACAAAAAAATTTTGGTGGGTGTGTATCTCATCCCCAGGACCGAACCAAGAAATATAAACTAAAGGGCTGGAATGGTACATTTGTCCACTTTAAAATATGAAAAATCCTTAGACGTACATATTACCATTTCAGTTTAGTGGCCAAAAACTTTTTTCGCACCTTTTACACTAACAAAAAAATTTTGGTGGGTGTGTATCTCATCCCCAGGACCGAACCAGGAAATATTAACTGGTGCGCTGGAATGGTACATGTGTCAACTTAAAAATATAAAAAGTCCTTAGACGCACATATTACCATTTCAGTTTTATGGCCAAAAACTTTTTTCGCGCCTTTTACTCTAACAAAAAAAGGTTGGTGGGTGTGTATCTCATCCCCAGGGCCGAACTATTAAGTGCCAACTGGTGTGCTGGAATGGTACATGTGTCCACTATAAAATATTAAAAATCCTTAGACGTACATATTACCATTTCAGTTTTATGGCCAAAAACTTTTTTCGCGTCTTTTACTCTAACAAAAAAAGTTTTATGGGTGTGTATCTCATCCCCAGGACCGAACCAAGAAATATAAACTAAAGGGCTGGAATGGTACATTTGTCCACTTTAAAATATGAAAAATCCTTAGACGTACATATTACCATTTCAGTTTAGTGGTCAAAAACTTTTTTCGCACCTTTTACACTAACAAAAAAATTTTGGTGGGTGTGTATCTCATCCCCAGGACCGAACCAGGAAATATAAACTGGTGCGCTGGAATGGTACATGTGTCCACTATAAAATATCAAAAATTCTTAGACGTACATATTACCATTTCAGTTTTATGGCCAAAAACTTTTTTCGCGTCTTTTACTCTAACAAAAAAAGTTTTATGGGTGTGTATCTCATCCCCAGCACCGAACCAGGAAATATTAACTAGTGCGCTAGAATGGTACATGTGTACACTTTAAAATATCGAAAATCCTTAGACGCACATATTACGATTTCGGTTTTATAGCCAAAAACTTTTTTCGCGTCTTTCACTCTAACAAAAAAAGTTTGGTGGATGTGTATCTCATCCCCAGGACCGAACCAGGAAATATAAACTGGTGCGCTGGAATGGTACATGTGTCCACTTTAAAATAAAAAAAATTCTTAGACGCACATATTACCATTTCAGTTTTATGGCCAAAAACTTTTTTCGCGCCTTTTACTCTAACAAAAAAAGTTTGGTTGGTGGGTATCTCATCCCCAGGACCGAACCAGGAAATATAAACTGGTGCGCTGGAATGGTACATGTGTCCACTTTAAAATAAAAAAAATTCTTAGACGCACATATTACCATTTCAGTTTTATGGCCAAAAACTTTTTTCGCACCTTTTACTCTAACAAAAAAAGTTTGGTGGGTGTGTATCTCATCCCCAGGACCGAACCAGGAAATATAAACTAGTGCGCTAGAAGTGTACATGTGTCCACTATAAAATATTAAAAATTCTTAGACGCACATATTACCATTTCAGGTTTAGGGCCAAAAACTTTTTTCGCGCCTTTTACTCTAACAAAAAAGTTTGGTTGGTGTGTATCTCATCCCCAGGACCGAAAAAGGAAATATAAACTAGTGCGCTAGAATGGTACATGTGTCCACTTTAAGATATCAAAAATTCTAAGACGAACATATTACCATTTCGGTTTTAAAGCCAAAAACTTTTTCCCCGCCCTTTACTCTAACAAAAAAAGTTTTATGGGTGTGTATCTCATCCCCAGGACCGAACCCAGAAATATAAACTAGTGGGCTAGAATGGTACATGTGTCCACTTTAAAATATAAAAAATTCTTAGACGCACATATTACCATTTCAGTTTTATGCCCAAAAACTTTTTTCGCGCCTTTTCCTTTAACAATAAATGTTTGGTGAGTGTGTATCTCATCCCCAGGACCGAACCAGGAAATATTAACTAGTGCGCTAGAATGGTACATGTGTACACTTTAAAATATCAATAATCCTTAGACGCACATATTACGATTTCGGTTTTTTAGCCAAAAACTTTTTTCGCGTCTTTCACTCTAACAAAAAAAGTTTGATGGGTGTGTATCTCATCCCCAGGACAGAACCAAGAAATATAAGCTAAAGGGCTAGAATGGTACATTTGTCCACTTTAAAATATCAAAAATCCTTAGACGCACATATTACCATTTCAGTTTAATGGCCAAAAACTTTTTTCGCGCCTTTTACACTAACAAAAAAATTTTGGTGGGTGTGTATCTCATCCCCAGGACCGAACCAGGAAATATAAACTGGTGCGCTGAAATTGTACATGTGTCAACTTAAAAATATAAAAAGTCCTTAGACGCACATATTACCATTTCAGTTTTATGGCCAAAAACTTTTTTCGCACCTTTTACTCTAACAAAAAAAGTTTGGTGGATGTGTATTTCATCCCCAGGGCCGAACTAGGAAGTGCCAAATGGTGTGCTGGAATGGTACATGTGTCCACTATAAAATATTAAAAATTCTTAGACGCACATATTACCATTTCGGTTTTATAGCCAAAAACTTTTTTCGCGTCTTTTACTCTAACAAAAAAGTTTTGTGGGTGTGTATCTCATCCCCAGGACCGAACCAGGAAATATAAACTAGTGCGCTAGAATGGTACATGTGTCCACTATAAAATATTAAAAATTCTTAGACGCACATATTACCATTTCAGTTTTATGGCCAAAAACTTTTTTCGCACCTTTTACTCTAACAAAAAAAGTTTGGTGGATGTGTATCTCATCCCCAGGACCGAACCAGGAAATATAAACTGGTGCGCTGGAATGGTACAGGTGTCAACTTTAAAATATTAAAAATCCTTAGACGCACATATTACCATTTCAGTTTAATGGCGAAAAACTTTTTTCGCGCCTTTTACTCTAACAAAAAAATTTTGGTGGGTGTGTATCTCATCCCCAGGACCGAACCAAGAAATATAAACTAGTGCGCTAGAATGGTACATGTGTCCACTATAAAATATTAAAAATTCTTAGACGCACATATTACCATTTCAGGTTTAGGGCCAAAAACTTTTTTCGCGCCTTTTACTCTAACAAAAAAAGTTTGGTTGGTATGTATCTCATCCCCAGGACCGAAAAAGGAAATATAAACTAGTGCGCTAGAATGGTACATGTGTCCACTATAAAATATTAAAAATTCTTAGACGAACATATTACCATTTCGGTTTTAAAGCCAAAAACTTTTTCCCCGCCCTTTACTCTAACAAAAAAAGTTTTATGGGTGTGTATCTCATCCCCAGGACCGAACCAAGAAATATAAACTAGTGGGCTAGAATGGTACATGTGTCCACTTTAAAATATAAAAAATTCTTAGACGCACATATTACCATTTCAGTTTTATGCCCAAAAACTTTTTTCGCGCCTTTTCCTTTAACAATAAATGTTTGGTGAGTGTGTATCTCATCCCCAGGACCGAACCAGGAAATATTAACTAGTGCGCTAGAATGGTACATGTGTACACTTTAAAATATCAATAATCCTTAGACGCACATATTACGATTTCGGTTTTTTAGCCAAAAACTTTTTTCGCGTCTTTCACTCTAACAAAAAAAGTTTGATGGGTGTGTATCTCATCCCCAGGACAGAACCAAGAAATATAAGCTAAAGGGCTAGAATGGTACATTTGTCCACTTTAAAATATCAAAAATTCTTAGACGCACATATTACCATTTCAGTTTAATGGCCAAAAACTTTTTTCGCGCCTTTTACACAAAAAAAAAAATTTGGTGGGTGTGTATCTCATCCCCAGGACCGAACCAGGAAATATAAACTGGTGCGCTGAAATTGTACATGTGTCAACTTAAAAATATAAAAAGTCCTTAGACGCACATATTACCATTTCAGTTTTATGGCCAAAAACTTTTTTCGCACCTTTTACTCTAACAAAAAAGTTTGGTGGATGTGTATTTCATCCCCAGGGCCGAACTAGGAAGTGCCAAATGGTGTGCTGGAATGGTACATGTGTCCACTATAAAATATTAAAAATTCTTAGACGCACATATTACCATTTCGGTTTTATAGCCAAAAACTTTTTTCGCGTCTTTTACTCTAACAAAAAAGTTTGGTGGGTGTGTATCTCATCCCCAGGACCGAACCAGGAAATATAAACTAGTGCGCTAGAATGGTACATGTGTCCACTATAAAATATTAAAAATTCTTAGACGCACATATTACCATTTCAGTTTTATGGCCAAAAACTTTTTTCGCACCTTTTACTCTAACAAAAAAAGTTTGGTGGATGTGTATCTCATCCCCAGGACCGAACCAGGAAATATAAACTGGTGCGCTGCAATGGTACAGGTGTCAACTTTAAAATATCAAAAATCCTTAGACGCACAAATTACCATTTCAGTTTAATGGCGAAAAACTTTTTTCGCGCCTTTTACTCTAACAAAAAAATTTTGGTGGGTGTGTATCTCATCCCCAGGACCGAACCAAGAAATATAAACTAAAGGGCTGGAATGGTACATTTGTCCACTTTAAAATATGAAAAATCCTTAGACGTACATATTACCATTTCAGTTTAGTGGCCAAAAACTTTTTTCGCACCTTTTACACTAACAAAAAAATTTTGGTGGGTGTGTATCTCATCCCCAGGACCGAACCAGGAAATATTAACTGGTGCGCTGGAATGGTACATGTGTCAACTTAAAAATATAAAAAGTCCTTAGACGCACATATTACGATTTCAGTTTTATGGCCAAAAACTTTTTTCGCGCCTTTTACTCTAACAAAAAAAGGTTGGTGGGTGTGTATCTCATCCCCAGGGCCGAACTAGGAAGTGCCAACTGGTGTGCTGGAATGGTACATGTGTCCACTATAAAATATTAAAAATCCTTAGACGTACATGTTACCATTTCAGTTTTATGGCCAAAAACTTTTTTCGCGTCTTTTACTCTAACAAAAAAAGTTTTATGGGTGTGTATCTCATCCCCAGGACCGAACCAAGAAATATAAACTAAAGGGCTGGAATGGTACATTTGTCCACTTTAAAATATGAAAAATCCTTAGACGTACATATTACCATTTCAGTTTAGTGGTCAAAAACTTTTTTCGCACCTTTTACACTAACAAAAAAATTTTGGTGGGTGTGTATCTCATCCCCAGGACCGAACCAGGAAATATTAACTAGTGCGCTAGAATGGTACATGTGTACACTTTAAAATATCAAAAATCCTTAGACGCACATATTACGATTTCGGTTTTATAGCCAAAAACTTTTTTCGCGTCTTTCACTCTAACAAAAAAAGTTTGGTGGATGTGTATCTCATCCCCAGGACCGAACCAGGAAATATAAACTGGTGCGCTGGAATGGTACATGTGTCCACTTTAAAATAAAAAAAATTCTTAGACGCACATATTACCATTTCAGTTTTATGGCCAAAAACTTTTTTCGCGCCTTTTACTCTAACAAAAAAAGTTTGGTGAGTGTGTATCTCATCCCCAGGACCGAACCAGGAAATATAAACTGGTGCGCTGGAATGGTACAGGTGTCAACTTAAAAATATAAAAAGTCCTTAGACGCACATATTACCATTTCAGTTTTATGGCCAAAAACTTTTTTCGCACCTTTTACTCTAACAAAAAAAGTTTGGTTGGTATGTATCTCATCCCCAGGACCGAACCAGGAAATATAAACTAGTGCGCTAGAATGGTACATGTGTCCACTATAAAATATTAAAAATTCTTAGACGCACATATTACCATTTCAGGTTTAGGGCCAAAAACTTTTTTCGCGCCTTTTACTCTAACAAAAAAAGTTTGGTTGGTGTGTATCTCATCCCCAGGACCGAAAAAGGAAATATAAACTAGTGCGCTAGAATGGTACATGTGTCCACTTTAAGATATCAAAAATTCTAAGACGAACATATTACCATTTCGGTTTTAAAGCCAAAAACTTTTTCCCCGCCCTTTACTCTAACAAAAAAAGTTTTATGGGTGTGTATCTCATCCCCAGGACCGAACCCAGAAATATAAACTAGTGCGCTAGAATGGTACATGTGTCCACTTTAAAATATAAAAAATTCTTAGACGCACATATTACCATTTCAGTTTTATGCCCAAAAACTTTTTTCGCGCCTTTTCCTTTAACAATAAATGTTTGGTGAGTGTGTATCTCATCCCCAGGACCGAACCAGGAAATATAAACTGGTGCGCTGGAATGGTACAGGTGTCAACTTAAAAATATAAAAAGTCCTTAGACGCACATATTACCATTTCAGTTTTATGGCCAAAAACTTTTTTCGCACCTTTTACTCTAACAAAAAAAGTTTGGTTGGTATGTATCTCATCCCCAGGACCGAACCAGGAAATATAAACTAGTGCGCTAGAATGGTACATGTGTCCACTTTAAAATATAAAAAATTCTTAGACGCACATATTACCATTTCAGTTTTATGCCCAAAAACTTTTTTCGCGCCTTTTCCTTTAACAATAAATGTTTGGTGAGTGTGTATCTCATCCCCAGGACCGAACCAGGAAATATTAACTAGTGCGCTAGAATGGTACATGTGTACACTTTAAAATATCAATAATCCTTAGACGCACATATTACGATTTCGGTTTTTTAGCCAAAAACTTTTTTCGCGTCTTTCACTCTAACAAAAAAAGTTTGATGGGTGTGTATCTCATCCCCAGGACAGAACCAAGAAATATAAGCTAAAGGGCTAGAATGGTACATTTGTCCACTTTAAAATATCAAAAATCCTTAGACGCACATATTACCATTTCAGTTTAATGGCCAAAAACTTTTTTCGCGCCTTTTACACTAACAAAAAAATTTTGGTGGGTGTGTATCTCATCCCCAGGACCGAACCAGGAAATATAAACTGGTGCGCTGAAATTGTACATGTGTCAACTTAAAAATATAAAAAGTCCTTAGACGCACATATTACCATTTCAGTTTTATGGCCAAACACTTTTTTCGCACCTTTTACTCTAACAAAAAAAGTTTGGTGGATGTGTATTTCATCCCCAGGGCCGAACTAGGAAGTGCCAAATGGTGTGCTGGAATGGTACATGTGTCCACTATAAAATATTAAAAATTCTTAGACGCACATATTACCATTTCGGTTTTATAGCCAAAAACTTTTTTCGCGTCTTTTACTCTAACAAAAAAGTTTGGTGGGTGTGTATCTCATCCCCAGGACCGAACCAGGAAATATAAACTAGTGCGCTAGAATGGTACATGTGTCCACTATAAAATATTAAAAATTCTTAGACGCACATATTACCATTTCAGTTTTATGGCCAAAAACTTTTTTCGCACCTTTTACTCTAACAAAAAAAGTTTGGTGGATGTGTATCTCATCCCCAGGACCGAACCAGGAAATATAAACTGGTGCGCTGGAATGGTACAGGTGTCAACTTTAAAATATCAAAAATCCTTAGACGCACATATTACCATTTCAGTTTAATGGCGAAAAACTTTTTTCGCGCCTTTTACTCTAACAAAAAAATTTTGGTGGGTGTGTATCTCATCCCCAGGACCGAACCAAGAAATATAAACTAGTGCGCTAGAATGGTACATGTGTCCACTATAAAATATTAAAAATTCTTAGACGCACATATTACCATTTCAGGTTTAGGGCCAAAAACTTTTTTCGCGCCTTTTACTCTAACAAAAAAAGTTTGGTTGGTATGTATCTCATCCCCAGGACCGAAAAAGGAAATATAAACTAGTGCGCTAGAATGGTACATGTGTCCACTTTAAGATATCAAAAATTCTAAGACGAACATATTACCATTTCGGTTTTAAAGCCAAAAACTTTTTCCCCGCCCTTTACTCTAACAAAAAAAGTTTTATGGGTGTGTATCTCATCCCCAGGACCGAACCAAGAAATATAAACTAGTGGGCTAGAATGGTACATGTGTCCACTTTAAAATATAAAAAATTCTTAGACGCACATATTACCATTTCAGTTTTATGCCCAAAAACCTTTTTCGCGCCTTTTCCTTTAACAATAAATGTTTGGTGAGTGTGTATCTCATCCCCAGGACCGAACCAGGAAATATTAACTAGTGCGCTAGAATGGTACATGTGTACACTTTAAAATATCAATAATCCTTAGACGCACATATTACGATTTCGGTTTTTTAGCCAAAAACTTTTTTCGCGTCTTTCACTCTAACAAAAAAAGTTTGATGGGTGTGTATCTCATCCCCAGGACAGAACCAAGAAATATAAGCTAAAGGGCTAGAATGGTACATTTGTCCACTTTAAAATATCAAAAATTCTTAGACGCACATATTACCATTTCAGTTTAATGGCCAAAAACTTTTTTCGCGCCTTTTACACAAAAAAAAAATTTGGTGGGTGTGTATCTCATCCCCAGGACCGAACCAGGAAATATAAACTGGTGCGCTGAAATTGTACATGTGTCAACTTAAAAATATAAAAAGTCCTTAGACGCACATATTACCATTTCAGTTTTATGGCCAAAAACTTTTTTCGCACCTTTTACTCTAACAAAAAAAGTTTGGTGGATGTGTATTTCATCCCCAGGGCCGAACTAGGAAGTGCCAAATGGTGTGCTGGAATGGTACATGTGTCCACTATAAAATATTAAAAATTCTTAGACGCACATATTACCATTTCGGTTTTATAGCCAAAAACTTTTTTCGCGTCTTTTACTCTAACAAAAAAGTTTGGTGGGTGTGTATCTCATCCCCAGGACCGAACCAGGAAATATAAACTAGTGCGCTAGAATGGTACATGTGTCCACTATAAAATATTAAAAATTCTTAGACGCACATATTACCATTTCAGTTTTATGGCCAAAAACTTTTTTCGCACCTTTTACTCTAACAAAAAAAGTTTGGTGGATGTGTATCTCATCCCCAGGACCGAACCAGGAAATATAAACTGGTGCGCTGGAATGGTACAGGTGTCAACTTTAAAATATCAAAAATCCTTAGACGCACATATTACCATTTCAGTTTAATGGCGAAAAACTTTTTTCGCGCCTTTTACTCTAACAAAAAAATTTTGGTGGGTGTGTATCTCATCCCCAGGACCGAACCAAGAAATATAAACTAAAGGGCTGGAATGGTACATTTGTCCACTTTAAAATATGAAAAATCCTTAGACGTACATATTACCATTTCAGTTTAGTGGCCAAAAACTTTTTTCGCACCTTTTACACTAACAAAAAAATTTTGGTGGGTGTGTATCTCATCCCCAGGACCGAAACAGGAAATATTAACTGGTGCGCTGGAATGGTACATGTGTCAACTTAAAAATATAAAAAGTCCTTAGACGCACATATTACCATTTCAGTTTTATGGCCAAAAACTTTTTTCGCGCCTTTTACTCTAACAAAAAAAGGTTGGTGGGTGTGTATCTCATTCCCAGGGCCGAACTAGGAAGTGCCAACTGGTGTGCTGGAATGGTACATGTGTCCACTATAAAATATTAAAAATCCTTAGACGTACATATTACCATTTCAGTTTTATGGCCAAAAACTTTTTTCGCGTCTTTTACTCTAACAAAAAAAGTTTTATGGGTGTGTATCTCATCCCCAGGACCGAACCAAGAAATATAAACTAAAGGGCTGGAATGGTACATTTGTCCACTTTAAAATATGAAAAATCCTTAGACGTACATATTACCATTTCAGTTTAGTGGTCAAAAACTTTTTTCGCACCTTTTACACTAACAAAAAAATTTTGGTGGGTGTGTATCTCATCCCCAGCACCGAACCAGGAAATATAAACTGGTGCGCTGGAATGGTACATGTGTCCACTATAAAATATCAAAAATTCTTAGACGTACATATTACCATTTCAGTTTTATGGCCAAAAACTTTTTTCGCGTCTTTTACTCTAACAAAAAAAGTTTTATGGGTGTGTATCTCATCCCCAGCACCGAACCAGGAAATATTAACTAGTGCGCTAGAATGGTACATGTGTACACTTTAAAATATCGAAAATCCTTAGACGCACATATTACGATTTCGGTTTTATAGCCAAAAACTTTTTTCGCGTCTTTCACTCTAACAAAAAAAGTTTGGTGGATGTGTATCTCATCCCCAGGACCGAACCAGGAAATATAAACTGGTGCGCTGGAATGGTACATGTGTCCACTTTAAAATAAAAAAAATTCTTAGACGCACATATTACCATTTCAGTTTTATGGCCAAAAACTTTTTTCGCGCCTTTTACTCTAACAAAAAAAGTTTGGTGAGTGTGTATCTCATCCCCAGGACCGAACCAGGAAATATAAACTGGTGCGCTGGAATTGTACATGTGTCAACTTAAAAATATAAAAAGTCCTTTGACGCACATATTACCATTTCAGTTTTATGGCCAAAAACTTTTTTCGCACCTTTTACTCTAACAAAAAAAGTTTGGTGGATGTGTATCTCATCCCCAGGGCCGAACTAGGAAGTGCCAAATGGTGTGCTGGAATGGTACATGTGTCCACTATAAAATATTAAAAATTCTTAGACGCACATATTACCATTTCGGTTTTATAGCCAAAAACTTTTTTCGCGTCATTTACTCTAACAAAAAAGTTTGGTGGGTGTGTATCTCATCCCCAGGACCGAACCAGGAAATATAAACTAGTGCGCTAGAATAGTACATGTGTCCACAATAAAATATTAAAAATTCTTAGACGCACATATTACCATTTCAGGTTTAGGGCCAAAAACTTTTTTCGTGCCTTTTACTCTAACAAAAAAAGTTTGGTTGGTGTGTATCTCATCCCCAGGACCGAAAAAGGAAATATAAACTAGTGCGCTAGAATGGTACATGTGTCCACTTTAAGATATCAAAAATTCTAAGACGAACATATTACCATTTCGGTTTTATAGCCAAAAACTTTTTCCCCGCCTTTTACTCTAACAAAAAAAGTTTTATGGGTGTGTATCTCATCCCCAGGACCGAACCAAGAAATATAAACTAGTGGGCTAGAATGGTACATGTGTCCACTTTAAAATATAAAAAATTCTTAGACGCACATATTACCATTTCAGTTTTATGCCCAAAAACTTTTTTCGCGCCTTTTCCTTTAACAATAAATGTTTGGTGAGTGTGTATCTCATCCCCAGGACCGAACCAGGAAATATTAACTAGTGCGCTAGAATGGTACATGTGTACACTTTAAAATATTAATAATCCTTAGACGCACATATTACGATTTCGGTTTTTTAGCCAAAAACTTTTTTCGCGTCTTTCACTCTAACAAAAAAAGTTTGATGGGTGTGTATCTCATCCCCAGGACAGAACCAAGAAATATAAGCTAAAGGGCTAGAATGGTACATTTGTCCACTTTAAAATATCAAAAATTCTTAGACGCACATATTACCATTTCAGTTTAATGGCCAAAAACTTTTTTCGCGCCTTTTACACAAAAAAAAAAATTTGGTGGGTGTGTATCTCATCCCCAGGACCGAACCAGGAAATATAAACTGGTGCGCTGAAATTGTACATGTGTCAACTTAAAAATATAAAAAGTCCTTAGACGCACATATTACCATTTCAGTTTTATGGCCAAAAACTTTTTTCGCACCTTTTACTCTAACAAAAAAAGTTTGGTGGATGTGTATTTCATCCCCAGGGCCGAACTAGGAAGTGCCAAATGGTGTGCTGGAATGGTACATGTGTCCACTATAAAATATTAAAAATTCTTAGACGCACATATTACCATTTCGGTTTTATAGCCAAAAACTTTTTTCGCGTCTTTTACTCTAACAAAAAAGTTTGGTGGGTGTGTATCTCATCCCCAGGACCGAACCAGGAAATATAAACTAGTGCGCTAGAATGGTACATGTGTCCACTATAAAATATTAAAAATTCTTAGACGCACATATTACCATTTCAGTTTTATGGCCAAAAACTTTTTTCGCACCTTTTACTCTAACAAAAAAAGTTTGGTGGATGTGTATCTCATCCCCAGGACCGAACCAGGAAATATAAACTGGTGCGCTGGAATGGTACAGGTGTCAACTTTAAAATATCAAAAATCCTTAGACGCACATATTACCATTTCAGTTTAATGGCGAAAAACTTTTTTCGCGCCTTTTACTCTAACAAAAAAATTTTGGTGGGTGTGTATCTCATCCCCAGGACCGAACCAAGAAATATAAACTAAAGGGCTGGAATGGTACATTTGTCCACTTTAAAATATGAAAAATCCTTAGACGTACATATTACCATTTCAGTTTAGTGGCCAAAAACTTTTTTCGCACCTTTTACACTAACAAAAAAATTTTGGTGGGTGTGTATCTCATCCCCAGGACCGAAACAGGAAATATTAACTGGTGCGCTGGAATGGTACATGTGTCAACTTAAAAATATAAAAAGTCCTTAGACGCACATATTACCATTTCAGTTTTATGGCCAAAAACTTTTTTCGCGCCTTTTACTCTAACAAAAAAAGGTTGGTGGGTGTGTATCTCATTCCCAGGGCCGAACTAGGAAGTGCCAACTGGTGTGCTGGAATGGTACATGTGTCCACTATAAAATATTAAAAATCCTTAGACGTACATATTACCATTTCAGTTTTATGGCCAAAAACTTTTTTCGCGTCTTTTACTCTAACAAAAAAAGTTTTATGGGTGTGTATCTCATCCCCAGGACCGAACCAAGAAATATAAACTAAAGGGCTGGAATGGTACATTTGTCCACTTTAAAATATGAAAAATCCTTAGACGTACATATTACCATTTCAGTTTAGTGGTCAAAAACTTTTTTCGCACCTTTTACACTAACAAAAAAATTTTGGTGGGTGTGTATCTCATCCCCAGCACCGAACCAGGAAATATAAACTGGTGCGCTGGAATGGTACATGTGTCCACTATAAAATATCAAAAATTCTTAGACGTACATATTACCATTTCAGTTTTATGGCCAAAAACTTTTTTCGCGTCTTTTACTCTAACAAAAAAAGTTTTATGGGTGTGTATCTCATCCCCAGCACCGAACCAGGAAATATTAACTAGTGCGCTAGAATGGTACATGTGTACACTTTAAAATATCGAAAATCCTTAGACGCACATATTACGATTTCGGTTTTATAGCCAAAAACTTTTTTCGCGTCTTTCACTCTAACAAAAAAAGTTTGGTGGATGTGTATCTCATCCCCAGGACCGAACCAGGAAATATAAACTGGTGCGCTGGAATGGTACATGTGTCCACTTTAAAATAAAAAAAATTCTTAGACGCACATATTACCATTTCAGTTTTATGGCCAAAAACTTTTTTCGCGCCTTTTACTCTAACAAAAAAAGTTTGGTGAGTGTGTATCTCATCCCCAGGACCGAACCAGGAAATATAAACTGGTGCGCTGGAATTGTACATGTGTCAACTTAAAAATATAAAAAGTCCTTTGACGCACATATTACCATTTCAGTTTTATGGCCAAAAACTTTTTTCGCACCTTTGACTCTAACAAAAAAAGTTTGGTGGATGTGTATCTCATCCCCAGGGCCGAACTAGGAAGTGCCAAATGGTGTGCTGGAATGGTACATGTGTCCACTATAAAATATTAAAAATTCTTAGACGCACATATTACCATTTCGGTTTTATAGCCAAAAACTTTTTTCGCGTCATTTACTCTAACAAAAAAGTTTGGTGGGTGTGTATCTCATCCCCAGGACCGAACCAGGAAATATAAACTAGTGCGCTAGAATAGTACATGTGTCCACAATAAAATATTAAAAATTCTTAGACGCACATATTACCATTTCAGGTTTAGGGCCAAAAACTTTTTTCGTGCCTTTTACTCTAACAAAAAAAGTTTGGTTGGTGTGTATCTCATCCCCAGGACCGAAAAAGGAAATATAAACTAGTGCGCTAGAATGGTACATGTGTCCACTTTAAGATATCAAAAATTCTAAGACGAACATATTACCATTTCGGTTTTATAGCCAAAAACTTTTTCCCCGCCTTTTACTCTAACAAAAAAAGTTTTATGGGTGTGTATCTCATCCCCAGGACCGAACCAAGAAATATAAACTAGTGGGCTAGAATGGTACATGTGTCCACTTTAAAATATAAAAAATTCTTAGACGCACATATTACCATTTCAGTTTTATGCCCAAAAACTTTTTTCGCGCCTTTTCCTTTAACAATAAATGTTTGGTGAGTGTGTATCTCATCCCCAGGACCGAACCAGGAAATATTAACTAGTGCGCTAGAATGGTACATGTGTACACTTTAAAATATTAATAATCCTTAGACGCACATATTACGATTTCGGTTTTTTAGCCAAAAACTTTTTTCGCGTCTTTCACTCTAACAAAAAAAGTTTTGATGGGTGTGTATCTCATCCCCAGGACTGAACCAAGAAATATAAGCTAAAGGGCTAGAATGGTACATTTGTCCACTTTAAAATATCAAAAATCCTTAGACGCACATATTACCATTTCAGTTAAATGGCCAAAAACTTTTTTCGCGCCTTTTACACTAACAAAAAAATTTTGGTGGGTGTGTATCTCATCCCCAGGACCAAACCAGGAAATATAAACTGGTGCGCTGAAATTGTACATGTGTCAACTTAAAAATATAAAAAGTCCTTAGACGCACATATTACCATTTCAGTTTTATGGCCAAAAACTTTTTTCGCACCTTTTACTCTAACAAAAAAAGTTTGGTGGATGTGTATTTCATCCCCAGGGCCGAACTAGGAAGTGCCAAATGGTGTGCTGGAATGGTACATGTGTCCACTATAAAATATTAAAAATTCTTAGACGCACATATTACCATTTCGGTTTTATAGCCAAAAACTTTTTTCGCGTCTTTTACTCTAACAAAAAAGTTTGGTGGGTGTGTATCTCATCCCCAGGACCGAACCAGGAAATATAAACTAGTGCGCTAGAATGGTACATGTGTCCACTATAAAATATTAAAAATTCTTAGACGCACATATTACCATTTCAGTTTTATGGCCAAAAACTTTTTTCGCACCTTTTACTCTAACAAAAAAAGTTTGGTAAATGTGTATCTCATCCCCAGGACCGAACCAGGAAATATAAACTGGTGCGCTGGAATGGTACATGTGTCCACTATAAAATATTAAAAATTCTTAGACGCACATATTACCATTTCGGTTTTTTAGCCAAAAACTTTTTTCGCGTCTTTCACTCTAACAAAAAAAGTTTTGATGGGTGTGTATCTCATCCCCAGGACTGAACCAAGAAATATAAGCTAAAGGGCTAGAATGGTACATTTGTCCACTTTAAAATATCAAAAATCCTTAGACGCACATATTACCATTTCAGTTTAGTGGCCAAAAACTTTTTTCGCACCTTTTACACTAACAAAAAAATTTTGGTGGGTGTGTATCTCATCCCCAGGACCGAACCAGGAAATATTAACTGGTGCGCTGGAATGGTACATGTGTCAACTTAAAAATATAAAAAGTCCTTAGACGCACATATTACCATTTCAGTTTTATGGCCAAAAACTTTTTTCGCGCCTTTTACTCTAACAAAAAAAGGTTGGTGGATGTGTATCTCATCCCCAGGGCCGAACTAGGAAGTGCCAAATGGTGTGCTAGAATGGTACATTTGTCCACTTTAAAATATCAAAAATCCATAGACGCACATATTACCATTTCAGTTTAATGGCCAAAAACTTTTTTCGCGCCTTTTACACTAACAAAAAAATTTTGGGGGGTGTGTATCTCATCCCCAGGACCGAACCAGGAAATATAAACTGGTGCGCTGGAATTGTACATGTGTCAACTTAAAACTATAAAAAGTCCTTAGACGCACATATTACCAGTTCAGTTTTATGGCCAAAAACTTTTTTCGCACCTTTTACTCTAACAAAAAAAGTTTGGTGGATGTGTATCTCATCCCCAGGGCCGAACTAGGAAGGGCCAAATGGTGTGCTGGAATGGTACGTGTGTCCACTATAAAATATTAAAAATTCTTAAACGCACATATTACCATTTCGGTTTTATAGCCAAAAACTTTTTTCGCGTCTTTTACTCTAACAAAAAAGTTTGGTGGGTGTGTATCTCATCCCCACGACCGAACCAGGAAATATAAACTAGTGCGCTAGAATGGTACATGTGTCCACTATAAAATATTAAAAATTCTTAGACGCACATATTACCATTTCGGTTTTATAGCCAAAAACTTTTTCCCCGCCTTTTACTCTAACAAAAAAAGTTTTATGGGTGTGTATCTCATCCCCAGGACCGAACCAAGAAATATAAACTAGTGCGCTAGAGTGGTACATGTGTCCACTTTAAGATATCAAAAATTCTAAGACGAACATATTACCATTTCGGTTTTATAGCCAAAAACTTTTTCCCCGCTTTTTACTCTAACAAAAATAGTTTGGTGGGTGTGTATCCCATCCCCAGGGCCGAACTAGGAAATGGAAACTGGTGTGCTGGAATGGTACATGTGTCAACTTAAAAATATAAAAAATCCTTAGACGCACATATTACCATTTCAGTTTTATGGCCAAAAACTTTTTTCGCGCCTTTTACTCTAACAAAAAAAGTTTGGTGGGTGTGTATCTCAGCCCCAGGACCGAACCAGGAAATATTAACTGATGCGCTGGAATAGTACATATGTCTACTATAAAATATCAAAAACTCTTAGCCGCCCATATCACGATTTCAGTTTTATGGCCAATAACTTTTTTCGCGCTTTTTACTCTAACAAAAAAAAGTTTGGTGGGTGTGTATCTCATCCCCAGGACCGAACCAGGAAATAACAACTGGTGCGCTGGATTGGTACATGTGTCCACTATAAAATTTAAAAAATTATAAGTCGCACATATTACCATTTCACTTTTATGGCCAAAAAATTATTTGGCTAATACATATTTTTCACTAAAAAAAGTTTGGTGGGTGTGTATCTCATCCCCATGGCCGAACCAGGAAGCCGCAACTAGTGCGCTAGAATGGTACATGTGTCCACTTTAAAATATAAAAAATTCTTAGACGCACATATTACCATTTCGGTTTTATAGCCAAAAACTTTTTTCGCGTCTTTTACTCTAACAAAAAAAGTTTTATGGGTGTGTATCTCATCCCCAGGACCGAACCAGGAAATAACAACTGGTGCGCTGGAATGGTACATATGTTAACTATAAAATATCAGAAATTCTTAGCCGCTCATATTACCATTTCACTTATATGGCCAAAAAATTATTTGGCTAATACATATTTTTCACTAAAAAGTTTGCTGGGTGTGTATCTTATCCCCAGGGCCGAACCAGGAAATAGCAACTAGTGCGCTAGAATGGTACATGTGTCCACTTTAAAATATAAAAAATTCTTAGACGCACATATTACCATTTCGGTTTTATAGCCAAAAACTTTTTTCGCGTCTTTTACTCTAACAAAAAAGTTTTATGGGTGTGTATCTCATCCCCAGGATCGAACCAAGAAATATAAACTAGTGGGCTAGAATGGTACATGTGTCCACTTTAAAATATTAAAAATTCTTAGACGCACATATTACCATCTCAGTTTTATGGCCAAAAACTTTTTTCGCGCCTTTTCCTTTAACAATAAATGTTTGGTGAGTGTGTATCTCATCCCCAGGACCGAACCAGGAAATATTAACTAGTGCGCTAGAATGGTACATGTGTCCACTATAAAATATCAAAAATCCTTAGACGCACATATCACGATTTCGGTTTTATAGCCAAAAACTTTTTTCGCGTCTTTCACTCTAACAAAAAAAGTTTTATGGGTGTGTATCTCATCCCCAGGACCGAACCAGGAAATAACAACTGGTGCGCTGGAATGGTACATATGTTAACTATAAAATATCAGAAATTCTTAGCCGCTCATATTACCATTTCACTTATATGGCCAAAAAATTATTTGGCTAATACATATTTTTCACTAAAAAGTTTGCTGGGTGTGTATCTTATCCCCAGGGCCGAACCAGGAAATAGCAACTAGTGCGCTAGAATGGTACATGTGTCCACTTTAAAATATAAAAAATCCTTAGACGCACATATTACCATTTCAGTTTTATGGCCAAAAACTTTTTTCGCGCCTTTTCCTTTAACAATAAATGTTTGGTGAGTGTGTATCTCATCCCCAAGACCGAACCAGGAAATATTAACTAGTGCGCTAGAATGGTACATGTGTACACTTTAAAATATCAAAAATCCTTAGACGCACATAATACGATTTCGGTTTTATAGCCAAAAACTTTTTTCGCGTCTTTCACTCTAACAAAAAAAGTTTGGTGGGTGTGTATCTCATCCCCAGGGCCGAACTAGGAAATGGAAACTGGTGTGCTGGAATGGTACATGTGTCAACTTAAAAATATAAAAAATCCTTAGACGAACATATTACCATTTCAGTTTTATGGCCAAAAACTTTTTTCGCGCCTTTTACTCTAACAAAAAAAGTTTGGTGGGTGTGTATCTCAGCCCCAGGGCCGAACTAGGAAGTGCCAAATGGTGTGCTGGAATGGTACATGTGTCCACTATAAAATATTAAAAATTCTTAGACGCACATATTACCATTTCGGTTTTATAGCCAAAAACTTTTTCCCCGCTTTTTACTCTAACAAAAATAGTTTGGTGGGTGTGTATCCCATCCCCAGGGCCGAACTAGGAAATGGAAACTGGTGTGCTGGAATGGTACATGTGTCAACTTAAAAATATAAAAAATCCTTAGACGCACATATTACCATTTCAGTTTTATGGCCAAAAACTTTTTTCGCGCCTTTTACTCTAACAAAAAAAGTTTGGTGGGTGTGTATCTCAGCCCCAGGACCGAACCAGGAAATATTAACTGATGCGCTGGAATAGTACATATGTCTACTATAAAATATCAAAAACTCTTAGCCGCCCATATCACGATTTCAGTTTTATGGCCAATAACTTTTTTCGCGCTTTTTACTCTAACAAAAAAAAGTTTGGTGGGTGTGTATCTCATCCCCAGGACCGAACCAGGAAATAACAACTGGTGCGCTGGATTGGTACATGTGTCCACTATAAAATTTAAAAAATTATAAGTCGCACATATTACCATTTCACTTTTATGGCCAAAAAATTATTTGGCTAATACATATTTTTCACTAAAAAAAGTTTGGTGGGTGTGTATCTCATCCCCATGGCCGAACCAGGAAGCCGCAACTAGTGCGCTAGAATGGTACATGTGTCCACTTTAAAATATAAAAAATTCTTAGACGCACATATTACCATTTCGGTTTTATAGCCAAAAACTTTTTTCGCGTCTTTTACTCTAACAAAAAAAGTTTTATGGGTGTGTATCTCATCCCCAGGACCGAACCAGGAAATAACAACTGGTGCGCTGGAATGGTACATATGTTAACTATAAAATATCAGAAATTCTTAGCCGCTCATATTACCATTTCACTTATATGGCCAAAAAATTATTTGGCTAATACATATTTTTCACTAAAAAGTTTGCTGGGTGTGTATCTTATCCCCAGGGCCGAACCAGGAAATAGCAACTAGTGCGCTAGAATGGTACATGTGTCCACTTTAAAATATAAAAAATTCTTAGACGCACATATTACCATTTCGGTTTTATAGCCAAAAACTTTTTTCGCGTCTTTTACTCTAACAAAAAAGTTTTATGGGTGTGTATCTCATCCCCAGGATCGAACCAAGAAATATAAACTAGTGGGCTAGAATGGTACATGTGTCCACTTTAAAATATTAAAAATTCTTAGACGCACATATTACCATCTCAGTTTTATGGCCAAAAACTTTTTTCGCGCCTTTTCCTTTAACAATAAATGTTTGGTGAGTGTGTATCTCATCCCCAGGACCGAACCAGGAAATATTAACTAGTGCGCTAGAATGGTACATGTGTCCACTATAAAATATCAAAAATCCTTAGACGCACATATCACGATTTCGGTTTTATAGCCAAAAACTTTTTTCGCGTCTTTCACTCTAACAAAAAAAGTTTTATGGGTGTGTATCTCATCCCCAGGACCGAACCAGGAAATAACAACTGGTGCGCTGGAATGGTACATATGTTAACTATAAAATATCAGAAATTCTTAGCCGCTCATATTACCATTTCACTTATATGGCCAAAAAATTATTTGGCTAATACATATTTTTCACTAAAAAGTTTGCTGGGTGTGTATCTTATCCCCAGGGCCGAACCAGGAAATAGCAACTAGTGCGCTAGAATGGTACATGTGTCCACTTTAAAATATAAAAAATCCTTAGACGCACATATTACCATTTCAGTTTTATGGCCAAAAACTTTTTTCGCGCCTTTTCCTTTAACAATAAATGTTTGGTGAGTGTGTATCTCATCCCCAAGACCGAACCAGGAAATATTAACTAGTGCGCTAGAATGGTACATGTGTACACTTTAAAATATCAAAAATCCTTAGACGCACATAATACGATTTCGGTTTTATAGCCAAAAACTTTTTTCGCGTCTTTCACTCTAACAAAAAAAGTTTGGTGGGTGTGTATCTCATCCCCAGGGCCGAACTAGGAAATGGAAACTGGTGTGCTGGAATGGTACATGTGTCAACTTAAAAATATAAAAAATCCTTAGACGAACATATTACCATTTCAGTTTTATGGCCAAAAACTTTTTTCGCGCCTTTTACTCTAACAAAAAAAGTTTGGTGGGTGTGTATCTCAGCCCCAGGACCGAACCAGGAAATATTAACTGATGCGCTGGAATAGTACATATGTCTACTATAAAATATCAAAAACTCTTAGCCGCCCATATCACGATTTCAGTTTTATGGCCAATAACTTTTTTCGCGCTTTTTAATGTAACAAAAAAAAGTTTGGTGGGTGTGTATCTCATCCCCAGGACCGAACCAGGAAATAACAACTGGTGCGCTGGATTGGTACATGTGTCCACTATAAAATTTAAAAAATTATAAGTCGCACATATTACCATTTCACTTTTATGGCCAAAAAATTATTTGGCTAATACATATTTTTCACTAAAAAAAGTTTGGTGGGTGTGTATCTCATCCCCATGGCCGAACCAGGAAGCCGCAACTAGTGCGCTAGAATGGTACATGTGTCCACTTTAAAATATAAAAAATTCTTAGACGCACATATTACCATTTCGGTTTTATAGCCAAAAACTTTTTTC
Organism: Epicampocera succincta; assembly: GCA_932526305.1. Taxonomy (NCBI): domain Eukaryota; kingdom Metazoa; phylum Arthropoda; class Insecta; order Diptera; family Tachinidae; genus Epicampocera; species Epicampocera succincta. Next base: position 982,248 of record CAKOAZ010000002.1, on the reverse strand, counting down.
GCGTCTTTTACTCTAACAAAAAAAGTTTTATTGGTGTGTATCTCATCCCCAGGACCGAACCAGGAAATAACAACTGGTGCGCTGGAATGGTACATATGTTAACTATAAAATATCAGAAATTCTTAGCCGCTCATATTACCATTTCACTTATATGGCCAAAAAATTATTTGGCTAATACATATTTTTCACTAAAAAGTTTGCTGGGTGTGTATCTTATCCCCAGGGCCGAACCAGGAAATAGCAACTAGTGCGCTAGAATGGTACATGTGTCCACTTTAAAATATAAAAAATTCTTAGACGCACATATTACCATTTCGGTTTTATAGCCAAAAACTTTTTTCGCGTCTTTTACTCTAACAAAAAAGTTTTATGGGTGTGTATCTCATCCCCAGGATCGAACCAAGAAATATAAACTAGTGGGCTAGAATGGTACATGTGTCCACTTTAAAATATAGAAAATTCTTAGACGCACATATTACCATTTCGGTTTTATAGCCAAAAACTTTTTTCGCGTCTTTTACTCTAACAAAAAAAGTTTTATGGGTGTGTATCTCATCCCCAGGATCGAACCAAGAAATATAAACTAGTGGGCTAGAATGGTACATGTGTCCACTTTAAAATATTAAAAATTCTTAGACGCACATATTACCATTTCAGTTTTATGGCCAAAAACTTTTTTCGCGCCTTTTCCTTTAACAATAAATGTTTGGTGAGTGTGTATCTCATCCCCAGGACCGAACCAGGAAATATTAACTAGTGCGCTAGAATGGTACATGTGTCCACTATAAAATATCAAAAATCCTTAGACGCACATATTACAATTTCGGTTTTATAGCCAAAAACTTTTTTCGCGTCTTTCACTCTAACAAAAAAAGTTTGGTGGGTGTGTATCTCATCCCCAGGGCCGAACTAGGAAGTGCAAACTGGTGTGCTGGAATGGTACATGTGTCCACTATAAAATATCAAAAATCCTTAGACGTACATATTACCATTTCAGTTTTATGGCCAAAAACTTTTTTCGCGTCTTTTACTCTAACAAAAAAAGTTTTATGGGTGTGTATCTGATCCCCAGGACCGAACCAAGAAATATAAACTAGTGGGCTAGAATGGTACATGTGTCCACTTTAAAATATAAAAAATTCTTAGACGCACATATTACCATTTCAGTTTTATGGCCAAAAACATTTTTCGCACCTTTTACTCTAACAAAAAAAGTTTGGTGGATGTGTATCTCATCCCCAGGGCCGAACTAGGAAGTGCCAAATGGTGTGCTGGAATGGTACATGTGTCCACTATAAAATATTAAAAATTCTTAGACGCACATATTACCATTTCGGTTTTATAGTCAAAAACTTTTTTCGCGTCTTTTACTCTAACAAAAAAGTTTGGTGGGTGTGTATCTCATCCCCAGCACCGAACCAGGAAATATAAACTAGTGCGCTAGAATGGTACATGTGTCCACTTTAAAATATAAAAAAATTCTTAGACGCACATATTACCATTTAGGTTTTATGGCCAAAAACTTTTTTCGCGTCTTTCACTCTAACAAAAAAAGTTTTGTGGGTGTGTATCTCATCCCCAGGACCGAACCAAGAAATATAAACTAGTGGGCTAGAATGGTACATGTGTCCACTTTAAAATATAAAAAATTCTTAGACGCACATATTACCATTTTAGTTTTATGGCCAAAAACTTTTTTCGCGCCTTTTCCTTTAACAATAAATGTTTGGTGAGTGTGTATCTCATCCCCAAGACCGAACCAGGAAATATTAACTAGTGCGCTAGAATGGTACATGTGTACACTTTAAAATATCAAAAATCCTTAGACGCACATAATACGATTTCGGTTTTATAGCCAAAAACTTTTTTCGCGTCTTTCACTCTAACAAAAAAAGTTTGGTGGGTGTGTATCTCATCCCCAGGGCCGAACTAGGAAGTGCCAACTGGTGTGCTGGAATGGTACATGTGTCCACTATAAAATATAAAAAATCCTTAGACGTACATATTACCATTTCAGTTTTATGGACAAAAACTTTTTTCGCGTCTTTTACTCTAACAAAAAAAGTTTTATGGGTGTGTATCTCATCCCCAGGACCGAACCAAGAAATATAAGCTAAAGGGCTAGAATGGTACATTTGTCCACTTTAAAATATCAAAAATCCTTAGACGCACATATTACCATTTCAGTTTAATGGCCAAAAACTTTTTTCGCGCCTTTTACACTAACAAAAAAATTTTGTTGGGTGTGTATCTCATCCCCAGGACCGAACCAGGAAATATAAACTGGTGCGCTGAAATTGTACATGTGTCAACTTAAAAATATAAAAAGTCCTTAGACGCACATATTACCATTTCAGTTTTATGGCCAAAAACTTTTTTCGCACCTTTTACTCTAACAAAAAAAGTTTGGTGGATGTGTATCTCATCCCCAGGGCCGAACTAGGAAGTGCCAAATGGTGTGCTGGAATGGTACATGTGTCCACTATAAAATATTAAAAATTCTTAGACGCACATATTACCATTTCGGTTTTATAGCCAAAAACTTTTTCCCCGCCTTTTACTCTAACAAAAAAAGTTTTATGGGTGTGTATCTCATCCCCAGGACCGAACCAAGAAATATAAACTAGTGGGCTAGAATGGTACATGTGTCCACTTTAAAATATTAAAAATTCTTAGACGCACATATTACCATTTCAGTTTTATGGCCAAAAACTTTTTTCGCGCCTTATCCTTTAACAATAAATGTTTGGTGAGTGTGTATCTCATCCCCAGGACCGAACCAGGAAATATTAACTAGTGCGCTAGAATGGTACATGTGTACACTTTAAAATATCAAAAATCCTTAGACGCACATATTACGATTTTGGTTTTATAGCCAAAAACTTTTTTCGCGTCTTTTACTCTAACAAAAAAAAGTTTTATGGGTGTGTATCTCATCCCCAGGACCGAACCAAGAAATATAAGCTAAAGGGCTAGAATGGTACATTTGTCCACTTTAAAATATCAAAAATCCTTAGACGCACATATTACCATTTCCGTTTAATGGCCAAAAACTTTTTTCGCGCCTTTTACACTAACAAAAAAATTTTGGTGGGTGTGTATCTCATCCCCAGGACCGAACCAGGAAATATAAACTGGTGCGCTGAAATTGTACATGTGTCAACTTAAAAATATAAAAAGTCCTTAGACGCACATATTACCATTTCAGTTTTATGGCCAAAAACTTTTTTCGCACCTTTTACTCTAACAAAAAAAGTTTGGTGGATGTGTATCTCATCCCCAGGGCCGAACTAGGAAGTGCCAAATGGTGTGCTGGAATGGTACATGTGTCCACTATAAAATATTAAAAATTCTTAGACGCACATATTACCATTTCGGTTTTATAGCCAAAAACTTTTTCCCCGCCTTTTACTCTAACAAAAAAAGTTTTATGGGTGTGTATCTCATCCCCAGGACCGAACCAAGAAATATAAACTAGTGGGCTAGAATGGTACATGTGTCCACTTTAAAATATTAAAAATTCTTAGACGCACATATTACCATTTCAGTTTTATGGCCAAAAACTTTTTCGCGCCTTATCCTTTAACAATAAATGTTTGGTGAGTGTGTATCTCATCTCCAGGACCGAACCAGGAAATATTAACTAGTGCGCTAGAATGGTACATGTGTACACTTTAAAATATCAAAAATCCTTTGACGCACATATTACGATTTCGGTTTTATAGCCAAAAACTTTTTTCGCGTCTTTCACTCTAACAAAAAAAGTTTGATGGGTGTGTATCTCATCCCCAGGACTGAATCAAGAAATATAAGCTAAAGGGCTAGAATGGTACATTTGTCCACTTTAATATATCAAAAATCCTTAGACGCACATATTACCATTTCAGTTTAATGGCCAAAAACTTTTTGCGCGCCTTTTACACTAACAAAAAAATTTTGGTGGGTGTGTATCTCATCCCCAGGGCCGAACTAGGAAGTGCCAAATGGTGTGCTGGAATGGTACATGTGTCCACTATAAAATATTAAATATTCTTCGACGCACATATTACCATTTCAGTTTTATAGCCAAAAACTTTTTTCGCGTCTTTCACTCTAACAAAAAAAGTTTGATGGGTGTGTATCTCATCCCCAGGACTGAACCAAGAAATATAAGCTAAAGGGCTAGAATGGTACATTTGTCCACTTTAAAATATCAAAAATCCTTAGACGCACATATTACCATTTCAGTTTAATGGCCAAAAACTTTTTGCGCGTCTTTTACTCTAACAAAAAAGTTTGGTGGGTGTGTATCTCATCCCCAGGACCGAACCAGGAAATATAAACTGGTGCGCTGAAATTGTACATGTGTCAACTTAAAATTATAAAAAGTCCTTAGACGCACATATTACCATTTCAGTTTTATGGCCAAAAACTTTTTTCGCACCTTTTACTCTAACAAAAAAAGTTTGGTGGATGTGTATCTCATCCCCAGGGCCGAACTAGGAAGTGCCAAATGGTGTGCTGGAATGGTACATGTGTCCACTATAAAATATTAAAAATTCTTAGACGCACATATTACCATTTCGGTTTTATAGCCAAAAACTTTTTCCCCGCCTTTTACTCTAACAAAAAAAGTTTGATGGGTGTGTATCTCATCCCCAGGACTGAATCAAGAAATATAAGCTAAAGGGCTAGAATGGTACATTTGTCCACTTTAAAATATCAAAAATCCTTAGACGCACATATTACCATTTCAGTTTAATGGCCAAAAACTTTTTGCGCGCCTTTTACACTAACAAAAAAATTTTGGTGGGTGTGTATCTCATCCCCAGGGCCGAACTAGGAAGTGCCAAATGGTGTGCTGGAATGGTACATGTGTCCACTATAAAATATTAAATATTCTTAGACGCACATATTACGATTTCGGTTTTATAGCCAAAAACTTTTTTCGCGTCTTTCACTCTAACAAAAAAAGTTTGATGGGTGTGTATCTCATCCCCAGGACTGAACCAAGAAATATAAGCTAAAGGGCTAGAATGGTACATTTGTCCACTTTAAAATATCAAAAATCCTTAGACGCACATATTACCATTTCAGTTTAATGGCCAAAAACTTTTTGCGCGTCTTTTACTCTAACAAAAAAGTTTGGTGGGTGTGTATCTCATCCCCAGGACCGAACCAGGAAATATAAACTGGTGCGCTGAAATTGTACATGTGTCAACTTAAAATTATAAAAAGTCCTTAGACGCACATATTACCATTTCAGTTTTATGGCCAAAAACTTTTTTCGCACCTTTTACTCTAACAAAAAAAGTTTGGTGGATGTGTATCTCATCCCCAGGGCCGAACTAGGAAGTGCCAAATGGTGTGCTGGAATGGTACATGTGTCCACTATAAAATATTAAAAATTCTTAGACGCACATATTACCATTTCGGTTTTATAGCCAAAAACTTTTTCCCCGCCTTTTACTCTAACAAAAAAAGTTTTATGGGTGTGTATCTCATCCCCAGGACCGAACCAAGAAATATAAACTAGTGGGCTAGAATGGTACATGTGTCCACTTTAAAATATTAAAAATTCTTAGACGCACATATTACCATTTCAGTTTTATGGCCAAAAACTTTTTTCGCGCCTTATCCTTTAACAATAAATGTTTGGTGAGTGTGTATCTCATCCCCAGGACCGAACCAGGAAATATTAACTAGTGCGCTAGAATGGTACATGTGTACACTTTAAAATATCAAAAATCCTTTGACGCACATATTACGATTTCGGTTTTATAACCAAAAACTTTTTTCGCGTCTTTCACTCTAACAAAAAAAGTTTGATGGGTGTGTATCTCATTCCCAGGACTGAACCAAGAAATATAAGCTAAAGGGCTAGAATGGTACATTTGTCCACTTTAAAATATCAAAAATCCTTAGACGCACATATTACCATTTCAGTTTAATGGCCAAAAACTTTTTTCGCGCCTTTTACACTAACAACAAAATTTTGGTGGGTGTGTATCTCATCCCCAGGACCGAACCAGGAAATATAAACTGGTGCGCTGAAATTGTACATGTGTCAACTTAAAAATATAAAAAGTCCTTAGACGCACATATTACCATTTCAGTTTTATGGCCAAAAACTTTTTTCGCACCTTTTACTCTAACAAAAAAAGTTTGGTGGATGTGTATCTCATCCCCAGGGCCGAACTAGGAAGTGCCAAATGGTGTGCTGGAATGGTACATGTGTCCACTATAAAATATTAAAAATTCTTAGACGCACATATTACAATTTCGGTTTTATAGCCAAAAACTTTTTTCGCGTCTTTTACTCTAACAAAAAAAGTTTGGTGGGTGTGTATCTCATCCCCAGGACCGAACCAGGAAATATAAACTGGTGCGCTGGAATGGTACAGGTTTCAACTTAAAAATATAAAAAATCCTTAACGCACATATTACCATTTCGGTTTTATAGCCAAAAACTTTTTCCCCGCCTTTTACTCTAACAAAAAAAGTTTTATGGGTGTGTATCTCATCCCCAGGACCGAACCAAGAAATATAAACTAGTGGGCTAGAATGGTACATGTGTCCACTTTAAAATATTAAAAATTCTTAGACGCACATATTACCATTTCAGTTTTATGGCCAAAAACTTTTTTCGCGCCTTATCCTTTAACAATAAATGTTTGGTGAGTGTGTATCTCATCCCCAGGACCGAACCAGGAAATAGCAACTAGTGCGCTAGAATGGTACATGTGTCCACTTTAAAATATCAAAAATCCTTAGACGCACATATTACGATTTCGGTTTTATAGCCAAAAACTTTTTTCGCGTCTTTCACTCTAACAAAAAAAGTTTGGTGGGTGTGTATCTCATCCCCAGGGCCGAACTAGGAAGTGCCAACTGGTGTGCTGGAATGGTACATGTGTCCACTATAAAATATCAAAAATCCTTAGACGCACATATTACGATTTCAGTTTTATGGCCAAAAACTTTTTTCGCGCCTTTTACACTAACAAAAAATTTTTGGTGGGTGTGTATCTCATCCCCAGGACTGAACCAGGAAATATAAACTATTACGCTAGAATGGTACATGTGTACACTTTAAAATATCAAAAATCCCTAGACGCACATATTACAATTTCGGTTTTATAGCCAAAAACTTTTTTCGCGTCTTTTACTCTAACAAAAAAAGTTTGGTGGGTGTGTATCTCATCCCCAGGACTGAGCCAGGAAATATAAACTAGTGCGCTAGAATGGAACATGTGTCCACTATAAAATATCAAAAATCCTTAGACGCACATATTACGATTTCGGTTTTATAGCCAAAAACTTTTTTCGCGTCTTTCACTCTAACAAAAAAAGTTTGATAGGTGTGTATCTCATCCCCAGGGCCGAACTAGGAAGTGCCAACTGGTGTGCTAGAATGGTACATGTGTCCACTATAAAATATCAAAAATCCTTAGACGTACATATTACCATTTCAGTTTTATGGCCAAAAACTTTTTTCGCCCCTTTTACACAAACAAAAAAATTTTGATGGTTGTGTATCTCATCCCCATGACCGAACCAGGAAATATTAGCCAGTGCGTTAGAATGGTACATGTGTCCACTATAAAATATCAAAAATTCTTAGACGCACATATTACCATTTCAGTTTTATGGCCAAAAACTTTTTTCGCGTCTTTCACTCTAACAAAAAAAGTTTGATAGGTGTGTATCTCATCCCCAGGGCCGAACTAGGAAGTGCCAACTAGTGTGCTAGAATGGTACATGTGTCCACTATAAAATATCAAAAATCCTTAGACGTACATATTACCATTTCAGTTTTATGGCCAAAAACTTTTTTCGCCCCTTTTACACAAACAAAAAAATTTTGGTGGTTGTGTATCTCATCCCCATGACCGAACCAGGAAATATTAGCCAGTGCGCTAGAATGGTACATGTGTCCACTATAAAATATCAAAAATCCTTAGACGCACATATTACCATTTCGGTTTTATAGCCAAAAACTTTTTCCCCGCCTTTTACTCTAACAAAAAAAGTTTTATGGGTGTGTATCTCATCCCCAGGACCGAACCAAGAAATATAAACTAGTGGGCTAGAATGGTACATGTGTCCACTTTAAAATATTAAAAATTCTTAGACGCACATATTACAATTTCGGTTTTATAGCCAAAAACTTTTCTCGCGCCTTTTTCTTTAACAATAAATGTTTGGTGAGTGTGTATCTCATCCCCAGGACCGAACCAGGAAATATAAACTGGTGCGCTGAAATTGTACATGTGTCAACTTAAAAATATAAAAAGTCCTTAGACGCACATATTACCATTTCAGTTTTATGGCCAAAAACTCTTTTCGCCCCTTTTACTCTAATAAAAAAAGTTTGGTGGATGTGTATCTCATCCCCAGGGCCGAACTAGGAAGTGCCAAATGGTGTGCTGGAATGGTACATGTGTCCACTATAAAATATTAAAAATTCTTAGACGCACATATTACCATTTCGGTTTTATAGCCAAAAACTTTTTTCGCGCCTTTTACACTAACAACAAAATTTTGGTGGGTGTGTATCTCATCCCCAGGACCGAACCAGGAAATATAAACTGGTGCGCTGAAATTGTACATGTGTCAACTTAAAAATATAAAAAGTCCTTAGACGCACATATTACCATTTCAGTTTTATGGCCAAAAACTTTTTTCGCACCTTTTACTCTAACAAAAAAAGTTTGGTGGATGTGTATCTCATCCCCAGGGCCGAACTAGGAAGTGCCAAATGGTGTGCTGGAATGGTACATGTGTCCACTATAAAATATTAAAAATTCTTAGACGCACATATTACAATTTCGGTTTTATAGCCAAAAACTTGTTTCGCGTCTTTTACTCTAACAAAAAAAGTTTGGTGGGTGTGTATCTCATCCCCAGGACCGAACCAGGAAATATAAACTGGTGCGCTGGAATGGTACAGGTTTCAACTTAAAAATATAAAAAATCCTTAACGCACATATTACCATTTCGGTTTTATAGCCAAAAACTTTTTCCCCGCCTTTTCTCTAACAAAAAAAGTTTTATGGGTGTGTATCTCATCCCCAGGACCGAACCAAGAAATATAAACTAGTGGGCTAGAATGGTACATGTGTCCACTTTAAAATATTAAAAATTCTTAGACGCACATATTACCATTTCAGTTTTATGGCCAAAAACTTTTTTCGCGCCTTATCCTTTAACAATAAATGTTTGGTGAGTGTGTATCTCATCCCCAGGACCGAACCAGGAAATAGCAACTAGTGCGCTAGAATGGTACATGTGTCCACTTTAAAATATCAAAAATCCTTAGACGCACATATTACGATTTCGGTTTTATAGCCAAAAACTTTTTTCGCGTCTTTCACTCTAACAAAAAAAGTTTGGTGGGTGTGTATCTCATCCCCAGGGCCGAACTAGGAAGTGCCAACTGGTGTGCTGGAATGGTACATGTGTCCACTATAAAATATCAAAAATCCTTAGACGCACATATTACGATTTCAGTTTTATGGCCAAAAACTTTTTTCGCGCCTTTTACACTAACAAAAAATTTTTGGTGGGTGTGTATCTCATCCCCAGGACTGAACCAGGAAATATAAACTATTACGCTAGAATGGTACATGTGTACACTTTAAAATATCAAAAATCCCTAGACGCACATATTACAATTTCGGTTTTATAGCCAAAAACTTTTTTCGCGTCTTTTACTCTAACAAAAAAAGTTTGGTGGGTGTGTATCTCATCCCCAGGACTGAGCCAGGAAATATAAACTAGTGCGCTAGAATGGAACATGTGTCCACTATAAAATATCAAAAATCCTTAGACGCACATATTACGATTTCGGTTTTATAGCCAAAAACTTTTTTCGCGTCTTTCACTCTAACAAAAAAAGTTTGATAGGTGTGTATCTCATCCCCAGGGCCGAACTAGGAAGTGCCAACTGGTGTGCTAGAATGGTACATGTGTCCACTATAAAATATCAAAAATCCTTAGACGTACATATTACCATTTCAGTTTTATGGCCAAAAACTTTTTTCGCCCCTTTTACACAAACAAAAAAATTTTGGTGGTTGTGTATCTCATCCCCATGACCGAACCAGGAAATATTAGCCAGTGCGCTAGAATGGTACATGTGTCCACTATAAAATATCAAAAATTCTTAGACGCACATATTACCATTTCAGTTTTATGGCCAAAAACTTTTTTCGCGCCTTTTACTCTAACAAAAAAAGTTTGGTGGGTGTGTATCTCATCCCCAGGGCCGAACTAGGAAGTGCCAACTGGTGCGCTAGAATGGTACATGTGTACACTTTAAAATATCAAAAATCCCTAGACGCACATATTACAATTTCGGTTTTATAGCCAAAAACTTTTTTCGCGCCTTTTTCTTTAACAATAAATGTTTGGTGAGTGTGTATCTCATCCCCAGGACCGAACCAGGAAATATTAACTAGTGCGCTAGAATGGAACATGTGTCCACTATAAAATATCAAAAATCCTTAGACGCACATATTACGATTTCGGTTTTATAGCCAAAAACTTTTTTCGCGTCTTTCACTCTAACAAAAAAAGTTTGATAGGTGTGTATCTCATCCCCAGGGCCGAACTAGGAAGTGCCAACTGGTGTGCTAGAATGGTACATGTGTCCACTATAAAATATCAAAAATCCTTAGACGTACATATTACCATTTCAGTTTTATGGCCAAAAACTTTTTTCGCCCCTTTTACACAAACAAAAAAATTTTGGTGGTTGTGTATCTCATCCCCATGACCGAACCAGGAAATATTAGCCAGTGCGCTAGAATGGTACATGTGTCCACTATAAAATATCAAAAATTCTTAGACGCACATATTACCATTTCAGTTTTATGGCCAAAAACTTTTTTCGCGCCTTTTACTCTAACAAAAAAAGTTTGGTGGGTGTGTATCTCATCCCCAGGGCCGAACTAGGAAGTGCCAACTGGTGCGCTAGAATGGTACATGTGTACACTTTAAAATATCAAAAATCCTTTGACGCACATATTACCATTTCGGTTTTATAGCCAAAAACTTTTTTCGCGTCTTTAACTCTAACAAAAAACTCTGGTGGGTGTGTATCTCATCCCCAGGACCGAACCAGGAAATATTAACTAGTGCGCTAGAATGTTACATGTGTCCACTATAAAATATCAAAAATTCTTAGACGCACATATTACCATTTCAGTTTTATGGCCAAAAACTTTTTTCGCGCCTTTTACTCTAACAAAAAAAGTTTGGTAGGTGTGTATCTCATCCCCAGGGCTGAACCAGGAAATATAAACTAAAGGGCTGGAATGGTACATTTGTCAACTTTAAAATATTAAAAATTCTTAGACGCACATATTACCATTTCGGTTTTATAGCCAAAAACTTTTTCCCCGCCTTTTACTCTAACAAAAAAAGTTTTATGGGTGTGTATCTCATCCCCAGGACCGAACCAAGAAATATAAACTAGTGGGCTAGAATGGTACATGTGTCCACTTTAAAATATTAAAAATTCTTAGACGCACATATTACCATTTCAGTTTTATGGCCAAAAACTTTTTTCGCGCCTTATCCTTTAACAATAAATGTTTGGTGAGTGTGTATCTCATCCCCAGGACCGAACCAGGAAATATTAACTAGTGCGCTAGAATGGTACATGTGTACACTTTAAAATATCAAAAATCCTTAGACGCACATATTACGATTTTGGTTTTATAGCCAAAAACTTTTTTCGCGTCTTTTACTCTAACAAAAAAAGTTTTATGGGTGTGTATCTCATCCCCAGGACCGAACCAAGAAATATAAGCTAAAGGGCTAGAATGGTACATTTGTCCACTTTAAAATATCAAAAATCCTTAGACGCACATATTACCATTTCAGTTTAATGGCCAAAAACTTTTTTCGCGCCTTTTACACTAACAAAAAAATTTTGGTGGGTGTGTATCTCATCCCCAGGACCGAACCAGGAAATATAAACTGGTGCGCTGAAATTGTACATGTGTCAACTTAAAAATATAAAAAGTCCTTAGACGCACATATTACCATTTCAGTTTTATGGCCAAAAACGCTTTTCGCCCCTTTTACTCTAACAAAAAAAGTTTGGTGGATGTGTATCTCATCCCCAGGGCCGAACTAGGAAGTGCCAAATGGTGTGCTGGAATGGTACATGTGTCCACTATAAAATATTAAAAATTCTTAGACGCACATATTACCATTTCGGTTTTATAGCCAAAAACTTTTTCCCCGCCTTTTACTCTAACAAAAAAAGTTTTATGGGTGTGTATCTCATCCCCAGGACCGAACCAAGAAATATAAACTAGTGGGCTAGAATGGTACATGTCTCCACTTTAAAATATTAAAAATTCTTAGACGCACATATTACCATTTCAGTTTTATGGCCAAAAACTTTTTTCGCGCCTTATCCTTTAACAATAAATGTTTGGTGAGTGTGTATCTCATCTCCAGGACCGAACCAGGAAATATTAACTAGTGCGCTAGAATGGTACATGTGTACACTTTAAAATATCAAAAATCCTTTGACGCACATATTACGATTTCGGTTTTATAGCCAAAAACTTTTTTCGCGTCTTTCACTCTAACAAAAAAAGTTTGATGGGTGTGTATCTCATCCCCAGGACTGAATCAAGAAATATAAGCTAAAGGGCTAGAATGGTACATTTGTCCACTTTAAAATATCAAAAATCCTTAGACGCACATATTATAATTTCAGTTTAATGGCCAAAAACTTTTTGCGCGCCTTTTACACTAACAAAAAAATTTTGGTGGGTGTGTATCTCATCCACAGGGCCGAACTAGGAAGTGCCAAATGGTGTGCTGGAATGGTACATGTGTCCACTATAAAATATTAAATATTCTTAGACGCACATATTACGATTTCGGTTTTATAGCCAAAAACTTTTTTCGCGTCTTTCACTCTAACAAAAAAAGTTTGATGGGTGTGTATCTCATCCCCAGGACTGAACCAAGAAATATAAGCTAAAGGGCTAGAATGGTACATTTGTCCACTTTAAAATATCAAAAATCCTTAGACGCACATATTACCATTTCAGTTTATTGGCCAAAAACTTTTTGCGCGTCTTTTACTCTAACAAAAAAGTTTGGTGGGTGTGTATCTCATCCCCAGGACCGAACCAGGAAATATAAACTGGTGCGCTGAAATTGTACATGTGTCAACTTAAAATTATAAAAAGTCCTTAGACGCACATATTACCATTTCAGTTTTATGGCCAAAAACTTTTTTCGCACCTTTTACTCTAACAAAAAAAGTTTGGTGGATGTGTATCTCATCCCCAGGGCCGAACTAGGAAGTGCCAAATGGTGTGCTGGAATGGTACATGTGTCCACTATAAAATATTAAAAATTCTTAGACGCACATATTACCATTTCGGTTTTATAGCCAAAAACTTTTTCCCCGCCTTTTACTCTAACAAAAAAAGTTTTATGGGTGTGTATCTCATCCCCAGGACCGAACCAAGAAATATAAACTAGTGGGCTAGAATGGTACATGTGTCCACTTTAAAATATTAAAAATTCTTAGACGCACATATTACCATTTCAGTTTTATGGCCAAAAACTTTTTTCGCGCCTTATCCTTTAACAATAAATGTTTGGTGAGTGTGTATCTCATCCCCAGGACCGAACCAGGAAATATTAACTAGTGCGCTAGAATGGTACATGTGTACACTTTAAAATATCAAAAATCCTTTGACGCACATATTACGATTTCGGTTTTATAGCCAAAAACTTTTTTCGCGTCTTTCACTCTAACAAAAAAAGTTTGATGGGTGTGTATCTCATTCCCAGGACTGAACCAAGAAATATAAGCTAAAGGGCTAGAATGGTACATTTGTCCACTTTAAAATATCAAAAATCCTTAGACGCACATATTACCATTTCAGTTTAATGGCCAAAAACTTTTTTCGCGCCTTTTACACTTACAACAAAATTTTGGTTGGTGTGTATCTCATCCCCAGGACCGAACCAGGAAATATAAACTGGTGCGCTGAAATTGTACATGTGTCAACTTAAAATTATGAAAAGTCCTCAGACGCACATATTACCATTTCAGTTTTATGGCCAAAAACTTTTTTCGCACCTTTTACTCTAACAAAAAAAGTTTGGTGGATGTGTATCTCATCCCCAGGGCCGAACTAGGAAGTGCCAAATGGTGTGCTGGAATGGTACATGTGTCCACTATAAAATATTAAATATTCTTAGACGCACATATTACGATTTCGGTTTTATAGCCAAAAACTTTTTTCGCGTCTTTCACTCTAACAAAAAAAGTTTGATGGGTGTGTATCTCATCCCCAGGACTGAACCAAGAAATATAGGCTAAAGGGCTAGAATGGTACATTTGTCCACTTTAAAATATCAAAAATCCTTAGACGCACATATTACCATTTCAGTTTTATGGCCAAAAACTTTTTTCGCGCCTTATCCTTTAACAATAAATGTTTGGTGAGTGTGTATCTCATCTCCAGGAGCGAACCAGGAAATATTAACTAGTGCGCTGAAATTGTACATGTGTCAACTTAAAAATATAAAAAGTCCTTAGACGCACATATTACCATTTCAGTTTTATGGCCAAAAACTTTTTTCGCACCTTTTACTCTAACAAAAAAAGTTTGGTGGATGTGTATCTCATCCCCAGGGCCGAACTAGGAAGTGCCAAATGGTGTGCTGGAATGGTACATGTGTCCACTATAAAATATTAAATATTCTTAGACGCACATATTACGATTTCGGTTTTATAGCCAAAAACTTTTTTCGCGTCTTTTACTCTAACAAAAAAAGTTTTATGGGTGTGTATCTCATCCCCAGGACCGAACCAAGAAATATAAACTAGTGGGCTAGAATGGTACATGTGTCCACTTTAAAATATTAAAAATTCTTAGACGCACATATTACCATTTCAGTTTTATGGCCAAAAACTTTTTTCGCGCCTTATCCTTTAACAATAAATGTTTGGTGAGTGTGTATCTCATCTCCAGGACCGAACCAGGAAATATTAACTAGTGCGCTAGAATGGTACATGTGTACACTTTAAAATATCAAAAATCCTTAGACGCACATATTATAATTTCAGTTTAATGGCCAAAAACTTTTTGCGCGCCTTTTACACTAACAAAAAAATTTTGGTGGGTGTGTATCTCATCCACAGGGCCGAACTAGGAAGTGCCAAATGGTGTGCTGGAATGGTACATGTGTCCACTATAAAATATTAAATATTCTTAGACGCACATATTACGATTTCGGTTTTATAGCCAAAAACTTTTTTCGCGTCTTTCACTCTAACAAAAAAAGTTTGATGGGTGTGTATCTCATCCCCAGGACTGAACCAAGAAATATAAGCTAAAGGGCTAGAATGGTACATTTGTCCACTTTAAAATATCAAAAATCCTTAGACGCACATATTACCATTTCAGTTTATTGGCCAAAAATTTTTGCGCGTCTTTTACTCTAACAAAAAAGTTTGGTGGGTGTGTATCTCATCCCCAGGACCGAACCAGGAAATATAAACTGGTGCGCTAAAATTGTACATGTGTCAACTTAAAATTATAAAAAGTCCTTAGACGCACATATTACCATTTCAGTTTTATGGCCAAAAACTTTTTTCGCACCTTTTACTCTAATAAAAAAAGTTTGGTGGATGTGTATCTCATCCCCAGGGCCGAACTAGGAAGTGCCAAATGGTGTGCTGGAATGGTACATGTGTCCACTATAAAATATTAAAAATTCTTATACGCACATATTACCATTTCGGTTTTATAGCCAAAAACTTTTTCCCCGCCTTTTACTCTAACAAAAAAAGTTTTATGGGTGTGTATCTCATCCCCAGGACCGAACCAAGAAATATAAACTAGTGGGCTAGAATGGTACATGTGTCCACTTTAAAATATTAAAAATTCTTAGACGCACATATTACCATTTCAGTTTTATGGCCAAAAACTTTTTTCGCGCCTTATCCTTTAACAATAAATGTTTGGTGAGTGTGTATCTCATCCCCAGGACCGAACCAGGAAATATTAACTAGTGCGCTAGAATGGTACATGTGTACACTTTAAAATATCAAAAATCCTTTGACGCACATATTACGATTTCGGTTTTATAGCCAAAAACTTTTTTCGCGTCTTTCACTCTAACAAAAAAAGTTTGATGGGTGTGTATCTCATTCCCAGGACTGAACCAAGAAATATAAGCTTAAGGGCTAGAATGGTACATTTGTCCACTTTAAAATATCAAAAATCCTTAGACGCACATATTACCATTTCAGTTTAATGGCCAAAAACTTTTTTCGCGCCTTTTACACTTACAACAAAATTTTGGTTGGTGTGTATCTCATCCCCAGGACCGAACCAGGAAATATAAACTGGTGCGCTGAAATTGTACATGTGTCAACTTAAAAATATAAAAAGTCCTTAGACGCACATATTACCATTTCAGTTTTATGGCCAAAAACTTTTTTCGCACCTTTTACTCTAACAAAAAAAGTTTGGTGGATGTGTACTCATCCCTAGGGCCGAACTAGGAAGTGCCAAATGGTGTGCTGGAATGGTACATGTGTCCACTATAAAATATTAAAAATTCTTAGACGCACATATTACCATTTCGGTTTTATAGCCAAAAACTTTTTCCCCGCCTTTTACTCTAACAAAAAAAGTTTTATGGGTGTGTATCTCATCCCCAGGACCGAACCAAGAAATATAAACTAGTGGGCTAGAATGGTACATGTGTCCACTTTAAAATATTAAAAATTCTTAGACGCACATATTACCATTTCAGTTTTATGGCCAAAAACTTTTTTCGCGCCTTATCCTTTAACAATAAATGTTTGGTGAGTGTGTATCTCATCCCCAGGACCGAACCAGGAAATATTAACTAGTGCGCTAGAATGGTACATTTGTACACTTTAAAATATCAAAAATCCTTAGACGCACATATTACGATTTCGGTTTTATAGCCAAAAACTTTTTTCGCGTCTTTCACTCTAACAAAAAAAGTTTGGTGGGTGTGTATCTCATCCCCAGGGCCGAACTAGGAAGTGCCAACTGGTGTGCTGGAATGGTACATGTGTCCACTATAAAATATCAAAAATCCTTAGACGCAAATATTACCATTTCAGTTTTATGACCAAAAACTTTTTTCGCGCCTTTTACACTAACAAAAAAATTTTGGTGGGTGTGTATCTCATCCCCAGGACCGAACCAGGAAATATAAACTGGTGCGCTGGAATGGTACACGTGTCAACTTAAAAATATAAAAAATCCTTAGACGCACATATTACCATTTCAGTTTTATGGCCAAAAACTTTTTTCGCGCCTTTTACTCTAACAAAAAAAGGTTGGTGGATGTGTATCTCATCCCCAGGGCCGAACTAGGAAGTGCCAAATGGTGCGCTGGAATGGTATATGTGTCAACTTTAAAATATCAAAAATCCTTAGACGCACATATTACCATTTCAGTTTAATGGCCAAAAACTTTTTTCGCGCCTTTTACTCTAACAAAAAAATTTTGGTGGGTATGTATCTCATCCCCAGGACCGAACCAAGAAATATAAACTAGTGGGCTAGAATGGTATATGTGTCCACTTTAAAATATAAAAAATTCTTAGACGCACATAATTCCATTTCAGTTTTATGGCCAAAAACTTTTTTCGCGCCTTTTTCTTTAACAATAAATGTTTGGTGAGTGTGTATCTCATCCCCAGGACCGAACCAGGAAATATTAACTAGTGCGCTAGAATGGTACATGTGTACACTTTAAAATACCAAAAATCCTTAGACGCACATATTACGATTTCGGTTTTATAGCCAAAAACTTTTTTCGCGTCTTTCACTCTAACAAAAAAAGTTTGATAGGTGTGTATCTCATCCCCAGGGCCGAACTAGGAAGTGCCAACTGGTGTGCTAGAATGGTACATGTGTCCACTATAAAATATCAAAAATCCTTAGACGTACATATTACCATTTCAGTTTTATGGCCAAAAACTTTTTTCGCCCCTTTTACACAAACAAAAAAATTTTGGTGGTTGTGTATCTCATCCCCATGACCGAACCAGGAAATATTAGCCAGAGCGCTAGAATGGTACATGTGTCCACTATAAAATATCAAAAATTCTTAGACGCACATATTACCATTTCAGTTTTATGGCCAAAAACTTTTTTCGCGCCTTTTACTCTAACAAAAAAAGTTTGGTGGGTGTGTATCTCATCCCCAGGGCCGAACTAGGAAGTGCCAACTGGTGTGCTGGAATGGTACATGTGTCCACTTTAAAATATCAAAAATTCTTAGACGCACATATTACCATTTCGGTTTTGTAGCCAAAAACTTTTTTCGCGTCTTTTACTCTAACAAAAAACTTTGGTGGGTGTGTATCTCATCCCCAGGATCGAACCAGGAAATATAAACTAGTGCGCTAGAATGGTACATGTTTACACTTTAAAATATCAAAAATCTCTAGACGCACATATTACAATTTCGGTTTTATAGCCAAAAACTTTTTTCGCGTCTTTCACTCTAACAAAAAAAGTTTGGTGGGTGTGTATCTCATCCCCAGGACTGAACCAGGAAATATAAGCTAGTGCGCTAGAATGGTACATGTGTACACTTTAAAATATCAAAAATCCTTAGACCCTCATATTACAATTTCGGTTTTATAGCCAAAAACTTTTTTCGCGTCTTTCACTCTAACAAAAAAAGTTTGGTGGGTGTGTATCTCATCCCCAGGACCGAACCAGGAAATATAAACTGGTGCGCTGGAATGGTACACGTGTCAACTTAAAAATATAAAAAATTCTTAGACGCACATATTACCATTTCAGTTTTATAGCCAAAAACTTTTTTCGCGTCTTTCACTCTAACAAAAAAAGTTTGGTGGGTGTGTATCTCATCCCCAGGGCCGAACTAGGAAGTGCCAACTGGTGTGCTAGAATGGTACATGTGTCCACTATAAAATATCAAAAATCCTTAGACGTACATATTACATTTCAGTTTTATGGCCAAAAACTTTTTTCGCCCCTTTTACACAAACAACAAAAATTTTGGTGGTTGTGTATCTCATCCCCATGACCGAACCAGGAAATATAAACTAGTGCGCTAGAATGGTACATGTGTCCACTATAAAATATCAAAAATTCTTAGACGCACATATTACCATTTCAGTTTTATGGTCAAAAACTTTTTTCGCGCCTTTTACTCTAACAAAAAAAGTTTGGTGGGTGTGTATCTCATCCCCAGGGCCGAACTAGGAAGTGCCAACTGGTGTGGTGGAATGGTACATGTGTCCACTTTAAAATATCAAAAATTCTTAGACGCACATATTACCATTTCGGCTTTATAGCAAAAAACTTTTTTCGCGTCTATTACTCTAACAAAAAACTTTGGTGGGTGTGTATCTCATCCCCAGGACCGAACCAGGAAATATAAACTAGTGCGCTAGAATGGTACATGTGTCCACTATAAAATATCAAAAATTCTTAGACGCACATATTACCATTTCAGTTTTATGGCCAAAAACTTTGTTCGCGCCTTTTACTCTAACAAAAAAAGTTTGGTAGGTGTGTATCTCATCCCCAGGGCTGAACTAGGAAGTGCCAACTGGTGTGCTGGAATGGTACATGTGTACACTATAAAATATCAAAAATCCTTAGACGCACATATTACCATTTCAGTTTTATGGCCAAAAACTTTTTTCGCGCCTTTTACACTAACAAAAAAATTTTGGTGGGTGTGTATCTCATCCCCAGGACTGAACGAGGAAATATAAACTAGTACGCTAGAATGGTACATGTGTACACTTTAAAATATTAAAAATCCCTAGACGCACATATTACAATTTCGGTTTTATAGCCAAAAACTTTTTTCGCGTATTTCACTCTAACAAAAAACTTTGGTGGGTGTGTATCTCATCCCCAGGACCGAACCAGGAAATATAAACTAGTGCGCTAGAATGGTACATGTGTACACTTTAAAATATCAAAAATCCCTAGACGCACATATTACAATTTCGGTTTTATAGCCAAAAACTTTTTTCGCGTCTTTCACTCTAACAAAAAAAGGTTGGTGGGTGTGTATCTCATCCCCAGGACCGAACCAGGAAATATAAACTGGTGCGCTGGAATGGTACACGTGTCAACTTAAAAATATAAAAAATCCTTAGACGCACATATTACCATTTCAGTTTTATGGCCAAAAACTTTTTTCGCGCCTTTTACTCTAACAAAAAAAGGTTGGTGGATGTGTATCTCATCCCCAGGGCCGAACCAAGAAATATAAGCTAAAGGGCTGGAATGGTACATTTGTCCACTTTAAAATATCAAAAATCCTTAGACGCACATATTACCATTTCAGTTTAATGGCCAAAAACTTTTTTCGCGCCTTTTACACTAACAAAAAAATTTTGTGGGTGTGTATTTCATCCCCAGGACCGAACCAGGAAATATTAACTAATGCGCTGGAATGGTACATGTGTCAACTTAAAAATATAAAAAGTCCTTAGACGCACATATTACCATTTCAGTTTTATGGCCAAAAACTATTTTCGCGCCTTTTACTCTAAAAAAAAAGGTTGGTGAATGTGTATCTCATCCCTAGGGCCGAACTAGGAAGTGCCAAATGGTGTGCTGGAATGGTACATATGTCCACTATAAAATATTAAAAATTCTTAGACGCACATATTACCATTTAAGTTTTATAGCCAAAAACTTTTTTCGCGTCTTTCAATCTAACAAAAAAAGTTTGGTGGGTGTGTATCTCATCCCCAGGGCCGAACCAGGAAATATTAACTAGTGCGCTAGAATGGTACATGTGTACACTTTAAAATATCAAAAATCCTTAGACGCACATATTACGATTTCGGTTTTATAGCCAAAAACTTTTTTCGCGTCTTTCACTCTAACAAAAAAAGTTTGATAGGTGTGTATCTCATCCCCAGGGCCGAACTAGGAAGTGCCAACTGGTGTGCTAGAATGGTACATGTGTCCACTATAAAATATCAAAAATCCTTAGACGCACATATTACCATTTCAGTTTTATGGCCAAAAACTTTTTTCGCGCCTTTTACTCTAACAAAAAAAGTTTGGTAGGTGTGTATCTCATCCCCAGGGCTGAACTAGGAAGTGCCAACTGGTGTGCTGGAATGGTACATGTGTACACTATAAAATATCAAAAATCCTTAGACGCACATATTACCATTTCAGTTTTATGACCAAAAACTTTTTTCGCCCCTTTTACACAAACAAAAAAATTTTGGTGGTTGTGTATCTCATCCCCATGACCGAACCAGGAAATATTAGCCAGAGCGCTAGAATGGTACATGTGTCCACTATAAAATATCAAAAATTCTTAGACGCACATATTACCATTTCAGTTTTATGGCCAAAAACTTTTTTCGCGCCTTTTACTCTAACAAAAAAAGTTTGGTGGGTGTGTATCTCATCCCCAGGGCCGAACTAGGAAGTGCCAACTGGTGTGCTGGAATGGTACATGTGTCCACTTTAAAATATCAAAAATTCTTAGACGCACATATTACCATTTCGGTTTTGTAGCCAAAAACTTTTTTCGCGTCTTTTACTCTAACAAAAAACTTTGGTGGGTGTGTATCTCATCCCCAGGATCGAACCAGGAAATATAAACTAGTGCGCTAGAATGGTACATGTTTACACTTTAAAATATCAAAAATCTCTAGACGCACATATTACAATTTCGGTTTTATAGCCAAAAACTTTTTTCGCGTCTTTCACTCTAACAAAAAAAGTTTGGTGGGTGTGTATCTCATCCCCAGGACTGAACCAGGAAATATAAGCTAGTGCGCTAGAATGGTACATGTGTACACTTTAAAATATCAAAAATCCTTAGACCCTCATATTACAATTTCGGTTTTATAGCCAAAAACTTTTTTCGCGTCTTTCACTCTAACAAAAAAAGTTTGGTGGGTGTGTATCTCATCCCCAGGACCGAACCAGGAAATATAAACTGGTGCGCTGGAATGGTACACGTGTCAACTTAAAAATATAAAAAATTCTTAGACGCACATATTACCATTTCAGTTTTATAGCCAAAAACTTTTTTCGCGTCTTTCACTCTAACAAAAAAAGTTTGGTGGGTGTGTATCTCATCCCCAGGGCCGAACTAGGAAGTGCCAACTGGTGTGCTAGAATGGTACATGTGTCCACTATAAAATATCAAAAATCCTTAGACGTACATATTACATTTCAGTTTTATGGCCAAAAACTTTTTTCGCCCCTTTTACACAAACAAAAAAAATTTTGGTGGTTGTGTATCTCATCCCCATGACCGAACCAGGAAATATAAACTAGTGCGCTAGAATGGTACATGTGTCCACTATAAAATATCAAAAATTCTTAGACGCACATATTACCATTTCAGTTTTATGGTCAAAAACTTTTTTCGCGCCTTTTACTCTAACAAAAAAAGTTTGGTGGGTGTGTATCTCATCCCCAGGGCCGAACTAGGAAGTGCCAACTGGTGTGGTGGAATGGTACATGTGTCCACTTTAAAATATCAAAAATTCTTAGACGCACATATTACCATTTCGGCTTTATAGCAAAAAACTTTTTTCGCGTCTATTACTCTAACAAAAAACTTTGGTGGGTGTGTATCTCATCCCCAGGACCGAACCAGGAAATATAAACTAGTGCGCTAGAATGGTACATGTGTCCACTATAAAATATCAAAAATTCTTAGACGCACATATTACCATTTCAGTTTTATGGCCAAAAACTTTGTTCGCGCCTTTTACTCTAACAAAAAAAGTTTGGTAGGTGTGTATCTCATCCCCAGGGCTGAACTAGGAAGTGCCAACTGGTGTGCTGGAATGGTACATGTGTACACTATAAAATATCAAAAATCCTTAGACGCACATATTACCATTTCAGTTTTATGGCCAAAAACTTTTTTCGCGCCTTTTACACTAACAAAAAAATTTTGGTGGGTGTGTATCTCATCCCCAGGACTGAACGAGGAAATATAAACTAGTACGCTAGAATGGTACATGTGTACACTTTAAAATATTAAAAATCCCTAGACGCACATATTACAATTTCGGTTTTATAGCCAAAAACTTTTTTCGCGTATTTCACTCTAACAAAAAACTTTGGTGGGTGTGTATCTCATCCCCAGGACCGAACCAGGAAATATAAACTAGTGCGCTAGAATGGTACATGTGTACACTTTAAAATATCAAAAATCCCTAGACGCACATATTACAATTTCGGTTTTATAGCCAAAAACTTTTTTCGCGTCTTTCACTCTAACAAAAAAAGGTTGGTGGGTGTGTATCTCATCCCCAGGACCGAACCAGGAAATATAAACTGGTGCGCTGGAATGGTACACGTGTCAACTTAAAAATATAAAAAATCCTTAGACGCACATATTACCATTTCAGTTTTATGGCCAAAAACTTTTTTCGCGCCTTTTACTCTAACAAAAAAAGGTTGGTGGATGTGTATCTCATCCCCAGGGCCGAACCAAGAAATATAAACTAAAGGGCTGGAATGGTACATTTGTCCACTTTAAAATATCAAAAATCCTTAGACGCACATATTACCATTTCAGTTTAATGGCCAAAACCTTTTTTCGCGCCTTTTACACTAACAAAAAAATTTTGTGGGTGTGTATTTCATCCCCAGGACCGAACCAGGAAATATTAACTAATGCGCTGGAATGGTACATGTGTCAATTTAAAAATATAAAAAGTCCTTAGACGCACATATTACCATTTCAGTTTTATGGCCAAAAACTATTTTCGCGCCTTTTACTCTAAAAAAAAGGTTGGTGAATGTGTATCTCATCCCTAGGGCCGAACTAGGAAGTGCCAAATGGTGTGCTGGAATGGTACATATGTCCACTATAAAATATTAAAAATTCTTAGACGCACATATTACCATTTAAGTTTTATAGCCAAAAACTTTTTTCGCGTCTTTCAATCTAACAAAAAAAGTTTGGTGGGTGTGTATCTCATCCCCAGGGCCGAACCAGGAAATATTAACTAGTGCGCTAGAATGGTACATGTGTACACTTTAAAATATCAAAAATCCTTAGACGCACATATTACGATTTCGGTTTTATAGCCAAAAACTTTTTTCGCGTCTTTCACTCTAACAAAAAAAGTTTGATAGGTGTGTATCTCATCCCCAGGGCCGAACTAGGAAGTGCCAACTGGTGTGCTAGAATGGTACATGTGTCCACTATAAAATATCAAAAATCCTTAGACGCACATATTACCATTTCAGTTTTATGGCCAAAAACTTTTTTCGCGCCTTTTACTCTAACAAAAAAAGTTTGGTAGGTGTGTATCTCATCCCCAGGGCTGAACTAGGAAGTGCCAACTGGTGTGCTGGAATGGTACATGTGTACACTATAAAATATCAAAAATCCTTAGACGCACATATTACCATTTCAGTTTTATGACCAAAAACTTTTTTCGCCCCTTTTACACAAACAAAAAAATTTTGGTGGTTGTGTATCTCATCCCCATGACCGAACCAGGAAATATTAGCTAGTGCGCTAGAATGGTACATGTGTCCACTATAAAATATCAAAAATTCTTAGACGCACATATTACCATTTCAGTTTTATGGCCAAAAACTTTTTTCGCGCCTTTTACTCTAACAAAAAAAGTTTGGTGGGTGTGTATCTCATCCCCAGGGCCGAACTAGGAAGTGCCAACTGGTGTGGTGGAATGGTACATGTGTCCACTTTAAAATATCAAAAATTCTTAGACGCACATATTACCATTTCGGCTTTATAGCAAAAAACTTTTTTCGCGTCTATTACTCTAACAAAAAACTTTGGTGGGTGTGTATCTCATCCCCAGGACCGAACCAGGAAATATAAACTAGTGCGCTAGAATGGTACATGTGTCCACTATTAAATATCAAAAATTCTTAGACGCACATATTACCATTTCAGTTTTATGGCCAAAAACTTTGTTCGCGCCTTTTACTCTAACAAAAAAAGTTTGGTAGGTGTGTATCTCATCCCCAGGGCTGAACTAGGAAGTGCCAACTGGTGTGCTGGAATGGTACATGTGTACACTATAAAATATCAAAAATCCTTAGACGCACATATTACCATTTCAGTTTTATGGCCAAAAACTTTTTTCGCGCCTTTTACACTAACAAAAAAATTTTGGTGGGTGTGTATCTCATCCCCAGGACTGAACCAGGAAATATAAACTAGTACGCTAGAATGGTACATGTGTACACTTTAAAATATTAAAAATCCCTAGACGCACATATTACAATTTCGGTTTTATAGCCAAAAACTTTTTTCGCGTCTTTCACTCTAACAAAAAACTTCTGTGTGTGTGTATCTCATCCCCAGGACCGAACCAGGAAATATAAACTAGTGCGCTAGAATGGTACATGTGTACACTTTAAAATATCAAAAATCCCTAGACGCACATATTACAATTTCGGTTTTATAGCCAAAAACTTTTTTCGCGTCTTTCACTCTAACAAAAAAAGGTTGGTGGGTGTGTATCTCATCCCCAGGACCGAATAAGGAAATATAAACTGGTGCGCTGGAATGGTACACGTGTCAACTTAAAAATATAAAAAATCCTTAGACGCACATATTACCATTTCAGTTTTATGGCCAAAAACTTTTTTCGCGCCTTTTACTTTAACAAAAAAAGGTTGGTGGATGTGTATCTCATCCCCAGGGCCGAACCAAGAAATATAAACTAAAGGGCTGGAATGGTACATTTGTCCACTTTAAAATATCAAAAATCCTTAGACGCACATATTACCATTTCAGTTTAATGGCCAAAAACTTTTTTCGCGCCTTTTACACTAACAAAAAAATTTTGGTGGGTGTGTATCTCATCCCCAGGACCGAACCAGGAAATATTAACTAATGCGCTGGAATGGTACATGTGTCAACTTAAAAATATAAAAAGTCCTTAGACGCACATATTACCATTTCAGTTTTATGGCCAAAAACTTTTTTCGCGCCTTTTACTCTAACAAAAAAAGGTTGGTGGATGTGTATCTCATCCCTAGGGCCGAACTAGGAAGTGCCAAATGGTGTGCTGGAATGGTACATGTGTCCACTATAAAATATTAAAAATTCTTAGACGCACATATTACCATTTAAGTTTAATATCCAAAAACTTTTTTCGCGTCTTTCAATCTAACAAAAAAAGTTTGGTGGGTGTGTATCTCATCCCCAGGGCCGAATTAGGAAATATTAACTAGTGCGCTAGAATGGTACATGTGTACACTTTAAAATATCAAAAATCCTTAGACGCACATATTACGATTTCGGTTTTATAGCCAAAAACTTTTTTCGCGTCTTTCACTCTAACAAAAAAAGTTTGATAGGTGTGTATCTCATCCCCAGGGCCGAACTAGGAAGTGCCAACTGGTGTGCTAGAATGGTACATGTGTCCACTATAAAATATCAAAAATCCTTAGACGTACATATTACCATTTCAGTTTTATGGCCAAAAACTTTTTTCGCCCCTTTTACACAAACAAAAAAATTTTGGTGGTTGTGTATCTCATCCCCATGACCGAACCAGGAAATATTAGCTAGTGCGCTAGAATGGTACATGTGTCCACTATAAAATATCAAAAATTCTTAGACGCACATATTACCATTTCAGTTTTATGGCCAAAAACTTTTTTCGCGCCTTTTACTCTAACAAAAAAAGTTTGGTGGGTGTGTATCTCATCCCCAGGGCCGAACTAGGAAGTGCCCACTGGTGTGCTGGAATGGTACATGTGTCCACTTTAAAATATCAAAAATTCTTAGACGCACATATTACCATTTCGGTTTTATAGCCAAAAACTTTTTTCGCGTCTTTTACTCTAACAAAAAACTTTGGTGGGTGTGTATCTCATCCCCAGGATCGAACCAGGAAATATAAACTAGTGCGCTAGAATTGTACATGTGTACACTTTAAAATATCAAAAATCCCTAGACGTACATATTACAATTTCGGTTTTATAGCCAAAAACTTTTTTCGCGTCTTTCACTCCAACAAAAAAAGTTTGGTGGGTGTGTATCTCATCCCCAGGACTGAACCAGGAAATATAAACTAGTGCGCTAGAATGTTACATGTGTACACTTTAAAATATCAAAAATCCTTAGACAAACATATTACAATTTCGGTTTTATAGCCAAAAACTTTTTTCGCGTCTTTCACTCTAACAAAAAAAGTTTGGTGGGTGTGTATCTCATCCCCAGGACCGAACCAGGAAATATAAACTAAAGGGCTGGAATGGTACATTTGTCCACTTTAAAATATCAAAAATCCTTAGACGCACATATTACCATTTCAGTTTAATGGCCAAAAACTTTTTTCGCGCCTTTTACACTAACAAAAAAATTTTGGTGGGTGTGTATCTCATCCCCAGGACCGAACCAGGAAATATTAACTAATGCGCTGGAATGGTACATGTGTCAACTTAAAAATATAAAAAGTCCTTAGACGCACATATTACCATTTCAGTTTTATGGCCAAAAACTTTTTTCGCGCCTTTTACTCTAACAAAAAAAGGTTGGTGGATGTGTATCTCATCCCCAGGGCCGAACTAGGAAGTGCCAAATGGTGTGCTGGAATGGTACATGTGTCCACTATAAAATATTAAAAATTCTTAGACGCACATATTACCATTTCAGTTTTATAGCCAAAAACTTTTTTCGCGTCTTTCAATCTAACAAAAAAAGTTTGGTGGGTGTGTATCTCATCCCCAGGGCCGAACTAGGAAGTGCCAACTGGTGTGCTAGAATGGTACATGTGTCCACTATAAAATATCAAAAATCCTTAGACGTACATATTACCATTTCAGTTTTATAGCCAAAAACTTTTTTCACCCCTTCTACACAAACAAAAAAATTTTGGTGGTTGTGTATCTCATCCCCATGACCGAACCAGGAAATATAAACTAGTGCGCTAGAATGAAACATGTTTCCACTATAAAATATCAAAAATTCTTAGACGCACATATTACCATTTCGGTTTTATAGCCAAAAACTTTTTTCGCGTCTTTTACTCTAACAAAAAACTTTGGTGGGTGTGTATCTTATCCCCAGGACCGAACCAGGAAATATAAACTAGTGCGCTAGAATGGTACGTGTGTCCACTATAAAATATCAAAAATCCCTAGACGCACATATTACCATTTCAGTTTTATGGCCAAAAACTTTTTTCGCGCCTTTTACTCTAACAAAAAAATTTTGGTGGGTGTGTATCTCATCCCCAGGACTGAACCAGGAAATATAAACTAGTACGCTAGAATGGTACATGTGTACACTTTAAAATATCAAAAATCCCTAGACGCACATATTACAATTTCGGTTTTATAGCCAAAAACTTTTTTCGCGTCTTTCACTCTAACAAAAAAAGTTTGGTGGGTGTGTATCTCATCCCCAGGACTGAACCAGGAAATATAAACTAGTGCGCTAGAGTGGTACATGTGTACACTTTAAAATATCAAAAATCCCTAGACGCACATATTACAATTTCGGTTTTATAGCCAAAAACTTTTTTCGCGTCTTTCACTCTAACAAAAAAAGTTTGGTGGGTGTGTATCTCATCCCCAGGACCGAACCAGGAAATATAAACTGGTGCGCTGGAATGGTACACGTGTCAACTTAAAAATATAAAAAATCCTTAGACGCACATATTACCATTTCAGTTTTATGGCCAAAAACTTTTTTCGCGCCTTTTACTCTAACAAAAAAAGGTTGGTGGATGTGTATCTCATCCCCAGGGCCGAACTAGGAAGTGCCAAATGGTGTGCTGGAATGGTACATGTGTCCACTATAAAATATTAAAAATTCTTAGACGCACATATTACCATTTCAGTTTTATAGCCAAAAACTTTTTTCGCGTCTTTCACTCTAACAAAAAAAGTTTGATGGGTGTGTATCTCATCCCCAGGACCGAACCAGGAAATATAAACTAAAGGGCTGGAATGGTACATTTGTCCACTTTAAAATATCAAAAATCCTTAGACGTACATATTACCATTTCAGTTTAATGGCCAAAAACTTTTTTCGCGCCTTTTACACTAACAAAAAAATTTTGGTGGGTGTGTATCTCATCCCTAGGACCGAACCAGGAAATATTAACTGGTGCGCTGGAATGGTACATGTGTCAACTTAAAAATATAAAAAGTCCTTAGACGCACATATTACCATTTCAGTTTTATGGCCAAAAACTTTTTTCGCGCCTTTTACTCTAACAAAAAAAGGTTGGTGGATGTGTATCTCATCCCCAGGGCCGAACTAGGAAGTGCCAAATGGTGTGCTGGAATGGTACATGTGTCCACTATAAAATATTAAAAATTCTTAGACGCACATATTACCATTTCAGTTTTATAGCCAAAAACCTTTTTCGCGTCTTTCACTCTAACAAAAAAAGTTTGATGGGTGTGTATCTCATCCCCAGGACAGAACCAAGAAATATAAGCTAAAGGGCTAGAATGGTACATTTGTCCACTTTAAAATATCAAAAATCCTTAGACGCACATATTACCATTTCAGTTTAATGGCCAAAAACTTTTTTCGCGCCTTTTACACTAACAAAAAAATTTTGGTGGGTGGGTATCTCATCCCCAGGACCGAACCAGGAAATATAAACTGGTGCGCTGGAATGGTACACGTGTCAACTTAAAAATATAAAAAATCCTTAGACGCACATATTACAATTTCGGTTTTATAGCCAAAAACTTTTTTCGCGTCTTTCACTCTAACAAAAAAAGGTTGGTGGGTGTGTATCTCATCCCCAGGACCGAACCAGGAAATATAAACTGGTGCGCTGGAATGGTACACGTGTCAACTTAAAAATATAAAAAATCCTTAGACGCACATATTACCATTTCAGTTTTATGGCCAAAAACTTTTTTCGCGCCTTTTACTCTAACAAAAAAAGGTTGGTGGATGTGTATCTCATCCCCAGGGCCGAACCAAGAAATATAAGCTAAAGGGCTGGAATGGTACATTTGTCCACTTTAATATATCAAAAATCCTTAGACGCACATATTACCATTTCAGTTTAATGGCCAAAAACTTTTTTCGCGCCTTTTACACTAACAAAAAAATTTTGGTGGGTGTGTATCTCATCCCCAGGACCGAACCAGGAAATATTAACTAATGCGCTGGAATGGTACATGTGTCAACTTAAAAATATAAAAAGTCCTTAGACGCACATATTACCATTTCAGTTTTATGGCCAAAAACTTTTTTCGCGCTTTTTACTCTAACAAAAAAAGGTTGGTGGATGTGTATCTCATCCCTAGGGTCGAACTAGGAAGTGCCAAATGGTGTGCTGGAATGGTACATGTGTCCACTATAAAATATTAAAAATTCTTAGACGCACATATTACCATTTCAGTTTTATAGCCAAAAACTTTTTTCGCGTCTTTCACTCTAACAAAAAAAGTTTGAGGGGTGTGTATCTCATCCCCAGGACCGAACCAGGAAATATAAACTAAAGGGCTGGAATGGTACATTTGTCCACTTTAAAATATCAAAAATCCTTAGACGTACATATTACCATTTCAGTTTTATGGCCAAAAACTTTTTTCGCGCCTTTTACACTAACAAAAAAATTTTGGTGGGTGTGTATCTCATCCCCAGGACCGAACCAGGAAATATAAACTGGTGCGCTGGAATTGTACATGTGTCAACTTAAAAATATAAAAAGTCCTTAGACGCACATATTACCATTTCAGTTTTATGGCCAAAAACTTTTTTCGCACCTTTTACTCTAACAACAAAAGTTTGGTGGATGTGTATCTCATCCCCAGGGCCGAACTAGGAAGTGCCAAATAGTGTGCTGGAATGGTACATGTGTCCACTATAAAATATTAAAAATTCTTAGACGCACATATTACCATTTCAGTTTTATAGCCAAAAACTTTTTTCGCGTCTTTCAATCTAACAAAAAAAGTTTGGTGGGTGTGTATCTCATCCCCAGGGCCGAACTAGGAAGTGCCAACTGGTGTGCTAGAATGGTACATGTGTCCACTATAAAATATCAAAAATCCTTAGACGTACATATTACCATTTCAGTTTAATAGCCAAAAACTTTTTTCGCCCCTTCTACACAAACAAAAAATTTTGGTGGTTGTGTATCTCATCCCCATGACCAAACCAGGAAATATAAACTAGTGCGCTAGAATGAAACATGTGTCCACTATAAAATATCAAAAATTCTTAGACGCACATATTACCATTTCAGTTTTATGGCCAAAAACTTTTTTCGCGCCTTTTACTCTAACAAAAAAAGTTTGGTGGGTGTGTATCTCATCCCCAGGGCCGAACAAGGAAGTGCCAACTGGTGTGCTGGAATGGTACATGTGTCCACTTTAAAATATCAAAAATTCTTAGACGCACATATTACCATTTCGGTTTTATAGCCAAAAACTTTTTTCGCGTCTTTTACTCTAACAAAAAAAGTTTGGTTGGTGTGTATCTCATCCCCAGGGCTGAACTGGGAAGTGCCAACTGGTGTGCTGGAATGGTACATGTGTCCACTATAAAATATCAAAAATCCTTAGACGCACATATTACCATTTCAGTTTTATGGCCAAAAACTTTTTTCGCGCCTTTTACACTAACAAAAAAATTTTGGTGGGTGTGTATCTCATCCCCAGGACTGAACCAGGAAATATAAACTAGTACGCTAGAATGGTACATGTGTACACTTTAAAATATCAAAAATCCCTAGACGCACATATTACAATTTCGGTTTTATAGCCAAAAACTTTTTTCGCGTCTTTCACTCTAACAAAAAAAGTTTGGTGGGTGTGTATCTCATCCCCATGACTGAACCAGGAAATATAAACTAGTGCGCTAGAATGGTACATGTGTACACTTTAAAATATCAAAAATCCCTAGACGCACATATTACAATTTCGGTTATATAGCCAAAAACTTTTTTCGCGTCTTTCACTCTAACAAAAAAAGTTTGGTGGGTGTGTATCTCATCCCCAGGACCGAACCAGGAAATATAAACTGGTGCGCTGGAATGGTACACGTGTCAACTTAAAAATATAAAAAATCCTTAGACGCACATATTACCATTTCAGTTTTATGGCCAAAAACTTTTTTCGCGCCCTTTACTCTAACAAAAAAAGGTTGGTGGATGTGTATCTCATCCCCAGGGCCGAACTAGGAAGTGCCAAATGGTGTGCTGGAATGGTACATGTGTCCACTATAAAATATTAAAAATTCTTAGACGCACATATTACCATTTCAGTTTTATAGCCAAAAACTTTTTTCGCGTCTTTCACTCTAACAAAAAAAGTTTGATGGGTGTGTATCTCATCCCCAGGACCGAACCAGGAAATATAAACTAAAGGGCTGGAATGGTACATTTGTCCACTTTAAAATATCAAAAATCCTTAGACGTACATATTACCATTTCAGTTTAATGGCCAAAAACTTTTTTCGCGCCTTTTACACTAACAAAAAAATTTTGGTGGGTGTGTATCTTATCCCTAGGACCGAACCAGGAAATATTAACTGGTGCGCTGGAATGGTACATGTGTCAACTTAAAAATATAAAAAGTCCTTAGACGCACATATTACCATTTCAGTTTTATGGCCAAAAACTTTTTTCGCGCCTTTTACTCTAACAAAAAAAGGTTGGTGGATGTGTATCTCATCCCCAGGGCCGAACTAGGAAGTGCCAAATGGTGTGCTGGAATGGTACATGTGTCCACTATAAAATATTAAAAATTCTTAGACGCACATATTACCATTTCAGTTTTATAGCCAAAAACTTTTTTCGCGTCTTTCACTCTAACAAAAAAAGTTTGATGGATGTGTATCTCATCCCCAGGACAGAACCAAGAAATATAAGCTAAAGGGCTAGAATGGTACATTTGTCCACTTTAAAATATCAAAAATCCTTAGACGCACATATTACCATTTAAGTTTAATGGCCAAAAACTTTTTTCGCGCCTTTTACACTAACAAAAAAATTTTGGTGGGTGTGTATCTCATCCCCAGGACCGAACCAGGAAATATAAACTGGTGCGCTGGAATTGTACATGTGTCAACTTAAAAATATAAAAAGTCCTTAGACGCACATATTACCATTTCAGTTTTATGGCCAAAAACTTTTTTCGCACCTTTTACTCTAACAAAAAAAGTTTGGTGGATGTGTATCTCATCCCCAGGGCCGAACTAGGAAGTGCCAAGTGGTGTGCTGGAATGGTACATGTGTCCACTATAAAATATTAAAAATTCTTAGACGCACATATTACCATTTCGGTTTTATAGCAAAAAACTTTTTTCGCGTCTTTCACTCTAACAAAAAAATGTTGGTGGGTGTGTATCTCATCCCCAGGACTGAACCAGGAAATATAAACTAGTGCGCTAGAATGGTACATGTGTCAACTTAAAAATATCAAAAATCCTTAGACGCACATATTACCATTTCAGTTTAATGGCCAAAAACTTTTTTCGCGCCTTTTACACTAACAAAAAAAGGTTGGTGGATGTGTATCTCATCCCCAGGGCCGAACTAGGAAGTGCCAAATGGTGTGCTGGAATGGTACATGTGTCCACTATAAAATATTAAAAATTCTTAGACGCACATATTACCATTTCGGTTTTATAGCATAAAAACTTTTTTCGCGTCTTTCACTCTAACAAAAAAAGGTTGGCGGGTGTGTATCTCATCCCCAGGACCGAACCAGGAAATATAAACTGGTGCGCTGGAATGGTACACGTGTCAACTTAAAAATATAAAAAATCCTTAGACGCACATATAACAATTTCGGTTTTATAGCCAAAAACTTTTTTCGCGTCTTTCACTCTAACAAAAAAAGGTTGGTGGGTGTGTATCTCATCCCCAGGACCGAACCAGGAAATATTAACTAATGCGCTGGAATGGTACATGTGTCAACTTAAAAATATAAAAAGTCCTTAGACGCACATATTTCCATTTCAGTTTTAT
This sequence comes from Epicampocera succincta, assembly GCA_932526305.1. NCBI lineage: Eukaryota > Metazoa > Arthropoda > Insecta > Diptera > Tachinidae > Epicampocera > Epicampocera succincta. Next base: position 948,290 of record CAKOAZ010000002.1, on the reverse strand, counting down.
GGCCAAAAACTTTTTTCGCGCCTTTTACTCTAACAAAAAAAGGTTGGTGGATGTGTATCTCATCCCCAGGACCGAACCAGGAAATATAAACTGGTGCGCTGGAATGGTACACGTGTCAACTTAAAAATATAAAAAATCCTTAGACGCACATATTACCATTTCAGTTTTATGGCCAAAAACTTTTTTCGCGCCTTTTACTCTAACAAAAAAAGGTTGGTGGATGTGTATCTCATCCCCAGGGCCGAACCAAGAAATATAAACTAAAGGGCTGGAATGGTACATTTGTCCACTTTAAAATATCAAAAATCCTTAGACGCACATATTACCATTTCAGTTTAATGGCCAAAAACTTTTTTCGCGCCTTTTACACTAACAAAAAAATTTTGGTGGGTGTGTATCTCATCCCCAGGACCGAACCAGGAAATATTAACTAATGCGCTGGAATGGTACATGTGTCAACTTAAAAATATAAAAAGTCCTTAGACGCACATATTTCCATTTCAGTTTTATGGCCAAAAACTTTTTTCGCGCCTTTTACTCTAACAAAAAAAGGTTGGTGGATGTGTATCTCATCCCTAGGGCCGAACTAGGAAGTGTCAAATGGTGTGCTGGAATGGTACATGTGTCCACTATAAAATATTAAAAATTCTTAGACGCACATATTACCATTTCAGTTTTATAGCCAAAAACTTTTTTCGCGTCTTTCAATCTAACAAAAAAAGTTTGGTGGGTGTGTATCTCATCCCCAGGGCCGAACCAGGAAATATTAACTAGTGCGCTAGAATGGTACATGTGTACACTTTAAAATATCAAAAATCCTTAGACGCACATATTACGATTTCGGTTTTATAGCCAAAAACTTTTTTCGCGTCTTTCACTCTAACAAAAAAAGTTTGATAGGTGTGTATCTCATCCCCAGGGCCGAACTAGGAAGTGCCAACTGGTGTGCTGGAATGGTACATGTGTGCACTATAAAATATCAAAAATCCTTAGACGTACATATTACCATTTCAGTTTTATGGCCAAAAACTTTTTTCGCCCCTTTTACACAAACAAAAAAATTTTGGTGGTTGTGTATCTCATCCCCATGACCGAACCAGGAAATATTAGCTAGTGCGCTAGAATGGTACATTTGTCCACTATAAAATATCAAAAATTCTTAGACGCACATATTACCATTTCGGTTTTATAGCCAAAAACTTTTTTCGCGTCTTTTACTCTAACAAAAAACTTTGGTGGGTGTGTATCTCATCCCCAGGATCGAACCAGGAAATATAAGCTAGTGCGCTAGAATGGTACATGTGTACACTTTAAAATATCAAAAATCCCTAGACGCACATATTACAATTTCGGTTTTATAGCCAAAAACTTTTTTCGCGTCTTTCACTCTAACAAAAAAAGTTTGGTGGGTGTGTATCTCATCCCCAGGACTGAACCAGGAAATATAAACTAGTGCGCTAGAATGGTACATGTGTACACTTTAAAATATCAAAAATCCTTAGACCCACATATTACAATTTCGGTTTTATAGCCAAAAACTTTTTTCGCGTCTTTCACTCTAACAAAAAAAGTTTGGTGGGTGTGTATCTCATCCCCAGGACCGAACCAGGAAATATAAACTAAAGGGCTGGAATGGTACATTTGTCCACTTTAAAATATCAAAAATCCTTAGACGCACATATTACCATTTCAGTTTAATGGCCAAAAACTTTTTTCGCGCCTTTTACACTAACAAAAAAATTTTGGTGGGTGTGTATCTCATCCCCAGGACCGAACCAGGAAATATTAACTAATGCGCTGGAATGGTACATGTGTCAACTTAAAAATATAAAAAGTCCTTAGACGCACATATTACCATTTCAGTTTTATGGCCAAAAACTTTTTTCGCGCCTTTTACTCTAACAAAAAAAGGTTGGTGGATGTGTATCTCATCCCCAGGGCCGAACTAGGAAGTGCCAAATAGTGTGCTGGAATGGTACATGTGTCCACTATAAAATATTAAAAATTCTTAGACGCACATATTAGCATTTCAGTTTTATAGCCAAAAACTTTTTTCGCGTCTTTCAATCTAACAAAAAAAGTTTGGTGGGTGTGTATCTCATCCCCAGGGCCGAACTAGGAAGTGCCAACTGGTGTGCTAGAATGGTACATGTGTCCACTATAAAATATCAAAAACCCTTACACGTACATATTACCATTTCAGTTTTATAGCCAAAAACTTTTTTCGCCCCTTCTACACAAACAAAAAAAATTTTGGTGGTTGTGTATCTCATCCCCATGACCGAACCAGGAAATATAAACTAGTGCGCTAGAATGGTACGTGTGTCCACTATAAAATATCAAAAATCCCTAGACGCACATATTACCATTTCAGTCTTATGGCCAAAAACTTTTTTCGCGCCTTTTACACTAACAAAAAAATTTTGGTGGGTGTGTATCTCATCCCCAGGACCGAACCAGGAAATATTAACTAATGCGCTGGAATGGTACATGTGTCAACTTAAAAATATAAAAAGTCCTTAGACGCACATATTACCATTTCAGTTTTATGGCCAAAAACTTTTTTCGCGCCTTTTACTCTAACAAAAAAAGGTTGGTGGATGTGTATCTCATCCCCAGGGCCGAACTAGGAAGTGCCAAATGGTGTGCTGGAATGGTACATGTGTCCACTATAAAATATTAAAAATTCTTAGACGCACATATTAGCATTTCAGTTTTATAGCCAAAAACTTTTTTCGCGTCTTTCAATCTAACAAAAAAAAGTTTGGTGGGTGTGTATCTCATCCCCAGGGCCGAACTAGGAAGTGCCAACTGGTGTGCTAGAATGGTACATGTGTCCACTATAAAATATCAAAAATCCTTAGACGTACATATTACCATTTCAGTTTTATAGCCAAAAACTTTTTTCGCCCCTTCTACACAAACAAAAAAAATTTTGGTGGTTGTGTATCTCATCCCCATGACCGAACCAGGAAATATAAACTAGTGCGCTAGAATGGTACGTGTGTCCACTATAAAATATCAAAAATCCCTAGACGCACATATTACCATTTCAGTCTTATGGCCAAAAACTTTTTTCGCGCCTTTTACTCTAACAAAAAAAAGTTTGGTAGGTGTGTATCTCATCCCCAGGGCTGAACTAGGAAGTGCCAACTGGTGTGCTGGAATGGTACATGTGTCCACTATAAAATATCAAAAATCCTTAGACGCACATATTACCATTTCAGTTTTATGGCCAAAAACTTTTTTCGCGCCTTTTACACTAACAAAAAAATTTTGGTGGGTGTGTATCTCATCCCCAGGACTGAACCAGGAAATATAAACTAAAGGGCTGGAATGGTACATTTGTTCACTTTAAAATATAAAAAGTCCTTACACGTACATATTACCATTTCAGTTTAATGGCCAAAAACTTTTTTCGCGCCTTTTACACTAACAAAAAAATTTTGGTGGGTGTGTATCTCATCCCTAGGACCGAACCAGGAAATATTAACTGGTGCGCTGGAATGGTACATGTGTCAACTTAAAAATATAAAAAGTCCTTAGACGCACATATTACCATTTCAGTTTTATGGCCAAAAACTTTTTTCGCGCCTTTTACTCTAACAAAAAAAGGTTGGTGGATGTGTATCTCATCCCCAGGGCCGAACTAGGAAGTGCCAAATGGTGTGCTGGAATGGTACATGTGTCCACTATAAAATATTAAAAATTCTTAGACGCACATATTACCATTTCAGTTTTATAGCCAAAAACTTTTTTCGCGTCTTTCACTCTAACAAAGAAAGTTTGATGGGTGTGTATCTCATCCCCAGGACAGAACCAAGAAATATAAGCTAAAGGGCTAGAATGGTACATTTGTCCACTTTAAAATATCAAAAATCCTTAGACGCACATATTACCATTTCAGTTTAATGGCCAAAAACTTTTTTCGCGCCTTTTACACTAACAAAAAAATTTTGGTGGGTGTGTATCTCATCCCCAGGACCGAACCAGGAAATATAAACTGGTGCGCTGGAATTGTACATGTGTCAACTTAAAAATATAAAAAGTCCTTAGACGCACATATTACCATTTCAGTTTTATAGCCAAAAACTTTTTTCGCGTCTTTCAATCTAACAAAAAAAGTTTGGTGGGTGTGTATCTCATCCCCAGGGCCGAACTAGGAAGTGCCAGCTGGTGTGCTAGAATGGTACATGTGTCCACTATAAAATATCAAAAATCCTTAGACGTACATATTACCATTTCAGTTTTATAGCCAAAAACTTTTTTCGCCCCTTCTACACAAACAAAAAAATTTTGGTGGTTGTGTATCTCATCCCCATGACCGAACCAGGAAATATAAACTAGTGCGCTAGAATGGTACGTGTGTCCACTATAAAATATCAAAAATCCCTAGACGCACATATTACCATTTCAGTTTTATGGCCAAAAACTTTTTTCGCGCCTTTTACTCTAACAAAAAAAAGTTTGGTAGGTGTGTATCTCATCCCCAGGGCTGAACTAGGAAGTGCCAACTGGTGTGCTGGAATGGTACATGTGTCCACTATAAAATATCAAAAATCCTTAGACGCACATATTACCATTTCAGTTTTATGGCCAAAAACTTTTTTCGCGCCTTTTACACTAACAAAAAAATTTTGGTTGGTGTGTATCTCATCCCCAGGACTGAACCAGGAAATATAAACTAGTAGGCTAGAATGGTACATGTGTACACTTTAAAATATCAAAAATCCCTAGACGCACATATTACAATTTCGGTTTTATAGCCAAAAACTTTTTTCGCGTCTTTCACTCTAACAAAAAAAGTTTGGTGGGTGTGTATCTCATCCCCAGGACTGAACCAGGAAATATAAACTAGTGCGCTAGAATGGTACATGTGTACACTTTAAAATATCAAAAATCCCTAGACGCACATATTACAATTTCGGTTTTATAGCCAAAAACTTTTTTCGCGTCTTTCACTCTAACAAAAAAAGTTTGGTGGGTGTGTATCTCATCCCCAGGACCGAACCAGGAAATATAAACTGGTGCGCTGGAATGGTACACGTGTCAACTTAAAAATATAAAAAATCCTTAGACGCACATATTACCATTTCAGTTTTATGGCCAAAAACTTTTTTCGCGCCTTTTACTCTAACAAAAAAAGGTTGGTGGATGTGTATCTCATCCCCAGGGCCGAACTAGGAAGTGCCAAATGGTGTGCTGGAATAATACATGTGTCCACTGTAAAATATTAAAAATTCTTAGACGCACATATTACCATTTCAGTTTTATAGCCAAAAACTTTTTTCGCGTCTTTCACTCTAACAAAATAAGTTTGATGGGTGTGTATCTCATCCCCAGGACCGAACCAGGAAATATAAACTAAAGGGCTGGAATGGTACATTTGTCCACTATAAAATATAAAAAGTCCTTACACGTACATATTACCATTTCAGTTTAATGGCCAAAAACTTTTTTCGCGCCTTTTACACTAACAAAAAAATGTTGGTGGGTGTGTATCTCATCCCTAGGACCGAACCAGGAAATATTAACTGGTGCGCTGGAATGGTACATGTGTCAACTTAAAAATATAAAAAGTCCTTAGACGCACATATTACCATTTCAGTTTTATGGCCAAAAACTTTTTTCGCGCCTTTTACTCTAACAAAAAAAGGTTGGTGGATGTGTATCTCATCCCCAGGGCCGAACTAGGAAGTGCCAAATGGTGTGCTGGAATGGTACATGTGTCCACTATAAAATATTAAAAATTCTTAGACGCACATATTACCATTTCGGTTTTATAGCCAAAAACTTTTTTCGCGTCTTTCACTCTAACAAAAAAAGTTTGATGGGTGTGTATCTCATCCCCAGGACAGAACCAAGAAATATAAGCTAAAGGGCTAGAATGGTACATTTGTCCACTTTAAAATATCAAAAATCCTTAGACGCACATATTACCATTTCAGTTTAATGGCCAAAAACTTTTTTCGCGCCTTTTACACTAACAAAAAAATTTTGGTGGGTGTGTATCTCATCCCCAGGACAGAACCAGGAAATATAAACTGGTGCGCTGGAATTGTACATGTGTCAACTATAAAATATTAAAAATTCTTAGACGCACATATTACCATTTCGGTTTTATAGCAAAAAACTTTTTTCGCACCTTTTACTCTAACAAAAAAAGTTTGGTGGATGTGTATCTCATCCCCAGGGCCGAACTAGGAAGTGCCAAATGGTGTGCTGGAATGGTACATGTGTCCACTATAAAATATTAAAAATTCTTAGACGCACATATTACCATTTCGGTTTTATAGCAAAAAACTTTTTTCGCGTCTTTTACTCTAACAAAAAAGTTTGGTGGGTGTGTATCTCATAATCAGGACCGAACCAGGAAATATAAACTGGTGCGCTGGAATGGTACATGTGTCAACTTAAAAATATAAAAAGTCCTTAGACGCACATATTACCATTTCAGTTTTATAGCCAAAAACTTTTTTCGCGCCTTTTACTCTAACAAAAAAAGGTTGGTGGGTGTGTATCTCATCCCAAGGGCCGAACTAGGAAGTGCCAAATAGTGTGCTGGAATGGTACATGTGTCCAATATAAAATATTAAAAATTCTTAGACGCACATATTACCATTTCGGTTTTATAGCCAAAAACTTTTTTCGCGTCTTTTACTCTAACAAAAAAGTTTGGTGGGTGTGTATCTCATAATCAGGACCGCACCAGGAAATATTAACTAATGCGCTGGAATGGTACATGTGTCAACTTAAAAATATAAAAAGTCCTTAGACGCACATATTACCATTTCAGTTTTATGGCCAAAAACTTTTTTCGCGCCTTTTACTCTAACAAAAAACTTTGGTGGGTGTGTATCTCATCCCCAGGACCGAACCAGGAAATATAGACTAGTGCGCTAGAATGTTACATGTGTCCACTATAAAATATCAAAAATTCTTAGACGCACATATTACCATTTCGGTTTTATAGCCAAAAACTTTTTTCGCGTCTTTAACTCTAACAAAAAACTTTGGTGGGTGTGTATCTCATCCCCAGGACCGAACCAGGAAATATAGACTAGTGCGCTAGAATGTTACATGTGTCCACTATAAAATATCAAAAATTCTTAGACGCACATATTACCATTTCAGTTTTATGGCCAAAAACTTTTTTCGCGCCTTTTACTCTAACAAAAAAAGTTTGGTAGGTGTGTATCTCATCCCCAGGGCTGAACCAGGAAATATAAACTAAAGGGCTGGAATGGTACATTTGTCCACTTTAAAATATCAAAAATCCTTAGACGTACATATTACCATTTCAGTTTTATGGCCAAAAACTTTTTTCGCGCCTTTTACACTAACAAAAAAATTTTGGTGGGTGTTTATCTCATCCCTAGGACCGAACCAGGAAATATTAACTGGTGCGCTGGAATGGTACATGTGTCAACTTAAAAATATAAAAAGTCCTTAGACGCACATATTACCATTTCAGTTTTATGGCTAAAAACTTTTTTCGCGCCTTTTACTCTAACAAAAAAAGATTGGTGGATGTGTATCTCATCCCCAGGGCCGAACTAGGAAGTGCCAAATGGTGTGCTGAAATGGTACATGTGTCCACTATAAAATATTAAAAATTCTTAGACGCACATAATACCATTTCGGTTTTATAGCCAAAAACTTTTTTCGCGTCTTTTACTCTAACAAAAAAGTTTGGTGGGTGTGTATCTCATAATCAGGACCGAACCAGGAAATATAAACTGGTGCGCTGGAATGGTAGATGTGTCAACTTAAAAATATAAAAAGTCCTTAACGCACATATTACCATTTCAGTTTTATGGCCAAAAACTTTTTTCGCGCCTTTTACTCTAACAAAAAAAGGTTGGTGGATGTGTATCTCATCCCCAGGGCCGAACTAGGAAGTGCCAAATGGTGTGCTGGAATGGTACATGTGTCCACTATAAAATATTAAAAATTCTTAGACGCACATATTACCATTTCAGTTTTATGGCCAAAAACTTTTTTCGCGCCTTTTACTCTGACAAAAAAAGTTTCGTGGTTGTGTATCTCATCCCCATGACCGAACCAGGAAATATTAGCTAGTGCGCTAGAATGGTACATGTGTCCACTATAAAATATCAAAAATTCTTAGACGCACATATTACCATTTCAGTTTTATGGCCAAAAACTTTTTTCGCGCCTTTTACTCTAACAAAAAAAGTTTGGTGGGTGTGTATCTCATCCCCAGGGCCGAACTAGGAAGTGCCAACTGGTGTGCTGGAATGGTACATGTGTCCACTTTAAAATATCAAAAATTCTTAGACGCACATATTACCATTTCGGTTTTATAGCCAAAAACTTTTTTCGCGTCTTTTACTCTAACAAAAAACTTTGCTGGGTGTGTATCTCATCCCCAGGATCGAACCAGGAAATATAAACTAGTGCGCTAGAATGGTACATGTGTACACTTTAAAATATCAAAAATCCCTAGACGCACATATTACAATTTCGGTTTTATAGCCAAAAACTTTTTTCGCGTCTTTCACTCTAACAAAAAAAGTTTGGTGGGTGTGTATCTCATCCCCAGGACTGAACCAGGAAATATAAACTTGTGCGCTAGAATGGTACATGTGTACACTTTAAAATATCAAAAATCCCTAGACGCACATATTACAATTTCGGTTTTATAGCCAAAAACTTTTTTCGCGTCTTTCACTCTAACAAAATAAGTTTGGTGGGTGTGTATCTAATCCCCAGGACTGAACCAGGAAATATAAACTAGTGCGCTAGAATGGTACATGTGTCCACTATAAAATATCAAAAATTCTTAGACGCACATATTACCATTTCAGTTTTATGGCCAAAAACTTTTTTCGCGCCTTTTACTCTAACAAAAAAAGTTTGGTGGGTGTGTATCTCATCCCCAGGGCCGAACTAGGAAGTGCCAAATGGTGTGCTGGAATGGTACATGTGTCCACTATAAAATATTAAAAGTCCTCCTTAGACGCACATATTACCATTTCAGTTTTATAGCCAAAAACTTTTTTCGCGCCTTTTACTCTAACAAAAAAAGGTTGGTGGATGTGTATCTCATCCCCAGGACCGAACCAGGAAATATAAACTAAAGGGCTGGAATGGTACATTTGTCCACTTTAAAATATCAAAAATCCTTAGACGTACATATTACCATTTCAGTTTTATGGCCAAAAACTTTTTTCGCGCCTTTTACACTAACAAAAAAATTTTGGTGGGTGTGTATCTCATCCCTAGGACCGAACCAGGAAATATTAACTGGTGCGCTGGAATGGTACATGTGTCAACTTAAAAATATAAAAAGTCCTTAGACGCACATATTACCATTTCAGTTTTATGGCCAAAAACTTTTTTCGTGCCTTTTACTCTAACAAAAAAAGGTTGGTGGATGTGTATCTCATCCCCAGGGCCGAACTAGGAAGTGCCAAATGGTGTGCTGGAATGGTACATGTGTCCACTATAAAATATTAAAAATTCTTAGACGCACATATTACCATTTCAGTTTTATGGCCAAAAACTTTTTTCGCGCCTTTTACTCTAACAAAAAAAGTTTGGTGGTTGTGTATCTCATCCCCATGACCGAACCAGGAAATATTAGCTAGTGCGCTAGAATGGTACATGTGTCCACTATAAAATATCAAAAATTCTTAGACGCACATATTACCATTTCAGTTTTATGGCCAAAAACTTTTTTCGCGCCTTTTACTCTAACAAAAAAAGTTTGGTGGGTGTGTATCTCATCCCCAGGGCCGAACTAGGAAGTGCCAACTGGTGTGCTGGAATGGTACATGTGTCCACTATAAAATATTAAAAATTCTTAGACGCACATATTACCATTTCAGTTTTATGGCCAAAAACTTTTTTCGCGCCTTTTACTCTAACAAAAAAAGTTTGGTGGTTGTGTATCTCATCTCCATGACCGAACCAGGAAATATTAGCTAGTGCGCTAGAATGGTACATGTGTCCACTATAAAATATCAAAAATTCTTAGACGCACATATTACCATTTCAGTTTTATGGCCAAAAACTTTTTTCGCGCCTTTTACTCTAACAAAAAAAGTTTGGTGGGTGTGTATCTCATCCCCAGGGCCGAACTAGGAAGTGCCAACTGGTGTGCTGGAATGGTACATGTGTCCACTTTAAAATATCAAAAATTCTTAGACGCACATATTACCATTTCGGTTTTATAGCCAAAAACTTTTTTCGCGTCTTTTACTCTAAAAAAAAACTTTGGTGGGTGTGTATCTCATCCCCAGGATCGAACCAGGAAATATAAACTAGTGCGCTAGAATGGTACATGTGTACACTTTAAAATATCAAAAATCCCTAGACGCACATATTACAATTTCGGTTTTATAGCCAAAAACTTTTTTCGCGTCTTTCACTCTAACAAAAAAAGTTTGGTGGGTGTGTATCTCATCCCCAGGACTGAACCAGGAAATATAAACTAGTGCGCTAGAATGGTACATGTGTACACTTTAAAATATCAAAAATCCTTAGACCCACATATTACAATTTCGGTTTTATAGCCAAAAACTCTTTTCGCGTCTTTCACTCTAACAAAAAAAGTTTGGTGGGTGTGTATCTTATCCCCAGGACCGAACCAGGAAATATAAACTGGTGCGCTGGAATGGTACACGTGTCAACTTAAAAATATAAAAAATTCTTAGACGCACATATTACCATTTCAGTTTTATAGCCAAAAACTTTTTTCGCGTCTTTCACTCTAACAAAAAAAGTTTGGTGGGTGTGTATCTCATCCCCAGGGCCGAACTAGGAAGTGCCAACTGTTGTGCTAGAATGGTACATGTGTCCACTATAAAATATCAAAAATCCTTAGACGTACATATTACCATTTCAGTTTTATGGCCAAAAACTTTTCTCGCGCCTTTTACACAAACAAAAAAATTTTGGTGGGTGTGTATCTAATCCCCAGGACTGAACCAGGAAATATAAACTAGTGCGCTAGAATGGTACATGTGTCCACTATAAAATATCAAAAATTCTTAGACGCACATATTACCATTTCAGTTTTATGGCCAAAAACTTTTTTCGCGCCTTTTACTCTAACAAAAAAAGTTTGGTGGGTGTGTATCTCATCCCCAGGGCCGAACTAGGAAGTGCCAAATGGTGTGCTGGAATGGTACATGTGTCCACTATAAAATATTAAAAGTCCTTAGACGCACATATTACCATTTCAGTTTTATAGCCAAAAACTTTTTTCGCGCCTTTTACTCTAACAAAAAAAGGTTGGTGGATGTGTATCTCATCCCCAGGACCGAACCAGGAAATATAAACTAAAGGGCTGGAATGGTACATTTGTCCACTTTAAAATATCAAAAATCCTTAGACGTACATATTACCATTTCAGTTTTATGGCCAAAAACTTTTTTCGCGCCTTTTACACTAACAAAAAAATTTTGGTGGGTTTGTATCTCATCCCTAGGACCGAACCAGGAAATATTAACTGGTGCGCTGGAATGGTACATGTGTCAACTTAAAAATATAAAAAGTCCTTAGACGCACATATTACCATTTCAGTTTTATGGCCAAAAACTTTTTTCGTGCCTTTTACTCTAACAAAAAAAGTTTGGTGGATGTGTATCTCATCCCCAGGGCCGAACTAGGAAGTGCCAAATGGTGTGCTGGAATGGTACATGTGTCCACTATAAAATATTAAAAATTCTTAGACGCACATATTACCATTTCAGTTTTATGGCCAAAAACTTTTTTCGCGCCTTTTACTCTAACAAAAAAAGTTTGGTGGTTGTGTATCTCATCCCCATGACCGAACCAGGAAATATTAGCTAGTGCGCTAGAATGGTACATGTGTCCACTATAAAATATCAAAAATTCTTAGACGCACATATTACCATTTCAGTTTTATGGCCAAAAACTTTTTTCGCGCCTTTTACTCTAACAAAAAAAGTTTGGTGGGTGTGTATCTCATCCCCAGGGCCGAACTAGGAAGTGCCAACTGGTGTGCTGGAATGGTACATGTGTCCACTATAAAATATTAAAAATTCTTAGACGCACATATTACCATTTCAGTTTTATGGCCAAAAACTTTTTTCGCGCCTTTTACTCTAACAAAAAAAGTTTGGTGGTTGTGTATCTCATCCCCATGACCGAACCAGGAAATATTAGCTAGTGCGCTAGAATGGTACATGTGTCCACTATAAAATATCAAAAATTCTTAGACGCACATATTACCATTTCAGTTTTATGGCCAAAAACTTTTTTCGCGCCTTTTACTCTAACAAAAAAAGGTTGGTGGATGTGTATCTAATCCCCAGGGCCGAACTAGGAAGTGCCAACTGGTGTGCTGGAATGGTACATGTGTCCACTATAAAATATTAAAAATTCTTAGACGCACATATTACCATTTCAGTTTTATGGCCAAAAACTTTTTTCGCGCCTTTAACTCTAACAAAAAAAGTTTGGTGGTTGTGTATCTCATCCCCATGACCGAACCAGGAAATATTAGCTAGTGCGCTAGAATGGTACATGTGTCCACTATAAAATATCAAAAATTCTTAGACGCACATATTACCATTTCAGTTTTATGGCCAAAAACTTTTTTCGCGCCTTTTACTCTAACAAAAAAAGGTTGGTGGTTGTGTATCTCATCCCCATGACCGAACCAGGAAATATTAGCTAGTGCGCTAGAATGGTACATGTGTCCACTATAAAATATCAAAAATTCTTAGACGCACATATTACCATTTCAGTTTTATGGCCAAAAACTTTTTTCGCGCCTTTTACTCTAACAAAAAAAGTTTGGTGGTTGTGTATCTCATCCCCATGACCGAACCAGGAAATATTAGCTAGTGCGCTAGAATGGTACATGTGTCCACTATAAAATATCAAAAATTCTTAGACGCACATATTACCATTTCAGTTTTATGGCCAAAAACTTTTTTCGCGCCTTTTACTCTAACAAAAAAAGTTTGGTGGGTGTGTATCTCATCCCCAGGGCCGAACTAGGAAGTGCCAACTGGTGTGCTGGAATGGTACATGTGTCCACTTTAAAATATCAAAAATTCTTAGACGCACATATTACCATTTCGGTTTTATAGCCAAAAACTTTTTTCGCGTCTTTTACTCTAAAAAAAAACTTTGGTGGGTGTGTATCTCATCCCCAGGACTGAACAAGGAAATATAAACTAGTACGCTAGAATGGTACATGTGTCCACTTTAAAATATCAAAAATTCTTAGACGCACATATTACCATTTCGGTTTTATAGCCAAAAACTTTTTTCGCGTCTTTTACTCTAACAAAAAACTTTGGTGGGTGTGTATCTCATCCCCAGGATCGAACCAGGAAATATAAACTAGTGCGCTAGAATGGTACATGTGTACACTTTAAAATATCAAAAATCCCTAGACGCACATATTACAATTTCGGTTTTATAGCCAAAAACTTTTTTCGCGTCTTTCACTCTAACAAAAAAAGTTTGGTGGGTGTGTATCTCATCCCCAGGACTGAACCAGGAAATATAAACTAGTGCGCTAGAATGGTACATGTGTACACTTTAAAATATCAAAAATCCTTAGACCCACATATTACAATTTCGGTTTCATAGCCAAAAACTCTTTTCGCGTCTTTCACTCTAACAAAAAAAGTTTGGTGGGTGTGTATCTGATCGCCAGGACCGAACCAGGAAATATAAACTGGTGCGCTGGAATGGTACACGTGTCAACTTAAAAATATAAAAAATTCTTAGACGCACATATTACCATTTCAGTTTTATAGCCAAAAACTTTTTTCGCGTCTTTCACTCTAACAAAAAAAGTTTGGTGGGTGTGTATCTCATCCCCAGGGCCGAACTAGGAAGTGCCAACTGGTGTGCTGGAATGGTACATGTGTCCACTTTAAAATATCAAAAATTCTTAGACGCACATATTACCATTTCGGCTTTATAGCAAAAAACTTTTTTCGCGTCTATTACTCTAACAAAAAACTTTGGTGGGTGTGTATCTCATCCCCAGGACTGAACCAGGAAATATAAACTAGTACGCTAGAATGGTACATGTGTACACTTTAAAATATTAAAAATCCCTAGACGCACATATTACAATTTCGGTTTTATAGCCAAAAACTTTTTTCGCGTCTTTCACTCTAACAAAAAACTTTGGTGGGTGTGTATCTCATCCCCAGGACCGAACCAGGAAATATAAACTAGTGCGCTAGAATGGTAAATGTGTCCACTATAAAATATCAAAAATTCTTAGACGCACATATTACCATTTCAGTTTTATGGTCAAAAACTTTTTTCGCGCCTTTTACTCTAACAAAAAAAGTTTGGTGGGTGTGTATCTCATCCCCAGGGCCGAACTAGGAAGTGCCAACTGGTGTGCTGGAATGGTACATGTGTCCACTTTAAAATATCAAAAATTCTTAGACGCACATATTACCATTTCGGCTTTATAGCAAAAAACTTTTTTCGCGTCTATTACTCTAACAAAAAACTTTGGTGGGTGTGTATCTCATCCCCAGGACTGAACCAGGAAATATAAACTAGTACGCTAGAATGGTACATGTGTACACTTTAAAATATTAAAAATCCCTAGACGCACATATTACAATTTCGGTTTTATAGCCAAAAACTTTTTTCGCGTCTTTCACTCTAACAAAAAACTTTGGTGGGTGTGTATCTCATCCCCAGGGCCGAACTAGGAAGTGCCAACTGGTGTGCTGGAATGGTACATGTGTCCACTTTAAAATATCAAAAATTCTTAGACGCACATATTACCATTTCGGTTTTATAGCAAAAACTTTTTTCGCGTCTTTTACTTTAACAAAAAACTTTGGTGGGTGTGTATCTCATCCCCAGGACCGAACCAGGAAATATAAACTAGTGCGCTAGAATGGTACATGTGTCCACTTTAAAATATCAAAAATTCTTAGACGCACATATTACCATTTCGGTTTTATAGCCAAAAACTTTTTTCGCGTCTTTTACTCTAACAAAAAACTTTGATGGGTGTGTATCTCATCCCCAGGACAGAACCAAGAAATATAAGCTAAAGGGCTAGAATGGTACATGTGTCCACTATAAAATATCAAAAATCCTTAGACGTACATATTACCATTTCAGTTTTATGGCCAAAAACTTTTCTCGCGCCTTTTACACAAACAAAAAAATTTTGGTGGTTGTGTATCTCATCCCCATGACCGAACCAGGAAATATAAACTAGTGCGCTAGAATGGTACATGTGTCCACTATAAAATATCAAAAATTCTTAGACGCACATATTACCATTTCAGTTTTATGGTCAAAAACTTTTTTCGCGCCTTTTACTCTAACAAAAAAAGTTTGGTGGGTGTGTATCTCATCCCCAGGGCCGAACTAGGAAGTGCCAACTGGTGTGCTGGAATGGTACATGTGTCCACTTTAAAATATCAAAAATTCTTAGACGCACATATTACCATTTCGGCTTTATAGCAAAAAACTTTTTTCGCGTCTATTACTCTAACAAAAAACTTTGGTGGGTGTGTATCTCATCCCCAGGACTGAACCAGGAAATATAAACTAGTACGCTAGAATGGTACATGTGTACACTTTAAAATATTAAAAATCCCTAGACGCACATATTACAATTTCGGTTTTATAGCCAAAAACTTTTTTCGCGTCTTTCACTCTAACAAAAAACTTTGGTGGGTGTGTATCTCATCCCCAGGACCGAACCAGGAAATATAAACTAGTGCGCTAGAATGGTAAATGTGTACACTTTAAAATATCAAAAATCCCTAGACGCACATATTACAATTTCGGTTTTATAGCCAAAAACTTTTTTCGCGTCTTTCACTCTAACAAAAAAAGGTTGGTGGGTGTGTATCTCATCCCCAGGACCGAACCAGGAAATATAAACTGGTGCGCTGGAATGGTACACGTGTCAACTTAAAAATATAAAAAATCCTTAGACGTACATATTACCATTTCAGTTTTATGGCCAAAAACTTTTTTCGCCCCTTCTACACAAACAAAAAAATTTTGGTGGTTGTGTATCTCATCCCCATGACCGAACCAGGAAATATAAACTAGTGCGCTAGAATGAAACATGTGTCCACTATAAAATATGAAAAATTCTTAGACGCACATATTACCATTTCAGTTTTATGGCCAAAAACTTTTTTCGCGCCTTTTACTCTAACAAAAAAAGTTTGGTGGGTGTGTATCTCATCCCCAGGGCCGAACTAGGAAGTGCCAACTGGTGTGCTGGAATGGTACATGTGTCCACTTTAAAATATCAAAAATTCTTAGACGCACATATTACCATTTCGGTTTTATAGCAAAAACTTTTTTCGCGTCTTTTACTTTAACAAAAAACTTTGGTGGGTGTGTATCTTATCCCCAGGACCGAACCAGGAAATATAAACTAGTGCGCTAGAATGGTACATGTGTCCACTATAAAATATCAAAAATCCCTAGACGCACATATTACCATTTCAGTTTTATGGCCAAAAACTTTTTTCGCGCCTTTTACTCTAACAAAAAAAGTTTGGTAGGTGTGTACCTCATCCCCAGGGCTGAACTAGGAAGTGCCATCTGGTGTGCTGGAATGGTACATGTGTCCACTATAAAATATCAAAAATCCTTAGACGCACATATTACCATTTCAGTTTTATGGCCAAAAACTTTTTTCGCGCCTTTTACACTAACAAAAAAATTTTGGTGGGTGTGTATCTCATCCCCAGGACTGAACCAGGAAATATAAACTAGTACGCTAGAATGGTACATGTGTACACCTTAAAATATCAAAAATCCCTAGACGCACATATTACAATTTCGGTTTTATAGCCAAGAACTTTTTTCGCGTCTTTCACTCTAACAAAAAAAGTTTGGTGGGTGTGTATCTCATCCCCAGGACTGAACCAGGAAATATAAATTAGTGCGCTAGAATGGTACATGTGTACACTTTAAAATATCAAAAATCCCTAGACGCAGATATTACTATTTCGGTTTTATAGCCAAAAACTTTTTTCGCGTCTTTCACTCTAACAAAAAAAGTTTGGTGGGTGTGTATCTCATCCCCAGGACCGAACCAGGAAATATAAACTGGTGCGCTGGAATGGTACACGTGTCAACTTAAAAATATAAAAAATCCTTAGACGCACATATTACCATTTCAGTTTTATGGCCAAAAACTTTTTTCGCGCCTTTTACTCTAACAAAAAAAGGTTGGTGGATGTGTATCTCATCCCCAGGGCCGAACTAGGAAGTGCCAAATGGTGTGCTGGAATGGTACATGTGTCCACTATAAAATATTAAAAATTCTTAGACGCACATATTACCATTTCAGTTTTATAGCCAAAAACTTTCTTCGCGTCTTTCACTCTAACAAAAAAAGTTTGATGGGTGTGTATCTCATCCCCAGGACCGAACCAGGAAATATAAACTAAAGGGCTGGAATGGTACATTTGTCCACTTTAAAATATCAAAAATCCTTAGACGTACATATTACCATTTCAGTTTAATGGCCAAAAACTTTTTTCGCGCCTTTTACACTAACAAAAAAATTTTGGTGGGTGTGTATCTCATCCCTAGGACCGAACCAGGAAATATTAACTGGTGCGCTGGAATGGTACATGTGTCAACTTAAAAATATAAAAAGTCCTTAGACGCACATATTACCATTTCAGTTTTATGGCCAAAAACTTTTTTCGCGCCTTTTACTCTAACAAAAAAAGGTTGGTGGATGTGCATCTCATCCCCAGGGCCGAACTAGGAAGTGCCAAATGGTGTGCTGGAATGGTACATGTGTCCACTATAAAATATTAAAAATTCTTAGACGCACATATTACCATTTCAGTTTTATAGCCAAAAACTTTTTTCGCGTCTTTCACTCTAACAAAAAACGTTTGATGGGTGTGTATCTCATCCCCAGGACAGAACAAAGAAATATAAGCTAAAGGGCTAGAATGGTACATTTGTCCACTTTAAAATATCAAAAATCCTTAGACGCACATATTACCATTTCAGTTTAATGGCCAAAAACTTTTTTCGCGCCTTTTACACTAACAAAAAAATTTTGGTGGGTGTGTATCTCATCCCCAGGACCGAACCAGGAAATATAAACTGGTGCGCTGGAATTGTACATGTGTCAACTTAAAAATATCAAAAATTCTTAGACGCACATATTACCATTTCAGTTTTATGGCTAAAAACTTTTTTCGCGCCTTTTACTCTAACAAAAAAAGTTTGGTGGGTGTGTATCTCATCCCCAGGGCCGAACTAGGAAGTGCCAACTGATGTGCTGGAATGGTACATGTGTCCACTTTAAAATATCAAAAATTCTTAGACGCACATATTACCATTTTGGTTTTATAGCCAAAAACTTTTTTCGCGTCTTTAACTCTAGCAAAAAACTTTGGTGGGTGTGTATCTCATCCCCAGGACCGAACCAGGAAATATAGACTAGTGCGCTAGAATGTTACATGTGTCCACTATAAAATATCAAAAATTCTTAGACGCACATATTACCATTTCAGTTTTATGGCCAAAAACTTTTTTCGCGCCTTTTACTCTAAAAAAAAAGTTTGGTAGGTGTGTATTTCATCCCCAGGGCTGAACTAGGAAGTGCCAACTGGTGTGCTGGAATGGTACATGTGTCCACTATAAAATATCAAAAATCCTTAGACGCACATATTACCATTTCAGTTTTATGGCCAAAAACTTTTTTCGCGCCTTTTACACTAACAAAAAAATTTTGGTGGGTGTGTATCTCATCCCCAGGACTGAACCAGGAAATATAAACTAGTACGCTAGAATGGTACATGTGTACACTTTAAAATATCAAAAATCCCTAGACGCACATATTACAATTTCGGTTTTATAGCCAAAAACTTTTTTCGCGTCTTTCACTCTAACAAAAAAAGTTTGTTGGGTGTGTATCTCATCCCCAGGACTGAACCAGGAAATATAAACTAGTGCGCTAGAATGGTACATGTGTCCACTTTAAAATATCAAAAATTCTTAGACGCACATATTACCATTTCAGTTTTATGGCCAAAAACTTTTTTTGCGCCTTTTACTCTAACAAAAAAAGTTTGGTAGGTGTGTATCTCATCCCCAGGGCTGAACTAGGAAGTGCCAACTGGTGTGCTGGAATGGTACATGTGTCCACTATAAAATATCAAAAATCCTTAGACGCACATATTACCATTTCAGTTTTATGGCCAAAAACTTTTTTCGCACCTTTTACACTAACAAAATAATTTTGGTGGGTGTGTATCTCATCCCCAGGACTGAACCAGGAAATATAAACTAGTACGCTAGAATGGTACATGTGTACACTTTAAAATATTAAAAATCCCTAGACGCACATATTACAATTTCGGTTTTATAGCCAAAAACTTTTTTCGCGTCTTTCACTCTAACAAAAAACTTTGGTGGGTGTGTATCTCATCCCCAGGACCGACCCAGGAAATATAAACTAGTGCGCTAGAATAGTACATGTGTACACTTTAAAATATCAAAAATCCCTAGACGCACATATTACAATTTCGGTTTTATAGCCAAAAACTTTTTTCGCGTCTTTCACTCTAACAAAAAAAGGTTGGTGGGTGTGTATCTCATCCCCAGGACCGAACCAGGAAATATAAACTGGTGCGCTGGAATGGTACACGTGTCAACTTAAAAATATAAAAAATCCTTAGACGTACATATTACCATTTCAGTTTTATGGCCAAAAACTTTTTTCGCCCCTTCTACACAAACAAAAAAATTTTGGTAGTTGTGTATCTCATCCCCATGACCGAACCAGGAAATATAAACTAGTGCGCTAGAATGAAACATGTGTCCACTATAAAATATGAAAAATTCTTAGACGCACATATTACCATTTCAGTTTTATGGCCAAAAACTTTTTTCGCGCCTTTTACTCTAACAAAAAAAGTTTGGTGGGTGTGTATCTCATCCCCAGGGCCGAACTAGGAAGTGCCAACTGGTGTGCTGGAATGGTATATGTGTCCACTTTAAAATATCAAAAATTCTTAGACGCACATATTACCATTTCGGTTTTATAGCCAAAAACTTTTTTCGCGTCTTTTACTCTAACAAAAAACTTTGGTGGGTGTGTATCTTATCCCCAGGACCGAACCAGGAAATATAAACTAGTACGCTAGAATGGTACATGTGTACACTTTAAAATATCAAAAATCCCTAGACGCACATATTACCATTTCAGTTTTATGGCCAAAAACTTTTTTCGCGCCTTTTACTCTAACAAAAAAAGTTTGGTAGGTGTGTATCTCATCCCCAGGGCTGAACTAGGAAGTGCCATCTGGTGTGCTGGAATGGTACATGTGTCCACTATAAAATATCAAAAATCCTTAGACGCACATATTACCATTTCAGTTTTATGGCCAAAAACTTTTTTCGCGCCTTTTACACTAACAAAAAAATTTTGGTGGGTGTGTATCTCATCCCCAGGACTGAACCAGGAAATATAAATTAGTGCGCTAGAATGGTACATGTGTACACTTTAAAATATCAAAAATCCCTAGACGCACATATTACCATTTCAGTTTTATGGCCAAAAATTTTTTTCGCGCCTTTTACTCTAACAAAAAAAGTTTGGTAGGTGTGTATCTCATCCCCAGGGCTGAACTAGGAAGTGCCATCTGGTGTGCTGGAATGGTACATGTGTACACTTTAAAATATCAAAAATCACTAGACGCACATATTACAATTTCGGTTTTATAGCCAAAAACTTTTTTCGCGTCTTTCACTCTAACAAAAAAAGGTTGGTGGGTGTGTATCTCATCCCCAGGACTGAACCAGGAAATATAAATTAGTGCGCTAGAATGGTACATGTGTACACTTTAAAATATCAAAAATCCCTAGACGCACATATTACAATTTTGGTTTTATAGCCAAAAACTTTTTTCGCGTCTTTCACTCTAACAAAAAAAGTTTGGTGGGTGTGTATCTCATCCCCAGGACCCAACCAGGAAATATAAACTGGTGCGCTGGAATGGTACACGTGTCAACTTAAAAATATAAAAAATCCTTAGACGCACATATTACCATTTCAGTTTTATGGCCAAAAACTTTTTTCGCGCCTTTTACTCTAACAAAAAAAGGTTGGTGGATGTGTATCTCATCCCCAGGGCCGAACTAGGAAGTGCCAAATGGTGTGCTGGAATGGTACATGTGTCCACTATAAAATATTAAAAATTCTTAGACGCACATATTACCATTTAAGTTTTATAGCCAAAAACTTTCTTCGCGTCTTTCACTCTAACAAAAAAAGTTTGATGGGTGTGTATCTCATCCCCAGGACCGAACCAGGAAATATAAACTAAAGGGCTGGAATGGTACATTTGTCCACTATAAAATAGCAAAAATCCTTAGACGTACATATTACCATTTCAGTTTAATGGCCAAAAACTTTTTTCGCGCCTTTTACACTAACAAAAAAATTTTGGTGGGTGTGTATCTCATCCCTAGGACCGAACCAGGAAATATTAACTGGTGCGCTGGAATGGTACATGTGTCAACTTAAAAATATAAAAAGTCCTTAGACGCACATATTACCATTTCAGTTTTATGGCCAAAAACTTTTTTCGCGCCTTTTACTCTAATAAAAAAAGGTTGGTGGATGTGTATCTCATCCCCAGGGCCGAACTAGGAAGTGCCAAATGGTGTGCTGGAATGGTACATGTGTCCACTATAAAATATTAAAAATTCTTAGACGCACATATTACCATTTCAGTTTTATAGCCAAAAACTTTTTTCGCGTCTTTCACTCTAACAAAAAAAGTTTGATGGGTGTGTATCTCATCCCCAGGACAGAACAAAGAAATATAAGCTAAAGGGCTAGAATGGTACATTTGTCCACTTTAAAATATCAAAAATCCTTAGACGCACATATTACCATTTCAGTTTAATGGCCAAAAACTTTTTTCGCGCCTTTTACACTAACAAAAAAATTTTGGTGGGTGTGTATCTCATCCCCAGGACCGAACCAGGAAATATAAACTGGTGCGCTGGAATTGTACATGTGTCAACTTAAAAATATAAAAAGTCCTTAGACGCACATATTACCATTTCAGTTTTATGGCTAAAAACTTTTTTCGCGCCTTTTACTCTAACAAAAAAAGTTTGGTGGGTGTGTATCTCATCCCCAGGGCGGAACTAGGAAGTGCCAACTGGTGTGCTGGAATGGTACATGTGTCCACTTTAAAATATCAAAAATTCTTAGACGCACATATTACCATTTTGGTTTTATAGCCAAAAACTTTTTTCGCGTCTTTAACTCTAGCAAAAAACTTTGGTGGGTGTGTATCTCATCCCCAGGACCGAACCAGGAAATATAGACTAGTGCGCTAGAATGTTACATGTGTCCACTATAAAATATCAAAAATTCTTAGACGCACAAATTACCATTTCAGTTTTATGGCCAAAAACTTTTTTCGCGCCTTTTACTCTAACAAAAAAAGTTTGGTGGGTGTGTATCTCATCCCCAGGGCTGAACTAGGAAGTGCCAACTGGTGTGCTGGAATGGTACATGTGTCCACTATAAAATATCAAAAATCCTTAGACGCACATATTACCATTTCAGTTTTATGGCCAAAAACTTTTTTCGTGCCTTTTACACTAACAAAAAAATTTTGGTGGGTGTGTATCTCATCCCCAGGACTGAACCAGGAAATATAAACTAGTACGCTAGAATGGTACATGTGTACACTTTAAAATATCAAAAATCCCTAGACGCACATATTACAATTTCGGTTTTATAGCCAAAAACTTTTTTCGCGTCTTTCACTCTAACAAAAAAAGTTTGGTGGGTGTGTATCTCATCCCCAGGACTGAACCAGGAAATATAAACTAGTGCGCTAGAATGGTACATGTGTCCACTTTATAATATCAAAAATTCTTAGACGCACATATTACCATTTCAGTTTTATGGCCAAAAACTTTTTTCGCGCCTTTTACTCTAACAAAAAAAGTTTGGTGGGTGTGTATCTCATCCCCAGGGCCGAACTAGGAAGTGCCAACTGGTGCGCTGGAATGGTACATGTGTCAACTTAAAAATATAAAAAGTCCTTAGACGCACATATTACCATTTCAGATTTATAGCCAAAAACTTTTTTCGCGCCTTTTACTCTACCAAAAAAATGTTGGTGGATGTGTATCTCATCCCCAGGACCGAACCAGGAAATATAAACTAAAGGGCTGGAATGGTACATTTGTCCACTTTAAAATATCAAAAATCCTTAGACGTACATATTACCATTTCAGTTTTATGGCCAAAAACTTTTTCGCGCCTTTTACACTAACAAAAAAATTTTGGTGGGTGTGTATCTCATCTCTAGGACCGAACCAGGAAATATTAACTGGTGCGCTGGAATGGTACATGTGTCAACTTAAAAATATAAAAAGTCCTTAGACGCACATATTACCATTTCAGTTTTATAGCCAAAAACTTTTTTCGCGCCTTTTACTCTAACAAAAAAAGGTTGGTGGATGTGTATCTCATCCCCAGGACCGAACTAGGAAGTGCCAAATGGTGTGCTGGAATGGTACATGTGTCCACTATAAAATATTAAAAATTCTTAGACGCACATATTACCATTTCGGTTTTATAGCCAAAAACTTTTTTCGCGTCTTTTACTCTAACAAAAAAGTTTGGTGGGTGTGTATCTCATAATCAGGACCGAACCAGGAAATATAAACTGGTGCGCTGGAATGGTACATGTGTCAACTTAAAAATATAAAAAGTCCTTAGACGCACATATTACCATTTCAGTTTTATAGCCAAAAACTTTTTTCGCGCCTTTTACTCTAACAAAAAAAGGTTGGTGGATGTGTATCTCATCCCCAGGGCCGAACTAGGAAGTGCCAAATAGTGTGCTGGAATGGAATGTGTCCACTATAAAATATTAAAAATTCTTAGACGCACATATTACCATTTCGGTTTTATAGCCAAAAACTTTTTTCGCGCCTTTTACACTAACAAAAAAATTTTGGTGGGTGTGTATCTCATCCCCAGGACCGAACCAGGAAATATAAACTGGTGCGCTGGAATTGTACATGTGTCAACTTAAAAATATAAAAAGTCCTTAGACGCACATATTACCATTTCAGTTTTATGGCTAAAAACTTTTTTCGCGTCTTTAACTCTAGCAAAAAACTTTGGTGGGTGTGTATCTCATCCCCAGGACCGAACCAGGAAATATAGACTAGTGCGCTAGAATGTTACATGTGTCCACTATAAAATATCAAAAATTCTTAGACGCACAAATTACCATTTCAGTTTTATGGCCAAAAACTTTTTTCGCGCCTTTTACTCTAACAAAAAAAGTTTGGTGGGTGTGTATCTCATCCCCAGGGCTGAACTAGGAAGTGCCAACTGGTGTGCTGGAATGGTACATGTGTCCACTATAAAATATCAAAAATCCTTAGACGCACATATTACCATTTCAGTTTTATGGCTAAAAACTTTTTTCGTGCCTTTTACACTAACAAAAAAATTTTGGTGGGTGTGTATCTCATCCCCAGGACTGAACCAGGAAATATAAACTAGTACGCTAGAATGGTACATGTGTACACTTTAAAATATCAAAAATCCCTAGACGCACATATTACAATTTCGGTTTTATAGCCAAAAACTTTTTTCGCGTCTTTCACTCTAACAAAAAAAGTTTGGTGGGTGTGTATCTCATCCCCAGGACTGAACCAGGAAATATAAACTAGTGCGCTAGAATGGTACATGTGTCCACTTTAAAATATCAAAAATTCTTAGACGCACATATTACCATTTCAGTTTTATGGCCAAAAACTTTTTTCGCGCCTTTTACTCTAACAAAAAAAGTTTGGTGGGTGTGTATCTCATCCCCAGGGCCGAACTAGGAAGTGCCAACTGGTGCGCTGGAATGGTACATGTGTCAACTTAAAAATATAAAAAGTCCTTAGACGCACATATTACCATTTCAGTTTTATAGCCAAAAACTTTTTTCGCGCCTTTTACTCTACCAAAAAAATGTTGGTGGATGTGTATCTCATCCCCAGGACCGAACCAGGAAATATAAACTAAAGGGCTGGAATGGTACATTTGTCCACTTTAAAATATCAAAAATCCTTAGACGTACATATTACCATTTCAGTTTTATGGCCAAAAACTTTTTCGCGCCTTTTACACTAACAAAAAAATTTTGGTGGGTGTGTATCTCATCTCTAGGACCGAACCAGGAAATATTAACTGGTGCGCTGGAATGGTACATGTGTCAACTTAAAAATATAAAAAGTCCTTAGACGCACATATTACCATTTCAGTTTTATAGCCAAAAACTTTTTTCGCGCCTTTTACTCTAACAAAAAAAGGTTGGTGGATGTGTATCTCATCCCCAGGGCCGAACTAGGAAGTGCCAAATAGTGTGCTGGAATGGAATGTGTCCACTATAAAATATTAAAAATTCTTAGACGCACATATTACCATTTCGGTTTTATAGCCAAAAACTTTTTTCGCGTCTTTCACTCTAACAAAAAAAGTTTGATGGGTGTGTATCTCATCCCCAGGACAGAACTAAGAAATATAAGCTAAAGGGCTAGAATGGTACATTTGTCCACTTTAAAATATCAAAAATTCTTAGACGCACATATTACCATTTCAGTTTAATGGCCAAAAACTTTTTTCGCGCCTTTTACACTAACAAAAAAATTTTGGTGGGTGTGTATCTCATCCCCAGGACCGAACCAGGAAATATAAACTGGTGCGCTAGAATGGTACATGTGTACACTTTAAAATATCAAAAATCCCTAGACGCACATATTACAATTTCGGTTTTATAGCCAAAAACTTTTTTCGCGTCTTTCACTCTAACAAAAAAGTTTGGTGGGTGTGTATCTCATAATCAGGACCGAACCAGGAAATATAAACTGGTGCGCTGGAATGGTACATGTGTCAACTTAAAAATATAAAAAGTCCTTAGACGCACATATTACCATTTCAGTTTTATAGCCAAAAACTTTTTTCGCGCCTTTTACTCTAACAAAAAAAGGTTGGTGGATGTGTATCTCATCCCCAGGGCCGAACTAGGAAGTGCCAAATGGTGTGCTGGAATGGTACATGTGTCCACTATAAAATATTAAAAATTCTTAGACGCACATATTACCATTTCGGTTTTATAGCCAAAAACTTTTTTCGCGTCTTTTACTCTAACAAAAAAGTTTGGTGGGTGTGTATCTCATAATCAGGACCGAACCAGGAAATATAAACTGGTGCGCTGGAATGGTACATGTGTCAACTTAAAAATATAAAAAGTCCTTAGACGCACATATTACCATTTCAGTTTTATAGCCAAAAACTTTTTTCGCGCCTTTTACTCTAACAAAAAAAGGTTGGTGGATGTGTATCTCATCCCCAGGGCCGAACTAGGAAGTGCCAAATAGTGTGCTGGAATGGAATGTGTCCACTATAAAATATTAAAAATTCTTAGACGCACATATTACCATTTCGGTTTTATAGCCAAAAACTTTTTTCGCGTCTTTCACTCTAACAAAAAAAGTTTGGTGGGTGTGTATCTCATCCCCAGGACTGAACCAGGAAATATAAACTAGTGCGCTAGAATGGTACATGTGTCCACTTTAAAATATCAAAAATTCTTAGACGCACATATTACAATTTCGGTTTTATAGCCAAAAACTTTTTTCGCGTCTTTCACTCTAACAAAAAAAGTTTGGTGGGTGTGTATCTCATCCCCAGGACTGAACCAGGAAATATAAACTAGTGCGCTAGAATGGTACATGTGTCCACTTTAAAATATCAAAAATTCTTAGACGCACATATTACCATTTCAGTTTTATGGCCAAAAACTTTTTTCGCGCCTTTTACTCTAACAAAAAAAGTTTGGTGGATGTGTATCTCATCCCCAGGGCCGAACTAGGAAGTGCCAACTGGTGCGCTGGAATGGTACATGTGTCAACTTAAAAATATAAAAAGTCCTTAGACGCACATATTACCATTTCAGTTTTATAGCCAAAAACTTTTTTCGCGCCTTTTACTCTACCAAAAAAATGTTGGTGGATGTGTATCTCATCCCCAGGACCGAACCAGGAAATATAAACTAAAGGGCTGGAATGGTACATTTGTCCACTTTAAAATATCAAAAATCCTTAGACGTACATATTACCATTTCAGTTTTATGGCCAAAAACTTTTTCGCGCCTTTTACACTAACAAAAAAATTTTGGTGGGTGTGTATCTCATCTCTAGGACCGAACCAGGAAATATTAACTGGTGCGCTGGAATGGTACATGTGTCAACTTAAAAATATAAAAAGTCCTTAGACGCACATATTACCATTTCAGTTTTATGGCCAAAAACTTTTTTCGCGCCTTTTACTCTAACAAAAAAAGGTTGGTGGATGTGTATCTCATCCCCAGGGCCGAACTAGGAAGTGCCAAATGGTGTGCTGGAATGGTACATGTGTCCACTATAAAATATTAAAAATTCTTAGACGCACATATTACCATTTCAGTTTTATAGCCAAAAACTTTTTTCGCGTCTTTTACTCTAACAAAAAAAGTTTGATGGGTGTGTATCTCATCCCCAGGACAGAACCAAGAAATATAAGCTAAAGGGCTAGAATGGTACATTTGTCCACTTTAAAATATCAAAAATTCTTAGACGCACATATTACCATTTCAGTTTAATGGCCAAAAACTTTTTTCGCGCCTTTTACACTAACAAAAAAATTTTGGTGGGTGTGTATCTCATCCCCAGGACCGAACCAGGAAATATAAACTGGTGCGCTGGAATTGTACATGTGTCAACTTAAAAATATAAAAAGTCCTTAGACGCACATATTACCATTTCAGTTTTATGGCCAAAAACTTTTTTCGCACCTTTTACTCTAACAAAAAAAGTTTGGTGGATGTGTATCTTATCCCCAGGGCCGAACTAGGAAGTGCCAAATGGTGTGCTGGAATGGTACATGTGTCCACTATAAAATATTAAAAATTCTTAGACGCACATATTACCATTTCGGTTTTATAGCCAAAAACTTTTTTCGCGTCTTTTACTCTAACAAAAAAGTTTGGTGGGTGTGTATCTCATAATCAGGACCGAACCAGGAAATATAAACTGGTGCGCTGGAATGGTACATGTGTCAACTTAAAAATATAAAAAGTCCTTAGACGCACATATTACCATTTCAGTTTTATAGCCAAAAACTTTTTTCGCGCCTTTTACTCTAACAAAAAAAGGTTGGTGGATGTGTATCTCATCCCCAGGGCCGAACTAGGAAGTGCCAAATAGTGTGCTGGAATGGAATGTGTCCACTATAAAATATTAAAAATTCTTAGACGCACATATTACCATTTCGGTTTTATAGCCAAAAACTTTTTTCGCGTCTTTTACTCTAACAAAAAAGTTTGGTGGGTGTGTATTTCATAATCAGGACCGAACCGGGAAATATAAACTGGTGCGCTGGAATGGTACATGTGTCAACTTAAAAATATAAAAAGTTCTTAGACGCACATATTACCATTTCAGTTTTATAGCCAAAAACTTTTTTCGCGCCTTTTACTCTAACAAAAAAAGGTTGGTGGATGTGTATCTCATCCCCAGGGCCGAACTAGGAAATGCCAAATGGTGTGCTGGAATGGTACATGTGTCCACTATAAAATATTAAAAATTCTTTGACGCACATATTACCATTTCAGTTTTATAGCCAAAAACTTTTTTCGCGTCTTTCACTCTAACAAAAAAAGTTTGGTGGGTGTGTATCTCATCCCCAGGGCCGAACTAGGAAGTGCCAACTGGTGTTCTAGAATGGTACATGTGTCCACTATAAAATATCAAAAATCCTTAGACGTACATATTACCATTTCAGTTTTATGGCCAAAAATTTTTTTCGCCCCTTTTACACAAACAAAAAAATTTTGGTGGTTGTGTATCTCATCCCCATGACCGAACCAGGAAATATAAACAAGTGCGCTAGAATGGTACATGTGTCCACTATAAAATATCAAAAATTCTTAGACGCACATATTACCATTTCACTTTTATGGCCAAAAACTTTTTTCGCGCCTTTTACTCTAACAAAAAAAGTTTGGTGGGTGTGTATCTCATCCCCAGGGCCGAACTAGGAAGTGCCAACTGGTGTGCTGGAATGGTACATGTGTCCACTTTAAAATATCAAAAATTCTTAGACGCACATATTACCATTTCGGTTTTATAGCCAAAAACTTTTTTCGCGTCTTTAACTCTAACAAAAAACTTTGGTGGGTGTGTATCTCATCCCCAGGACCGAACCAGGAAATATAAACTGGTGCGCTGGAATGGTACATGTGTCAACTTAAAAATATAAAAAGTCCTTAGACGCACATATTACCATTTCAGTTTTATAGCCAAAAACTTTTTTCGCGCCTTTTACTCTACCAAAAAAATGTTGGTGGATGTGTATCTCATCCCCAGGACCGAACCAGGAAATATAAACTAAAGGGCTGGAATGGTACATTTGTCCACTTTAAAATATCAAAAATCCTTAGACGTACATATTACCATTTCAGTTTTATGGCCAAAAACTTTTTCGCGCCTTTTACACTAACAAAAAAATTTTGGTGGGTGTGTATCTCATCTCTAGGACCGAACCAGGAAATATTAACTGGTGCGCTGGAATGGTACATGTGTCAACTTAAAAATATAAAAAGTCCTTAGACGCACATATTACCATTTCAGTTTTATGGCCAAAAACTTTTTTCGCGCCTTTTACTCTAACAAAAAAAGGTTGGTGGATGTGTATCTCATCCCCAGGGCCGAACTAGGAAGTGCCAAATGGTGTGCTGGAATGGTACATGTGT
Source organism: Epicampocera succincta (assembly GCA_932526305.1). Taxonomy (NCBI): domain Eukaryota; kingdom Metazoa; phylum Arthropoda; class Insecta; order Diptera; family Tachinidae; genus Epicampocera; species Epicampocera succincta. The sequence continues at coordinate 918,462 of CAKOAZ010000002.1, read as the reverse complement.
CCACTATAAAATATTAAAAATTCTTAGACGCACATATTACCATTTCAGTTTTATAGCCAAAAACTTTTTTCGCGTCTTTCACTCTAACAAAAAAAGTTTGATGGGTGTGTATCTCATCCCCAGGACAGAACCAAGAAATATAAGCTAAAGGGCTAGAATGGTACATTTGTCCACTTTAAAATATCAAAAATTCTTAGACGCACATATTACCATTTCAGTTTAATGGCCAAAAACTTTTTTCGCGCCTTTTACACTAACAAAAAAATTTTGGTGGGTGTGTATCTCATCCCCAGGACCGAACCAGGAAATATAAACTGGTGCGCTGGAATTGTACATGTGTCAACTTAAAAATATAAAAAGTCCTTAGACGCACATATTACCATTTCAGTTTTATGGCCAAAAACTTTTTTCGCACCTTTTACTCTAACAAAAAAAGTTTAGTGGATGTGTATCTCATCCCCAGGGCCGAACTAGGAAGTGCCAAATGGTGTGCTGGAATGGTACATGTGTCCACTATAAAATATTAAAAATTCTTAGACGCACATATTACCATTTCGGTTTTATAGCCAAAAACTTTTTTCGCGTCTTTTACTCCAACAAAAACGTTTGGTGGGTGTGTATCTCATAATCAGGACCGAACCAGGAAATATAAACTGGTGCGCTGGAATGGTACATGTGTCAACTTAAAAATATAAAAAGTCCTTAGACGCACATATTACCATTTCAGTTTTATAGCCAAAAACTTTTTTCGCGCCTTTTACTCTAACAAAAAAAGGTTGGTGGATGTGTATCTCATCCCCAGGGCCGAACTAGGAAGTGCCAAATAGTGTGCTGGAATGAAATGTGTCCACTATAAAATATCAAAAATTCTTAGACGCACATATTACCATTTCGGTTTTATAGCCAAAAACTTTTTTCGCGTCTTTTACTCTAACAAAAAAGTTTGGTGGGTGTGTATTTCATAATCAGGACCGAACCAGGAAATATAAACTGGTGCGCTGGAATGGTACATGTGTCAACTTAAAAATATAAAAAGTTCTTAGACGCACATATTACCATTTCAGTTTTATAGCCAAAAACTTTTTTCGCGCCTTTTACTCTAACAAAAAAAGGTTGGTGGATGTGTATCTCATCCCCAGGGCCGAACTAGGAAGTGCCAAATGGTGTGCTGGAATGGTACATGTGTCCACTATAAAATATTAAAAATTCTTAGACGCACATATTACCATTTCAGTTTTATAGCCAAAAACTTTTTTCGCGTCTTTCACTCTAACAAAAAAAGTTTGGTGGGTGTGTATCTCATCCCCAGGGCCGAACTAGGAAGTGCCAACTGGTGTTCTAGAATGGTACATGTGTCCACTATAAAATATCAAAAATCCTTAGACGTACATATTACCATTTCAGTTTTATGGCCAAAAATTTTTTTCGCCCCTTTTACACAAACAAAAAAATTTTGGTGGTTGTGTATCTCATCCCCATGACCGAACCAGGAAATATAAACAAGTGCGCTAGAATGGTACATGTGTCCACTATAAAATATCAAAAATTCTTAGACGCACATATTACCATTTCAGTTTTATGGCCAAAAACTTTTTTCGCGCCTTTTACTCTAACAAAAAAAGTTTGGTGGGTGTGTATCTCATCCCCAGGGCCGAACTAGGAAGTGCCAACTGGTGTGCTGGAATGGTACATGTGTCCACTTTAAAATATCAAAAATTCTTAGACGCACATATTACCATTTCGGTTTTATAGCCAAAAACTTTTTTCGCGTCTTTAACTCTAACAAAAAACTTTGGTGGGTGTGTATCTCATCCCCAGGACCGAACCAGGAAATATAGACTAGTGCGCTAGAATGTTACATGTGTCCACTATAAAATATCAAAAATTCTTAGACGCACATATTACCATTTCAGTTTTATGGCCAAAAACTTTTTTCGCGCCTTTTACTCTAACAAAAAAAGGTTGGTGGATGTGTATCTCATCCCCAGGGCCGAACTAGGAAGTGCCAAATAGTGTGCTGGAATGGAATGTGTCCACTATAAAATATTAAAAATTCTTAGACGCACATATTACCATTTCGGTTTTATAGCCAAAAACTTTTTTCGCGTCTTTTACTCTAACAAAAAAGTTTGGTGGGTGTGTATTTCATAATCAGGACCGAACCAGGAAATATAAACTGGTGCGCTGGAATGGTACATGTGTCAACTTAAAAATATAAAAAGTTCTTAGACGCACATATTACCATTTCAGTTTTATAGCCAAAAACTTTTTTCGCGCCTTTTACTCTAACAAAAAAAGGTTGGTGGATGTGTATCTCATCCCCAGGGCCGAACTAGGAAGTGCCAAATGGTGTGCTGGAATGGTACATGTGTCCACTATAAAATATTAAAAATTCTTAGACGCACATATTACCATTTCAGTTTTATAGCCAAAAACTTTTTTCGCGTCTTTCACTCTAACAAAAAAAGTTTGGTGGGTGTGTATCTCATCCCCAGGGCCGAACTAGGAAGTGCCAACTGGTGTTCTAGAATGGTACATGTGTCCACTATAAAATATCAAAAATCCTTAGACGTACATATTACCATTTCAGTTTTATGGTCAAAAACTTTTTTCGCGCCTTTTACTCTAACAAAAAAATTTTGGTGGTTGTGTATCTCATCCCCATGACCGAACCAGGAAATATAAACAAGTGCGCTAGAATGGTACATGTGTCCACTATAAAATATTAAAAATTCTTAGACGCACATATTACCATTTCAGTTTTATGGCCAAAAACTTTTTTCGCGCCTTTTACTCTAACAAAAAAAGTTTGGTGGGTGTGTATCTCATCCCCAGGGCCGAACTAGGAAGTGCCAACTGGTGTGCTGGAATGGTACATGTGTCCACTTTAAAATATCAAAAATTCTTAGACGCACATATTACCATTTCGGTTTTATAGCCAAAAACTTTTTTCGCGTCTTTAACTCTAACAAAAAACTTTGGTGGGTGTGTATCTCATCCCCAGGACCGAACCAGGAAATATAGACTAGTGCGCTAGAATGTTACATGTGTCCACTATAAAATATCAAAAATTCTTAGACGCACATATTACCATTTCAGTTTTATGGCCAAAAACTTTTTTCGCGCCTTTTACTCTAACAAAAAAAGGTTGGTGGATGTGTATCTCATCCCCAGGGCCGAACTAGGAAGTGCCAAATAGTGTGCTGGAATGGAATGTGTCCACTATAAAATATTAAAAATTCTTAGACGCACATATTACCATTTCGGTTTTATAGCCAAAAACTTTTTTCGCGTCTTTTACTCTAACAAAAAAGTTTGGTGGGTGTGTATTTCATAATCAGGACCGAACCAGGAAATATAAACTGGTGCGCTGGAATGGTACATGTGTCAACTTAAAAATATAAAAAGTTCTTAGACGCACATATTACCATTTCAGTTTTATAGCCAAAAACTTTTTTCGCGCCTTTTACTCTAACAAAAAAAGGTTGGTGGATGTGTATCTCATCCCCAGGGCCGAACTAGGAAGTGCCAAATGGTGTGCTGGAATGGTACATGTGTCCACTATAAAATATTAAAAATTCTTAGACGCACATATTACCATTTCGGTTTTATAGCCAAAAACTTTTTTCGCGTCTTTTACTCTAACAAAAAAGTTTGGTGGGTGTGTATCTCATAATCAGGACCGAACCAGGAAATATAAACTGGTGCGCTGGAATGGTACATGTGTCAACTTAAAAATATAAAAAGTCCTTAGACGCACATATTACCATTTCAGTTTTATAGCCAAAAACTTTTTTCGCGCCTTTTACTCTAACAAAAAAAGGTTGGTGGATGTGTATCTCATCCCCAGGGCCGAACTAGGAAGTGCCAAATAGTGTGCTGGAATGGAATGTGTCCACTATAAAATATTAAAAATTCTTAGACGCACATATTACCATTTCGGTTTTATAGCCAAAAACTTTTTTCGCGTCTTTTACTCTAACAAAAAAGTTTGGTGGGTGTGTATTTCATAATCAGGACCGAACCAGGAAATATAAACTGGTGCGCTGGAATGGTACATGTGTCAACTTAAAAATATAAAAAGTTCTTAGACGCACATATTACCATTTCAGTTTTATAGCCAAAAACTTTTTTCGCGCCTTTTACTCTAACAAAAAAAGGTTGGTGGATGTGTATCTCATCCCCAGGGCCGAACTAGGAAGTGCCAAATGGTGTGCTGGAATGGTACATGTGTCCACTATAAAATATTAAAAATTCTTAGACGCACATATTACCATTTCAGTTTTATAGCCAAAAACTTTTTTCGCGTCTTTCACTCTAACAAAAAAAGTTTGGTGGGTGTGTATCTCATCCCCAGGGCCGAACTAGGAAGTGCCAACTGGTGTTCTAGAATGGTACATGTGTCCACTATAAAATATCAAAAATCCTTAGACGTACATATTACCATTTCAGTTTAATGGCCAAAAATTTTTTTCGCCCCTTTTACACAAACAAAAAAATTTTGGTGGTTGTGTATCTCATCCCCATGACCGAACCAGGAAATATAAACAAGTGCGCTAGAATGGTACATGTGTCCACTAAAAAATATCAAAAATTCTTAGACGCACATACTACCATTTCAGTTTTATGGCCAAAAACTTTTTTCGCGCCTTTTACTCTAACAAAAAAAGTTTGGTGGGTGTGTATCTCATCCCCAGGGCCGAACTAGGAAGTGCCAACTGGTGTGCTGGAATGGTACATGTGTCCACTTTAAAATATCAAAAATTCTTAGACGCACATATTACCATTTCGGTTTTATAGCCAAAAACTTTTTTCGCGTCTTTAACTCTAACAAAAAACTTTGGTGGGTGTGTATCTCATCCCCAGGACCGAACCAGGAAATATAGACTAGTGCGCTAGAATGTTACATGTGTCCACTATAAAATATCAAAAATTCTTAGACGCACATATTACCATTTCAGTTTTATGGCCAAAAACTTTTTTCGCGCCTTTTACTCTAACAAAAAAAGTTTGGTAGGTGTGTTTCTCATCCCCAGGGCTGAACTAGGAAGTGCCAACTGGTGTGCTGGAATGGTACATGTGTCCACTATAAAATATCAAAAATCCTTTGACGCACATATTACCATTTCAGTTTTATGGCCAAAAACTTTTTTCGCGCCTTTTACACTAACAAAAAAATTTTGGTGGGTGTGTATCTCATCCCCAGGACTGAACCAGGAAATATAAACTAGTACGCTAGAATGGTACATGTGTACACTTTAAAATATCAAAAATCCCTAGACGCACATATTACAATTTCGGTTTTATAGCCAAAAACTTTTTTCGTGTCCTTCACTCTAACAAAAAAAGTTTGGTGGGTGTGTATCTCATCCCCAGGACTGAACCAGGAAATATAAACTAGTGCGCTAGAATGGTACATGTGTCCACTATAAAATATCAAAAATTCTTAGACGCACATATTACCATTTCAGTTTTATGGCCAAAAACTTTTTTCGCGCCTTTTACTCTAACAAAAAAGTTTTGTGGGTGTGTATCTCATCCCCAGGACTGAACCAGGAAATATAAACTAGTGCGCTAGAATGGTACATGTGTCCACTATAAAATATCAAAAATTCTTAGACGAATATTTTACCATTTCAGTTTTATGGCCAAAAACTTTTTTCGCGCCTTTTACTCTAACAAAAAAAGTTTGGTGGGTGTGTATCTCATTCCCAGGACTGAACCAGGAAATATAAACTAGTGCGCTAGAATGGTACATGTGTACACTTTAAAATATCAAAAATCCCTAGACGCACATATTACAATTTCGGTTTTATAGCCAAAAACTTTTTTCGCGTCTTTCACTCTAACAAAAAAAGTTTGGTGGGTGTGTATCTCATCCCCAGGACCGAACCAGGAAATATAAACTGGTGCGCTGGAATGGTACACGTGTCAACTTAAAAATATAAAAAATCCTTAGACGCACATATTACCATTTCAGTTTTATGGCCAAAAACTTTTTTCGCGCCTTTTACTCTAACAAAAAAAGGTTGGTGGATGTGTATCTCATCCCCAGGGCCGAACTAGGAAGTGCCAAATGGTGTGCTGGAATGGTACATGTGTCAACTTAAAAATATAAAAAGTCCTTAGACGCACATATTACCATTTCAGTTTTATAGCCAAAAACTTTTTTCGCGCCTTTTACTCTAACAAAAAAAGGTTGGTGGATGTGTATCTCATCCCCAGGACCGAACCAGGAAATATAAACTAAAGGGCTGGAATGGTACATTTGTCCACTTTAAAATATCAAAAATCCTTAGACGTACATATTACCATTTCAGTTTTATGGCAAAAAACTTTTTCGCGCCTTTTACACTAACAAAAAAATTTTGGTGGGTGTGTATCTCATCCCTAGGACCGAACCAGGAAATATTAACTGGTGCGCTGGAATGGTACATGTGTCAACTTAAAAATATAAAAAGTCCTTAGACGCACATATTACCATGTCAGTTTTATGGCCAAAAACTTTTTTCGCGCCTTTTACTCTAACAAAAAAAGGTTGGTGGATGTGTATCTCATCCCCAGGGCCTAACTAGGAAGTGCCAAATGGTGTGCTGGAATGGTACATGTGTCCACTATAAAATATTAAAAATTCTTAGACGCACATATTACCATTTCAGTTTTATAGCCAAAAACTTTTTTCGCGTCTTTCACTCTAACAAAAAAAGTTTGATGGGTGTGTATCTCATCCCCAGGACAGAACCAAGAAATATAAGCTAAAGGGCTAGAATGGTACATTTGTCCACTTTAAAATATCAAAAATTCTTAGACGCACATATTACCATTTCAGTTTAATGGCCAAAAACTTTTTTTGCGCCTTTTACACTAACAAAAAAATTTTGGTGGGTGTGTATCTCATCCCCAGGACCGAACCAGGAAATATAAACTGGTGCGCTGGAATTGTACATGTGTACACTTAAAAATATAAAAAGTCCTTAGACGCACATATTACCATTTCAGTTTTATGGCCAAAAACTTTTTTCGCACCTTTTACTCTAACAAAAAAAGTTTGGTGGATGTGTATCTCATCCCCAGGACCGAACTAGGAAGTGCCAAATGGTGTGCTGGAATGGTACATGTGTCCACTATAAAATATTAAAAATTCCTAGACGCACATATTACCATTTCGGTTTTATAGCCAAAAACTTTTTTCGCGTCTTTTACTCTAACAAAAAAGTTTGGTGGGTGTGTATCTCATAATCAGGACCGAACCAGGAAATATAAACTGGTGCGCTGGAATGGTACATGTGTCAACTTAAAAATATAAAAAGTCCTTAGACGCACATATTACCATTTCAGTTTTATAGCCAAAAACTTTTTTCGCGCCTTTTACTCTAACAAAAAAAGGTTGGTGGATGTGTATCTCATCCCCAGGGCCGAACTAGGAAGTGCCAAATAGTGTGCTGGAATAGAATGTGTCCACTATAAAATATTAAAAATTCTTAGACGCACATATTACCATTTCGGTTTTATAGCCAAAAACTTTTTTCGCGTCTTTTACTCTAACAAAAAAGTTTGGTGGGTGTGTATTTCATAATCAGGACCGAACCAGGAAATATAAACTGGTGCGCTGGAATGGTACATGTGTCAACTTAAAAATATAAAAAGTTCTTAGACGCACATATTACCATTTCAGTTTTATAGCCAAAAACTTTTTTCGCGCCTTTTACTCTAACAAAAAAAGGTTGGTGGATGTGTATCTCATCCCCAGGGCCGAACTAGGAAGTGCCAAATGGTGTGCTGGAATGGTACATGTGTCCACTATAAAATATTAAAAATTCTTAGACGCACATATTACCATTTCAGTTTTATAGCCAAAAACTTTTTTCGCGTCTTTCACTCTAACAAAAAAAGTTTGGTGGGTGTGTATCTCATCCCCAGGGCCGAACTAGGAAGTGCCAACTGGTGTTCGAGAATGGTACATGTGTCCACTATAAAATATCAAAAATCCTTAGACGTACATATTACCATTTCAGTTTTATGGCCAACAACTTTTTTCGCCCCTTCTACACAAACAAAAAAATTTTGGTGGTTGTGTATCTCATCCCCATGACCGAACCAGGAAATATAAACTAGTGCGCTAGAATGAAACATGTGTCCACTATAAAATATGAAAAATTCTTAGACGCACATATTACCATTTCAGTTTTATAGCCAAAAACTTTTTTCGCGTCTTTCACTCTAACAAAAAAAGTTTGGTGGGTGTGTATCTCATCCCCAGGGCCGAACTAGGAAGTGCCAACTGGTGTTCTAGAATGGTACATGTGTCCACTATAAAATATCAAAAATCCTTAGACGTACATATTACCATTTCAGTTTTATGGCCAAAAATTTTTTTCGCCCCTTTTACACAAACAAAAAAATTTTGGTGGTTGTGTATCTCATCCCCATGACCGAACCAGGAAATATAAACAAGTGCGCTAGAATGGTACATGTGTCCACTAAAAAATATCAAAAATTCTTAGACGCACATACTACCATTTCAGTTTTATGGCCAAAAACTTTTTTCGCGCCTTTTACTCTAACAAAAAAAGTTTGGTGGGTGTGTATCTCATCCCCAGGGCCGAACTAGGAAGTGCCAACTGGTGTGCTGGAATGGTACATGTGTCCACTTTAAAATATCAAAAATTCTTAGACGCACATATTACCATTTCGGTTTTATAGCCAAAAACTTTTTTCGCGCCTTTAACTCTAACAAAAAACTTTGGTGGGTGTGTATCTCATCCCCAGGACCGAACCAGGAAATATAGACTAGTGCGCTAGAATGTTACATGTGTCCACTATAAAATATCAAAAATTCTTAGACGCACATATTACCATTTCAGTTTTATGGCCAAAAACTTTTTTCGCGCCTTTTACTCTAACAAAAAAAGTTTGGTAGGTGTGTATCTCATCCCCAGGGCTGAACTAGGAAGTGCCAACTGGTGTGCTGGAATGGTACATGTGTCCACTATAAAATATCAAAAATCCTTAGACGCACATATTACCATTTCAGTTTTATGGCCAAAAACTTTTTTCGCGCCTTTTACACTAACAAAAAAATTTTGGTGGGTGTGTATCTCATCCCCAGGACTGAACCAGGAAATATAATTTAGTACGCTAGAATGGTACATGTGTACACTTTAAAATATCAAAAATCCCTAGACGCACATATTACAATTTCGGTTTTATAGCCAAAAACTTTTTTCGTGTCTTTCACTCTAACAAAAAAAGTTTGGTGGGTGTGTATCTCATCCCCAGGACTGAACCAGGAAATATAAACTAGTGCGCTAGAATGGTACATGTGTCCACTATAAAATATCAAAAATTCTTAGACGCACATATCACCATTTCAGTTTTATGGCCAAAAACTTTTTTCGCGCCTTTTACTCTAACAAAAAAAGTTTGGTGGGTGTGTATCTCATCCCCAGGACTGAACCAGGAAATATAAACTAGTGCGCTAGAATGGTACATGTGTCCACTATAAAATATCAAAAATTCTTAGACGCACATATTACCATTTCAGTTTTATGGCCAAAAACTTTTTTCGCGCCTTTTACTCTAACAAAAAAAGTTTGGTGGGTGTGTATCTCATCCCCAGGACTGAACCAGGAAATATAAACTAGTGCGCTAGAATGGTACATGTGTACACTTTAAAATATCAAAAATCCCTAGACGCACATATTACAATTTCGGTTTTATAGCCAAAAACTTTTTTCGCGTCTTTCACTCTAACAAAAAAAGTTTGGTGGGTGTGTATCTCATCCCCAGGACCGAACCAGGAAATATAAATTGGTGCGCTGGAATGGTACACGTGTCAACTTAAAAATATAAAAAATCCTTAGACGCACATATTACCATTTCAGTTTTATGGCCAAAAACTTTTTTCGCGCCTTTTACTCTAACAAAAAAAGGTTGGTGGATGTGTATCTCATCCCCAGGGCCGAACTAGGAAGTGCCAAATGGTGTGCTGGAATGGTACATGTGTCCACTATAAAATATTAAAAATTCTTAGACGCAAATATTACCATTTCAGTTTTATAGCCAAAAACTTTTTTCGCGTCTTTCACTCTAACAAAAAAATTTTGGTGGGTGTGTATCTCATCCCTAGGACCGAACCAGGAAATATTAACTGGTGCGCTGGAATGGTACATGTGTCAACTTAAAAATATAAAAAGTCCTTAGACGCACATATTACCATTTCAGTTTTATGGCCAAAAACTTTTTTCGCGCCTTTTACACTAACAAAAAAATTTTGGTGGGTGTGTATCTCATCCCTAGGACCGAACCAGGAAATATTAACTGGTGCGCTGGAATGGTACATGTGTCAACTTAAAAATATAAAAAGTCCTTAGACGCACATATTACCATTTCAGTTTTATGGCCAAAAACTTTTTTCGCGCCTTTTACTCTAACAAAAAAAGGTTGGTGGATGTGTATCTCATCCCCAGGGCCGAACTAGGAAGTGCCAAATGGTGTGCTGGAATGGTACATGTGTCCACTATAAAATATTAAAAATTCTTAGACGCACATATTACCATTTCAGTTTTATAGCCAAAAACATTTTTCGCGTCTTTCACTCTAACAAAAAAAGTTTGGTGGGTGTGTATCTCATCCCCAGGGCCGAACTAGGAAGTGCCAACTGGTGTGCTAGAATGGTACATGTGTCCACTATAAAATATTAAAAATCCTTAGACGTACATATTACCATTTCAGTTTTATGGCCAAAAACTTTTTTCGCCCCTTTTACACAAACAAAAAAATTTTGGTGGTTGTGTATCTCATCCCCATGACCGAACCAGGAAATATAAACTAGTGCGCTAGAATGGTACATGTGTCCACTATAAAATATTAAAAATTCTTAGACGCACATATTACCATTTCAGTTTTATGGCTAAAAACTTTTTTCGCGCCTTTTACTCTAACAAAAAAAGTTTGGTGGGTGTGTATCTCATCCCCAGGGCCGAACTAGGAAGTGCCAAATGGTGTGCTGGAATGGTACATGTGTCCACTTTAAAATATCAAAAATTCTTAGACGCACATATTACCATTTCGTTTTTATAGCCAAAAACTTTTTTCGCGTCTTTAACTCTAGCAAAAAACTTTGGTGGGTGTGTATCTCATCCCCAGGACCGAACCAGGAAATATAGACTAGTGCGCTAGAATGTTACATGTGTCCACTATAAAATATCAAAAATTCTTAGACGCACATATTACCATTTCAGTTTTATGGCCAAAAACTTTTTTCGCGCCTTTTACTCTAACAAAAAAAGTTTGGTGGGTGTGTATCTCATCCCCAGGGCCGAACTAGGAAGTGCCAAATGGTGTTCTAGAATGGTACATGTGTCCACTATAAAATATCAAAAATCCTTAGACGTACATATTACCATTTCAGTTTTATGGCCAAAAATTTTTTTCGCCCCTTTTACACAAACAAAAAAAGGTTGGTGGATGTGTATCTCATCCCCAGGGCCGAACTAGGAAGTGCCAAATAGTGTGCTGGAATGGAATGTGTCCACTATAAAATATTAAAAATTCTTAGACGCACATATTACCATTTCAGTTTTATAGCCAAAAACTTTTTTCGCGTCTTTCACTCTAACAAGAAAAGTTTGATGGGTGTGTATCTCATCCCCAGGACCGAACCAGGAAATATAAACTAAAGGGCTGGAATGGTACATTTGTCCACTTGAAAATATCAAAAATCCTTAGACGTACATATTACCATTTCAGTTTAATGGCCAAAACCTTTTTTCGCGCCTTTTACACTAACAAAAAAATTTTGGTGGGTGTGTATCTCATCCCCAGGACCGAACCAGGAAATATTAACTGGTGCGCTGGAATGGTACATGTGTCAACTTAAAAATATAAAAAGTCCTTAGACGCACATATTACCATTTCAGTTTTATGGCCAAAAACTTTTTTCGCGCCTTTTACTCTAACAAAAAAAGGTTGGTGGATGTGTATCTCATCCCCAGGGCCGAACTAGGAAGTGCCAAATGGTGTGCTGGAATGGTACATGTGTCCACTATAAAATATTAAAAATTCTTAGACGCACATATTACCATTTCAGTTTTATAGCCAAAAACTTTTTTCGCGTCTTTCACTCTAACAAAAAAAGTTTGATGGGTGTGTATCTCATCCCCAGGACAGAACAAAGAAATATAAGCTAAACCATTTCAGTTTAATGGCCAAAAACTTTTTTCGCGCCTTTTACACTAACAAAAAAATTTTGGTGGGTGTGTATCTCATCCCCAGGACCGAACCAGGAAATATAAACTGGTGCGCTGGAATTGTACATGTGTCAGCTTAAAAATATAAAAAGTCCTTAGACGCACATATTACCATTTCAGTTTTATGGCCAAAAACTTTTTTCGCACCTTTTACTCTAACAAAAAAAGTTTGGTGGATGTGTATCTCATCCCCAGGGCCGAACTAGGAAGTGCCAAATGGTGTGCTGGAATGGTACATGTGTCCACTATAAAATATTAAAAATTCTTAGACGCACATATTACCATTTCGGTTTTATAGAAAAAAACTTTTTTCGCGTCTTTTACTCTAACAAAAAAGTTTGGTGGGTGTGTATCTCATAATCAGGACCGAACCAGGAAATATAAACTGGTGCGCTGGAATGGTACATGTGTCAACTTAAAAATATAAAAAGTCCTTAGACGCACATATTACCATTTCAGTTTTATAGCCAAAAACTTTTTTCGCGCCTTTTACTCTAACAAAAAAAGGTTGGTGGATGTGTATCTCATCGTCAGGGCCGAACTAGGAAGTGCCAAATAGTGCGCTGGAATGGTACATGTGTCCACTATAAAATATTAAAAATTCTTAGACGCACATATTACCATTTCGGTTTTATAGCCAAAAACTTTTTTCGCGTCTTTTACTCTAACAAAAAAGTTTGGTGGGTGTGTATCTCATAATCAGGACCGAACCAGGAAATATAAACTGGTGCGCTGGAATGGTACATGTGTCAACTTAAAAATATAAAAAGTCCTTAGACGCACATATTACCATTTCAGTTTTATGGCCAAAAACTTTTTTCGCGCCTTTTACTCTAACAAAAAAAGGTTGGTGGATGTGTATCTCATCCCCAGGGCCGAACTAGGAAGTGCCAAATGGTGTGCTGGAATGGTACATGTGTCCACTATAAAATATTAAAAATTCTTAGACGCACATATTACCATTTCAGTTTTATAGCCAAAAACGTTTTTCGCGTCTTTCACTCTAACAAAAAAAGTTTGGTGGGTGTGTATCTCATCCCCAGGGCCGAACTAGGAAGTGCCAACTGGTGTGCTAGAATGGTACATGTGTCCACTATAAAATATCAAAATTCCTTAGACGTACATATTACCATTTCAGTTTTATGGCCAAAAACTTTTTTCGCCCCTTTTACACAAACAAAAAAATTTTGGTGGTTGTGTATCTCATCCCCATGACCGAACCAGGAAATATAAACTAGTGCGCTAGAATGGTACATGTGTCCACTATAAAATATCAAAAATTCTTAGACGCACATATTACCATTTCAGTTTTATGGCTAAAAACTTTTTTCGCGCCTTTTACTCTAACAAAAAAAGTTTGGTGGGTGTGTATCTCATCCCCAGGGCCGAACTAGGAAGTGCCAACTGGTGTGCTGGAATGGTACATGTGTCCACTTTAAAATATCAAAAATTCTTAGACGCACATATTACCATTTCGTTTTTATAGCCAAAAACTTTTTTCGCGTCTTTAACTCTAGCAAAAAACTTTGGTGGGTGTGTATCTCATCCCCAGGACCGAACCAGAAATATAGACTAGTGCGCTAGAATGTTACATGTGTCCACTATAAAATATCAAAAATTCTTAGACGCACATATTACCATTTCAGTTTTATGGCCAAAAACTTTTTTCGCGCCTTTTACTCTAACAAAAAAAGTTTGGTGGGTGTGTATCTCATCCCCAGGGCCGAACTAGGAAGAGCCAACTGGTGTTCTAGAATGGTACATGTGTCCACTATAAAATATCAAAAATCCTTAGACGTACATATTACCATTTCAGTTTTATGGCCAAAAATTTTTTTCGCCCCTTTTACACAAACAAAAAAAGGTTGGTGGATGTGTATCTCATCCCCAGGGCCGAACTAGGAAGTGCCAAATAGTGTGCTGGAATGGAATGTGTCCACTATAAAATATTAAAAATTCTTAGACGCACATATTACCATTTCGGTTTTATAGCCAAAAACTTTTTTCGCGTCTTTTACTCTAACAAAAAAGTTTGGTGGGTGTGTATCTCATCCCTAGGACCAAACCAGGAAATATTAACTGGTGCGCTGGAATGGTACATGTGTCAACTTAAAAATATAAAAAGTCCTTAGACGCACATATTACCATTTCAGTTTTATGGCCAAAAACTTTTTTCGCGCCTTTTACTCTAACAAAAAAAGTTATGTGCGTGTGTATCTCATCCCCAGGGCCGAACTAGGAAGTGCCAACTGGTGTGCTGGAATGGTACATGTGTCCACTTTAAAATATCAAAAATTCTTAGACGCACATATTACCATTTCAGTTTTATGGCCAAAAACTTTTTTCGCGCCTTTTACTCTAACAAAAAAAGGTTGGTGGATGTGTATCTCATCCCCAGGACCGAACCAGGCAATATAAACTAAAGGGCTGGAATGGTACATTTGTCCACTTTAAAATATCAAAAATCCTTAGACGTACATATTACCATTTCAGTTTTATGGCCAAAAACTTTTTTCGCGCCTTTTACACTAACAAAAAAATTTTGGTGGGTGTGTATCTCATCCCTAGGACCGAACCAGGAAATATTAACTGGTGCGCTGGAATGGTACATGTGTCAACTTAAAAATATAAAAAGTCCTTAGACGCACATATTACCATTTCAGTTTTATGGCCAAAAACTTTTTTCGCGCCTTTTACTCTAACAAAAAAAGGTTGGTGGATGTGTATCTCATCCCCAGGGCCGAACTAGGAAGTGCCAAATGGTGTGCTGGAATAATACATGTGTCCACTATAAAATATTAAAAATTCTTAGACGCACATATTACCATTTCAGTTTTATAGCCAAAAACTTTTTTCGCGTCTTTCACTCTAACAAAAAAAGTTTGATGGGTGTGTATCTCATCCCCAGGACAGAACCAAGAAATATAAGCTAAAGGGCTAGAATGGTACATTTGTCCACTTTAAAATATCAAAAATTCTTAGACGCACATATTACCATTTCAGTTTAATGGCCAAAAACTTTTTTCGCGCCTTTTACACTAACAAAAAAATTTTGGTGGGTGTGTATCTCATCCCCAGGACCGAACCAGGAAATATAAACTGGTGCGCTGGAATTGTACATGTGTCAACTTAAAAATATCAAAAATTCTTAGACGCACATATTACCATTTCAGTTTTATGGCCAAAAACTTTTTTCGCACCTTTTACTCTAACGAAAAAAGGTTGGTGGATGTGTATCTCATCCCCAGGGCCGAACTAGGAAGTGCCAACTGGTGTGCTGGAATGGTACATGTGTCCACTATAAAATATTAAAAATTCTTAGACGCACATATTACCATTTCGGTTTTATAGCCAAAAACTTTTTTCGCGTCTTTTACTCTAACAAAAAAGTTTGGTGGGTGTGTATCTCATAATCAGGACCGAACCAGGAAATATAAACTGGTGCGCTGGAATGGTACATGTGTCAACTTAAAAATATAAAAAGTCCTTAGACGCACATATTACCATTTCAGTTTTATAGCCAAAAACTTTTTTCGCGCCTTTTACTCTAACGAAAAAAGGTTGGTGGATGTGTATCTCATCCCCAGGGCCGAACTAGGAAGTGCCAAATAGTGTGCTGGAATGGAATGTGTCCACTATAAAATATTAAAAATTCTTAGACGCACATATTACCATTTCGGTTTTATAGCCAAAAACTTTTTTCGCGTATTTTACTCTAACAAAAAAGTTTGGTGGGTGTGTATCTCATAATCAGGACCGAACCAGGAAATATAAACTGGAGCGCTGGAATGGTACATGTGTCAACTTAAAAATATAAAAAGTCCTTAGACGCACATATTACCATTTCAGTTTTATAGCCAAAAACTTTTTTCGCCCCTTTTACACAAACAAAAAAAGGTTGGTGGATGTGTATCTCATCCCCAGGGCCGAACTAGGAAGTGCCAAATGGTGTGCTGGAATGGTACATGTGTCCACTATAAAATATTAAAAATTCTTAGACGCACATATTACCATTTCAGTTTTATAGCCAAAAACTTTTTTCGCGTCTTTCACTCTAACAAAAAAAGTTTGGTGGGTGTGTATCTCATCACCAGGGCCGAACTAGGAAGTGCCAACTGGTGTTCTAGAATGGTACATGTGTCCACTATAAAATATCAAAAATCCTTAGACGTACATATTACCATTTCAGTTTTATGGCCAAAAATTTTTTTCGCCCCTTTTACACAAACAAAAAAATTTTGGTGGTTGTGTATCTCATCCCCATGACCGAACCAGGAAATATAAACTAATGCGCTAGAATGGTACATGTGTCCACTATAAAATATCAAAAATTCTTAGACGCACATATTACCATTTCAGTTTTATAGCCAAAAACTTTTTTCGCGTCTTTCACTCTAACAAAAAAAGTTTGGTGGGTGTGTATCTCATCCCCAGGGCCGAACTAGGAAGTGCCAACTGGTGTTCTAGAATGGTACATGTGTCCACTATAAAATATCAAAAATCCTTAGACGTACATATTACCATTTCAGTTTTATGGCCAAAAATTTTTTTCGCCCCTTTTACACAAACAAAAAAATTTTGGTGGTTGTGTATCTCATCCCCATGACCGAACCAGGAAATATAAACAAGTGCGCTAGAATGGTACATGTGTCCACTATAAAATATCAAAAATTCTTAGACGCACATATTACCATTTCAGTTTTATGGCCAAAAACTTTTTTCGCGACTTTTACTCTAACAAAAAAAGTTTGGTGGGTGTGTATCTCATCCCCAGGGCCGAACTAGGAAGTGCCAACTGGTGTGCTGGAATGGTACATGTGTCCACTTTAAAATATCAAAAATTCTTGGACGCACATATTACCATTTCGGTTTTATAGCCAAAAACTTTTTTCGCGTCTTTAACTCTAACAAAAAACTTTGGTGGGTGTGTATCTCATCCCCAGGACTGAACCAGGAAATATAAACTAGTGCGCTAGAATGGTACATGTGTCCACTATAAAATATCAAAAATTCTTAGACGCACATATTACCATTTCAGTTTTATGGCCAAAAACTTTTTTCGCGCCTTTTACTCTAACAAAAAAAGTTTGGTAGGTGTGTATCTCATCCCCAGGGCTGAACTAGGAAGTGCCAACTGGTGTGCTGGAATGGTACATGTGTCCACTATAAAATATCAAAAATTCTTAGACGCACATATTACAATTTCGGTTTTATAGCCAAAAACTTTTTTCGTGTCTTTCACTCTAACAAAAAAAGTTTGGTGGGTGTGTATCTCATCTCCAGGACTGAACCAGGAAATATAAACTAGTGCGCTAGAATGGTACATGTGTCCACTATAAAATATCAAAAATTCTTAGACGCACATATTACCATTTCAGTTTTATGGCCAAAAACTTTTTTCGCGCCTTTTACTCTAACAAAAAAAGTTTGGTAGGTGTGTATCTCATCCCCAGGGCTGAACTAGGAAGTGCCAACTGGTGTGCTGGAATGGTACATGTGTCCACTATAAAATCTCAAAAATCCTTAGACGCACATATTACCATTTCAGTTTTATGGCCAAAAACTTTTTTCGCGCCTTTTACACTAACAAAAAAATTTTGGTGGGTGTGTATCTCATCCCCAGGACTGAACCAGGAAATATAAACTAGTACGCTAGAATGGTACATGTGTACACTTTAAAATATCAAAAATCCCTAGACGCACATATTACAATTTCGGTTTTATAGCCAAAAACTTTTTTCGTGTCTTTCACTCTAACAAAAAAAGTTTGGTGGGTGTGTATCTCATCTCCAGGACTGAACCAGGAAATATAAACTAGTGCGCTAGAATGGTACATGTGTCCACTATAAAATATCAAAAATTCTTAGACGCACATATTACCATTTCAGTTTTATGGCCAAAAACTTTTTTCGCGCCTTTTACTCTAACAAAAAAAGTTTGGTAGGTGTGTATCTCATCCCCAGGGCTGAACTAGGAAGTGCCAACTGGTGTGCTGGAATGGTACATGTGTCCACTATAAAATATCAAAAATTCTTAGACGCACATATTACCATTTCAGTTTTATGGCCAAAAACTTTTTTCGCGCCTTTTATTCTAACAAAAAAAGTTTGGTAGGTGTGTATCTTATCCCCAGGGCTGAACTAGGAAGTGCCAACTGGTGTGCTGGAATGGTACATGTGTCCACTATAAAATATCAAAAATTCTTCGACGCACATATTACCATTTCAGTTTTATGGCCAAAAACTTTTTTCGCGCCTTTTACACTAACAAAAAAATTTTGGTGGGTGTGTATCTCATCCCCAGGACTGAACCAGGAAATATAAACTAGTACGCTAGAATGGTACATGTGTACACTTTAAAATATCAAAAATCCCTAGACGCACATATTACCATTTCGGTTTTATAGCCAAAAACTTTTTTCGCGTCTTTAACTCTAACAAAAAACTTTGGTGGGTGTGTATCTCATCCCCAGGACCGAACCAGGAAATATAGACTAGTGCGCTAGAAATGTTACATGTGTCCACTATAAAATATTAAAAATTCTTAGACGCACATATTACCATTTCAGTTTTATGGCCAAAAACTTTTTTCGCGCCTTTTACTCTAACAAAAAAAGTTTGGTAGGTGTGTATCTCATCCCCAGGGCTGAACTAGGAAGTGCCAACTGGTGTGCTGGAATGGTACATGTGTCCACTATAAAATCTCAAAAATCCTTAGACGCACATATTACCATTTCAGTTTTATGGCCAAAAACTTTTTTCGCGCCTTTTACACTAACAAAAAAATTTTGGTGGGTGTGTATCTCATCCCCAGGACTGAACCAGGAAATATAAACTAGTACGCTAGAATGGTACATGTGTACACTTTAAAATATCAAAAATCCCTAGACGCACATATTACAATTTCGGTTTTATAGCCAAAAACTTTTTTCGTGTCTTTCACTCTAACAAAAAAAGTTTGGTGGGTGTGTATCTCATCTCCAGGACTGAACCAGGAAATATAAACTAGTGCGCTAGAATGGTACATGTGTCCACTATAAAATATCAAAAATTCTTAGACGCACATATTACCATTTCAGTTTTATGGCCAAAAACTTTTTTCGCGCCTTTTACTCTAACAAAAAAAGTTTGGTAGGTGTGTATCTCATCCCCAGGGCTGAACTAGGAAGTGCCAACTGGTGTGCTGGAATGGTACATGTGTCCACTATAAAATATCAAAAATTCTTAGACGCACATATTACCATTTCAGTTTTATGGCCAAAAACTTTTTTCGCGCCTTTTATTCTAACAAAAAAAGTTTGGTAGGTGTGTATCTTATCCCCAGGGCTGAACTAGGAAGTGCCAACTGGTGTGCTGGAATGGTACATGTGTCCACTATAAAATATCAAAAATTCTTCGACGCACATATTACCATTTCAGTTTTATGGCCAAAAACTTTTTTCGCGCCTTTTACTCTAACAAAAAAAGTTTGGTGGGTGTGTATCTCATCCCCAGGACTGAACCAGGAAATATAAACTAGTGCGCTAGAATGGTACATGTGTCCACTATAAAATATCAAAAATTCTTAGACGCACATATTACCATTTCGGTTTTATAGCCAAAAACTTTTTTCGCGTCTTTTACTCTAACAAAAAACTTTGGTGGGTGTGCATCTCATCCCCAGGACCGAACCAGGAAATATAGACTAGTGCGCTAGAATGGTACATGTGTCCACTATAAAATATCAAAAATTTTTAGACGCACATATTACCATTTCAGTTTTATGGCCAAAAACTTTTTTCGCGCCTTTTACTCTAACAAAAAAAGTTTGGTAGGTGTGTATCTCATCCCCAGGGCTGAACTAGGAAGTGCCAACTGGTGTGCTGGAATGGTACATGTGTCCACTATAAAATATCAAAAATCCTTAGACGCACATATTACCATTTTAGTTTTATGGCCAACAACTTTTTTCGCGCCTTTTACACTAACAAAAAAATTTTGGTGGGTGTGTATCTCACCCCAGGACTGAACCAGGAAATATAAACTAGTACGCTAGAATGGTACATGTGTACACTTTAAAATATCAAAAATTCTTAGACGCACATATTACCATTTCGGTTTTATAGCCAAAAACTTTTTTCGCGTCTTTTACTCTAACAAAAAATTTTGGTGGGTGTGTATCTCATCCCCAGGACTGAACCAGGAAATATAAACTAGTGCGCTAGAACGGTACATGTGTACACTTTAAAATATCAAAAATCCCTAGCCGCACATATTACAATTTCGGTTTTATAGCAAAAAACTTTTTTCGCGTCTTTCACTCTAACAAAAAAAGTTTGGTGGGTGTGTATCTCATCCCCAGGACCGAACCAGGAAATATAAACTGGTGCGCTGGAATGGTACACGTGTCAACTTAAAAATATAAAAAATCCTGAGACGCACATATTACCATTTCAGTTTTATGGCCAAAAACTTTTTTCGCGCCTTTTACTCTAACAAAAAAAGGTTGGTGGATGTGTATCTCATCCCCAGTGCCGAACTAGGAAATATAGACTAGTGCGCTAGAATGTTACATGTGTCCACTATAAAATATCAAAAATTCTTAGACACACATATTACCATTTCAGTTTTATGGCCAAAAACTTTTTTCGCGCCTTTTACTCTAACAA
Source organism: Epicampocera succincta (assembly GCA_932526305.1). NCBI lineage: Eukaryota > Metazoa > Arthropoda > Insecta > Diptera > Tachinidae > Epicampocera > Epicampocera succincta. The sequence continues at coordinate 897,564 of CAKOAZ010000002.1, read as the reverse complement.
AAAAAGTTTGGTAGGTGTGTATCTCATCCCCAGGGCTGAACTAGGAAGTGCCAACTGGTGTGCTGGAATGGTACATGTGTCCACTATAAAATATCAAAAATCCTTAGACGCACATATTACCATTTCAGTTTTATGGCCAAAAATTTTTTTCGCCCCTTTTACACAAACCAAAAAATTTTGGTGGTTGTGTATCTCATCCCCATGACCGAACCAGGAAATATAAACAAGTGCGCTAGAATGGTACATGTGTCCACTATAAAATATCAAAAATTCTTAGACGCACATATTACCATTTCAGTTTTATGGCCAAAAACTTTTTTCGCGCCTTTTACTCTAACAAAAAAAGTTTGGTGGGTGTGTATCTCATCCCCAGGGCCGAACTAGGAAGTGCCAACTGGTGTGCTGGAATGGTACATGTGTCCACTTTAAAATATCAAAAATTCTTAGACGCACATATTACCATTTCGGTTTTATAGCCAAAAACTTTTTTCGCGTCTTTAACTCTAACAAAAAACTTTGGTGGGTGTGTATCTCATGCCCAGGACCGAACCAGGAAATATAGACTAGTGCGCTAGAATGTTACATGTGTCCACTATAAAATATCAAAAATTCTTAGACACACATATTACCATTTCAGTTTTATGGCCAAAAACTTTTTTCGCGCCTTTTACTCTAACAAAAAAAGTTTGGTAGGTGTGTATCTCATCCCCAGGGCTGAACTAGGAAGTGCCAACTGGTGTGCTGGAATGGTAAATGTGTCCACTATAAAATATCAAAAATCCTTAGACGCACATATTACCATTTCAGTTTTATGGCCAAAAACTTTTTTCGCGCCTTTTACACTAACAAAAAAATTTTGGTGGGTGTGTATCTCATCCCCAGGACTGAACCAGGAAATATAAACTAGAACGCTAGAATGGTACATGTGTACACTTTAAAATATCAAAAATCCCTAGACGCACATATTACAATTTCGGTTTTATAGCCAAAAACTTTTTTCGTGTCTTTCACTCTAACAAAAAAAGTTTGGTGGGTGTGTATGGAATGGTACATGTGTCCACTTTAAAATATCAAAAATTTTTAGACGCACATATTACCATTTCGGTTTTATAGCCAAAAACTTTTTTCGCGTCTTTTACTCTAACAAAAAACTTTGGTGGGTGTGTATCTCATCCCCAGGACCGAACCAGGAAATATAGACTAGTGCGCTAGAATGGTACATGTGTCCACTATAAAATATCAAAAATTCTTAGACGCACATATTACCATTTCAGTTTTATGGCCAAAAACTTTTTTCGCGCCTTTTACTCTAACAAAAAAAGTTTGGTAGGTGTGTATCTCATCCCCAGGGCTGAACTAGGAAGTGCCAACTGGTGTGCTGGAATGGTACATGTGTCCACTATAAAATATCAAAAATCCTTAGACGCACATATTACCATTTCAGTTTTATGGCCAAAAACTTTTTTCGCGCCTTTTACACTAACAAAAAAATTTTGGTGGGTGTGTATCTCATCCCCAAGACTGAACCAGGAAATATAAACTAGTACGCTAGAATGGTACATGTGTACACTTTAAAATATCAAAAATTCTTAGACGCACATATTACCATTTCGGTTTTATAGCCAAAAACTTTTTTCGCGTCTTTTACTCTAACAAAAAACTTTGGTGGGTGTGTATCTCATCCCCAGGACCGAACCAGGAAATATAGACTAGTGCGCTAGAATTGTACATGAGTCCACTATAAAATATCAAAAATCCTTAGACGCACATATTACCATTTCAGTTTTATGGCCAAAAACTTTTTTCGCGGCTTTTACACTAACAAAAAAATTTTGGTGGGTGTGTATCTCATCCCCAGGACTGAACCAGGAAATATAAACTAGTGCGCTAGAATGGTACATGTGTCCACTATAAAATATCAAAAATTCTTAGACGCACATATTACCATTTCAGTTTTATGGCCAAAAACTTTTTTCGCGCCTTTTACTCTAACAAAAAAAGTTTGGTGGGTGTGTATCTCATCCCCAGGGCCGAACTAGGAAGTGCCAACTGGTGTGCTGGAATGGTACATGTGTCCACTTTAAAATATCAAAAATTCTTAGACGCACATATTACCATTTCAGTTTTATGGCCAAAAACTTTTTTCGCGTCTTTTACTCTAACAAAAAACTTTGGTGGGTGTGTATCTCATCCCCAGGACCGAACCAGGAAATATAGACTAGTGCGCTAGAATGGTACATGTGTCCACTATAAAATATCAAAAATTCTTAGACGCACATATTACCATTTCAGTTTTATGGCCAAAAACTTTTTTCGCGCCTTTTACTCTAACAAAAAAATTTTGGTGGGTGTGTATCTCATCCCCAGGACCGAACCAGGAAATATAAACTAGTACGCTAGAATGGTACATGTGTACACTTTAAAATATCAAAAATCCCTAGACGCACATATTACAATTTCGGTTTTATAGCCAAAAACTTTTTTCGCGCCTTTTACACTAACAAAAAAATTTTGGTGGGTGTGTATCTCATCCCCAGGACCGAACCAGGATATATAAACTAGTGCGCTAGAATGGTACATGTGTACACTTTAAAATATCAAAAATCCCTAGACGCACATATTACAATTTCGGTTTTCTAGCCAAAAACTTTTTTCGCGTCTTTCACTCTAACAAAAAAAGTTTGGTGGGTGTGTATCTCATCCCCAGGACTGAACCAGGAAATATAAACTAGTGCGCTAGAACGGTACATGTGTACACTTTAAAATATCAAAAATCGCTAGCCGCACATATTACAATTTCGGTTTTATAGCCAAAAACTTTTTTCGCGTCTTTCACTCTAACAAAAAAAGTTTGGTGGGTGTGTATCTCATCCCCAGGACCGAACCAGGAAATATAAACTGGTGCGCTGGAATGGTACACGTGTCAACTTAAAAATATAAAAAATCCTGAGACGCACATATTACCATTTCAGTTTTATGGCCAAAAACTTTTTTCGCGTGTTTTACTCTAACAAAAAAAAAAAAATTTTATGGGTGTGTATCTCATCCCCAGGAACGAACCAAGAAATATAAACTAGTGGGCTAGAATGGTACATGTGTCCACTTTAAAATATAAAAAATTCTTAGACGCACATATTACCATTTCAGTTTTATGGCCAAAAACTTTTTTCGCGCCTTTTCCTTTAACAATAAATGTTTGGTGAGTGTGTATCTCATCCCCAGGACCGAACCAGGAAATATTAACTAGTGCGCTAGAATGGCACATGTGTCCACTATAAAATATAAAAAATTCTTAGACGCACATATTACCATTTCAGTTTTATAGCCAAAAACTTTTTTCGCGTCTTTCACTCTAACAAAAAAAGTTTGGTGGGTGTGTATCTCATCCCCAGGACCGAACCAGGAAATATAAACTGGTGCGCTGGAATGGTACACGTGTCAACTTAAAAATATAAAAAATCCTGAGACGCACATATTACCATTTCAGTTTTATGGCCAAAAACTTTTTTCGCGCCTTTTACTCTAACAAAAAAAGGTTGATGGATGTGTATCTCATCCCCAGTGCCGAACTAGGAAGTGCCAAATGGTGTGCTGGAATGGTACATGTGTCCACTATAAAATATTAAAAATTCTTAGACGCACATATTACCATTTCAGTTTTATAGCAAAAAACTTTTTTCGCGTCTTTCACTCTAACAAAAAAAGTTTGATGGGTGTGTATCTCATCCCCAGGACCGAACCAGGAAATATAAACTGGTGCGCTGGAATGGTACATGTGTCAACTTTAAAATATCAAAAATCCTTAGACGCACGTATTACCATTTCATCTTAATGGCCAAAAACTTTTTTCGCGCCTTTTACTCTAACAAAAAAATTTTGGTGGGTGTGTATCTCATCCCCAGGACCGAACCAAGAAATATAAACTAAAGGGCTGGAATGGTACATTTGTCCACTTTAAAATATCAAAAATCCTTACACGTACATATTACCATTTCAGTTTATTGGCCAAAAACTTTTTTCGCGCCTTTTACACTAACAAAAAAATTTTGGTGGGTGTGTATCTCATCCCCAGGACCGAACCAGGAAATATTAACTGGTGCGCTGGAATGGTGCATGTGTCAACTATAAAATATCAAAAATCCTTAGACGCACATATTTTAATTTTAGTTTTATGGCCTAAAACTTTTTTCGCGCCTTTATTCTAACAAAAAAACTTTGCTGGGTGTGTATCTCATCCCCAGGGCTGAACTAGGAAGTGCCAACTGGTGTGCTGGAATGGTACATGTGTCCACTATAAAATATCAAAAATCCTTAGACGCACATATTACCATTTCAGTTTTATGGCCAAAAACTTTTTTCGCGCCTTTTACACTAACAAAAAAATTTTGGTGGGTGTGTATCTCATCCCCAAGACTGAACCAGGAAATATAAACTAGTACGCTAGAATGGTACATGTGTACACTTTAAAATATCAAAAATCCTTAGACGCACATATTACCATTTCAGTTTTATGGCCAAAAACTTTTTTCGCGGCTTTTACACTAACAAAAAAATTTTGGTGGGTGTGTATCTCATCCCCAGGACTGAACCAGTAAATATAAACTAGTGCGCTAGAATGGTACATGTGTCCACTATAAAATATCAAAAATTCTTAGACGCACATATTACCATTTCAGTTTTATGGCCAAAAACTTTTTTCGCGCCTTTTACTCTAACAAAAAAAGTTTGGTGGGTGTGTATCTCATCCCCAGGGCCGAACTAGGAAGTGCCAACTGGTGTGCTGGAATGGTACATGTGTCCACTTTAAAATATCAAAAATTCTTAGACGCACATATTACCATTTCAGTTTTATGGCCAAAAACTTTTTTCGCGTCTTTTACTCTAACAAAAAACTTTGGTGGGTGTGTATCTCATCCCCAGGACCGAACCAGGAAATATAGACTAGTGCGCTAGAATGGTACATGTGTCCACTATAAAATATCAAAAATTCTTAGACGCACATATTACCATTTCAGTTTTATGGCCAAAAACTTTTTTCGCGCCTTTTACTCTAACAAAAAAATTTTGGTGGGTGTGTATCTCATCCCCAGGACCGAACCAGGAAATATAAACTAGTACGCTAGAATGGTACATGTGTACACTTTAAAATATCAAAAATCCCTAGACGCACATATTACAATTTCGGTTTTATAGCCAAAAACTTTTTTCGCGCCTTTTACACTAACAAAAAAATTTTGGTGGGTGTGTATCTCATCCCCAGGACCGAACCAGGAAATATAAACTAGTGCGCTAGAATGGTACATGTGTACACTTTAAAATATCAAAAATCCCTAGACGCACATATTACAATTTCGGTTTTCTAGCCAAAAACTTTTTTCGCGTCTTTCACTCTAACAAAAAAAGTTTGGTGGGTGTGTATCTCATCCCCAGGACTGAACCAGGAAATATAAACTAGTGCGCTAGAACGGTACATGTGTACACTTTAAAATATCAAAAATCGCTAGCCGCACATATTACAATTTCGGTTTTATAGCCAAAAACTTTTTTCGCGTCTTTCACTCTAACAAAAAAAGTTTGGTGGGTGTGTATCTCATCCCCAGGACCGAACCAGGAAATATAAACTGGTGCGCTGGAATGGTACACGTGTCAACTTAAAAATATAAAAAATCCTGAGACGCACATATTACCATTTCAGTTTTATGGCCAAAAACTTTTTTCGCGTGTTTTACTCTAACAAAAAAAAAAAAATTTTATGGGTGTGTATCTCATCCCCAGGAACGAACCAAGAAATATAAACTAGTGGGCTAGAATGGTACATGTGTCCACTTTAAAATATAAAAAATTCTTAGACGCACATATTACCATTTCAGTTTTATGGCCAAAAACTTTTTTCGCGCCTTTTCCTTTAACAATAAATGTTTGGTGAGTGTGTATCTCATCCCCAGGACCGAACCAGGAAATATTAACTAGTGCGCTAGAATGGCACATGTGTCCACTATAAAATATAAAAAATTCTTAGACGCACATATTACCATTTCAGTTTTATAGCCAAAAACTTTTTTCGCGTCTTTCACTCTAACAAAAAAAGTTTGGTGGGTGTGTATCTCATCCCCAGGACCGAACCAGGAAATATAAACTGGTGCGCTGGAATGGTACACGTGTCAACTTAAAAATATAAAAAATCCTGAGACGCACATATTACCATTTCAGTTTTATGGCCAAAAACTTTTTTCGCGCCTTTTACTCTAACAAAAAAAGGTTGATGGATGTGTATCTCATCCCCAGTGCCGAACTAGGAAGTGCCAAATGGTGTGCTGGAATGGTACATGTGTCCACTATAAAATATTAAAAATTCTTAGACGCACATATTACCATTTCAGTTTTATAGCAAAAAACTTTTTTCGCGTCTTTCACTCTAACAAAAAAAGTTTGATGGGTGTGTATCTCATCCCCAGGACCGAACCAGGAAATATAAACTGGTGCGCTGGAATGGTACATGTGTCAACTTTAAAATATCAAAAATCCTTAGACGCACGTATTACCATTTCATCTTAATGGCCAAAAACTTTTTTCGCGCCTTTTACTCTAACAAAAAAATTTTGGTGGGTGTGTATCTCATCCCCAGGACCGAACCAAGAAATATAAACTAAAGGGCTGGAATGGTACATTTGTCCACTTTAAAATATCAAAAATCCTTACACGTACATATTACCATTTCAGTTTATTGGCCAAAAACTTTTTTCGCGCCTTTTACACTAACAAAAAAATTTTGGTGGGTGTGTATCTCATCCCCAGGACCGAACCAGGAAATATTAACTGGTGCGCTGGAATGGTGCATGTGTCAACTATAAAATATCAAAAATCCTTAGACGCACATATTTTAATTTTAGTTTTATGGCCTAAAACTTTTTTCGCGCCTTTATTCTAACAAAAAAACTTTGCTGGGTGTGTATCTCATCCCCAGGCCCGAACCAGCAAATAGCAACTGCTGCGCTGGAATGGTACATGTGTCAACTATAAAATATCAAAAGTACTTAGACGCACATATTACCATTTCAGTTTTATGGCCAAAAACTTTTTTCGCGCCTTTTACTCTAACAAAAAAAGTTTGGTGGATGTGTATCTCATTCCCAGGGCCGAGCTAGGAAGTGCCAAATGGTGTGCTGGAATGGTACATGTGTCCACTATAAAATACTAAAAATTCTTAGACGCACATATTACCATTTCAGTTTTATAGCCAAAAACTTTTTTCGCGTCTTTCACTCTAACAAAAAAAGTTTGATGGGTGTGTATCTCATCCCCAGGACAGAACCAAGAAATATAAGCTAAAGGGCTAGAATGGTACATTTGTCCACTTTAAAATATCAAAAATCCTTAGACGCACATATTACCATTTCAGTTTAATGGCCAAAAACTTTTTTCGCGCCTTTTACACTAACAAAAAAATTTTGGTGGGTGTGTATCTCATCCCCAGGACCGAAACAGGAAATATAAACTGGTGCGCTGGAATTGTACATGTGTCAACTTAAAAATATAAAAAGTCCTTAGACGCACATATTACCATTTCAGTTTTATGGCCAAAAACTTTTTTCGCACCTTTTACTCTAACAAAAAAAGTTTGGTGGATGTGTATCTCATCTCCAGGGCCGAACTTGGAAGTGCCAAATGGTGTGCTGGAATGGTATATGTGTCCACTATAAAATACTAAAAATTCGTAGACGCACATATTACCATTTCGGTTTTATAGCCAAAAACTTTTTTCGCGTCTTTTACTCTAACAAAAATGTTTGGTGGGTGTGTATCTCATAATCAGGACCGAACCAGGAAATATAAACTAGTGCGCTAGAATGGTACATGTGTCCACTATAAAATATCAAAAATTCTTAGACGCACATATTACCATTTCAGTTTTAGGGCCAAAAACTTTTTTCGCGCCTTTTACTCTAACAAAAAAAGTTTGGTTGGTGTGTATCTCATCCCCAGGGCCGAACTAGGAAATGGAAACTGGTGTGCTGGAATGGTACATATGTCAACTTAAAAATATAAAAAATCCTTAGACGCACATATTACCATTTCAGTTTTATGGCCAAAAACTTTTTTCGCACCTTTTACTCTAACAAAAAAAGTTTGGTGGGTGAGTATCTCATCCCCAGGACCGAACCAGGAAATATTAACTGATGCGCTGGAATAGTACATATGTCTGCTATAAAATATCAAAAATTCTTAGCCGCTCATATCACGATTTCAGTTTTATGGCCAAAAACTTTTTTCGCGCTTTTTACTCTAACAAAAAAAAGTTTGGTGGGTGTGTATCTCATCCCCAGGACCGAACCAGGAAATAACAACTGGTGCGCTGGATTGGTACATGTGTCCACTATAAAATTTAAAAAATTATAAGTCGCACATATTACCATTTCACTTTTGTGGCCAACAATTATTTGGCTAATACATATTTTTCACTAAAAAGTTTGCTGGGTGTGTATCTTATCCCCAGGGCTGAACCAGGAAATAGCAACTAGTGCGCTTGAATGGTACATGTGTCCACTATAAAATATCAAAAATCCTTAGACGCACTTACGATTTCGGTTTTATAGCCAAAAACTTTTTTCGCGTCTTTTACTCTAACAAAAAAAGTTTTATGGGTGTGTATCTCATCCCCAGGAACGAACCAAGAAATATAAACTAATGGGCTAGAATGGTACATGTGTCCACTTTAAAATATAAAAAATTCTTAGACGCACATATTACCATTTCAGTTTTATGGCCAAAAACTTTTTTCGCGCCTTTTCCTTTAACAATAAATGTTTGGTGAGTGTGTATCTCATCCCCAGGACCGAACCAGGAAATATTAACTAGTGCGCTAGAATGGTACATGTGTACACTATAAAATATCAAAAGTTCTTAGACGCACATATTACCATTTCAGTTTTATGGCCAAAAACTTTTTTCGCGCCTTTTACTCTAACAAAAAAAGTTGGTGGATGTGTATCTCATCCCCAGGGCCGAACTAGGAAAAGCCAAATGGTGTGCTGGAATGGTACATGTGTCCACTATAAAATATTAAAAATTCTTAGACGCACATATTACCATTTCGGTTTTATAGCCAAAAACTTTTTTCGCGCCTTTTACTCTAACAAAAAAAGTTGGTGGATGTGTATCTCATCCCCAGGGCCGAACTAGGAAGTGCCAAATGGTGTGCTGGAATGGTACATGTGTCCACTATAAAATATTAAAAATTCTTAGACGCACATATTACCATTTCAGTTTTATGGCCAAAAACTTTTTTCGCGCCTTTTACTCTAACAAAAAAAGTTGGTGGATGTGTATCTCATCCCCAGGACCGAACCAGGAAATATAAACTGGTGCGCTGGAATGGTACATGTGTCAACTTTAAAATATTGAAAATCCTTAGACGTCATATTACCATTTCAGTTTAATGGCCAAAAACTTTTTTCGCGCCTTTTACTCTAACAAAAAAATTTTGGTGGGGTGTATTTCATCCCCAGGACCGAACCAAGAAAAATAAACTAAAGGGCTGGAATGGTTCATTTGTCCACTTTAAAATATCAAAAATCCTTAGACGCACATATTACCATTTCAGTTTAATGGCCAAAAACTTTTTTCGCGCCTTTTACACTAACAAAAAAATTTTGGTGGGTGTGTATCTCATCCCCAGGACCGAACCAGGAAATATTAACTGGTGCGCTGGAATGGTACATGTGTCAACTTAAAAATATAAAAAGTCCTTAGACGCACATGTTACCATTTCAGTTTTATGGCCAAAAACTTTTTTCGCGCCTTTTACTCTAACAAAAAAAGGTTGGTGGATGTGTATCTCATCCCCAGGGCCGAACTAGGAAGTGCCAAATGGTGTGCTGGAATGGTACATGTGTCCACTATAAAATATTAAAAATTCTTAGACGCACATATTACCATTTCAGTTTTATGGCCAAAAACTTTTTTCGCGCCTTTTACTCTAACAAAAAAAGTTGGTGGATGTGTATCTCATCCCCAGGACCGAACCAGGAAATATAAACTGGTGCGCTGGAATGGTACATGTGTCAACTTTAAAATATTGAAAATCCTTAGACGTCATATTACCATTTCAGTTTAATGGCCAAAAACTTTTTTCGCGCCTTTTACTCTAACAAAAAAATTTTGGTGGGTGTGTATCTCATCCCCAGGACCGAACCAAGAAAAATAAACTAAAGGGCTGGAATGGTTCATTTGTCCACTTTAAAATATCAAAAATCCTCAGACGCACATATTACCATTTCAGTTTAATGGCCAAAAACTTTTTCGCGCCTTTTACACTAACAAAAAAAATTTTGGTGGGTGTGTATCTCATCCCCAGGACCGAACCAGGAAATATTAACTGGTGCGCTGGAATGGTACATGTGTCAACTTAAAAATATAAAAAGTCCTTAGACGCACATGTTACCATTTCAGTTTTATGGCCAAAAACTTTTTTCGCGCCTTTTACTCTAACAAAAAAAGGTTGGTGGATGTGTATCTCATCCCCAGGGCCGAACTAGGAAGTGCCAAATGGTGTGCTGGAATGGTACATGTGTCCACTATAAAATATTAAAAATTCTTAGACGCACATATTACCATTTCGGTTTTATAGCCAAAAACTTTTTTCGCGTCTTTTACTCTAACAAAAAAGTTTGGTGGGTGTGTATCTCATCCCCAGGACCGAACCAGGAAATATAAACTAGTGCGCTACAATGGTACATGTGTCCACTATAAAATATCAAAAATTCTTAGACGCACATATTACCATTTCAGTTTTAGGGCCAAAAACTTTTTTCGCGCGTTTTACTCTAACAAAAAAAAGTTTGGTGGGTGTGTATCTCATTCCCAGGACTGAACCAGGAAATATAAACTGGTGCGCTGGAATTGTACATGTGTCAACTTAAAAATATAAAAAGTCCTTAGACGCACATATTAGCATTTCAGTTTTATGGCCAAAAATTTTTTTCGCACCTTTTACTCTAACAAAAAAAGTTTGGTTGGTGTGTATCTCATCCCCAGGGCCGAATTAGGAAATGGAAACTGGCGTGCTGGAATGGTACATGTGTCAACTTAAAAATATAAAAAATCCTTAGACGCACATATTACCATTTCAGTTTTATGGCCAAAAACTTTTTTCGCGCCTTTTACTCTAACAAAAAAAGTTTGGTGGGTGTGTATCTCATCCCCAGGACCGAACCAGGAAATATAGACTAGTGCGCTGGAATAGTACATATGTCTACCATAAAATATCAAAAATTCTTAGCCGCTCATATCACGATTTCAGTTTTATGGCCAAAAACTTTTTTCGCGCTTTTTACTCTAACAAAAAAAAGTTTGGTGGGTGTGTATCTCATCCCCAGGACCGAACCAGGAAATAAAAACTGGTGCGCTGGATTGGTACATGTGTCCACTATAAAATTTAAAAAATTATAAGTCGCACATATTACCATTTCACTTTTGTGGCCAACAATTATTTGGCTAATACATATTTTTCACTAAAAAGTTTGCTGGGTGTGTATCTTATCCCCAGGGCTGAACCAGGAAATAGCAACTAGTGCGCTTGAATGGTACATGTGTCCACTATAAAATATCAAAAATCCTTAGACGCACTTACGATTTCGGTTTTATAGCCAAAAACTTTTTTCGCGTCTTTTACTCTAACAAAAAAAGTTTTATGGGTGTGTATCTCATCCCCAGGAACGAACCAAGAAATATAAACTAATGGGCTAGAATGGTACATGTGTCCACTTTAAAATATAAAAAATTCTTAGACGCACATATTACCATTTCAGTTTTATGGCCAAAAACTTTTTTCGCGCCTTTTCCTTTAACAATAAATGTTTGGTGAGTGTGTATCTCATCCCCAGGACCGAACCAGGAAATATTAACTAGTGCGCTAGAATGGTACATGTGTACACTATAAAATATCAAAAGTTCTTAGACGCACATATTACCATTTCAGTTTTATGGCCAAAAACTTTTTTCGCGCCTTTTACTCTAACAAAAAAAGTTGGTGGATGTGTATCTCATCCCCAGGGCCGAACTAGGAAAAGCCAAATGGTGTGCTGGAATGGTACATGTGTCCACTATAAAATATTAAAAATTCTTAGACGCACATATTACCATTTCGGTTTTATAGCCAAAAACTTTTTTCGTGCCTTTTACTCTAACAAAAAAAGTTGGTGGATGTGTATCTCATCCCCAGGGCCGAACTAGGAAGTGCCAAATGGTGTGCTGGAATGGTACATGTGTCCACTATAAAATATTAAAAATTCTTAGACGCACATATTACCATTTCAGTTTTATGGCCAAAAACTTTTTTCGCGCCTTTTACTCTAACAAAAAAAGTTGGTGGATGTGTATCTCATCCCCAGGACCGAACCAGGAAATATAAACTGGTGCGCTGGAATGGTACATGTGTCAACTTTAAAATATTGAAAATCCTTAGACGTCATATTACCATTTCAGTTTAATGGCCAAAAACTTTTTTCGCGCCTTTTACTCTAACAAAAAAATTTTGGTGGGTGTGTATTTCATCCCCAGGACCGAACCAAGAAAAATAAACTAAAGGGCTGGAATGGTTCATTTGTCCACTTTAAAATATCAAAAATCCTTAGACGCACATATTACCATTTCAGTTTAATGGCCAAAAACTTTTTTCGCGCCTTTTACACTAACAAAAAAATTTTGGTGGGTGTGTATCTCATCCCCAGGACCGAACCAGGAAATATTAACTGGTGCGCTGGAATGGTACATGTGTCAACTTAAAAATATAAAAAGTCCTTAGACGCACATGTTACCATTTCAGTTTTATGGCCAAAAACTTTTTTCGCGCCTTTTACTCTAACAAAAAAAGGTTGGTGGATGTGTATCTCATCCCCAGGGCCGAACTAGGAAGTGCCAAATGGTGTGCTGGAATGGTACATGTGTCCACTATAAAATATTAAAAATTCTTAGACGCACATATTACCATTTCAGTTTTATGGCCAAAAACTTTTTTCGCGCCTTTTACTCTAACAAAAAAAGTTGGTGGATGTGTATCTCATCCCCAGGACCGAACCAGGAAATATAAACTGGTGCGCTGGAATGGTACATGTGTCAACTTTAAAATATTGAAAATCCTTAGACGTCATATTACCATTTCAGTTTAATGGCCAAAAACTTTTTTCGCGCCTTTTACTCTAACAAAAAAATTTTGGTGGGTGTGTATCTCATCCCCAGGACCGAACCAAGAAAAATAAACTAAAGGGCTGGAATGGTTCATTTGTCCACTTTAAAATATCAAAAATCCTCAGACGCACATATTACCATTTCAGTTTAATGGCCAAAAACTTTTTCGCGCCTTTTACACTAACAAAAAAAATTTTGGTGGGTGTGTATCTCATCCCCAGGACCGAACCAGGAAATATTAACTGGTGCGCTGGAATGGTACATGTGTCAACTTAAAAATATAAAAAGTCCTTAGACGCACATGTTACCATTTCAGTTTTATGGCCAAAAACTTTTTTCGCGCCTTTTACTCTAACAAAAAAAGGTTGGTGGATGTGTATCTCATCCCCAGGGCCGAACTAGGAAGTGCCAAATGGTGTGCTGGAATGGTACATGTGCCCACTATAAAATATTAAAAATTCTTAGACGCACATATTACCATTTCGGTTTTATAGCCAAAAACTTTTTTCGCGTCTTTTACTCTAACAAAAAAGTTTGGTGGGTGTGTATCTCATCCCCAGGACCGAACCAGGAAATATAAACTAGTGCGCTACAATGGTACATGTGTCCACTATAAAATATCAAAAATTCTTAGACGCACATATTACCATTTCAGTTTTAGGGCCAAAAACTTTTTTCGCGCGTTTTACTCTAACAAAAAAAAGTTTGGTGGGTGTGTATCTCATTCCCAGGACTGAACCAGGAAATATAAACTGGTGCGCTGGAATTGTACATGTGTCAACTTAAAAATATAAAAAGTCCTTAGACGCACATATTAGCATTTCAGTTTTATGGCCAAAAACTTTTTTCGCACCTTTTACTCTAACAAAAAAAGTTTGGTTGGTGTGTATCTCATCCCCAGGGCCGAACTAGGAAATGGAAACTGGCGTGCTGGAATGGTACATGTGTCAACTTAAAAATATAAAAATCCTTAGACGCACATATTACCATTTCAGTTTTATGGCCAAAAACTTTTTTCGCGCCTTTTACTCTAACAAAAAAAGTTTGGTGGGTGTGTATCTCATCCCCAGGACCGAACCAGGAAATATAGACTAGTGCGCTGGAATAGTACATATGTCTACCATAAAATATCAAAAATTCTTAGCCGCTCATATCACGATTTCAGTTTTATGGCCAAAAACTTTTTTCGCGCTTTTTACTCTAACAAAAAAAAGTTTGGTGGGTGTGTATCTCATCCCCAGGACCGAACCAGGAAATAAAAACTGGTGCGCTGGATTGGTACATGTGTCCACTATAAAATTTAAAAAATTATAAGTCGCACATATTACCATTTCACTTTTATGGCCAAAAATATATTTGGCTAATACATATTTTTCACTAAAAAGTTTGCTAGGTGTGTATCTTATCCCCAGGGCCGAACCAGGAAATAGCAACTAGTGCGCTAGAATGGTACATGTGTCCACTATAAAATATCAAAAATCCTTAGACGCACTTACGATTTCGGTTTTATAGCCAAAATTATTTTCGCGTCTTTTACTCTAACAAAAAAAGTTTTATGTCTATGTATCTCATCCCCAGGAACGAACCAAGAAATATAAACTAGTGGGCTAAAATGGTACATGTGTCCACTTTAAAATATAAAAAATTCTTAGACGCACATATTACCATTTCAGTTTTATGGCCAAAAACTTTTTTCGCGCCTTTTACTCTAACAAAAAAAGTTTGGTGGGTGTGTATCTCATCCCCAGGGCCGAACTAGGAAGTGCCAACTGGTGTGCTCGAATGGTACATGTGTCCACTTTAAAATATCAAAAATTCTTAGACGCACATATTACCATTTCAGTTTTATGGCCAAAAACTTTTTTCGCGCCTTTTACTCTAACAAAAAAAGTTTGGTGGGTGTGTATCTCATCCCCAGGGCCGAACTAGGGAGTGCCAACTAGTGTGCTGGAATGGTACATGTGTCCACTATAAAATATTAAAAATTCTTAGACGCACATATTACCATTTCAGTTTTATAGCCAAAAACTTTTTTCGCGTCTTTCACTCTAACAAAAAAAGTTTGATGGGTGTGTATCTCATCCCCAGGACCGAACCAAGAAATATAAGCTAAACGGCTAGAATGGTACATTTGTCCACTTTAAAATATCAAAAATCCTTAGACGCACATATTACCATTTCAGTTTAATGGCCAAAAACTTTTTTCGCGCCTTTTACACTAACAAAAAAATTTTGGTGGGTGTGTATCTCATCCCCAGGGCCGAACTAGGGAGTGCCAACTAGTGTGCTGGAATGGTACATGTGTCCACTATAAAATATTAAAAATTCTTAGACGCACATATTACCATTTCAGTTTTATAGCCAAAAACTTTTTTCGCGTCTTTCACTCTAACAAAAAAAGTTTGGTGGGTGTGTATCTCATCCCCAGGGCCGAACTAGGGAGTGCCAACTAGTGTGCTGGAATGGTACATGTGTCCACTATAAAATATTAAAAATTCTTAGACGCACATATTACCATTTCAGTTTTATAGCCAAAAACTTTTTTCGCGTCTTTCACTCTAACAAAAAAAGTTTGATGGGTGTGTATCTCATCCCCAGGACCGAACTAGGGAGTGCTAACTAGTGTGCTGGAATGGTACATGTGTCCACTATAAAATATTAAAAATTCTTAGACGCACATATTACCATTTCAGTTTTATAGCCAAAAACTTTTTTCGCGTCTTTCACTCTAACAAAAAAAGTTTGATGGGTGTGTATCTCATCCCCAGGACCGAACCAGGAAATATAAACTAGTGCGCTAGAATGGTACATGTGTCCACTATAAAATATTAAAAATTCTTAGACGCACATATTACCATTTCAGTTTTATAGCCAAAAACTTTTTTCGCGTCTTTCACTCTAACAAAAAAAGTTTGATGGGTGTGTATCTCATCCCCAGGACCGAACTAGGGAGTGCTAACTAGTGTGCTGGAATGGTACATCTGTCCACTATAAAATATTAAAAATTCTTAGACGCACATATTACCATTTCAGTTTTATGGCCAAAAACTTTTTTCGCGCCTTTTACTCTAACAAAAAAAGTTTGGTGGGTGTGTATCTCATCCCCAGGGCCGAACTAGGGAGTGCCAACTAGTGTGCTGGAATGGTACATGTGTCCACTATAAAATATTAAAAATTCTTAGACGCACATATTACCATTTCAGTTTTATAGCCAAAAACTTTTTTCGCGTCTTTCACTCTAACAAAAAAAGTTTGATGGGTGTGTATCTCATCCCCAGGACCGAACTAGGGAGTGCTAACTAGTGTGCTGGAATGGTACATGTGTCCACTATAAAATATTAAAAATTTTTAGACGCACATATTACCATTTCAGTTTTATGGCCAAAAACTTTTTTCGCGCCTTTTACTCTAACAAAAAAAGTTTGGTGGGTGTGTATCTCATCCCCAGGGCCGAACTAGGGAGTGCCAACTAGTGTGCTGGAATGGTACATGTGTCCACTATAAAATATTAAAAATTCTTAGACGCACATATTACCATTTCAGTTTTATAGCCAAAAACTTTTTTCGCGTCTTTCACTCTAACAAAAAAAGTTTGATGGGTGTGTATCTCATCCCCAGGACCGAACCAAGAAATATAAGCTAAACGGCTAGAATGGTACATTTGTCCACTTTAAAATATCAAAAATCCTTAGACGCACATATTACCATTTCAGTTTAATGGCCAAAAACTTTTTTCGCGCCTTTTACACTAACAAAAAAATTTTGGTGGGTGTGTATCTCATCCCCAGGACCGAACCAGGAAATATAAACTGGTGCGCTGGGATTGTACATGTGTCAACTTAAAAATATAAAAAGTCCTTAGACACACATATTACCATTTCAGTTTTATGGCCACAAACTTTTTTCGCGCCTTTTACTCTAACAAAAAAAGTTTGGTGGATGTGTATCTCATCCCCAGGACCGAACCAGGAAATATTACCTGATGCGCTGGAATAGTACATATGTCTACCATAAAATATCAAAAATTCTTAGCCGCTCATATCACGATTTCAGTTTTATGGCCAAAAACTTTTTTCGCGCTTTTTACTCTAACAAAAAAAAGTTTGGTGGGTGTGTATCTCATCCCCAGGACCGAACCAGGAAATAAAAACTGGTGCGCTGGATTGGTACATGTGTCCTATATAAAATTTAAAAAATTATAAGTTGCACATATTACCATTTCACTTTTATGGCCAAAAAATTATTTGGCTAATACATATTTTTCACTAAAAAGTTTGCTGGGTGTGTATCTTATCCCCAGGGCCGAACCAGGAAATAGCAACAAGTGCGCTAGAATGGTACATGTGTCCACTATAAAATATCAAAAATCCTTAGACGCACTTACGATTTCGGTTTTATAGCCAAAAACTTTTTTCGCGTCTTTTACTCTAACAAAAAAAGTTTTACGTCTGTATATCTCATCCCCAGGAACGAACCAAGAAATATAAACTAGTGGGCTAGAATGGTACATGTGTCCACTTTAAAATATAAAAAATTCTTAGACGCACATATTACCATTTCAGTTTTATGGCCAAAAACTTTTTTCGCGCCTTTTCCTTTAACAATAAATGTTTGGTGAGTGTGTATCTCATCCCCATGACCGAACCAGGAAATATAAACTAGTGCGCTAGAATGGTACATGTGTCTACTATAAAATATCAAAAATTCTTAGACGCACATATTACCATTTCAGTTTTATGGCCAAAAACTTTTTTCGCGCCTTTTACTCTAACAAAAAAAGTTTGGTGGGTGTGTATCTCATCCCCAGGGCCGAACTAGGGAGTGCCAACTGGTGTGCTGGAATGGTACATGTGTCCACTTTAAAATATCAAAAATTCTTAGACGCACATATTGCCATTTCGGTTTTATAGCCAAAAACTTTTTTCGCGTCTTTTACTCTAACAAAAAACTTTGGTGGGTGTGTATCTCATCCCCAGGACCGAACCAGGAAATATAAACTAGTGCGCTAGAATGGTACATGTGTCCACTATAAAATATCAAAAATTCCTAGACGCAAATATTACCATTTCAGTTTTATGGCCAAAAACTTTTTTCGCGCCTTTTACTCTAACAAAAAAAGTTTGGTCGGTGTGTATCTCATCCCCAGGGCCGAACTAGGAAATGGAAACTGGCTTGCTGGAATGGTACATGTGTCAACTTAAAAATATAAAAAATCCTTAGACGCACATATTACCATTTCAGTTTTATGGCCAAAAACTTTTTTCGCGCCTTTTACTCTGACAAAAAAAGTTTGGTGGGTGTGTATCTCATCCCCAGGACCGAACCAGGAAATATAGACTAGTGCGCTGGAATAGTACATATGTCTACCATAAAATATCAAAAATTCTTAGCCGCTCATATCACGATTTCAGTTTTATGGCCAAAAACTTTTTTCGCGCTTTTTACTCTAACAAAAAAGTTTGGTGGGTGTGTATCTCATCCCCAGGACCGAACCAGGAAATATAAACTAGTGCGCTACAATGGTACATGTGTCCACTTTAAAATATAAAAAATTCTTAGACGCACATATTACCATTTCAGTTTTATGGCCAAAAACTTTTTTCGCGCCTTTTCCTTTAACAATAAATGTTTGGTGAGTGTGTATCTCATCCCCATGACCGAACCAGGAAATATAAACTAGTGCGCTAGAATGGTACATGTGTCCACTATAAAATATCAAAAATTCTTAGACGCACATATTACCATTTCGGTTTTATAGCCAAAAACTTTTTTCGCGTCTTTTACTCTAACAAAAAAGTTTGGTGGGTGTGTATCTCATCCCCAGGACCGAACAAGGAAATATAAACTAGTGCGCTACAATGGTACATGTGTCCACTATAAAATATCAAAAATTCTTAGACGCACATATTACCATTTCAGTTTTAGGGCCAAAAACTTTTTTCGCGCGTTTTACTCTAACAAAAAAAAGTTTGGTGGGTGTGTATCTCATTCCCAGGACTGAACCAGGAAATATAAACTGGTGCGCTGGAATTGTACATGTGTCAACTTAAAAATATAAAAAGTCCTTAGACGCACATATTAGCATTTCAGTTTTATGGCCAAAAACTTTTTTCGCACCTTTTACTCTAACAAAAAAAGTTTGGTTGGTGTGTATCTCATCCCCAGGGCCGAACTAGGAAATGGAAACTGGCGTGCTGGAATGGTACATGTGTCAACTTAAAAATATAAAAAATCCTTAGACGCACATATTACCATTTCAGTTTTATGGCCAAAAACTTTTTTCGCGCCTTTTACTCTAACAAAAAAAGTTTGGTGGGTGTGTATCTCATCCCCAGGACCGAACCAGGAAATATAGACTAGTGCGCTGGAATAGTACATATGTCTACCATAAAATATCAAAAATTCTTAGCCGCTCATATCACGATTTCAGTTTTATGGCCAAAAACTTTTTTCGCGCTTTTTACTCTAACAAAAAAAAGTTTGGTGGGTGTGTATCTCATCCCCAGGACCGAACCAGGAAATAAAAACTGGTGCGCTGGATTGGTACATGTGTCCACTATAAAATTTAAAAAATTATAAGTCGCACATATTACCATTTCACTTTTATGGCCAAAAATATATTTGGCTAATACATATTTTTCACTAAAAAGTTTGCTAGGTGTGTATCTTATCCCCAGAACCGAACCAGGAAATAGCAACTAGTGCGCTAGAATGGTACATGTGTCCACTATAAAATATCAAAAATCCTTAGACGCACTTACGATTTCGGTTTTATAGCCAAAATTTTTTTTCGCGTCTTTTACTCTAACAAAAAAAGTTTTATGTCTATGTATCTCATCCCCAGGAACGAACCAAGAAATATAAACTAGTGGGCTAGAATGGTACATGTGTCCACTTTAAAATATAAAAAATTCTTAGACGCACATATTACCATTTCAGTTTTATGGCCAAAAACTTTTTTCGCGCCTTTTCCTTTAACAATAAATGTTTGGTGAGTGTGTATCTCATCCCCATGACCGAACCAGGAAATATAAACTAGTGCGCTAGAATGGTACATGTGTCCACTATAAAATATCACAAATTCTTAGACGCACATATTACCATTTCAGTTTTATGGCCAAAAACTTTTTTCGCGCCTTTTACTCTAACAAAAAAAGTTTGGTGGGTGTGTATCTCATCCCCAGGGCCAAACTAGGGAGTGCCAACTAGTGTGCTGGAATGGTACATGTGTCCACTATAAAATATTAAAAATTCTTAGACGCACATATTACCATTTCAGTTTTATAGCCAAAAACTTTTTTCGCGTCTTTCACTCTAACAAAAAAAGTTTGATGGGTGTGTATCTCATCCCCAGGACCGAACCAAGAAATATAAGCTAAACGGCTAGAATGGTACATTTGTCCACTTTAAAATATCAAAAATCCTTAGACGCACATATTACCATTTCAGTTTAATGGCCAAAAACTTTTTTCGCGCCTTTTACACTAACAAAAAAATTTTGGTGGGTGTGTATCTCATCCCCAGGACCGAACCAGGAAATATAAACTGGTGCGCTGGGATTGTACATGTGTCAACTTAAAAATATAAAAAGTCCTTAGACACACATATTACCATTTCAGTTTTATGGCCACAAACTTTTTTCGCGCTTTTTACTCTAACAAAAAAAAGTTTGGTGGGTGTGTATCTCATCCCCAGGACCGAACCAGGAAATAAAAACTGGTGCGCTGGATTGGTACATGTGTCCTATATAAAATTTAAAAAATTATAAGTTGCACATATTACCATTTCACTTTTATGGCCAAAAAATTATTTGGCTAATACATATTTTTCACTAAAAAGTTTGCTGGGTGTGTATCTTATCCCCAGGGACGAACCAGGAAATAGCAACTAGTGCGCTAGAATGGTACATGTGTCCACTATAAAATATCAAAAATCCTTAGACGCACTTACGATTTCGGTTTTATAGCCAAAAACTTTTTTCGCGTCTTTTACTCTAACAAAAAAAGTTTTACGTCTGTATATCTCATCCCCAGGAACGAACCAAGATATATAAACTAGTGGGCTAGAATGGTACATGTGTCCACTTTAAAATATAAAAAATTCTTAGACGCACATATTACCATTTCAGTTTTATGGCCAAAAACTTTTTTCGCGCCTTTTCCTTTAACAATAAATGTTTGGTGAGTGTGTATCTCATCCCCATGACCGAACCAGGAAATATAAACTAGTGCGCTAGAATGGTACATGTGTCCACTTTAAAATATCAAAAATTCTTAGACGCACATATTACCATTTCAGTTTTATGGCCAAAAACTTTTTTCGCGCCTTTTACTCTAACAAAAAAAGTTTGGTGGGTGTGTATCTCATCCCCAGGGCCGAACTAGGGAGTGCCAACTGGTGTGCTGGAATGGTACATGTGTCCACTTTAAAATATCAAAAATTCTTAGACGCACATATTGCCATTTCGGTTTTATAGCCAAAAACTTTTTTCGCGTCTTTTACTCTAACAAAAAACTTTGGTGGGTGTGTATCTCATCCCCAGGACCGAACCAGGAAATATAAACTAGTGCGCTAGAATGGTACATGTGTCCACTATAAAATATCAAAAATTCCTAGACGCAAATATTACCATTTCAGTTTTATGGCCAAAAACTTTTTTCGCGCCTTTTACTCTAACAAAAAAAGTTTGGTCGGTGTGTATCTCATCCCCAGGGCCGAACTAGGAAGTGCTAACTGGTGTGCTGGAATGGTACATGTGTCCACTATAAAATAGCAAAAATCCTTAGACGCACATATTACTATTTCGGTTTTATAGCCAAAAACTTTTTCCGCGCCTTTTACTCTAACAAAAAAAGATTACTGGGTGTTTATCTGATTTCCAGGACCAAACCAGGAAATGGCAACTGGTGCGCTGGAATAGTACATGTGTCAACTATAAAATATCAAAAATCCTTAGACGCACATATTATCATTTCAGTTTTATAGCCAAAAACTTTTTTCGCGCCTTTTACTCTAACAAAAAAATTTTGGTGGGTGTGTATCTCATCCCCAGGGCCGAACCAGGAAATTGCAACTGGTGCGCTGGAATGGTTCATGTGTCAACTATAAAATATCAAAAATCCTTAGACGCACATATTACCATTTCAGTTTTATGGCCAAAAAATTTTTTCGCGCCTTTTACTCTAACAAAAAAAGTTTGATGGGTGTGTATCTCATCCCCAGGACCGAACCAAGAAATATAAGCTAAACGGCTAGAATGGTACATTTGTCCACTTTAAAATATCAAAAATCCTTAGACGCACATATTACCATTTCAGTTTAATGGCCAAAAACTTTTTTCGCGCCTTTTACACTAACAAAAAAATTTTGGTGGGTGTGTATCTCATCCCCAGGACCGAACCAGGAAATATAAACTGGTGCGCTGGGATTGTACATGTGTCAACTTAAAAATATAAAAAGTCCTTAGACACACATATTACCATTTCAGTTTTATGGCCACAAACTTTTTTCGCGCCTTTTACTCTAACAAAAAAAGTTTGGTGGATGTGTATCTCATCCCCAGGACCGAACCAGGAAATATTACCTGATGCGCTGGAATAGTACATATGTCTACCATAAAATATCAAAAATTCTTAGCCGCTCATATCACGATTTCAGTTTTATGGCCAAAAACTTTTTTCGCGCTTTTTACTCTAACAAAAAAAAGTTTGGTGGGTGTGTATCTCATCCCCAGGACCGAACCAGGAAATAAAAACTGGTGCGCTGGATTGGTACATGTGTCCTATATAAAATTTAAAAAATTATAAGTTGCACATATTACCATTTCACTTTTATGGCCAAAAAATTATTTGGCTAATACATATTTTTCACTAAAAAGTTTGCTGGGTGTGTATCTTATCCCCAGGGCCGAACCAGGAAATAGCAACTAGTGCGCTAGAATGGTACATGTGTCCACTATAAAATATCAAAAATCCTTAGACGCACTTACGATTTCGGTTTTATAGCCAAAAACTTTTTTCGCGTCTTTTACTCTAACAAAAAAAGTTTTACGTCTGTATATCTCATCCCCAGGAACGAACCAAGAAATATAAACTAGTGGGCTAGAATGGTACATGTGTCCACTTTAAAATATAAAAAATTCTTAGACGCACATATTACCATTTCAGTTTTATGGCCAAAAACTTTTTTCGCGCCTTTTCCTTTAACAATAAATGTTTGGTGAGTGTGTATCTCATCCCCATGACCGAACCAGGAAATATAAACTAGTGCGCTAGAATGGTACATGTGTCCACTATAAAATATCAAAAATTCTTAGACGCACATATTACCATTTCAGTTTTATGGCCAAAAACTTTTTTCGCGCCTTTTACTCTAACAAAAAAAGTTTGGTGGGTGTGTATCTCATCCCCAGGGCCGAACTAGGGAGTGCCAACTGGTGTGCTGGAATGGTACATGTGTCCACTTTAAAATATCAAAAATTCTTAGACGCACATATTGCCATTTCGGTTTTATAGCCAAAAACTTTTTTCGCGTCTTTTACTCTAACAAAAAACTTTGGTGGGTGTGTATCTCATCCCCAGGACCGAACCAGGAAATATAAACTAGTGCGCTAGAATGGTACATGTGTCCACTATAAAATATCAAAAATTCCTAGACGCAAATATTACCATTTCAGTTTTATGGCCAAAAACTTTTTTCGCGCCTTTTACTCTAACAAAAAAAGTTTGGTCGGTGTGTATCTCATCCCCAGGGCCGAACTAGGAAGTGCTAACTGGTGTGCTGGAATGGTACATGTGTCCACTATAAAATAGCAAAAATCCTTAGACGCACATATTACTATTTCGGTTTTATAGCCAAAAACTTTTTCCGCGCCTTTTACTCTAACAAAAAAAGATTACTGGGTGTTTATCTGATTTCCAGGACCGAAACAGGAAATATTAACTGGTGCGCTGGAATAGTACATATGTCTACTATAAAATATCAAAAATTCTTAGCCGCTCATATCACGATTTCAGTTTTATGGCCAAAAACTTTTTTCGCACTTTTTACTATAACAAAAAAAAGTTTGGTGGGTGTGTATGTCATCCCCAGGACCGAACCATAAAATAACAACTGGTGCGCTGGATTGGTACATGTGTCCACTATAAAATTTAAAAAATTATAAGTCGCACATATTACCATTTCACTTTTATGGCCAAAAAATTATTTGGCTAATACATATTTTTCACTAAAAAGTTTGCTGGGTGTGTACCTTATCCCCAGGGCCGAACCAGGAAATAGCAACTAGTGCGCTAGAATGGTACATGTGTCCACTATAAAATATCAAAAATCCTTAGACGCACTTACGATTTCGGTTTTATAGCCAAAAACTTTTTTCGCGTCTTTTACTCTAACAAAAAAAGTTTTATGGGTGTGTTTCTCATCCCCAGGAACGAACCAAGAAATATAAACTAGTGGGCTAGAATGGTACATGTGTCCACTTTAAAATATAAAAAATTCTTAGACGCACATATTACTATTTCAGTTTTATGGCCAAAAACTTTTTTCGCGCCTTTTCCTTTAACAATAAATGTTTGGTGAGTGTGTATCTCATCCCCAGGACCGAACCAGGAAATACTAACTAGTGCGCTAGAATGGTACATATGTACACTTTAAAATATCAAAAATCCTTGGACGCACATATTACGATTTCGGTTTTATAGCCAAAAACTTTTTTCGCGTCTTTCACTCTAACAAAAAAATTTTGGTGGGTGTGTATCTCATCCCCAGGGCCGAACTGGGAAGTGCCAACTGGTGTGCTGGAATGGTACATGTGTCCACTTTAAAATATCAAAAATTCTTAGACGCACATATTACCATTTCAGTTTTATGGCCAAAAACTTTTTTCGCGCCTTTTACTCTAACAAAAAAAGTTTGGTGGGTGTGTATCTCATCCCCAGGGCCGAACTAGGAAGTGCCAACTGGTGTGCTGGAATGGTACATGTGTCCACTTTAAAATATCAAAAATTCTTAGACGCACATATTACCATTTCGGTTTTATAGCCAAAAACTTTTTTCGCATCTTTTACTCTAACAAAAAACTTTGGTGGGTGTGTATCTCATCCCCAGGACCGAACCAGGAAATATAAACTAGTGCGCTAGAATGGTACATGTGTCCACTATAAAATATCAAAAATTCTTAGACGCACATATTACCATTTCAGTTTTATGGCCAAAAACTTTTTTTGCGCCTTTTTCTCTAACAAAAAAAGTTTGGTGGGTGTGTATCTCATCCCCAGGGCCGAACTAGGAAGTGCCAACTGGTGTGCTGGAATGGTACATGTGTCCACTATAAAATATCAAAAATTCTTAGACGCACATATTACCATTTCAGTTTTATGGCCAAAAATTTTTTCGCGCCTTTTACTCTAACAAAAAAAGTTTGGTGGGTGTGTATCTCATCCCCAGGACCGAACCAGGAAATAACAACTGGTGCGCTAAATTGGTACATGTGTCCACTATAAAATATCAAAAATTTTAAGTCGTACATATTACCATTTCACTATTATGGCCAAAAAAATATTTGGCTAATACATATTTTTCACTAAAAAGTTTGCTGGGTGTGTATCTCATCCCCAGGGCCGAACTAGGAAGTGCCAACTGGTGTGCTGGAATGGTACATGTGTCCACTTTAAAATATCAAAAATTCTTAGACGCACATATTACCATTTCAGTTTTATGGCCAAAAACTTTTTTCGCGCCTTTTACTCTAACAAAAAAAGTTTGGTGGGTGTGTATCTCATCCCCAGGACCGAACCAGGAAATAACAACTGGTGCGCTAAATTGGTACATGTGTCAACTATAAAATATCAAAAATTCTTAGACGCACATATTACCATTTCGGTTTTATAGCCAAAAACTTTTTTCGCATCTTTTACTCTAACAAAAAACTTTGGTGGGTGTGTATCTCATCCCCAGGACCGAACCAGGAAATATAAACTAGTGGGCTAGAATGGTACATGTGTCCACTTTAAAATATAAAAAATTCTTAGACGCACATATTACCATTTCAGTTTTATGGCCAAAAACTTTTTTTGCGCCTTTTCCTTTAACAATAAATGTTTGGTGAGTGTGTATCTCATCCCCAGGACCGAACCAGGAAATACTAACAAGTGCGCTAGAATGGTACATGTGTACACTTTAAAATATCAAAAATCCTTGGACGCACATATTACGATTTCGGTTTGATAGCCAAAAACATTTTCGCGTCTTTCACTCTAACAATAAATGTTTGGTGGGTGTGTATCTCATCCCCAGGGCCGAACTGGGAAATGCCAACTAGTGTGCTGGAATGGTACATGTGTCCACTTTAAAATATCAAAAATTCTTAGACGCACATATTACCATTTCAGTTTTATGGCCAAAAACTTTTTTCGCGCCTTTTACTCTAACAAAAAAAGTTTGGTGGGTGTGTATCTCATCCCCAGGGCCGAACCAGGAAATAGCAACTAGTGCGCTAGAATGGTACATGTGTTCACTATAAAATATCAAAAATCCTTAGATGCACTTACGATTTTGGTTTTATAGCCAAAAACTTTTTTCGCGTGTTTTACTCTAACAAAAAAAGTTTTATGGGTGTGTATCTCATCCCCAGGAACGAACCAACAAATATAAACTATTGGGCTAGAATAGTACATGTGTCCACTTTAAAATATAAAAAATTCTTAGACGCACATATTACCATTTCAGTTTTATGGCCAAAAACTTTTTTCGCGCCTTTTACTATAACAAAAAAAGTTTGGTGGGTGTGTATCTCATCCCCAGGGCCGAACTAGGAAGTGCCAACTGGTGTGCTGGAATGGTACATGTGTCAACTTATAAATCAAAAAAAATCCTTAGACGCACATATTACCATTTCAGTTTTATGGCGAAAAACTTTTTTCGCGCCTTTTACTCTTACAAAAAAAGTTTGGTGGGTGTGTATCTCATCCCCAGGGCCGAACTAGGAAGTGCCAACTGGTGTGCTGGAATGGTACATGTGTCAACTTATAAATCAAAAAAAATCCTTAGACGCACATATTACCATTTCAGTTTTATGGCCAAAAAATTTTTTCGCGCCTTTTACTCTAACAAAAAAAGGTTGGTGGGTGTGTATCTCATCCCCAGGACCGAACCAGGAAATATTAACTGATGCGCTGGAATAGTACATATGTCTACTATAAAATATCAAAAATTCTTAGCCGCTCATATCACGATTTCAGTTTTATGGCCAAAAACTTTTTTCGCACTTTTTACTATAACAAAAAAAAGTTTGGTGGGTGTGTATCTCATCCCCAGGACCGAACCAGAAAATAACAACTGGTGCGCTGGATTGGTACATGTGTCCACTATAAAATTTAAAAAATTATAAGTCGCACATATTACCATTTCACTTTTATGGCCAAAAAATTATTTGGCTAATACATATTTTTCACTAAAAAGTTTGCTGGGTGTGTACCTTATCCCCAGGGCCGAACCAGGAAATAGCAACTAGTGCGCTAGAATGGTACATGTGTCCACTATAAAATATCAAAAATCCTTAGACGCACTTACGATTTCGGTTTTATAGCCAAAAACTTTTTTCGCGTCTTTTACTCTAACAAAAAAAGTTTTATGGGTGTGTTTCTCATCCCCAGGAACGAACCAAGAAATATAAACTAGTGGGCTAGAATGGTACATGTGTCCACTTTAAAATATAAAAAATTCTTAGACGCACATATTACTATTTCAGTTTTATGGCCAAAAACTTTTTTCGCGCCTTTTCCTTTAACAATAAATGTTTGGTGAGTGTGTATCTCATCCCCAGGACCGAACCAGGAAATACTAACTAGTGCGCTAGAATGGTACATATGTACACTTTAAAATATCAAAAATCCTTGGACGCACATATTACGATTTCGGTTTTATAGCCAAAAACTTTTTTCGCGTCTTTCACTCTAACAAAAAAATTTTGGTGGGTGTGTATCTCATCCCCAGGGCCGAACTGGGAAGTGCCAACTGGTGTGCTGGAATGGTACATGTGTCCACTTTAAAATATCAAAAATTCTTAGACGCACATATTACCATTTCAGTTTTATGGCCAAAAACTTTTTTCGCGCCTTTTACTCTAAAAAAAAAAGTTTGGTGGGTGTGTATCTCATCCCCAGGGCCGAACTAGGAAGTGCCAACTGGTGTGCTGGAATGGTACATGTGTCCACTTTAAAATATCAAAAATTCTTAGACGCACATATTACCATTTCGGTTTTATAGCCAAAAACTTTTTTCGCATCTTTTACTCTAACAAAAAACTTTGGTGGGTGTGTATCTCATCCCCAGGACCGAACCAGGAAATATAAACTAGTGCGCTAGAATGGTACATGTGTCCACTATAAAATATCAAAAATTCTTAGACGCACATATTACCATTTCAGTTTTATGGCCAAAAACTTTTTTTGCGCCTTTTTCTCTAACAAAAAATGTTTGGTGGGTGTGTATCTCATCCCCAGGGCCGAACTAGGAAGTGCCAACTGGTGTGCTGGAATGGTACATGTGTCCACTATAAAATATCAAAAATTCTTAGACGCACATATTACCATTTCAGTTTTATGGCCAAAAATTTTTTCGCGCCTTTTACTCTAACAAAAAAAGTTTGGTGGGTGTGTATCTCATCCCCAGGACCGAACCAGGAAATAACAACTGGTGCGCTAAATTGGTACATGTGTCCACTATAAAATATCAAAAATTTTAAGTCGTACATATTACCATTTCACTATTATGGCCAAAAAAATATTTGGCTAATACATATTTTTCACTAAAAAGTTTGCTGGGTGTGTATCTCATCCCCAGGGCCGAACTAGGAAGTGCCAACTGGTGTGCTGGAATGGTACATGTGTCCACTTTAAAATATCAAAAATTCTTAGACGCACATATTACCATTTCAGTTTTATGGCCAAAAACTTTTTTCGCGCCTTTTACTCTAACAAAAAAAGTTTGGTGGGTGTGTATCTCATCCCCAGGACCGAACCAGGAAATAACAACTGGTGCGCTAAATTGGTACATGTGTCCACTATAAAATATCAAAAATTCTTAGACGCACATATTACCATTTCGGTTTTATAGCCAAAAACTTTTTTCGCATCTTTTACTCTAACAAAAAACTTTGGTGGGTGTGTATCTCATCCCCAGGACCGAACCAGGAAATATAAACTAGTGGGCTAGAATGGTACATGTGTCCACTTTAAAATATAAAAAATTCTTAGACGCACATATTACCATTTCAGTTTTATGGCCAAAAACTTTTTTCGCGCCTTTTCCTTTAACAATAAATGTTTGGTGAGTGTGTATCTCATCCCCAGGACCGAACCAGGAAATACTAACAAGTGCGCTAGAATGGTACATGTGTGCACTTTAAAATATCAAAAATCCTTGGACGCACATATTACGATTTCGGTTTGATAGCCAAAAACTTTTTTCGCGTCTTTCACTCTAACAATAAATGTTTGGTGGGTGTGTATCTCATCCCCAGGGCCGAACTGGGAAGTGCCAACTAGTGTGCTGGAATGGTACATGTGTCCACTTTAAAATATAAAAAATTCTTAGACGCACATATTACCATTTCAGTTTTATGGCCAAAAACTTTTTTCGCGCCTTTTACTCTAACAAAAAAAGTTTGGTGGGTGTGTATCTCATCCCCAGGGCCGAACCAGGAAATAGCAACTAGTGCGCTAGAATGGTACATGTGTTCACTATAAAATATCAAAAATCCTTAGATGCACTTACGATTTTGGTTTTATAGCCAAAAACTTTTTTCGCGTGTTTTACTCTAACAAAAAAAGTTTTATGGGTGTGTATCTCATCCCCAGGAACGAACCAACAAATATAAACTAGTGGGCTAGAATGGTACATGTGTCCACTTTAAAATATAAAAAATTCTTAGACGCACATATTACCATTTCAGTTTTATGGCCAAAAACTTTTTTCGCGCCTTTTACTATAACAAAAAAAGTTTGGTGGGTGTGTATCTCATCCCCAGGGCCGAACTAGGAAGTGCCAACTGGTGTGCTGGAATGGTACATGTGTCAACTTATAAATCAAAAAAAATCCTTAGACGCACATATTACCATTTCAGTTTTATGGCCAAAAACTTTTTTCGCGCCTTTTACTCTAACAAAAAAAGTTTGGTGGGTGTGTATCTCATCCCCAGAGCCGAACTAGGAAGTGCCAACTGGTGTGCTGGAATGGTACATGTGTCCACTTTAAAATATCAAAAATTCTTAGACGCACATATTACCATTTCAGTTTTATGGCCAAAAACTTTTTTCGCGCCTTTTACTCTAACAAAAAAATGTTGGTGGGTGTGTATCTCATCCCCATGACCGAACCAGGAAATATAAACTAGTGCGCTGGAATGGTACATGTGTCCACTATAAAATATCACATAAATATAAATAAATTTTATGGCCAAAAACTTTTTTCGCGCCTTTTACTCTAACAAAAAAATTTTGGTGGGTGTGTATCTCATCCCCAGGGCCGAACTAGGAAGTGCCAAATGGTGTGCTGGAATGGTACATTTGTCAACTTAAAAATCAAAAAAAATCCTTAGACGCACATATTACCATTTCAGTTTTATGGCCAAAAACTTTTTTCGTGCCTTTTACTCTAACAAAAAAAGTTTGGTGGGTGTGTATCTTATCCCCAGGGCCGAACTAGGAAGTGCCAACTGGTGTGCTGGAATGGTACATGTGTCAACTTAAAAATATAAAAAATCCTTAGACGCACATATTACCATTTCAGTTTTATGGCCAAAAACTTTTTTCGTGCCTTTTACTCTAACAAAAAAAGTTTGGTGGGTGTGTATCTTATCCCCAGGGCCGAACTAGGAAGTGCCAACTGGTGTGCTGGAATGGTACATGTGTCAACTTAAAAATATAAAAAATCCTTAGACGCACATATTACCATTTCAGTTTTATGGCCAAAAACTTTTTTCGCCCCTTTTACACTAAAAAAAAAATTTTGGTGGGTGTGTATCTCATCCCTATGACCGAACCAGGAAATATAAACTGGTGCGCTGGAATGGTACATGTGTCAACTTAAAAATATCAAAAATTCTTAGACGCACATATTACCATTTCAGTTTTATGGCCAAAAACTTTTTTTGCGCCTTTTTCTCTGACAAAAAAAGTTTGGTGGGTGTGTATCTCATCCCCAGGGCTGAACTAGGAAGTGCCAACTGGTGTGCTGGAATGGTACATGTGTCCACTATAAAATATTAAAAATTCTTAGACGCACATATTACCATTTAGGTTTTAGGGCCAAAAACTTTTTTCGCGCCTTTTACTCTAACAAAAAAAGTTTGGTTGGTGTGTATCTCATCCCCAGGGTCGAACTAGGAAATGGAAACTGGTGTGCTGGAATGGTACATATGTCAACTTAAAAATATAAAAAATCCTTAGACGCACATATTACCATTTCAGTTTTATGGCCAAAAACTTTTTTCGCGCCTTTTACTCTAACAAAAAAAGTTTGGTGGGTGTGTATCTCATCCCCAGGACCGAACCAGGAAATATTAACTGACGCGCTGGAATAATACATATGTCTACTATAAAATATCAAAAATTCTTAGCCGCTCATATCACGATTTCAGTTTTATGGCCAAAAACTTTTTTCGCGCTTTTTACTCTAACAAAAAAAAAGTTTGGTGGGTGTGTATCTCATCCCCAGGACCGAACCAGGAAATAACAACTGGTGCGCTGGATTGGTACATGTGTCCACTATAAAATTTTAAAAATTATAAGTCGCACATATTACCATTTCACTTTTATGGCCAAAAAATTATTTGGCTAATACATATTTTTCACTAAAAAGTTTGCTGGGTGTGTATCTTATCCCCAGGGCCGAACCAGGAAATAGCAACTAGTGCGCTGGAATGGTACATGTGTCCACTATAAAATATCACATAAATATAAATAAATTTTATGGCCAAAAACTTTTTTCGCGCCTTTTACTCTAACAAAAAAATTTTGGTGGGTGTGTATCTCATCCCCAGGGCCGAACTAGGAAGTGCCAAATGGTGTGCTGGAATGGTACATGTGTCAACTTAAAAATCAAAAAAAATCCTTAGACGCACATATTACCATTTCAGTTTTATGGCCAAAAACTTTTTTCGTGCCTTTTACTCTAACAAAAAAAGTTTGGTGGGTGTGTATCTTATCCCCAGGGCCGAACTAGGAAGTGCCAACTGGTGTGCTGGAATGGTACATGTGTCAACTTAAAAATATAAAAAATCCTTAGACGCACATATTACCATTTCAGTTTTATGGCCAAAAACTTTTTTCGCCCCTTTTACACTAAAAAAAAAATTTTGGTGGGTGTGTATCTCATCCCTATGACCGAACCAGGAAATATAAACTGGTGCGCTGGAATGGTACATGTGTCAACTTAAAAAAAATATCAAAAATTCTTAGACGCACATATTACCATTTCAGTTTTATGGCCAAAAACTTTTTTCGCGCCTTTTACTCTAACAAAAAAATGTTGGTGGGTGTGTATCTCATCCCCATGACCGAACCAGGAAATATAAACTAGTGCGCTGGAATGGTACATGTGTCCACTATAAAATATCACATAAATATAAATAAATTTTATGGCCAAAAACTTTTTTCGCGCCTTTTACTCTAACAAAAAAATTTTGGTGGGTGTGTATCTCATCCCCAGGGCCGAACTAGGAAGTGCCAAATGGTGTGCTGGAATGGTACATGTGTCAACTTAAAAATAAAAAAAAAAATCCTTAGACGCACATATTACCATTTCAGTTTTATGGCCAAAAACTTTTTTCGTGCCTTTTACTCTAACAAAAAAAGTTTGGTGGGTGTGTATCTTATCCCCAGGGCCGAACTAGGAAGTGCCAACTGGTGTGCTGGAATGGTACATGTGTCAACTTAAAAATATAAAAAATCCTTAGACGCACATATTACCATTTCAGTTTTATGGCCAAAAACTTTTTTCGCCCCTTTTACACTAAAAAAAAAATTTTGGTGGGTGTGTATCTCATCCCTATGACCGAACCAGGAAATATAAACTGGTGCGCTGGAATGGTACATGTGTCAACTTAAAAATATCAAAAATTCTTAGACGCACATATTACCATTTCAGTTTTATGGCCAAAAACTTTTTTTGCGCCTTTTTCTCTGACAAAAAAAGTTTGGTGGGTGTGTATCTCATCCCCAGGGCTGAACTAGGAAGTGCCAACTGGTGTGCTGGAATGGTACATGTGTCCACTATAAAATATTAAAAATTCTTAGACGCACATATTACCATTTAGGTTTTAGGGCCAAAAACTTTTTTCGCGCCTTTTACTCTAACAAAAAAAGTTTGGTTGGTGTGTATCTCATCCCCAGGGTCGAACTAGGAAATGGAAACTGGTGTGCTGGAATGGTACATATGTCAACTTAAAAATATAAAAAATTCTTAGACGCACATATTACCATTTCAGTTTTATGGCCAAAAACTTTTTTCGCGCCTTTTACTCTAACAAAAAAAGTTTGGTGGGTGTGTATCTCATCCCCAGGACCGAACCAGGAAATATTAACTGACGCGCTGGAATAATACATATGTCTACTATAAAATATCAAAAATTCTTAGCCGCTCATATCACGATTTCAGTTTTATGGCCAAAAACTTTTTTCGCGCTTTTTACTCTAACAAAAAAAAAGTTTGGTGGGTGTGTATCTCATCCCCAGGACCGAACCAGGAAATAACAACTGGTGCGCTGGATTGGTACATGTGTCCACTATAAAATTTTAAAAATTATAAGTCGCACATATTACCATTTCACTTTTATGGCCAAAAAATTATTTGGCTAATACATATTTTTCACTAAAAAGTTTGCTGGGTGTGTATCTTATCCCCAGGGCCGAACCAGGAAATAGCAACTAGTGCGCTAGAATGGTACATGTGTCCACTATAAAATATCAAAAATCCTTAGACGCACTTACGATTTCGGTTTTATAGCCAAAAACTTTTTTCGCGTGTTTTACTCTAACAAAAAAAAAAAAATTTTATGGGTGTGTATCTCATCCCCAGGAACGAACCAAGAAATATAAACTAGTGGGCTAGAATGGTACATGTGTCCACTTTAAAATATAAAAAATTCTTAGACGCACATATTACCATTTCAGTTTTATGGCCAAAAACTTTTTTCGCGCCTTTTCCTTTAACAATAAATGTTTGGTGAGTGTGTATCTCATCCCCAGGACCGAACCAGGAAATATTAACTAGTGCGCTAGAATGGCACATGTGTCCACTATAAAATATAAAAAATTCTTAGACGCACATATTACCATTTCAGTTTTAGGGCCAAAAACTTTTTTCGCGCCTTTTACTCTAACAAAAAAAGTTTGGTTGGTGTGTATCTCATCCCCAGGGTCGAACTAGGAAATGGAAACTGGTGTGCTGGAATGGTACATATGTCAACTTAAAAATATAAAAAATCCTTAGACGCACATATTACCATTTCAGTTTTATGGCCAAAAACTTTTTTCGCGCCTTTTACTCTAACAAAAAAAGTTTGGTGGGTGTGTATCTCATCCCCAGGACCGAACCAGGAAATATTAACTGACGCGCTGGAATAGTACATATGTCTACTATAAAATATCAAAAATTCTTAGCCGCTCATATCACGATTTCAGTTTTATGGCCAAAAACTTTTTTCGCGCTTTTTACTCTAACAAAAAAAAGTTTGGTGGGTGTGTATCTCATCCCCAGGACCGAACCAGGAAATAACAACTGGTGCGCTGGATTGGTACATGTGTCCACTATAAAATTTTAAAAATTATAAGTCGCACATATTACCATTTCACTTTTATGGCCAAAAAATTATTTGGCTAATACATATTTTTCACTAAAAAGTTTGCTGGGTGTGTATCTTATCCCCAGGGCCGACCCAGGAAATAGCAACTATTGCGCTAGAATGGTACATGTGTCCACTATAAAATATCAAAAATCCTTAGACGCACTTACGATTTCGGTTTTATAGCCAAAAAATTTTTTCGCGTGTTTTACTCTAACAAAAAAAGTTTTATGGGTGTGTATCTCATCCCCAGGAACGAACCAACAAATATAAACTAGTGGTCTAGAATGGTACATGTGTCCACTTTAAAATATAAAAAATTCTTAGACGCACATATTACCATTTCAGTTTTATGGCCAAAAACTTTTTTCGCGCCTTTTACTCTAACAAAAAAAGTTTAGTGGGTGTGTATCTCATCCCCAGGGCCGAACTAGGAAGTGCCAACTGGTGTGCTGGAATGGTACATGTGTCAACTTAAAAATCAAAAAAAAATCCTTAGACGCACATATTACCATTTCAGTTTTATGGCCAAAAACTTTTTTCGCGCCTTTTACTCTAACAAAAAAATTTTGGTGGGTGTGAATCTCATCCCCATGACCGAACCAGGAAATATAAACTAGTGCGCTGGAATGGTACATGTGTCCACTATAAAATATCACATAAATATAAATAAATTTTATGGCCAAAAACTTTTTTCGCGCCTTTTACTCTAACAAAAAAATTTTGGTGGGTGTGTACCTCATCCCCATGACCGAACCAGGAAATATAAACTAGTGCGCTGGAATGGTACATGTGTCCACTATAAAATATCACATAAATATAAATAAATTTTATGGCCAAAAACTTTTTTCGCGCCTTTTACTCTAACAAAAAAATTTTGGTGGGTGTGTATCTCATCCCCAGGACCGATTCAGGAAATATAAACTAGTGCGCTAGAATGGTACATGTGTCCACTTTAAAATATCAAAAATTCTTAGACGCACATATTACCATTTCAGTTTTATGGCCAAAAACTTTTTTCGCGCCTTTTACTTTAACAAAAAAAGTTTGGTGGGTGTGTATCTTATCCCCAGGGCCGAACTAGGACGTGCCAACTGGTGTGCTGGAATGTTACATGTGTCCACTTTAAAATATCAAAAATTCTTAAACGCACATATTACCATTTCAGTTTTATGGCCAAAAACTTTTTTCGCCC
The DNA here is from genome assembly GCA_932526305.1 of Epicampocera succincta. Taxonomy (NCBI): domain Eukaryota; kingdom Metazoa; phylum Arthropoda; class Insecta; order Diptera; family Tachinidae; genus Epicampocera; species Epicampocera succincta. Next base: position 861,340 of record CAKOAZ010000002.1, on the reverse strand, counting down.
CTTTTACACTAAAAAAAAATTTTGGTGGGTGTGTATCTCATCCCTATGACCGAACCAGGAAATATAAACTGGTGCGCTGGAATGGTACATGTGTCAACTTAAAAATAAAAAAAAATCCTTAGACGCACATATTACCATTTCAGTTTTATGGCCAAAAACTTTTTTCGCGCCTTTTACTCTAACAAAAAAATTTTGGTGGGTGTGTATCTCATCCCTATGACCGAACCAGGAAATATAAACTAGTGCGCTGGAATGGTACATGTGTCTACTATAAAATATCATATAAATATAAATAAATTTTATGGCCAAAAACTTTTTTCGCGCCTTTTACTTTAACAAAAAAAGTTTGGTGGGTGTGTATCTCATCCCCAGGACCGAACAAGGCAGTGCCAACTGGTGTGCTGGAATGGTACATGTGTCCACTTTAAAATATCAAAAATTCTTAGACGCACATATTACCATTTCGGTTTTATAGCCAAAAACTTTTTTCGCGTCTTTTACTCTAACAAAAAACTTTGGTGGATGTGTATCTCATTCCCAGGACCGAACCAGGAAATATAAACTAGTGCGCTAGAATGGTACATGTGTCCACTATAAAATATCAAAAATTCTTAGACGCACATATTACCATTTCAGTTTTAGGGCCAAAAACTTTTTTCGCGCCTTTTACTCTAACAAAAAAAGTTTGGTTGGTGTGTATCTCATCCCCAGTACCGAACCAGGAAATAACAACTGGTGCGCTAAATTGGTACATGTGTCCACTATAAAATTTAAAAAATTATAAGTCGCACATATTACCATTTCACTTTTATGGCCAAAAAATTATTTAGCTAATACATATTTTTCACTAAAAAGTTTGCTGGGTGTGTATCTTATCCCCAGGGCCAAACCAGGAAATAGCAACTAGTGCGCTAGAATGGTACATGTGTCCACTATAAAATATCAAAAATCCTTAGACGCACTTACGATTTCGGTTTTATAGCCAAAAACTTTTTTCGCGTGTTTTACTCTAACAAAAAAAGTTTTATGGGTGTGTATCTCATCCCCAGGAACGAACCAAGAAATATAAACTAGTGGGCTAGAATGGTACATGTGTTCACTTTAAAATATAAAAAATTCTTAGACACACATATTACCATTTCAGTTTTAGGGCCAAAAACTTTTTTCGCGCCTTTTCCTTTAACAATAAATGTTTGGTGAGTGTGTATCTCATCCCCAGGACCGAACCAGGAAATATTAACTAGTGCGCTAGAATGGTACATGTGTACACTTTAAAATATCAAAAATCCTTGGACGCACATATTACGATTTCGGTTTTATAGCCAAAAACTTTTTTCGCGTCTTTCACTCTAACAAAAAAAGTTTGGTGGGTGTGTATCTCATCCCCAGGGCCGAACTAGGAAGTGCCAACTGGTGTGCTGGAATGGTACATGTGTCCACTATAAAATATCAAAAATCCTTAGACGTACATATTACCATTTCAGTTTTATGGCCAAAAACTTTTTTCGCCCCTTTTACACTAACAAAAAAATTTTGGTGGTTGTGTATCTCATCCCCATGACCGAACCAGGAAATATAAACTAGTGCGCTAGAATGGTACATGTGTCCACTATAAAATATCAAAAATTCTTAGACGCACATATTACCATTTCAGTTTTATGGCCAAAAACTTTTTTCGCGCCTTTTACTTTAACAAAAAAAGGTTGGTGGGTGTGTATCTCATCCCCAGGACCGAACAAGGCAATGCCAACTGGTGTGCTGAAATGGTACATGTGTCCACTTTAAAATATTAAAAATCTTTAGACGCACATATTACGATTTCGGTTTTATAGCCAAAAACTTTTTTCGCGTCTTTTACTCTAACAAAAAAAGTTTGATGGGTGTGTATCTCATCCCCAGGACCGAACCAAGAAATATAAACTAGTGGGCTAGAATGGTACATGTGTCCACTTTAAAATATTAAAAATCCTTAGGCGCACATATTACGATTTCGGTTTTATAGCCAAAAACTTTTTTCGCGTCTCTCACTCTAACAAAAAAAATTTGGTGGGTGTGTATCTCATCCCCAGGGCCGAACTAGGAAATGGAAACTGGTGTGCTGGAATGGTACATGTGTCCACTATAAAATATAAAAAATTCTAAGACGAACATATTACGATTTCGATTTTATAGCCAAAAACTTTTTTCGCGTCTTTCACTCTAACAAAAAAAATTTGGTGGGTGTGTATCTCATCCCCAGGACCGAACCAAGAAATATAAACTAGTGGGCTAGAATGGTACATGTGTCCACTTTAAAATATCAAAAATTCTTAGACGCACATATTACCAATTTAGTTTTATGGCCAAAAACTTTTTTCGCGCCTTTTACTTTAACAAAAAAAGTTTGGTGGGTGTGTATCTTATCCCCAGGGCCGAACTAGGAAGTGCCAACTGGTGTGCTGGAATTGTACATGTGTCCACTTTAAAATATTAAAAATCCTTAGACGCACATATTACGATTTCGGTTTTATAGCCAAAAACTTTTTTCGCGCCTTTTAATTTAACAAAAAAAGTTTGGTGGGTGTGTATCTCATCCCCATGACCGAACCAGGAAATATAAACTAGTGCGCTAGAATGGTACATGTGTCCACTATAAAATATCAAAAATTCTTAGACGCACATATTACCAATTTAGTTTTATGGCCAAAAACTTTTTTCGCGCCTTTTACTCTAACAAAAAAAGTTTGGTGGGTGTGTATCTCATCCCCAGGGCCGAACTAGGAAATGGAAACTGGTGTGCTGGAATGGTACATGTGTCCACTATAAAATATAAAAAATTCTAAGACGAACATATTACTATTTCGGTTTTATAGCCAAAAACTTTTTCCGCGCCTTTTACTCTAACAAAAAAAGTTTACTGGGTGTTTATCTGATTTCCAGGACCAAACCAGAAAATCGCAACTGGTGCGCTGGAATGGTAAATGTGTCAACTATAAAATATCAAAAATTCTTAGACGCACATATTACCGTTTCGGTTTTATAGCCAAAAACTTTTTTCGCGCCTTTTACTCTAACAAAAAAAGTTTGGTGGGTGTGTATCTCATCCCCAGGGCCGAACTAGGAAGTGCCAAATGGTGCGCTGGAATGGTATATGTGTCAACTTTAAAATATCAAAAATCCTTAGACGCACATATTACCATTTCGGTTTTATAGCCAAAAACTTTTTTCGCGTCTTTTACTCTAACAAAAAAAGTTTTATGGGTGTGTATCTCATCCCCAGGACCGAACCAAGAAATATAAACTAGTGGGCTAGAATGGTACATGTGTCCACTTTAAAATATCAAAAATTCTTAGACGCACATATTACCAATTTAGTTTAATGGCCAAAAACTTTTTTCGCGCCTTTTACTTTAACAAAAAAAGTTTGGTGGGTGTGTATCTTATCCCCAGGGCCGAACTAGGAAGTGCCAACTGGTGTGCTGGAATGGTACATGTGTCCACTTTAAAATATTAAAAATCCTTAGACGCACATATTACGATTTCGGTTTTATAGCCAGAAACTTTTTTCGCGCCTTTTACACTAACAAAAAAAGTTTGGTGGGTGTGTATCTCATCCCCATGACCGAACCAGGAAATATAAACTAGTGCGCTAGAATGGTACATGTGTCCACTATAAAATATCAAAAATTCTTAGACGCACATATTACCAATTTAGTTTTATGGCCAAAAACTTTTTTCGCGCCTTTTACTCTAACAAAAAAAGTTTAGTGGGTGTGTATCTCATCCCCAGGGCCGAACTAGGAAGTGCCAACTGGTGTGCTGGAATTGTACATGTGTCCACTTTAAAATATCAAAAATTCTTAGACGCACATATTATCATTTCAGTTTTAAGGCCAAAAACTTTTTTCGCGCCTTTTACTCTAACAAAAAAAGTTTGGTGGGTGTGTATCTTATCCCCAGGGCCGAACTAGGAAGTGCCAACTGGTGTGCTGGAATGGTACATGTGTCCACTTTAAAATATCAAAAATTCTTAGACGCACACATTACCATTTCAGTCTTATGGCCAAAAACTTTTTTCGCGCCTTTTACTCTAACAAAAAATGTTTGGTGGGTGTGTATCTTATCCCCAGGGCCGAACCAGGAAATATTAACTAGTGCGCTGGAATGGTACATGTGTTAACTTAAAAATATAAAAACTCCTTAGACGCACATATTACCATTTCAGTTTTATGGCCAAAAACTTTTTTCGCGCCTTTTACTTTAACAAAAGAAGTTTGGTGGGTGTGTATCTCATCCCCAGGGCCGAACTAGGCTGTGCCAACTGGTGTGCTGGAATGGTACATGTGTCCACTATAAAATATCAAAAATTCTAAGATGAACATATTACCATTTCGGTTTTACAGCCAAAAAATTTTTTCGCGCCTTTTACTCAAACAAAAAAAGTTAACTGGGTGTTTATTTGATTTTCAGGACCAAACCAGGAAATGGCAACTGGTGCGCTGGAATGGTACATGTGTCAACTATAAAATATCAAAAATCCTTAGACGCACATATTATCATTTCAGTTTTATAGCCAAAAACTTTTTTCGCGCCTTTTACTCTAACAAAAAAAGTTTGGTGTGTGTGTATCTCATCCCCAGGGCCGAACTAGGAAGTGCCAACTGGTGTGCTAGAATGGTACATGTGTCCACTATAAAATATCAAAAATTCTTAGACGCACATATTACCATTTCGGTTTTATAGCCAAAAACTTTTTTCGCGTCTTTTACTCTAACAAAAACATTTGGTGGGTGTGTATCTCATCCCCAGGACCGAGCCAGGAAATATTAACTAGTGCGCTGAATGGTACATGTGTCAACTTAAAAATATAAAAAATCCTTCGACGCACATATTACCATTTCAGTTTTATGGCCAACAACTTTTTTCGCGCCTTTTACTTTAACAAAAAAAGTTTGGTGGGTGTGTATCTCATCCCCAGGGCCGAACTAGGCTGTGCCAACTGGTGTGCTGGAATGGTACATGTGTCCACTATAAAATATAAAAAATTCTAAGACGAACATATTACCATTTCGGTTTTACAGCCAAAAAATTTTTTCGCGCCTTTTACTCAAACAAAAAAAGTTTACTGGGTGTTTATTTGATTTCCAGGACCAAACCAAGAAATGGCAACTGGTGCGCTGAATGGTACATGTGTCAACTTAAAAATATAAAAAATCCTTAGACGCACATATTACCATTTCAGTTTTATGGCCAACAACTTTTTTCGCGCCTTTTACTTAAACAAAAAAAGTTTGGTAGGTGTGTATCTCATCCCCAGGGCCGAACTAGGAAGTGCCAACTGGTGTGCTAGAATGGTACATGTGTCAACTTAAAAATATAAAAAGTCCTTAGACGCACATATTACCATTTCAGTTTTATGGCCAAAAACTTTTTTCGCGCCTTTTACTCTAACAAAAAAAGTTTGCTGGATGTGTATCTCATCCCCAGGGCCGAACTCGGAAGTGCCAAATGGTGTGCTGGAATGGTACATGTGTCCACTATAAAATATTAAAAATTCTTAGACGCACATATTACCATTTCAGTTTTATGGCCAAAAACTTTTTTCGCGCCTTTTACTTTAACAAAAGAAGTTTGGTGGGTGTGTATCTCATCCCCAGGGCCGAACTAGGCTGTGCCAACTAGTGTGCTGGAATGGTACATGTGTCCACTATAAAATATAAAAAGTCCTTAGACGCACATATTACCATTTCAGTTTTATGGCCAAAAACTTTTTTCGCGCCTTTTACTCTAACAAAAAAAGTTTGCTGGATGTGTATCTCATCCCCAGGGCCGAACTCGGAAGTGCCAAATGGTGTGCTGGAATGGTACATGTGTCCACTATAAAATATTAAAAATTCTTAGACGCACATATTACCATTTCGGTTTTATAGCCAAAAATTTTTTTCGCGTCTTTTACTCTAACAAAAACATTTGGTGGGTGTGTATCTCATCCCCAGGGCCGAACTAGGCTGTGCCAACTAGTGTGCTGGAATGGTACATGTGTCCACTATAAAATATCAAAAATTCTAAGACGAACATATTACCATTTCGGTTTTATAGCCAAAAAATTTTTTCGCGCCTTTTACTCAAACAAAAAAAGTTTACTGGGTGTTTATTTGATTTCCAGGACCAAACCAGGATATGGCAACTGGTGCGCTGGAATGGTACATGTCAACTATAAAATATCAAAAATCCATCCTTAGACGCACATATTATCATTTCAGTTTTATAGCCAAAAACTTTTTTCGCGCCTTTTACTCTAACAAAAAAAGTTTGGTGGGTGTGTATTTCATCCCCAGGGCCGAACTAGGAAGTGCCAACTGGTGTGCTAGAATGGTACATGTGTCCACTATAAAACATCAAAAATTCTTAGACGCATATATTACCATTTCGGTTTTATAGCCAAAAACTTTTTTCGCGTCTTTTACTCTAACAAAAACATTTGGTGGGTGTGTATCTCATCCCCAGGACCGAACCAGGAAATATTAACTAGTGCGCTGGAATGGTACATGTGTCAACTTAAAAATATAAAAAATCCTTAGACGCACATATTACCATTTGAGTTTTATGGCCAAAAACTTTTTTCGCGCCTTTTACTTTAACAAAAAAAGTTTGGTGGGTGTGTATCTCATCCCCAGGGCCGAACTAGGAAGTGCCAACTGGTGTGCTAGAATGGTACATGTGTCAACTTAAAAATATAAAAAGTCCTTAGACGCACATATTACCATTTCAGTTTTATGGCCAAAAACTTTTTTCGCGCCTTTTACTCTAACAAAAAAAGTTTGGTGGATGTGTATCTCATCCCCAGGGCCGAACTCGGAAGTGCCAAATGGTGTGCTGGAATGGTACATGTGTCCACTATAAAATATTAAAAATTCTTAGACGCACATATTACCATTTCGGTTTTATAGCCAAAAATTTTTTTCGCGTCTTTTACTCTAACAAAAACATTTGGTGGGTGTGTATCTCATCCCCAGGACCGAACCAGGAAATATAAACTAGTGCGCTAGAATTGTACATGTGTCCACTATAAAATATCAAAACTTCTTAGACGCACATATTACCATTTCAGTTTTATGGCCAAAAACTTTTTTCGCGCCTTTTACTCCAACAAAAAAAGTTTGGTGGATGTGTATATCATCCCCAGGGCCGAACTCGGAAGTGCCAAATGGTGTGCTGGAATGGTACATGTGTCCACTATGAAATATTAAAAATTCTTAGACGCACATATTACCATTTCAGTTTTATGGCCAAAAACTTTTTTCGCGCCTTTTTCTCCAACAAAAAAAGTTTGGTGGATGTGTATCTCATCCCCAGGGCCGAACTCGGAAGTGCCAAATGGTGTGCTGGAATGGTACATGTGTCCACTATAAAATATTAAAAATTCTTAGACGCACATATTACCATTTCGGTTTTATAGCCAAACATTTTTTTTCACGTCTTTTACTCTAACAAAAACATTTGGTGGGTGTGTATCTCATCCCCAGGACCGAACCAGGAAATATAAACTAGTGCGCTAGAATTGTACATGTGTCCACTATAAAATATCAAAACTTCTTAGACGCACATATTACCATTTCAGTTTTATGGCCAAAAACTTTTTTCGCGCCTTTTACTCTAACAAAAAAAGTTTAGTAGATGTGTATCTCATCCCCAGGGCCGAACTCGGAAGTGCCAAATGGTGTGCTGGAATGGTACATGTGTCCACTATAAAATATTAAAAATTCTTAGACGCACATATTACCATTTCAGTTTTATGGCCAAAAACTTTTTTCGCGCCTTTTACTCCAACAAAAAAAGTTTGGTGGATGTGTATATCATCCCCAGGGCCGAACTCGGAAGTGCCAAATGGTGTGCTGGAATGGTACATGTGTCCACTATGAAATATTAAAAATTCTTAGACGCACATATTACCATTTCAGTTTTATGGCCAAAAACTTTTTTCGCGCCTTTTTCTCCAACAAAAAAAGTTTGGTGGATGTGTATCTCATCCCCAGGGCCGAACTCGGAAGTGCCAAATGGTGTGCTGGAATGGTACATGTGTCCACTATAAAATATTTAAAATTCTTAGACGCACATATTACCATTTCGGTTTTATAGCCAAAAACTTTTTTCGCGTCTTTTACTCTAACAAAAACATTTGGTGGGTGTGTATCTCATCCCCAGGACCGAACCAGGAAATATAAACTAGTGCGCTGGAATGGTACACGTGTCCACTATAAAATATCATACAAATATAAATAAATTTTATGGCCAAAAACTTTTTTCGCGCCTTTTACTCCAACAAAAAAAGTTTGGTGGATGTGTATATCATCCCCAGGGCCGAACTCGGAAGTGCCAAATGGTGTGCTGGAATGGTACATGTGTCAACTATAAAATATCAAAAATCCTTAGACGCACATATTATCATTTCAGTTTTATAGCCAAAAACTTTTTTCGCGCCTTTTACTCTAACAAAAAAAGTTTGGTGGGTGTGTATCTCATCCCCAGGGCCGAACTAGGAAGTGCCAACTGGTGTGCTAGAATGGTACATGTGTCCACTATAAAATATCAAAAATTCTTAGACGCACATATTACCATTTCGGTTTTATAGCCAAAAACTTTTTTCGCGTCTTTTACTCTAACAAAAACATTTGGTGGGTGTGTATCTCATCCCCAGGACCGAACCAGCAAATATAAACTGGTGCGCTTAAATGGTATATGTGTCAACTTAAAAATATAAAAAGTCCTTAGACGCACATATTACCATTTCAGTTTTATGGCCAAAAACTTTTTTCGCGCCTTTTACTCTAACAAAAAAAGGTTGGTGGATGTGTATCTCATCCCCAGGGCCGAACTCGGAAGTGCCAAATGGTGTGCTGGAATGGTACATGTGTCCACTATAAAATATTAAAAAATTCTTAGACGCACATATTACCAGTTCGGTTTTATAGCCAAAAACTTTTTTCGCGTCTTTTACTCTAACAAAAATATTTGGTGTGTGTGTATCTCATCCCCAGGACCGAACCAGGAAATATAAACTAGTGCGCTAGAATTGTACATGTGTCCACTATAAAATATACAAACTTCTTAGACGCACATATTACCATTTCAGTTTTATGGCCAAAAACTTTTTTTCGCGCCTTTTACTACAACAAAAAAAGTTTGGTGGATGTGTATCTCATACCCAGGGCCGAACTCGGAAGTGCCAAATGGTGTGCTGGAATGGTACATGTGTCCACTATAAAATATTAAAAATTCTTAGACGCACATATTACCATTTCAGTTTTATGGCCAAAAACTTTTTTCGCGCCTTTTACTCTAACAAAAAAAGTTTGGTGGATGTGTATCTCATCCCCAGGGCCGAACTCGGAAGTGCCAAATGGTGTGCTGGAATGGTACATGTGTCCACTATAAAATATTAAAAATTCTTAGACGCACATATTACCATTTCGGTTTATAGCCAAAAACTTTTTTCGCGTCTTTTACTCTAACAAAAACATTTGGTGGGTGTGTATCTCATCCCCAGGACCGAACCAGGAAATATAAACTAGTGCGCTGGAATGGTACATGTGTCCACTATAAAATATCATATAAATAAATTTTATGTCCAAAAACTTTTTTCGCGCCTTTTACTCTAACAAAAAAATTTTGGTGGGTGTGTATCTCATCCCTAGGGCCGAACTAGGAAGTGCCAACTGGTGTGCTGGAATGGTACATGTGTCCACTATAAAATATTAAAAATTCTTAGACGCACATATTACCATTTCGGTTTATAGCCAAAAACTTTTTTCGCGTCTTTTACTCTAACAAAAACATTTGGTGGGTGTGTATCTCATCCCCAGGACCGAACCAGGAAATATAAACTAGTGCGCTGGAATGGTACATGTGTCCACTATAAAATATCATATAAATAAATTTTATGTCCAAAAACTTTTTTCGCGCCTTTTACTCTAACAAAAAAATTTTGGTGGGTGTGTATCTCATCCCCAGGGCCGAACTCGGAAGTGCCAAATGGTGTGCTGGAATGGTACATGTGTCCACTATAAAATATTAAAAATTCTTAGACGCACATATTACCATTTCGGTTTATAGCCAAAAACTTTTTTCGCGTCTTTTACTCTAACAAAAACATTTGGTGGGTGTGTATCTCATCCCCAGGACCGAACCAGGAAATATAAACTAGTGCGCTAGAATTGTACATGTGTCCACTATAAAATATACAAACTTCTTAGACGCACATATTACCATTTCAGTTTTATGGCCAAAAACTTTTTTCGCGCCTTTTACTTTAACAAAAAAAGTTTGGTGGGTGTGTATCTCATCCCCAGGGCCGAACTAGGAAGTGCCAACTGGTGTGCTAGAATGGTACATGTGTCAACTTAAAAATATAAAAAGTCCTTAGACGCACATATTACCATTTCAGTTTTATGGCCAAAAACTTTTTTCGCGCCTTTTACTCTAACAAAAAAAGTTTGGTGGATGTGTATCTCATCCCCAGGGCCGAACTCGGAAGTGCCAAATGGTGTGCTGGAATGGTACATGTGTCCACTATAAAATATTAAAAATTCTTAGACGCACATATTACCATTTCGGTTTTATAGCCAAAAATTTTTTTCGCGTCTTTTACTCTAACAAAAACATTTGGTGGGTGTGTATCTCATCCCCAGGACCGAACCAGGAAATATAAACTAGTGCGCTAGAATTGTACATGTGTCCACTATAAAATATCAAAACTTCTTAGACGCACATATTACCATTTCAGTTTTATGGCCAAAAACTTTTTTCGCGCCTTTTACTCCAACAAAAAAAGTTTGGTGGATGTGTATATCATCCCCAGGGCCGAACTCGGAAGTGCCAAATGGTGTGCTCGAATGGTACATGTGTCCACTATAAAATATTAAAAATTCTTAGACGCACATATTACCATTTCAGTTTTATGGCCAAAAACTTTTTTCGCGCCTTTTTCTCCAACAAAAAAAGTTTGGTGGATGTGTATCTCATCCCCAGGGCCGAACTCGGAAGTGCCAAATGGTGTGCTGGAATGGTACATGTGTCCACTATAAAATATTAAAAATTCTTAGACGCACATATTACCATTTCGGTTTATAGCCAAAAACTTTTTTCGCGTCTTTTACTCTAACAAAAACATTTGGTGGGTGTGTATCTCATCCCCAGGACCGAACCAGGAAATATAAACTAGTGCGCTGGAATGGTACATGTGTCCACTATAAAATATCATATAAATAAATTTTATGTCCAAAAACTTTTTTCGCGCCTTTTACTCTAACAAAAAAATTTTGGTGGGTGTGTATCTCATCCCTAGGGCCGAACTTGGAAGTGCCAACTGGTGTGCTGGAATGGTACATGTGTCAACTTAAAAATCAAAAAAAATCCTTAGACGCACATATTACCATTTCAGTTTTATGGCCAAAAACTTTTTTCGCGCCTTTTACTCTAACAAAAAAATTTTGGTGGGTGTGTATCTCATCCCCATGACCGAACCAGGAAATATAAACTAGTGCGCTGGAATGGTACATGTGTCCACTATAAAATATCATATAAATATAAATAAATTTTATGGCCAAAAACTTTTTTCGCGCCTTTTACTCTAACAAAAAAATTTTGGTGGGTGTGTATCTCATCCCCAGGACCGAACCAGGAAATATAAACTAGTGCGCTAGAATGGTACATGTGTCCACTATAAAATATCATATAAATATAAATAAATTTTATGGCCAAAAACTTTTTTCGCGCCTTTTACTCTAACAAAAAAATTTTGTTGGGTGTGTATCTCATCCCCATGACCGAACCAGGAAATATAAACTAGTGCGCTAGAATGGTACATGTGTCCACTATAAAATATCAAAAATTCTTAAACGCACATATTACCAATTTAGTTTTATGGCCAAAAACTTTTTTCGCGCTTTTTACTTTAACAAAAAAAGTTTGGTGGGTGTGTATCTTATCCCCAGGGCCGAACTAGGAAGTGCCAACTGGTGTGCTGGAATGGTACATGTGTCCACTTTAAAATATCAAAAATTCTTAGACGCACATATTACCATTTCAGTTTTATTACCAAAAACTTTTTTCGCGCCTTTTAATCTAACAAAAAAAGTTTGTTGGGTGTGTATCTCATCCCCATGACCGAACCAGGAAATATAAACTAGTGCGCTAGAATGGTACATGTGTCCACTATAAAATATCAAAAATTCTTAAACGCACATATTACCAATTTAGTTTTATGGCCAAAAACTTTTTTCGCGCCTTTTACTCCAACAAAAAAAGTTTGGTGGGTGTGTATCTCATCCCCAGGGCCGAACTAGGAAGTGCCAACTGGTGTGCTAGAATGGTACATGTGTCCACTATAAAATATCAAAAATTCTAAGACGAACATATTACCATTTCGGTTTTATAGCCAAAAAATTTTTTCGCGCCTTTTACTCAAACAAAAACATTTGGTGGGTGTGTATCTCATCCCCAGGACCGAACCAGGAAATATAAACTAGTGCGCTAGAATTGTACATGTGTCCACTATAAAATATACAAACTTCTTAGACGCATATATTACCATTTCAGTTTTATGGCCAAAAACTTTTTTTCGCGCCTTTTACTCCAACAAAAAAAGTTTGGTGGATGTGTATCTCATACCCAGGGCCGAACTCGGAAGTGCCAAATGGTGTGCTGGAATGGTACATGTGTCCACTATAAAATATTAAAAATTCTTAGACGCACATATTACCATTTCAGTTTTATTACCAAAAACTTTTTTCGCGCCTTTTAATCTAACAAAAAAAGTTTGTTAGGTGTGTATCTCATCCCCATGACCGAACCAGGAAATATAAACTAGTGCGCTAGAATGGTACATGTGTCCACTATAAAATATCAAAAATTCTTAAACGCACATATTACCAATTTAGTTTTATGGCCAAAAACTTTTTTCGCGCCTTTTACTCCAACAAAAAAAGTTTGGTGGGTGTGTATCTCATCCCCAGGGCCGAACTAGGAAGTGCCAACTGGTGTGCTGGAATGGTACATGTGTCCACTATAAAATATCAAAAATTCTAAGACGAACATATTACCATTTCGGTTTTATAGCCAAAAAATTTTTTCGCGCCTTTTACTCAAACAAAAACATTTGGTGGGTGTGTATCTCATCCCCAGGACCGAACCAGGAAATATAAACTAGTGCGCTAGAATTGTACATGTGTCCACTATAAAATATACAAACTTCTTAGACGCACATATTACCATTTCAGTTTTATGGCCAAAAACTTTTTTTCGCGCCTTTTACTCCAACAAAAAAAGTTTGGTGGATGTGTATCTCATACCCAGGGCCGAACTCGGAAGTGCCAAATGGTGTGCTGGAATGGTACATGTGTCCACTATAAAATATTAAAAATTCTTAGACGCACATATTACCATTTCAGTTTTATGGCCAAAAACTTTTTTCGCGCCTTTTACTCTAACAAAAAAAGTTTGGTGGATGTGTATCCCATCCCCAGGGCCGAACTCGGAAGTGCCAAATGGTGTGCTGGAATGGTACATGTGTCCACTATAAAATATTAAAAATTCTTAGACGCACATATTACCATTTCGGTTTATAGCCAAAAACTTTTTTCGCGTCTTTTACTCTAACAAAAACATTTGGTGGGTGTGTATCTCATCCCCAGGACCGAAGCAGGAAATATAAACTAGTGCGCTGGAATGGTACATGTGTCCACTATAAAATATCATATAAATAAATTTTATGTCCAAAAACTTTTTTCGCGCCTTTTACTCTAACAAAAAAATTTTGGTGGGTGTGTATCTCATCCCTAGGGCCGAACTTGGAAGTGCCAACTGGTGTGCTGGAATGGTACATGTGTCAACTTAAAAATCAAAAAAAATCCTTAGACGCACATATTACCATTTCAGTTTTATGGCCAAAAACTTTTTTCGCGCCTTTTACTCTAACAAAAAAATTTTGGTGGGTGTGTATCTCATCCCCATGACCGAACCAGGAAATATAAACTAGTGCGCTGGAATGGTACATGTGTCCACTATAAAATATCATATAAATATAAATAAATTTTATGGCCAAAAACTTTTTTCGCGCCTTTTACTCTAACAAAAAAATTTTGGTGGGTGTGTATCTCATCCCCAGGACCGAACCAGGAAATATAAACTAGTGCGCTAGAATGGTACATGTGTCCACTATAAAATATCATATAAATATAAATAAATTTTATGGCCAAAAACTTTTTTCGCGCCTTTTACTCTAACAAAAAAATTTTGGTGGGTGTGTATCTCATCTCCAGGAACGAACCAACAAATATAAACTAGTGGTCTGGAATGGTACATGTGTCCACTATAAAATATCAAAAATTCTTAAACGCACATATTACCAATTTAGTTTTATGGCCAAAAACTTTTTTCGCGCTTTTTACTTTAACAAAAAAAGTTTGGTGGGTGTGTATCTTATCCCCAGGGCCGAACTAGGAAGTGCCAACTGGTGTGCTGGAATGGTACATGTGTCCACTTTAAAATATCAAAAATTCTTAGACGCACATATTACCATTTCAGTTTTATTACCAAAAACTTTTTTCGCGCCTTTTAATCTAACAAAAAAAGTTTGTTGGGTGTGTATCTCATCCCCATGACCGAACCAGGAAATATAAACTAGTGCGCTAGAATGGTACATGTGTCCACTATAAAATATCAAAAATTCTTAAACGCACATATTACCAATTTAGTTTTATGGCCAAAAACTTTTTTCGCGCCTTTTACTCCAACAAAAAAAGTTTGGTGGGTGTGTATCTCATTCCCAGGGCCGAACTAGGAAGTGCCAACTGGTGTGCTGGAATGGTACATGTGTCCACTTTAAAATATCAAAAATTCTTAGACGCACATATTACCAATTTAGTTTTATGGCCAAAAACTTTTTTCGCGCTTTTTACTTTAACAAAAAAAGTTTGGTGGGTGTGTATCTTATCCCCAGGGCCGAACTAGGAAGTGCCAACTGGTGTGCTGGAATGGTACATGTGTCCACTTAAAAATATTAAAAATCCTTAGACGCACATATTACGATTTCGGTTTTATAGCCAAAAACTTTTTTCGCGCCTTTTAATTTAACAAAAAAAGTTTGGTGGGTGTGTATCTCATCCCCATGACCGAACCAGGAATTACAAACTAGTGCGCTAGAATGGTACATGTGTCCACTATAAAATATCAAAAATTCTTAGACGCACATATTACCAATTTAGTTTTATGGCCAAAAACTTTTTTCGCGCCTTTTACTCTAACAAAAAAAGTTTGGTGGGTGTGTATCTCATCCCCAGGGCCGAACTAGGAAATGGAAACTGGTGTGCTGGCATGGTACATGTGTCCACTATAAAATATAAAAAATTCTAAGACGAACATATTACTATTTCGGTTTTATAGCCAAAAACTTTTTCCGCGCCTTTTACTCTAACAAAAAAAGTTTACTGGGTGTTTATCTGATTTCCAGGACCAAACCAGAAAATCGCAACTAGTGCGCTGGAATGGTAAATGTGTCAACTATAAAATATCAAAAATTCTTAGACGCACATATTACCGTTTCGGTTTTATAGCCAAAAACATTTTTCGCGCCTTTTACTCTAACAAAAAAAGTTTGGTGGGTATGTATCTCATCCCCAGGACCGAACCAAGAAATATAAACTAAAGGGCTGGAATGGTACATTTGTCCACTTTAAAATATAAAAAATGCTTAGACGCACATATTACCATTTCGGTTTTATAGCCAAAAACTTTTTTCGCGTCTTTTACTCTAACAAAAAAAGGTTTATGGGTGTGTATCTCATCCCCAGGACCGAACCAAGAAATATAAACTAGTGGGCTAGAATGGTACATGTGTCCACTTTAAAATATCAAAAATTCTTAGACGCACATATTACCAATTTATTTTTATGGCCAAAAACTTTTTTCGCGCCTTTTACTCTAACAAAAAGAGTTTGCTGGGTGTGTATCTCATTCCCAGGACCGAACTAGGAAGTGCCAACTGGTGTGCTAGAATGGTACATGTGTCCACTATAAAATATCAAAAATTCTTAGACGCACATATTACCATTTCGGTTTTATAGCCAAAAACTTTTTTCGCGCCTTTTACTCTAACAAAAAGAGTTTGCTGGGTGTGTATCTCATTCCCAGGACCGAACTAGGAAGTGCCAACTGGTGTGCTGGAATGGTACATGTGTCCACTTTAAAATATTAAAAATCCTTAGACGCACATATTACGATTTCGGTTTTATAGCCAGAAACTTTTTTCGCGCCTTTTAATCTAACAAAAAAAGTTTGGTGGGTGTGTATCTCATCCCCATGACCGAACCAGGAAATATTAACTAGTGCGCTGGAATGGTACATGTGTCAACTTAAAAATATAAAAACTCCTTAGACGCACATATTACCATTTCAGTTTTATGGCCAAAAACTTTTTTCGCGCCTTTTACTTTAACAAAAGAAGTTTGGTGGATGTGTATCTCATCCCCAGGGCCGAACTAGGCTGTGCCAACTGGTGTGCTGGAATGGTACATGTGTCCACTATAAAATATCAAAAATTCTAAGACGAACATACTACCATTTCGGTTTTACAGCCAAAAAATTTTTTCGCGCCTTTTACTCAAACAAAAAAAGTTTACTGGGTGTTTATTTGATTTCCAGGACCAAACCAGGAAATGGCAACTGGTGCGCTGGAATGGTACATGTGTCAACTATAAAATATCAAAAATTCTTAGACGCACATATTATCATTTCAGTTTTATAGCCAAAAACTTTTTTCGCGCCTTTTAATCTAACAAAAAAAGTTTGGTGTGTGTGTATCTCATCCCCAGGGCCGAACTAGGAAGTGCCAACTGGTGTGCTAGAATGGTACATGTGTCCACTATAAAATATCAAAAATTCTTAGACGCACATATTACCATTTCGGTTTTATAGCCAAAAACTTTTTTCGCGTCTTTTACTCTAACAAAAACATTTGGTGGGTGTGTATCTCATCCCCAGGACCGAACCAGGAAATATTAACTAGTGCGCTGAATGGTACATGTGTCAACTTAAAAATATAAAAAATCCTTAGACGCACATATTACCATTTCAGTTTTATGGCCAACAACTTTTTTCGCGCCTTTTACTTTAACAAAAAAAGTTTGGTGGGTGTGTATCTCATCCCCAGGGCCGAACTAGGCTGTGCCAACTGGTGTGCTGGAATGGTACATGTGTCCACTATAAAATATCAAAAATTCTAAGACGAACATATTACCATTTCGGTTTTACAGCCAAAAAATTTTTTCGCGCCTTTTACTCAAACAAAAAAAGTTTACTGGGTGTTTATTTGATTTCCAGGACCAAACCAGGAAATGGCAACTGGTGCGCTGGAATGGTACATGTGTCAACTATAAAATATCAAAAATCCTTAGACGCACATATTATCATTTCAGTTTTATAGCCAAAAACTTTTTTCGCGCCTTTTACTCTAACAAAAAAAGTTTGGTGGGTGTGTATCTCATCCCCAGGGCCGAACTAGGAAGTGCCAACTGGTGTGCTAGAATGGTACATGTGTCCACTATAAAATATCAAAAATTCTTAGACGCACATATTACCATTTCGGTTTTATAGCCAAAAACTTTTTTCGCGTCTTTTACTCTAACAAAAACATTTGGTGGGTGTGTATCTCATCCCCAGGACCGAACCAGGAAATATTAACTAGTGCGCTGAATGGTACATGTGTCAACTTAAAAATATAAAAAATCCTTAGACGAACATATTACCATTTCAGTTTTATGGCCAACAACTTTTTTCGCGCCTTTTACTTTAACAAAAAAAGTTTGGTGGGTGTGTATCTCATCCCCAGGGCCGAACTAGGAAGTGCCAACTGGTGTGCTAGAATGGTACATGTGTCAACTTAAAAATATAAAAAGTCCTTAGACGCACATATTACCATTTCAGTTTTATGGCCAAAAACTTTTTTCGCGCCTTTTACTCTAACAAAAAAAGTTTGCTGGATGTGTATCTCATACCCAGGGCCGAACTCGGAAGTGCCAAATGGTGTGCTGGAATGGTACATGTGTCCACTATAAAATATTAAAAATTCTTAGACGCACATATTACCATTTTGGTTTTATAGCCAAAAATTTTTTTCACGTCTTTTACTCTAACAAAAACATTTGGTGGGTGTGTATCTCATCCCCAGGACCGAACCAGGAAATATAAGCTAAAGCGCTAGAATTGTACATGTGTCCACTATAAAATATCAAAACTTCTTAGACGCACATATTACCATTTCAGTTTTATGGCCAAAAACTTTTTTCGCGCCTTTTACTCTAACAAAAAAAGTTTAGTAGATGTGTATCTCATCCCCAGGGCCGAACTCGGAAGTGCCAAATGGTGTGCTGGAATGGTACATGTGTCCACTATAAAATATTAAAAATTCTTAGACGCACATATTACCATTTCAGTTTTATGGCCAAAAACTTTTTTCGCGCCTTTTACTTTAACAAAAGAAGTTTGGTGGGTGTGTATCTCATCCCCAGGGCCGAACTAGGCTGTGCCAACTAGTGTGCTGGAATGGTACATGTGTCCACTATAAAATATCAAAAATTCTAAGACGAACATATTACCATTTCGGTTTTATAGCCAAAAAATTTTTTCGCGCCTTTTACTCAAACAAAAAAAGTTTACTGGGTGTTTATTTGATTTCCAGGACCAAACCAGGAAATGGCAACTGGTGCGCTGGAATGGTACATGTGTCAACTATAAAATATCAAAAATCCTTAGACGCACATATTATCATTTCAGTTTTATAGCCAAAAACTTTTTTCGCGCCTTTTACTCTAACAAAAAAAGGTTGGTGGGTGTGTATTTCATCCCCAGGGCCGAACTAGGAAGTGCCAACTGGTGTGCTAGAATGGTACATGTGTCCACTATAAAACATCAAAAATTCTTAGACGCATATATTACCATTTCGGTTTTATAGCCAAAAACTTTTTTCGCGTCTTTTACTCTAACAAAAACATTTGGTGGGTGTGTATCTCATCCCCAGGACCGAACCAGGAAATATAAACTAGTGCGCTAGAATTGTACATGTGTCCACTATAAAATATCAAAACTTCTTAGACGCACATATTACCATTTCAGTTTTATGGCCAAAAACTTTTTTCGCGCCTTTTACTCCAACAAAAAAAGTTTGGTGGATGTGTATATCATCCCCAGGGCCGAACTCGGAAGTGCCAAATGGTGTGCTGGAATGGTACATGTGTCCACTATAAAATATTAAAAATTCTTAGACGCACATATTACCATATCAGTTTTATGGCCAAAAACTTTTTTCGCGCCTTTTACTCCAACAAAAAAAGTTTGGTGGATGTGTATCTCATCCCCAGGGCCGAACTCGGAAGTGCCAAATGGTGTGCTGGAATGGTACATGTGTCCACTATAAAATATTAAAAATTCTTAGACGCACATATTACCATTTCAGTTTTATGGCCAAAAACTTTTTTCGCGCCTTTTACTCCAACAAAAAAAGTTTAGTAGATGTGTATCTCATCCCCAGGGCCGAACTAGGCTGTGCCAACTAGTGTGCTGGAATGGTACATGTGTCCACTATAAAATATCAAAAATTCTAAGACGAACATATTACCATTTCGGTTTTATAGCCAAAAAATTTTTTCGCGCCTTTTACTCAAACAAAAAAAGTTTACTGGGTGTTTATTTGATTTCCAGGACCAAACCAGGAAATGGCAACTGGTGCGCTGGAATGGTACATGTGTCAACTATAAAATATCAAAAATCCTTAGACGCACATATTACCATTTCAGTTTTATGGCCAAAAACTTTTTTCGCGCCTTTTACTCTAACAAAAAAAGTTTAGTAGATGTGTATCTCATCCCCAGGGCCGAACTCGGAAGTGCCAAATGGTGTGCTGGAATGGTACATGTGTCCACTATAAAATATTAAAAATTCTTAGACGCACATATTACCATTTCAGTTTTATGGCCAAAAACTTTTTTCGCGCCTTTTACTTTAACAAAAGAAGTTTGGTGGGTGTGTATCTCATCCCCAGGGCCGAACTAGGCTGTGCCAACTAGTGTGCTGGAATGGTACATGTGTCCACTATAAAATATCAAAAATTCTAAGACGAACATATTACCATTTCGGTTTTATAGCCAAAAAATTTTTTCGCGCCTTTTACTCAAACAAAAAAAGTTTACTGGGTGTTTATTTGATTTCCAGGACCAAACCAGGAAATGGCAACTGGTGCGCTGGAATGGTACATGTGTCAACTATAAAATATCAAAAATCCTTAGACGCACATATTATCATTTCAGTTTTATAGCCAAAAACTTTTTTCGCGCCTTTTACTCTAACAAAAAAAGGTTGGTGGGTGTGTATTTCATCCCCAGGGCCGAACTAGGAAGTGCCAACTGGTGTGCTAGAATGGTACATGTGTCCACTATAAAACATCAAAAATTCTTAGACGCATATATTACCATTTCGGTTTTATAGCCAAAAACTTTTTTCGCGTCTTTTACTCTAACAAAAACATTTGGTGGGTGTGTATCTCATCCCCAGGACCGAACCAGGAAATATAAACTAGTGCGCTAGAATTGTACATGTGTCCACTATAAAATATCAAAACTTCTTAGACGCACATATTACCATTTCAGTTTTATGGCCAAAAACTTTTTTCGCGCCTTTTACTCCAACAAAAAAAGTTTGGTGGATGTGTATATCATCCCCAGGGCCGAACTCGGAAGTGCCAAATGGTGTGCTGGAATGGTACATGTGTCCACTATAAAATATTAAAAATTCTTAGACGCACATATTACCATATCAGTTTTATGGCCAAAAACTTTTTTCGCGCCTTTTACTCCAACAAAAAAAGTTTGGTGGATGTGTATCTCATCCCCAGGGCCGAACTCGGAAGTGCCAAATGGTGTGCTGGAATGGTACATGTGTCCACTATAAAATATTAAAAATTCTTAGACGCACATATTACCATTTCAGTTTTATGGCCAAAAACTTTTTTCGCGCCTTTTACTCCAACAAAAAAAGTTTGGTGGATGTGTATATCATCCCCAGGGCCGAACTCGGAAGTGCCAAATGGTGTGCTGGAATGGTACATGTGTCCACTATAAAATATCAAAAATTCTAAGACGAACATATTACCATTTCGGTTTTATAGCCAAAAAATTTTTTCGCGCCTTTTACTCAAACAAAAAAAGTTTACTGGGTGTTTATTTGATTTCCAGGACCAAACCAGGAAATGGCAACTGGTGCGCTGGAATGGTACATGTGTCAACTATAAAATATCAAAAATCCTTAGACGCACATATTATCATTTCAGTTTTATAGCCAAAAACTTTTTTCGCGCCTTTTACTCTAACAAAAAAAGTTTGATAGGTGTGTATCTCATCCCCAGGGCCGAACTAGGAAGTGCCAACTGGTGTGCTAGAATGGTACATGTGTCCACTATAAAATATCAAAAATTCTTAGACGCACATATTACCATTTCGGTTTTATAGCCAAAAACTTTTTTCGCGTCTTTTACTCTAACAAAAACATTTGGTGGGTGTGTATCTCATCCCCAGGACCGAACCAGCAAATATAAACTGGTGCGCTTAAATGGTACATGTGTCAACTTAAAAATATAAAAAGTCCTTAGACGCACATATTACCATTTCAGTTTTATGGCCAAAAACTTTTTTCGCGCCTTTTACCCTAACAAAAAAAGGTTGGTGGATGTGTATCTCATCCCCAGGGCCGAACTCGGAAGTGCCAAATGGTGTGCTGGAATGGTACATGTGTCCACTATAAAATATTAAAAAATTCTTAGACGCACATATTACCATTTCGGTTTTATAGCCAAAAACTTTTTTCGCGTCTTTTACTCTAACAAAAACATTTGGTGGGTGTGTATCTCATCCCCAGGACCGAACCAGGAAATATAAACTAGTGCGCTAGAATTGTACATGTGTCCACTATAAAATATCAAAACTTCTTAGACGCACATATTACCATTTCAGTTTTATGGCCAAAAACTTTTTTCGCGCCTTTTACTCCAACAAAAAAAGTTTGGTGGATGTGTATCTCATACCCAGGGCCGAACTCGGAAGTGCCAAATGGTGTGCTGGAATGGTACATGTGTCCACTATAAAATATTAAAAATTCTTAGACGCACATATTACCATTTCAGTTTTATGGCCAAAAACTTTTTTCGCGCCTTTTACTCTAACAAAAAAAGTTTGGTGGATGTGTATCTCATCCCCAGGGCCGAACTCGGAAGTGCCAAATGGTGTGCTGGAATGGTACATGTGTCCACTATAAAATATTAAAAATTCTTAGACGCACATATTACCATTTCGGTTTATAGCCAAAAACTTTTTTCGCGTCTTTTACTCTAACAAAAACATTTGGTGGGTGTGTATCTCATCCCCAGGACCGAACCAGGAAATATAAACTAGTGCGCTGGAATGGTACATGTGTCCACTATAAAATATCATATAAATAAATTTTATGTCCAAAAACTTTTTTCGCGCCTTTTACTCTAACAAAAAAATTTTGGTGGGTGTGTATCTCATCCCTAGGGCCGAACTAGGAAGTGCCAACTGGTGTGCTGGAATGGTACATGTGTCAACTTAAAAATCAAAAAAAATCCTTAGACGCACATATTACCATTTCAGTTTTATGGCCAAAAACTTTTTTCGCGCCTTTTACTCTAACAAAAAAATTTTGGTGGGTGTGTATCTCATCCCCATGACCGAACCAGGAAATATAAACTAGTGCGCTGGAATGGTACATGTGTCCACTATAAAATATCATATAAATATAAATAAATTTTATGGCCAAAAACTTTTTTCGCGCCTTTTACTCTAACAAAAAAATTTTGGTGGGTGTGTATCTCATCCCCAGGACCGAACCAGGAAATATAAACTAGTGCGCTAGAATGGTACATGTGTCCACTATAAAATATCATATAAATATAAATAAATTTTATGGCCAAAAACTTTTTTCGCGCCTTTTACTCTAACAAAAAAATTTTGGTGGGTGTGTATCTTATCCCCAGGGCCGAACTAGGAAGTGCCAACTGGTGTGCTGGAATGGTACATGTGTCCACTTTAAAATATCAAAAATTCTTAGACGCACATATTACCATTTCAGTTTTATGGCCAAAAACTTTTTCGCGCCTTTTAATCTAACAAAAAAAGTTTGTTGGGTGTGTATCTCATCCCCATGACCGAACCAGGAAATATAAACTAGTGCGCTAGAATGGTACATGTGTCCACTATAAAATATCAAAAAATCTTAAACGCACATATTACCAATTTAGTTTTATGGCCAAAAACTTTTTTCGCGCCTTTTACTCCAACAAAAAAAGTTTGGTGGGTGTGTATCTCATCCCCAGGGCCGAACTAGGAAGTGCCAACTGGTGTGCTGGAATGGTACATGTGTCCACTTTAAAATATCAAAAATTCTTAGACGCACATATTATCATTTCAGTTTTATGGCCAAAAACTTTTTTCGCGTCTTTTACTCTAACAAAAAAGTTTGGTGGGTGTGTATCTCATCCCCAGGGCCGAACTAGGAAGTGCCAACTGGTGTGCTGGAATGGTACATGTGTCCACTTTAAAATATCAAAAATTCTTAGACGCACATGTTACCATTTCAGTTTTATGTCCAAAAACTTTTTTCGCGCCTTTTACTCTAACAAAAAAAGTTTGGTGGGTGTGTATCTCATCCCCAGGGCCGAACTAGGAAGTGCCAACTGGTGTACTGGAATGGTACATGTGTCCACTTTAAAATATCAAAAATTCTTAGACGCACATATTACCATTTCAGTTTTATGGCCAAAAACTTTTTTCGCGCCTTTTACTCTAACAAAAAAATTTTGGTGGGTGTGTATCTTATGCCCAGGGCCGAACTAGGAAGTGCACACTGGTGTGCTGGAATGGTACATGTGTCCACTTTAAAATATCAAAAATTCTTAGACGCACATATTACTATTTCAGTTTTATGGCCAAAAACTTTTTTCGCGCCTTTTAATCTAACAAAAAAAGTTTGGTGGGTGTGTATCTCATCCCCATGACCGAACCAGGAAATATAAACTAGTGCGCTAGAATGGTACATGTGTCCACTATAAAATATCAAAAATTCTTAAACGCACATATTACCAATTTAGTTTTATGGCCAAAAACTTTTTTCGCACCTTTTACTCCAACAAAAAAAGTTTGGTGGGTGTGTATCTCATCCCCAGGGCCGAACTAGGAAGTGCCAGCTAGTGTGCTGGAATGGTACATGTGTCCACTTTAAAATATTAAAAATTCTTAGACGCACATATTATCATTTCAGTTTTATGGCCAAAAACTTTTTTCGCGTCTTTTACTCAAACAAAAACATTTGGTGGGTGTGTATCTCATCCCCAGGACCGAACCAGCAAATATAAACTGGTGCGCTTAAATGGTACATGTGTCAACTTAAAAATATAAAAAGTCCTTAGACGCACATATTACCATTTCAGTTTTATGGCCAAAAACTTTTTTCGCGCCTTTTACTCTAACAAAAAAAGGTTGGTGGATGTGTATCTCATCCCCAGGGCCGAACTCGGAAGTGCCAAATGGTGTGCTGGAATGGTACATGTGTCCACTATAAAATATTAAAAAATTCTTAGACGCACATATTACCATTTAAGTTTTATGGCCAAAAACTTTTTTCGCGCCTTTTAATCTAACAAAAAAAGTTTGTTGGGTGTGTATCTCATCCCCAGGACCGAACCAGTAAATATAAACTAGTGCGCTAGAATGGTACATGTGTCCACTATAAAATATCAAAAATTCTTAGACGCACATATTATCATTTCAGTTTTATGGCCAAAAACTTTTTTCGCGTCTTTTACTCTAACAAAAAAGTTTGGTGGGTGTGTATCTCATCCCCAGGGCCGAACTAGGAAGTGCCAACTGGTGTGCTGGAATGGTACATGTGTCCACTTTAAAATATCAAAAATTCTTAGACGCACATGTTACCATTTCAGTTTTATGGCCAAAAACTTTTTTCGCGCCTTTTACTCTAACAAAAAAAGTTTGGTGGGTGTGTATCTCATCCCCAGGGCCGAACTAGGAAGTGCCAACTGGTGTACTGGAATGGTACATGTGTCCACTTTAAAATATCAAAAATTCTTAGACGCACATATAACCATTTCAGTTTTATGGCCAAAAACTTTTTTCGCGCCTTTTACTCTAACAAAAAAATTTTGGTGGGTGTGTATCTTATGCCCAGGGCCGAACTAGGAAGTGCACACTGGTGTGCTGGAATGGTACATGTGTCCACTTTAAAATATCAAAAATTCTTAGACGCACATATTACCATTTCAGTTTTATGGCCAAAAACTTTTTTCGCGCCTTTTAATCTAACAAAAAAAGTTTGGTGGGTGTGTATCTCATCCCCATGACCGAACCAGGAAATATAAACTAGTGCGCTAGAATGGTACATGTGTCCACTATAAAATATCAAAAATTCTTAAACGCACATATTACCAATTTAGTTTTATGGCCAAAAACTTTTTTCGCACCTTTTACTCCAACAAAAAAAGTTTGGTGGGTGTGTATCTCATCCCCAGGGCCGAACTAGGAAGTGCCAGCTAATGTGCTGGAATGGTACATGTGTCCACTTTAGAATATCAAAAATTCTTAGACGCACATATTATCATTTCAGTTTTATGGCCAAAAACTTTTTTCGCGTCTTTAACTCTAACAAAAAAGTTTGGTGGGTGTGTATCTCATCCCCAGGGCCGAACTAGGAAGTGCCAACTGGTGTGCTGGAATGGTACATGTGTCCACTTTAAAATATCAAAAATTCTTAGACGCACATGTTACCATTTCAGTTTTATGGCCAAAAACTTTTTTCGCGCCTTTTACTCTAATAAAAAAAGTTTGGTGGGTGTGTATCTCATCCCCAGGGCCGAACTAGGAAGTGCCAACTGGTGTGCTGGAATGGTACATGTGTCCACTTTAAAATATCAAAAATTCTTAGACGCACATATTACCATTTCAGTTTTATGGTCAAAAACTTTTTTCGCGCCTTTTCTCTAACAAAAAAAGTTAGCTGGGTGTATGTCTTATTTCCAGAACCGAACCAGAAATTCACAACTGGTACGCTGGAATGCTGCATGTGTATACTATAAAATATTAAAAAACCCCAGGGGCACATTTTACCATTTCAGTTTTATAGCTAACAACTTATTTGACTAAAACATAATTTTTCACTAAAAAAAGTTTGCTGGGTGTGTATCTCATCCCCAGGGCCGAACCTAGAAATGGTAGTATAGGTACATGTAGAACTATAAAATATCAAAAATCCCTAGACACACATATTACCATTTCAGTTTAATGCCCAAAAACTTTTTCCGCGCCTTTTACTCTAACAAAAAAAGTTTGCTGGGTGTGTATCTTATTTCCAGGACCGAACCAGGAAATAGCAACTGGTGAGCTGGAATGGTACATGTGTCAACTATAAAATATCAAAAGTCCTTCCACGCACATATTATCATTTCAGTTTTATGGCCAAAGGATTTTTTCGCGCCTTTTACTCTAACAAAAAAAGTTTGCTGAGTGTGTATCTTATTTCCAGGACCGAACCAGGAAATAGCAACTGGTGAGCTGGAATGGTACATGTGTCAACTATAAAATATCAAAAGTCCTTCCACGCACATATTATCATTTCAGTTTTATGGCCAAAGGATTTTTTCGCGCATTTTACTCTAAAAAAAAAGATTGCTTGGTGTGTATCTTATTTCCAGGACCGAACCAGGAAAAAGCAACTGGTGAGCTGGAATGGTACATGTGTCAACTATAAAATATCAAAAGTCCTTCGACGCTTATATTATCATTTCAGTTTTATGGCCAAAAACTTTTTCCGCGCGTTTTACTCTAACAAAAAGAGTTTGCTGGGTGTGTATCTCATCCCCAGGGCCAAATCAGGAAATAGCAACTAGTGCGCTGGTATGGTATATGTCAACTATAAAATATCTAAAATCCTTCGACGCACATATTATCATTTCAGTTGTATGTTTAAAAACTTTTTTCGCGCCTTTACTCTCCCAAAAAAACTTTTCTGGGTGTATCTCATCCCCAGGGCCGAATCAGGAAATAGCAACTAGTGCGCTGGTATGGTACATGTCAACTATAAAATATCAAAAATCCTTCCACGCACATATAATCATTTCAGTTTTATGGCCAAAAACTTTTTCCGCGCCTTTTACTCTAACAAAAAAAGTTTGCTGGGTGTATATCTTATTTCCAGGCCCGAACCAGGAAATAGCAACTGGTGAGCTGGAATGGTACATGTGTCAACTATAAAACATCAAAAGTCTTTAGACGCAAATATTATCATTTCAGTTTTATGGCCAAAAACTTTTTTCGCGCCTTTATTCTAACAAAACAACTTTGCTGGGTGTGTATCTCATCCCCAGGGCCGAATCAGGAAATAGCAACTAGTGCGCTGGTATGGTATATGTCAACTATAAAATATCAAAAGTCCTTCCACGCACATATAATCATTTCAGTTTTATGGCCAAAAACTTTTTCCTCGCCTATTACTCTAACAAAAAAAGTTTGCTGGGTGTATATCTTATTTCCAGGCCCGAACCAGGAAATAGCAACTGTTGAGCTGAAATGGTACATGTGTCAACTATAAAACATCAAAAGTCTTTAGACGCAAATATTATCATTTCAGTTTTATGGCCAAAAACTTTTTTCGCGCCTTTATTCTAACAAAACAATTTTTCTGGGTGTGTATCTCATCCCCAGAACCCAACCAGGAAATAGCACCTAGATCGCTAAAATGTTACATGTGTCCACTAAAAAATATCAAAAATTCTAAGACGCACATATTACCGTTTTCAGTTCTATGCCCAAAAACTTTTTTCGCGCCTTTTACACTAAGAAAAAAAGTTTGCTGGGTGTGTATCTTATTTCCGGGACCGAACCAGGAAATGAAAACTGGTGCGCTGGAATGTTACATGTGTCAATTAAAAAATATTAAAAATCCATAGACGCACATATTACCATTTCAGTTTTATGGCCAAAGACTTTTTTTGCGCCTTTTACTCTAACAAAAAGAGTTTGCTTGGTGTGTATCTCATCCCCAGGACCGAACCAGGAAATGGCAACTGGTGCGCTGGAATGGTACATGTGTCAACTATAAAATATCAAAAGTCCTTCCACGCACATATTACCATTTCAGTTTTATGGCCAAAGACTTTTTTTGCGCCTTTTACTCTAACAAAAAGAGTTTGCTTGGTGTGTATCTCATCCCCAGGACCGAACCAGGAAATGGCAACTGGTGCGCTGGAATGGTACATGTGTCAACTATAAAATATCAAAAGTCCTTCCACGCACATATTATCATTTCAATTTTATGGCCAAAAACTTTTTTCGCGCCTTTTAATCTAACAAAAAAAGTTTGGTGGGTGTGTATCTCATCCCCATGACCGAACCAGGAAATATAGACTAGTGCGCTAGAATGGTACATGTGTCCACTATAAAATATCAAAAATTCTTAGACGCACATGTTACCATTTCAGTTTTATGGCCAAAAACTTTTTTCGCGCCTTTTACTCTAACAAAAAAAGTTTGGTGGGTGTGTATCTCATCCCCAGGGCCGAACTAGGAAGTGCCAACTGGTGTACTGGAATGGTACATGTGTCCACTTTAAAATATCAAAAATTCTTAGACGCACATATAACCATTTCAGTTTTATGGCCAAAAACTTTTTTCGCGCCTTTTACACTAACAAAAAAATTTTGGTGGGTGTGTATCTTATGCCCAGGGCCGAACTAGGAAGTGCACACTGGTGTGCTGGAATGGTACATGTGTCCACTTTAAAATATCAAAAATTCTTAGACGCACATATTACCATTTCAGTTTTATGGCCAAAAACTTTTTTCGCGCCTTTTAATCTAACAAAAAAAGTTTGGTGGGTGTGTATCTCATCCCCATGACCGAACCAGGAAATATAAACTAGTGCGCTAGAATAGTACATGTGTCCACTATAAAATATCAAAAATTCTTAAACGCACATATTACCAATTTAGTTTTATGGCCAAAAACTTTTTTCGCACCTTTTACTTTAACAAAAAAAGTTTGGTGGGTGTGTATCTCATCCCCAGGGCCGAACTAGGAAGTGCCAGCTAATGTGCTGGAATGGTACATGTGTCCACTTTAGAATATCAAAAATTCTTAGACGCACATATTATCATTTCAGTTTTATGGCCAAAAACTTTTTTCGCGTCTTTAACTCTAACAAAAAAGTTTGGTGGGTGTGTATCTCATCCCCAGGGCCGAACTAGGAAGTGCCAACTGGTGTGCTGGAATGGTACATGTGTCCACTTTAAAATATCAAAAATTCTTAGACGCACATGTTACCATTTCAGTTTTATGGCCAAAAACTTTTTTCGCGCCTTTTACTCTAATAAAAAAAGTTTGGTGGGTGTGTATCTCATCCCCAGGGCCGAACTAGGAAGTGCCAACTGGTGTGCTGGAATGGTACATGTGTCCACTTTAAAATATCAAAAATTCTTAGACGCACATATTACCATTTCAGTTTTATGGTCAAAAACTTTTTTCGCGCCTTTTCTCTAACAAAAAAAGTTAGCTGGGTGTATGTCTTATTTCCAGAACCGAACCAGAAATTCACAACTGGTACGCTGGAATGCTGCATGTGTATACTATAAAATATTAAAAAACCCCAGGGGCACATTTTACCATTTCAGTTTTATAGCTAACAACTTATTTGACTAAAACATAATTTTTCACTAAAAAAAGTTTGCTGGGTGTGTATCTCATCCCCAGGGCCGAACCTAGAAATGGTAGTATAGGTACATGTAGAACTATAAAATATCAAAAATCCCTAGACACACATATTACCATTTCAGTTTAATGCCCAAAAACTTTTTCCGCGCCTTTTACTCTAACAAAAAAAGTTTGCTGGGTGTGTATCTTATTTCCAGGACCGAACCAGGAAATAGCAACTGGTGAGCTGGAATGCTACATGTGTCAACTATAAAATATCAAAAGTCCTTCCACGCACATATTATCATTTCAGTTTTATGGCCAAAGGATTTTTTCGCGCCTTTTACTCTAACAAAAAAAGTTTGCTGAGTGTGTATCTTATTTCCAGGACCGAACCAGGAAATAGCAACTGGTGAGCTGGAATGGTACATGTGTCAACTATAAAATATCAAAAGTCCTTCCACGCACATATTATCATTTCAGTTTTATGGCCAAAGGATTTTTTCGCGCATTTTACTCTAAAAAAAAAGATTGCTTGGTGTGTATCTTATTTCCAGGACCGAACCAGGAAAAAGCAACTGGTGAGCTGGAATGGTACATGTGTCAACTATAAAATATCAAAAGTCCTTAGCCGCACATATTATCACATCAGTTTTATGGCCAAAAACTTTTTCCGCGCCTTTTACCCTAACAAAAAAAGTTTGCTGGGTGTGTATCTTATTTCAAGGACCGAACCAGGAAATAGCAACTGGTGCGCTGGAATAGCACATGTGTCAACTATAAAATATCAAAAGTCCTTAGACGCAGATATTATCATTTCAGTTTTATGGCCAAAGAATTTTTTCGCGCATTTTACTCTAAAAAAAAAGATTGCTGGGTGTGTATCTTATTTCCAGGACCGAACCAGGAAATAGCAACTCGTGAGCTGGAATGGTACATGTGTCAACTATAAAATATCAAAAGTCCTTCGACGCACATATTATAATTTCAGTTTTATGGCCAAAGAATTTTTTCACGCATTTGGCTCTAAAAATAAAGATTGCTAGGTGTGTATCTTATTTCCAGGACCGAACCAGGAAATAGCAACTGGTGAGCTGGAATGGTACATGTGTCAACTATAAAATATCAAAAGTCCTTCGACGCTTATATTATCATTTCAGTTTTATGGCCAAAAACTTTTTCCGCGCGTTTTACTCTAACAAAAAGAGTTTGCTGGGTGTGTATCTCATCCCCAGGGCCAAATCAGGAAATAGCAACTAGTGCGCTGGTATGGTATATGTCAACTATAAAATATCTAAAATCCTTCGACGCACATATTATCATTTCAGTTGTATGTTTAAAAACTTTTTTCGCGCCTTTACTCTCCCAAAAAAACTTTTCTGGGTGTATCTCATCCCCAGGGCCGAATCAGGAAATAGCAACTAGTGCGCTGGTATGGTACATGTCAACTATAAAATATCAAAAATCCTTCCACGCACATATAATCATTTCAGTTTTATGGCCAAAAACTTTTTCCGCGCCTTTTACTCTAACAAAAAAAGTTTGCTGGGTGTATATCTTATTTCCAGGCCCGAACCAGGAAATAGCAACTGGTGAGCTGGAATGGTACATGTGTCAACTATAAAACATCAAAAGTCTTTAGACGCAAATATTATCATTTCAGTTTTATGGCCAAAAACTTTTTTCGCGCCTTTATTCTAACAAAACAACTTTGCTGGGTGTGTATCTCATCCCCAGGGCCGAATCAGGAAATAGCAACTAGTGCGCTGGTATGGTATATGTCAACTATAAAATATCAAAAGTCCTTCCACGCACATATAATCATTTCAGTTTTATGGCCAAAAACTTTTTCCTCGCCTATTACTCTAACAAAAAAAGTTTGCTGGGTGTATATCTTATTTCCAGGCCCGAACCAGGAAATAGCAACTGTTGAGCTGAAATGGTACATGTGTCAACTATAAAACATCAAAAGTCTTTAGACGCAAATATTATCATTTCAGTTTTATGGCCCAAAACTTTTTTCGCGCCTTTATTCTAACAAAACAATTTTTCTGGGTGTGTATCTCATCCCCAGAACCCAACCAGGAAATAGCAACTGGTGCGCTATAATGGTACATGTGTCAACTATAAAATATCAAAAATTCTAAGACGCACATATTATCATTTCAGTTTTATGGCCAAAAACTTTTTCCGCGCCTTTTACGCTAACAAAAAGAGTTTGCTGGGTGTGTATCTCATCCCCAGGACCGAACCAGAAAATGGCAACTGGTGCGCTGAATTGGTACATGTGTCAACTATAAAATATCAAAAGTCCTTAGACGCAGATATTATCATTTCAGTTTTTTGGCCAAGAACGATTTTCGCGCCTTCACTTTTACAAAAAAAGTTTGCTGGGTGTGTATCTCATCCCCAGGGCCGAATCAGAAAATAGCAACTAGATCGCTAAAATGTTACATGTGTCCACTAAAAAATATCAAAAATTCTAAGACGCACATATTACCGTTTTCAGTTCTATGCCCAAAAACTTTTTTCGCGCCTTTTACACTAAGAAAAAAAGTTTGCTGGGTGTGTATCTTATTTCCGGGACCGAACCAGGAAATGAAAACTGGTGCGCTGGAATGTTACATGTGTCAATTAAAAAATATTAAAAATCCATAGACGCACATATTACCATTTCAGTTTTATGGCCAAAGACTTTTTTTGCGCCTTTTACTCTAACAAAAAGAGTTTGCTTGGTGTGTATCTCATCCCCAGGACCGAACCAGGAAATGGCAACTGGTGCGCTGGAATGGTACATGTGTCAACTATAAAATATCAAAAGTCCTTCCACGCACATATTATCATTTCAATTTTATGGCCAAAAACGTTTTTCGCGCCTTTTACTCTAACAAAAAAAGTTTGCTGAGTGTGTATCTTATTTCCAGGACCGAACCAGGAAATAGCAACTGGTGAGCTGGAATGGTACATGTGTCAACTATAAAATATCAAAAGTCCTTCCACGCACATATTATCATTTCAGTTTTATGGCCAAAGGATTTTTTCGCGCATTTTACTCTAAAAAAAAAGATTGCTTGGTGTGTATCTTATTTCCAGGACCGAACCAGGAAAAAGCAACTGGTGAGCTGGAATGGTACATGTGTCAACTATAAAATATCAAAAGTCCTTAGCCGCACATATTATCACATCAGTTTTATGGCCAAAAACTTTTTCCGCGCCTTTTACCCTAACAAAAAAAGTTTGCTGGGTGTGTATCTTATTTCAAGGACCGAACCAGGAAATAGCAACTGGTGCGCTGGAATAGCACATGTGTCAACTATAAAATATCAAAAGTCCTTAGACGCAGATATTATCATTTCAGTTTTATGGCCAAAGAATTTTTTCGCGCATTTTACTCTAAAAAAAAAGATTGCTGGGTGTGTATCTTATTTCTAGGACCGAACCAGGAAATAGCAACTCGTGAGCTGGAATGGTACATGTGTCAACTATAAAATATCAAAAGTCCTTCGACGCACATATTATAATTTCAGTTTTATGGCCAAAGAATTTTTTCACGCATTTGGCTCTAAAAATAAAGATTGCTAGGTGTGTATCTTATTTCCAGGACCGAACCAGGAAATAGCAACTGGTGAGCTGGAATGGTACATGTGTCAACTATAAAATATCAAAAGTCCTTCGACGCTTATATTATCATTTCAGTTTTATGGCCAATAACTTTTTCCGCGCGTTTTACTCTAACAAAAAGAGTTTGCTGGGTGTGTATCTCATCCCCAGGGCCAAATCAGGAAATAGCAACTAGTGCGCTGGTATGGTATATGTCAACTATAAAATATCAAAAATCCTTCGACGCACATATTATCATTTCAGTTGTATGTTGAAAAACTTTTTTCGCGCCTTTACTCTAACAAAAAAACTTTTCTGGGTGTATCTCATCCCCAGGGCCGAATCAGGAAATAGCAACTAGTGCGCTGGTATGGTACATGTCAACTATAAAATATCAAAAATCCTTCCACGCACATATAATCATTTCAGTTTTATGGCCAAAAACTTTTTCCGCGCCTTTTACTCTAACAAAAAAAGTTTGCTGGGTGTATATCTTTTTTCCAGGCCCGAACCAGGAAATAGCAACTGGTGAGCTGGAATGGTACATGTGTCAACTATAAAACATCAAAAGTCTTTAGACGCAAATATTATCATTTCAGTTTTATGGCCAAAAACTTTTTTCGCGCCTTTATTCTAACAAAACAACTTTGCTGGGTGTGTATCTCATCCCCAGGGCCGAATCAGGAAATAGCAACTAGTGCGCTGGTATGGTATATGTCAACTATAAAATATCAAAAGTCCTTCCACGCACATATAATCATTTCAGTTTTATGGCCAAAAACTTTTTCCTCGCCTATTACTCTAACAAAAAAAGTTTGCTGGGTGTATATCTTATTTCCAGGCCCGAACCAGGAAATAGCAACTGTTGAGCTGAAATTGTACATGTGTCAACTATAAAACATCAAAAGTCTTTAGACGCAAATATTATCATTTCAGTTTTATGGCCAAAGACTTTTTTTGCGCCTTTTACTCTAACAAAAAGAGTTTGCTTGGTGTGTATCTCATCCCCAGGACCGAACCAGGAAATGGCAACTGGTGCGCTGGAATGGTACATGTGTCAATTAAAAAATATTTAAGATCCTTAGACGCACATATTACCATTTCAGTTTAATGGCCAAAAACTTTTTTCGCGTGTTTTACTTTAACAAAAAAAGTTTGCTGTGTGTGTATCTTATTTCCAGGACCGAACCAGGAAATAGCAACTTGTGCGCTGGAATGGTGCATGTGTATATTATAAAATATCAAATATTCCTAGACGCACATATTACCATTTCAGTTTTATAGCCAAAAAGTTATTTGACTAATACATAATTTTTTACTAAAAAAAGTTTGCTGGGTGTGTATCTCATCCCCAAGGCCAAACCAGAAAATGGCAACTAGATCGCTAAAATGTTACATGTGTCCACTACAAAATATCAAAAATCCCTACACGCACATATTACCATTTCAGTTTTATGGCCAAAAACTTTTTTCGCGCTTTTTACTCTAACAAAAAAAGTTTGCTGGGTGTGTATCTTATTTCCAGGACCGAACCAGGAAATGGACACTAGTGCGCTGGAATGGTACATTTGTCAATTAAAAAATATTAAAGATCCTTAGACGCACATATTACCATTTCAGTTTTATGCCCAAAAACTTTTTACGCGCCTTTTACTCTAACAAAAAAAGTTTGCTGGGTGTGTATCTTATTTCCAGGACCGAACCAGGAAATAGCAACTGGTGCGCTGGAATGGTACATGTGTCAACTATAAAATATCAAAAGTCCTTCCACGCACATATTATCATTTCAGTTTTATGGCCAAAGGATTTTTTCGCGCCTTTTACTCTAACAAAAAAAGTTTGCTGAGTGTGTATCTTATTTCCAGGACCGAACCAGGAAATAGCAACTGGTGAGCTAGAATGGTACATGTGTCCACTTTAGAATATCAAAAATTCTTAGACGCACATATTATCATTTCAGTTTTATGGCCAAAAACTTGTTTCGCGTCTTTAACTCTAACAAAAAAGTTTGGTGGGTGTGTATCTCATCCCCAGGGCCGAACTAGGAAGTGCCAACTGGTGTGCTGGAATGGTACATGTGTCCACTTTAAAATATCAAAAATTCTTAGACGCACATGTTACCATTTCAGTTTTATGGCCAAAAACTTTTTTCGCGCCTTTTACTCTAACAAAAAAAGTTTGGTGGGTGTGTATCTCATCCCCAGGGCCGAACTAGGAAGTGCCAACTGGTGTACTGGAATGGTACATGTGTCCACTTTAAAATATCAAAAATTCTTAGACGCACATATAACCATTTCAGTTTTATGGCCAAAAACTTTTTTCGCGCCTTTTACTCTAACAAAAAAATTTTGGTGGGTGTGTATCTTATGCCCAGGGCCGAACTAGGAAGTGCACACTGGTGTGCTGGAATGGTACATGTGTCCACTTTAAAATATCAAAAATTCTTAGACGCACATATTACCATTTCAGTTTTATGGCCAAAAACTTTTTTCGCGCCTTTTAATCTAACAAAAAAAGTTTGGTGGGTGTGTATCTCATCCCCATGACCGAACCAGGAAATATAAACTAGTGCGCTAGAATGGTACATGTGTCCACTATAAAATATCAAAAATTCTTAAACGCACATATTACCAATTTAGTTTTATGGCCAAAAACTTTTTTCGCACCTTTTACTTTAACAAAAAAAGTTTGGTGGGTGTGTATCTCATCCCCAGGGCCGAATCAGGAAGTGCCAGCTAATGTGCTGGAATGGTACATGTGTCCACTTTAGAATATCAAAAATTCTTAGACGCACATATTATCATTTCAGTTTTATGGCCAAAAACTTTTTTCGCGTCTTTAACTCTAACAAAAAAGTTTGGTGGGTGTGTATCTCATCCCCAGGGCCGAACTAGCAAGTGCCAACTGGTGTGCTGGAATGGTACATGTGTCCACTTTAAAATATCAAAAATTCTTAGACGCACATGTTACCATTTCAGTTTTATGGCCAAAAACTTTTTTCGCGCCTTTTACTCTAATAAAAAAAGTTTGGTGGGTGTGTATCTCATCCCCAGGGCCGAACTAGGAAGTGCCAACTGGTGTGCTGGAATGGTACATGTGTCCACTTTAAAATATCAAAAATTCTTAGACGCACATATTACCATTTCAGTTTTATGGTCAAAAACTTTTTTCGCGCCTTTTCTCTAACAAAAAAAGTTAGCTGGGTGTATGTCTTATTTCCAGAACCGAACCAGAAATTCACAACTGGTACGCTGGAATGCTGCATGTGTATACTATAAAATATTAAAAAACCCCAGGGGCACATTTTACCATTTCAGTTTTATAGCTAACAACTTATTTGACTAAAACATAATTTTTCACTAAAAAAAGTTTGCTGGGTGTGTATCTCATCCCCAGGGCCGAACCTAGAAATGGTAGTATAGGTACATGTAGAACTATAAAATATCAAAAATCCCTAGACACACATATTACCATTTCAGTTTAATGCCCAAAAACTTTTTCCGCGCCTTTTACTCTAACAAAAAAAGTTTGCTGGGTGTGTATCTTATTTCCAGGACCGAACCAGGAAATAGCAACTGGTGAGCTGGAATGGTACATGTGTCAACTATAAAATATCAAAAGTCCTTCCACGCACATATTATCATTTCAGTTTTATGGCCAAAGGATTTTTTCGCGCCTTTTACTCTAACAAAAAAAGTTTGCTGAGTGTGTATCTTATTTCCAGGACCGAACCAGGAAATAGCAACTGGTGAGCTGGAATGGTACATGTGTCAACTATAAAATATCAAAAGTCCTTCCACGCACATATTATCATTTCAGTTTTATGGCCAAAGGATTTTTTCGCGCATTTTACTCTAAAAAAAAAGATTGCTTGGTGTGTATCTTATTTCCAGGACCGAACCAGGAAAAAGCAACTGGTGAGCTGGAATGGTACATGTGTCAACTATAAAATATCAAAAGTCCTTAGCCGCACATATTATCACATCAGTTTTATGGCCAAAAACTTTTTCCGCGCCTTTTACCCTAACAAAAAAAGTTTGCTGGGTGTGTATCTTATTTCAAGGACCGAACCAGGAAATAGCAACTGGTGCGCTGGAATAGCACATGTGTCAACTATAAAATATCAAAAGTCCTTAGACGCAGATATTATCATTTCAGTTTTATGGCCAAAGAATTTTTTCGCGCATTTTACTCTAAAAAAAAAGATTGCTGGGTGTGTATCTTATTTCCAGGACCGAACCAGGAAATAGCAACTCGTGAGCTGGAATGGTACATGTGTCAACTATAAAATATCAAAAGTCCTTCGACGCACATATTATAATTTCAGTTTTATGGCCAAAGAATTTTTTCACGCATTTGGCTCTAAAAATAAAGATTGCTAGGTGTGTATCTTATTTCCAGGACCGAACCAGGAAATAGCAACTGGTGAGCTGGAATGGTACATGTGTCAACTATAAAATATCAAAAGTCCTTCGACGCTTATATTATCATTTCAGTTTTATGGCCAAAAACTTTTTCCGCGCGTTTTACTCTAACAAAAAGAGTTTGCTGGGTGTGTATCTCATCCCCAGGGCCAAATCAGGAAATAGCAACTAGTGCGCTGGTATGGTATATGTCAACTATAAAATATCTAAAATCCTTCGACGCACATATTATCATTTCAGTTGTATGTTTAAAAACTTTTTTCGCGCCTTTACTCTCCCAAAAAAACTTTTCTGGGTGTATCTCATCCCCAGGGCCGAATCAGGAAATAGCAACTAGTGCGCTGGTATGGTACATGTCAACTATAAAATATCAAAAATCCTTCCACGCACATATAATCATTTCAGTTTTATGGCCAAAAACTTTTTCCGCGCCTTTTACTCTAACAAAAAAAGTTTGCTGGGTGTATATCTTATTTCCAGGCCCGAACCAGGAAATAGCAACTGGTGAGCTGGAATGGTACATGTGTCAACTATAAAACATCAAAAGTCTTTAGACGCAAATATTATCATTTCAGTTTTATGGCCAAAAACTTTTTTCGCGCCTTTATTCTAACAAAACAACTTTGCTGGGTGTGTATCTCATCCCCAGGGCCGAATCAGGAAATAGCAACTAGTGCGCTGGTATGGTATATGTCAACTATAAAATATCAAAAGTCCTTCCACGCACATATAATCATTTCAGTTTTATGGCCAAAAACTTTTTCCTCGCCTATTACTCTAACAAAAAAAGTTTGCTGGGTGTATATCTTATTTCCAGGCCCGAACCAGGAAATAGCAACTGTTGAGCTGAAATGGTACATGTGTCAACTATAAAACATCAAAAGTCTTTAGACGCAAATATTATCATTTCAGTTTTATGGCCAAAAACTTTTTTCGCGCCTTTATTCTAACAAAACAATTTTTCTGGGTGTGTATCTCATCCCCAGAACCCAACCAGGAAATAGCAACTGGTGCGCTATAATGGTACATGTGTCAACTATAAAATATCAAAAATTCTAAGACGCACATATTATCATTTCAGTTTTATGGCCAAAAACTTTTTCCGCGCCTTTTACGCTAACAAAAAGAGTTTGCTGGGTGTGTATCTCATCCCCAGGACCGAACCAGAAAATGGCAACTGGTGCGCTGAATTGGTACATGTGTCAACTATAAAATATCAAAAGTCCTTAGACGCAGATATTATCATTTCAGTTTTTTGGCCAAGAACGATTTTCGCGCCTTCACTTTTACAAAAAAAGTTTGCTGGGTGTGTATCTCATCCCCAGGGCCGAATCAGAAAATAGCAACTAGATCGCTAAAATGTTACATGTGTCCACTAAAAAATATCAAAAATTCTAAGACGCACATATTACCGTTTTCAGTTCTATGCCCAAAAACTTTTTTCGCGCCTTTTACACTAAGAAAAAAAGTTTGCTGGGTGTGTATCTTATTTCCGGGACCGAACCAGGAAATGAAAACTGGTGCGCTGGAATGTTACATGTGTCAATTAAAAAATATTAAAAATCCATAGACGCACATATTACCATTTCAGTTTTATGGCCAAAGACTTTTTTTGCGCCTTTTACTCTAACAAAAAGAGTTTGCTTGGTGTGTATCTCATCCCCAGGACCGAACCAGGAAATGGCAACTGGTGCGCTGGAATGGTACATGTGTCAACTATAAAATATCAAAAGTCCTTCCACGCACATATTATCATTTCAATTTTATGGCCAAAAACGTTTTTCGCGCCTTTTACTCTAACAAAAAAAGTTTGCTGAGTGTGTATCTTATTTCCAGGACCGAACCAGGAAATAGCAACTGGTGAGCTGGAATGGTACATGTGTCAACTATAAAATATCAAAAGTCCTTCCACGCACATATTATCATTTCAGTTTTATGGCCAAAGGATTTTTTCGCGCATTTTACTCTAAAAAAAAAGATTGCTTGGTGTGTATCTTATTTCCAGGACCGAACCAGGAAAAAGCAACTGGTGAGCTGGAATGGTACATGTGTCAACTATAAAATATCAAAAGTCCTTAGCCGCACATATTATCACATCAGTTTTATGGCCAAAAACTTTTTCCGCGCCTTTTACCCTAACAAAAAAAGTTTGCTGGGTGTGTATCTTATTTCAAGGACCGAACCAGGAAATAGCAACTGGTGCGCTGGAATAGCACATGTGTCAACTATAAAATATCAAAAGTCCTTAGACGCAGATATTATCATTTCAGTTTTATGGCCAAAGAATTTTTTCGCGCATTTTACTCTAAAAAAAAAGATTGCTGGGTGTGTATCTTATTTCCAGGACCGAACCAGGAAATAGCAACTCGTGAGCTGGAATGGTACATGTGTCAACTATAAAATATCAAAAGTCCTTCGACGCACATATTATAATTTCAGTTTTATGGCCAAAGAATTTTTTCACGCATTTGGCTCTAAAAATAAAGATTGCTAGGTGTGTATCTTATTTCCAGGACCGAACCAGGAAATAGCAACTGGTGAGCTGGAATGGTACATGTGTCAACTATAAAATATCAAAAGTCCTTCGACGCTTATATTATCATTTCAGTTTTATGGCCAAAAACTTTTTCCGCGCGTTTTACTCTAACAAAAAGAGTTTGCTGGGTGTGTATCTCATCCCCAGGGCCAAATCAGGAAATAGCAACTAGTGCGCTGGTATGGTATATGTCAACTATAAAATATCAAAAATCCTTCGACGCACATATTATCATTTCAGTTGTATGTTGAAAAACTTTTTTCGCGCCTTTACTCTAACAAAAAAACTTTTCTGGGTGTATCTCATCCCCAGGGCCGAATCAGGAAATAGCAACTAGTGCGCTGGTATGGTACATGTCAACTATAAAATATCAAAAATCCTTCCACGCACATATAATCATTTCAGTTTTATGGCCAAAAACTTTTTCCGCGCCTTTTACTCTAACAAAAAAAGTTTGCTGGGTGTATATCTTTTTTCCAGGCCCGAACCAGGAAATAGCAACTGGTGAGCTGGAATGGTACATGTGTCAACTATAAAACATCAAAAGTCTTTAGACGCAAATATTATCATTTCAGTTTTATGGCCAAAAACTTTTTTCGCGCCTTTATTCTAACAAAACAACTTTGCTGGGTGTGTATCTCATCCCCAGGGCCGAATCAGGAAATAGCAACTAGTGCGCTGGTATGGTATATGTCAACTATAAAATATCAAAAGTCCTTCCACGCACATATAATCATTTCAGTTTTATGGCCAAAAACTTTTTCCTCGCCTATTACTCTAACAAAAAAAGTTTGCTGGGTGTATATCTTATTTCCAGGCCCGAACCAGGAAATAGCAACTGTTGAGCTGAAATTGTACATGTGTCAACTATAAAACATCAAAAGTCTTTAGACGCAAATATTATCATTTCAGTTTTATGGCCAAAGACTTTTTTTGCGCCTTTTACTCTAACAAAAAGAGTTTGCTTGGTGTGTATCTCATCCCCAGGACCGAACCAGGAAATGGCAACTGGTGCGCTGGAATGGTACATGTGTCAATTAAAAAATATTTAAGATCCTTAGACGCACATATTACCATTTCAGTTTAATGGCCAAAAACTTTTTTCGCGTGTTTTACTTTAACAAAAAAAGTTTGCTGTGTGTGTATCTTATTTCCAGGACCGAACCAGGAAATAGCAACTTGTGCGCTGGAATGGTGCATGTGTATATTATAAAATATCAAAAATTCCTAGACGCACATATTACCATTTCAGTTTTATAGCCAAAAAGTTATTTGACTAATACATAATTTTTTACTAAAAAAAGTTTGCTGGGTGTGTATCT
This sequence comes from Epicampocera succincta, assembly GCA_932526305.1. Classification (NCBI taxonomy): domain Eukaryota; kingdom Metazoa; phylum Arthropoda; class Insecta; order Diptera; family Tachinidae; genus Epicampocera; species Epicampocera succincta. Next base: position 819,666 of record CAKOAZ010000002.1, on the reverse strand, counting down.
CATCCCCAAGGCCAAACCAGAAAATGGCAACTAGATCGCTAAAATGTTACATGTGTCCACTACAAAATATCAAAAATCCCTACACGCACATATTACCATTTCAGTTTTATGGCCAAAAACTTTTTTCGCGCTTTTTACTCTAACAAAAAAAGTTTGCTGGGTGTGTATCTTATTTCCAGGACCGAACCAGGAAATGGACACTAGTGCGCTGGAATGGTACATTTGTCAATTAAAAAATATTTAAGATCCTTAGACGCACATATTACCATTTCAGTTTTATGCCCAAAAACTTTTTACGCGCCTTCTACTCTAACAAAAAAAGTTTGCTGGGTGTGTATCTTATTTCCAGGACCGAACCACGAAATGGCAACTGGTGCGCTGGAATGGTGCATGTGTATACTGTATGTATGGTACATGTGCCAACCATAAAATATCAAAAGTCCTTAGACGCACATATTATCATTTCAGTTTTATGGCCAAAACCGTTTTTCGCGCCTTTACTCTAACAAAACAACTTTGCTGGATGTGTATCTCATCCCCAGGCCCGAACCAGGAAATAGCAAATGGTGCGCTGGTATAGCACATGTGTTAACTATAAAATATCAAAAATTCTAAAACGCACATATTATCATTTCAGTTTTATGGCCAAAAACTTTTTCCGCGCTTTTTACTCTATCAAAGAGTTTGCTGGGAGTGTATCTTATTTCCAGGACATAACCAGGAAATGGCAACTAGTGCGCTGGAATAGCACATGTGTCAACTATAAAATAGCAAAAGTCCTTAGACGCACATATTACCATTTCAGTTTTATGGCCAAAAACTTATTTGGCTAATACATATTTTTTACTAAAAAAAGTTTGCTAGGTGTGTATCTTATCCCCAGGGCCGAACCAGCAAATGACAACTGGTGCGCTGGAATGGTACATGTGCCAACTATAAAATATCAAAAGTCCTTGGACGCACATATTATCATTTCAGTTTTATGGCCAAAAACGTTCTTCGCGCCTTTTACTCTACCAAAAAGAGTTTGCTGGGAGTGTATCTCATCCCCAGGACTGAACCAGGAAATGGCAACTGGTGCGCTAGAATGTTACATGTGTCAACTATAAAATATTAAAAGTAGTTAGACGCACATATTACCATTTCAGGTTTATGGCCAAAAACTTATTTGGCTAATACATATTTTTTACTAAAAAAAGTTTGCTAGGTGTGTATCTTATCCCCAGGGCCGAACCAGCAAATGACAACTGGTGCGCTGAAATGGTACATGTATCAACTATTAAAAAATTAAAAATTCTAAGACGCACATATTACCATTTCAGTTTTATGGCCAAAGACTTTTTTCGCGCTTTTTACTCTAAAAAAAAAAAGTTTGCTGGGTGTGTATCTTATTTCCAGGACCGAACCAGGAAATGGCAACTGGTGCGCTGGAATGGTACATGTGTCAATTAAAAAATATTTAAGATCCTTAGACGCACATATTACCATTTCAGTTTTATGCCCAAAAACTTTTTACGCGCCTTCTACTCTAACAAAAAAAGTTTGCTGGGTGTGTATCTTATTTCCAGGACCGAACCACGAAATGGCAACTGGTGCGCTGGAATGGTGCATGTGTATACTGTATGTATGGTACATGTGCCAACTATAAAATATCAAAAGTCCTTAGACGCACATATTATCATTTCAGTTTTATGGCCAAACCCGTTTTTCGCGCCTTTACTCTAACAAAACAACTTTGCTGGGTGTGTATCTCATCCCCAGGCCCGAACCAGGAAATAGCAAATGGTGCGCTGGTATAGCACATGTGTCAACTATAAAATATCAAAAATTCTAAAACGCACATATTATCATTTCAGTTTTATGGCCAAAAACTTTTTCCGCGCTTTTTACTCTAACAAAGAGTTTGCTGGGAGTGTATCTTATTTCCAGGACATAACCAGGAAATGGCAACTGGTGCGCTGGAATGGTACATGTGTCAACTATAAAATATCAAAAGTCCTTAGACGCACATATTACCATTTCAGTTTTATGGCCAAAAACTTATTTGGCTAATACATATTTTTTACTAAAAAAAGTTTGCTAGGTGTGTATCTTATCCCCAGGGCCGAACCAGCAAATGACAACTGATGCGCTGGAATGGTACATGTGCCAACTATAAAATATCAAAAGTCCTTGGACGCACATATTATCATTTCAGTTTTATGGCCAAAAACGTTCTTCGCCCCTTTTACTCTACCAAAAAGAGTTTGCTGGGAGTGTATCTCATCCCCAGGACTGAACCAGGAAATGGCAACTGGTGCGCTAGAATGTTACATGTGTCAACTATAAAATATTAAAAGTAGTTAGACGCACATATTACCATTTCAGTTTTATGGCCACAATCTTATTTGGCTAATACATATTTTCCACTAAAAAAAGTTTGCTAGATGTGTATCTAATCCCCAGAGCCGAAACAGGAAATGTCAACTGGTGCGGTAGAATGGTACATTTGTCCACTATAAAATATCAAAAATTCAAAGACGCACATATTACCATTTCAGTTTTATGTTAAAAAACTTATTTGGCTTATACATATTTTTCACTAAAAAAAGGTATGCTAGGTGTGTACCTCATCCCCAGGACCAAACCAGGAAATGGCAACTGGTGCGCTAGAATGGTACATTTGTCCATTATGAAATATCAAAAATCCTTCGACGCACATATTATCATTTCAATTGTATGTCCAAAAACTTTTTTCGCGCTTTTACTCTAACAAATAAGGTTGCTGGGTGTGTATCTTATTTCCAGGACCGTACCAGGAAATAACAACTGGTGCGCTGGAATGGTACATGTGACAACTATAAAATATCAAAAGTCTTAAGACGCACATATTATCATTTCGGTTTTATGGCCAAATATTTTTTCGCGCCTTTACTCTAACAAAAAAACTTTGCTGGGTGTGTATCTTATTTCCCGGACCGAACCAGGAAACGGCAACTAGTGCGTTGGAATGGTACATGTGCCAACTATAAAATATCAAAAGTCCTTAGACGCATATATTACCATTTCAGTTTTATGGCCAAAAACTTATTTGGCTAATACATATTTTTTACTAAAAAAAGTTTGCTAGGTGTGTATCTTATCCCCAGGGCCGAACCAGCAAATGACAACTGGTGCGCTGAAATGGTACATGTATCAACTATTAAAAAATTAAAAATTCTAAGACGCACATATTACCATTTCAGTTTTATGGCCAAAGACTTTTTTCGCGCTTTTTACTCTAAAAAAAAAGTTTGCTGGGTGTGTATCTTATTTCCAGGACCGAACCAGGAAATGGCAACTGGTGCGCTGGAATGGTACATGTGTCAATTAAAAAATATTTAAGATCCTTAGACGCACATATTACCATTTCAGTTTTATGCCCAAAAACTTTTTACGCGCCTTCTACTCTAACAAAAAAAAATTGCTGGGTGTGTTTCTTATTTCCAGGACCGAACCACGAAATGGCAACTGGTGCGCTGGAATGGTGCATGTGTATACTGTATGTATGGTACATGTGCCAACTATAAAATATCAAAAGTCCTTAGACGCACATATTATCATTTCAGTTTTATGGCCAAAACCGTTTTTCGCGCCTTTATTCTAACAAAACAACTTTGCTGGGTGTGTATCTCATCCCCAGGCCCGAACCAGGAAATAGCAAATGGTGCGCTGGTATAGCACATGTGTCAACTATAAAATATCAAAAATCTTTAGACGCACATATTATCATTTCAGTTTTATGGCCAAAAACTTTTTTCGCGCCTTTACTCTAACAAAAAAAGTTTGCTGGGTGTGTAACTCATCCCCAGGGCCGAACCAGAAAATAGCAACTAGATCGCTAAAATGTTACATGTGTCCACTGTACAATATTGAAAATTCTAAGACGCACATATTATCATTTCAGTTTTATGGCCAAAAACTTTTTTCGCGCCTTTACTCTAACAAAAAAAGTTTGCTGGGTGTGTATCTAATCCCCAGAGCCGAACCAGGAAATGCCAACCGGTGCGCTAGAATGGTACATTTGTCCACTATAAAATATCAAAAATTCAAAGACGCACATATTACCATTTCAGTTTTATGTTAAAAAACTTATTTGGCTTATACATATTTTTCACTAAAAAAAGGTTTGCTAGGTGTGTATCTCATCCCCAGGACCGAACCAGGAAATGGCAACTGGTGCGCTAGAATGGTACATTTGTCCACTATGAAATATCAAAAATGCTAAGACGCAAATATTACCATTTCATTTTTATGGCTAAAAACTTTTTTCGCGCCTTTTACTCTAAAAAAAAAATTTGCTGGTTGTGTATCTTATTTCCAGGACCGAACCAGGAAATAGCAACTGGTTCGCTGAAATGGTACATGTATCAACTATTAAAAAATTAAAAATTCTAAGACGCACATATTACCATTTCAGTTTTATGGCCAAAGACTTTTTTCGCGCCTTTTACTCTAACAAAAAGAGTTTGCTGGGTGTGTATCTCATCCCCAGGACCGAACCAGGAAATGGCAACTGGTGCGCTGGAATGGTACATGTGTCAACTATAAAATATTAAAAGTAGTTAGACGCACATATTACCATTTCTGTTTTATGGCCAAAATCTTATTCGGCTAATACATATTTTTCACTTAAAAAAGTTTGCTAGGTGTGTATCTAATCCCCAGAGCCGAACCAAGAAATGGCAACTGGTGCGCTAGAATGGAACATTTGTCCACTATAAAATATCAAAAATTCAAACACGCACATATTACCATTTCAGTTTTATGGCAAAAAACTTATTTGGTTAATACATATTTTTCACTAAAAAAAGGTTTGCTAGGTGTGTATCTCATCCCCAGAACCGAACCAGGAAATAGCAACTGGTGCGCTAGAATGGTACATTTGTCCATTATGAAATATCAAAAATTCTAAGACGCATATGTTACCATTTCGATTTTATAGCCAAAAACTTTTTCCGCGCCTTTTACTCTAACAAAAAAAGTATGCTGGGTGTGTATCTTATTTCCAGGACCGAACCAGGAAATGACAACTTGTGAGCTGGAATGGTAGATGTGTCCACTATAAAATATCAAAAATTCTAAGACGCCCATATTACCATTTAAGTTTTATAGCCAAAAACTTATTTGGCTAATACATAATTTTTCGCTAAAAAGTTTGCTGGGTGTGTATCTCATCCCCAGGGCAGAACCAGAAAGTAGCAACTAGATCGCTGAATTGTTACATGTGTCCACTATAAAATATTAAAAATTCTAAGACGCAAATATTACCATTTAAGTTTTATGGCCAAACACTTTTTTCGCGCCTTTTACCCTAACAAAAAAAAATTTGCTGGGTGTGTATCTTATTTCCAGGACCGTACTAGGAAATGGCCACAGGTGCGCTGGAATGGTACATGTGTCAAATATAAAATATCAAAAGTCCTTAGACGCACATATTAATATTTCGGTTTTATGGCCAAATATTTTTTCGCGCCTTTACTCTAACAGAAAAACTTTGCTGGGTGTGTATCTTATTTCCAGGACCGAACCAGGAAATAGCACCTAGTGTGCTGGAATGGTGCATGTGTCAACTATAAAATATCACAAATCCTTAGACCCACATATTACCATTTCAGTTTTATGGCCAAAAACTTTTTCCGCGCCTTTTACTCTAACAAAAAAACCTTGCTGGTTGTGTATCTTATTTCCAGGACCGAACCAGGAAATAGCAACTGGTGCGCTAAAATAATACATGTATCAACTATTAAAAATTTAAAAATTCTAAGACGCACATATAACCATTTCAGTTTTATGGCCAAAAACATTTTTCGCGCCTTTTACTCTAACAAAAAGAGTTTGCTGGGTGTGTATCTTATTTCCAGGACCGAACCAGGAAATGGCAACTGGTGCGCTGGAATGGTACATTTGTCAATTAAAAAATATTTAAGATCCTTAGACGCACATATTACCATTTCAGTTTTATGCCCAAAAACTTTTTACGCGCCTTCTACTCTAACAAAAAAAGTTTGCTGGGTGTGTATCTTATTTCCAGGACCGAACCACGAAATGGCAACTGGTGCGCTGGAATGGTGCATGTGTATACTGTATGTATGGTACATGTGCCAACCATAAAATATCAAAAGTCCTTAGACGCACATATTATCATTTCAGTTTTATGGCCAAAACCGTTTTTCGCGCCTTTACTCTAACAAAACAACTTTGCTGGGTGTGTATCTCATCCCCAGGCCCGAACCAGGAAATAGCAAATGGTGCGCTGGTATAGCACATGTGCCAACCACAAAATATCAAAAGTCCTTAGACGCACATATTATCATTTCAGTTTTATGGCCAAAAATTTTTTCCGCGCTTTTTACTCTAACAAAGAGTTTGCTGGGAGTGTATCTTATTTCCAGGACCGAACCAGGAAATAGCACCTAGTGTGCTGGAATGGTGCATGTGTCAACTATAAAATATCACAAATCCTTAGACCCACATATTACCATTTGAGATTTATGGCTAAAAATTTTTTTCGCGCCTTTTACTCTAACAAAAAAAGTATGCTGGGTGTGTATCTTATTTCCAGGACCGAACCAGGAAATCACAACTGGTGCGCTGGAATGGTACATGTGTCAACTATAAAATATCAAAAATCCTTCGACGCACATATTATCATTTCAGTTGTATGTCCAAAAACTTTTTTCGCGCTTTTATTCTAACAAAAAAACTTTGCTGGGTGTGTATCTTATTTCCAGAACCGAACCAGGAAATAGCAACTGGTGCGCTAGAATGGTGCATTTGTCCATTATGAAATATCAAAAATTCTAAGACGCATATGTTAACATTTCGATTTTATAGCCAAAAACTTTTTCCGCGCCTTTTACTCTAACAAAAAAGTATGCTGGGTGTGTATCTTATTTCCAGGACCGAACCAGGAAATGACAACTTGTGAGCTGGAATGGTAGATGTGTCCACTATAACATATCAAAAATTCTAAGACGCCCATATTACCATTTCAGTTTTATGACAAAAAACTTATTTGGCTAATACATATTTTTTACTAAAAAAAGGTTTGCTAGGTGTGTATCTCATCCCCAGAACCGAACCAGGAAATAGCAACTGGTGCGCTAGAATGGTACATTTGTCTATTATGAAATATCAAATATTCTAAGATGCATATGTTACCATTTCGATTTTATAGCCAAAAACTTTTTCCGCGCCTTTTACTCTAACAAAAAAAGTATGCTGGGTGTGTATCTTATTTCCAGGACCGAACCAGGAAATGACAACTTGTGAGCTGGAATGGTAGATGTGTCCACTATAAAATATCAAAAATTCTAAGACGCCCATATTACCATTTCAGTTTTATGGCAAAAAACTTATTTGGCTAATACATATTTTTCACAAAAAAAAGGTTTGCTAGGTGTGTATCTCATCCCCAGAACCGAACCAGGAAATAGCAACTGGTGCGCTAGAATGGTACATTTGTCCATTATGAAATATCAAAAATTCTAAGACGCATATGTTACCATTTCGATTTTATAGCCAAAAACTTTTTCCGCGCGTTTTACTCTAACAAAAAAAGTATGCTGGGTGTGTATCTTATTTCCAGGACCGAACCAGGAAATGACAACTGGTGCGCTGGAATGGTACATGTGTCAACTATAAAATATCAAAAATCCTTCGACGCACATATTATCATTTCAGTTGTATGTCCAAAAACTTTTTTCGCGCTTTTATTCTAACAAAAAAACTTTGCTGGGTGTGTATCTTATTTCCAGGACCGTACCAGGAAATAACAACTAGTGCGCTGGAATGGTACATGTGACAACAATAAAATATAAAAAGTCCTTAGACGCACATATTATCATTTCAGTTGTATGTCCAAAAACTTTTTTCGCGCTTTTACTCTAACAAAAAAAGTTTGCTGGGTGTGCATCTTATTTCCAGGACCGAACCAGGAAATGACAACTAAATCGCTAAAATGTAACATGTATCCACTATAAAATATTAAAAATCCTTAGACGCACATATAATCATTTCAGTTTTATGGCCAAACACTTTTTTCGCGCCTTTTACTCTAACAAGAAGAGTTTGCTGGGTGTGTATCTCATCCCCAGGACCGAACCAGGAAATGGCAAATGGTGCGCTGGAATGGTACATGTGTCAACTATAAAATATCAAAAATCCTTCGACGCATATTTTATCATTTCAGTTTTATGTCCAAAAACTTTTTTTGCACCTTTACTCTAACAAAAAAACTTTGCTGGGTATGTATCTCATCCCCAGGGACGAATCAGGAAATAGCAACTAGTGCGCTGGAATGGTACATTTCTCAACTATAAAATATCAAAAATCCCCAGTCGCACATATTACCATTTCAGTTTTATGCCCAAAAACTTTTTACGCGCCTTTTACTCTAACAAAAAAAGTTTGCGGGGTGTGTCTTATTTCCAGGACCGAACCAGGAAATATCAACTAGTGCGCTGGAATGCTGCATGTGTTAACAAAAAAATATCAAAAATCCCTAGACGCACATATTACCACTTCAGTTTTATAGCCAAAAACTTATTTGAGTAATACATAATTTTTCACTAAAAAAAGTTTGCTGGGTGTGTATCTCATCCCCAGGGCCGAACCAGAAAAGAGCAACTAGATCGCTAAAATGTTACATGTGTCCACTATAAAATATTAAAAATTCTAAGACGCACATATTATCATTTCAGTTTTATGGCCAAAAACATTTTTCGCGCCTTTTACTCTAACAAAAAGAGTTTGCTGGGTGTGTATCTCATCCCCAGACCCGAACCAGGAAATAGCAACTGGTGCGCTGGTAAAGCACATGTGTCAACTATAAAATATCAAAAATTCTTAGACGCACATATTATCATTTCAGTTTTATGGCCAAAAACTTATTTGGCTAATACATATTTTTCACTAAAAAATGTTTGCTAGGTGTATATCTAATCCCCAGGGCAGAACCAAGAAATGGCAACAAGTGCGCTGGAATGGTAAATGTGTATACTATTAAATATTAAAAAACCCAAGGGGCACATATTACCATTTCAGTTTTATAGCCAACAACTTATTTGACTAATACATAATTTTTCACTAAAAAAAAGTTTGCTGGGTGTGTATCTAATCCCCAGGGCCGAACCAAGAAATGGCAACTAGTGCGCTGGAATGCTGCATGTGTAAATAAAAAAATATAAAAAATCCTTAGACGCACATATTACCATTTCACTTTTATGTCCAAAAACTTTTTTTGCGCCTTTACTCTAACAAAAAAACTTTGTTGGGTGTGTATCTTATTTCCAGGACCGAACCAGGAAATGGCAACTGGTGCGCTGGAATGCTGCATGTGTATACTATAAAATATTAAAAAACCCAAGGGGCACATATTACCATTTCAGTGTTATAGCCAACAACTTATTTGACTAATACATAATTTTTCACTAAAAAAAGTTTGCTGGGTGTGTATCTCATCTCCAGGGCCGAACCAGAAAATGGCAACTGGTGCGCTGGAATGCTGCGTGTGTATACTATAAAATATTAAAAAACCCAAGGGGCACATATTACCATTTCAGTTTTATAGCCAACAACTTATTTGACTAATACATAATTTTTCACTAAAAAAAGTTTGCTGGGTGTGTATCTAATCCCCAGGGCCGAACCAAGAAATGGCAACTAGTGCGCTGCAAAAAAACATGTGTCAATCAAAACACATCAAAAATCCTTAGACGCACATATTACCATTTTACTTTTATGCCCAAAAACTTTTTTCGCGCCTTTTACTCTAACAAAAAAAGGTTGCTGGATGTGTATCTTATATCCAGGACCGAACCACGAAATAACAACTATTGCGCTAGAAAGGTACATGTGTCCGCTAAAAAGTATCAAAAATTCTAAGACGCACATATTACCATTTCGTTTTTATAGCCAAAAACTTTTTCCGCGCCTTTTACTCTAACAAAAAAAGTTTGCTGGGTGTGTATCTTATTTCCAGGACCGAACCAGGAAATGACAACTAAATCGCTAAAATGTAACATGTATCCACTATAAAATATTAAAAATCCTTAGACGCACATATAATCAATTTAGTTTTATGGCCAAACACTTTTTTCGCGCCTTTTACTCTAACAAGAAGAGTTTGCTGGGTGTGTATCTCATCCCCAGGACCGAACCAGGAAATGGCAAATGGTGCGCTGAAATGGTACATGTGTCAACTATAAAATATCAAAAATCCTTCGACGCATATTTTATCATTTCAGTTTTATGTCCAAAAACTTTTTTTGCACCTTTACTCTAACAAAAAAACTTTGCTGGGTATGTATCTCATCCCCAGGGACGAGTCAGGAAATAGCAACTAGTGCGCTGGAATGGTACATTTCTCAACTATAAAATATCAAAAATCCCCAGACGCACATATTACCATTTCAGTTTTATGCCCAAAAACTTTTTACGCGCCTTTTACTCTAACAAAAAAAGTTTGCTGGGTGTGTATCTTATTTCCAGTACCGAACCAGGAAATATCAACTAGTGCGCTGGAATGGTGTATGTGTATACAAAAAAGTATCAAAAATCCCTAGACGCACATATTACCATTTCAGTTTTATAGCCAAAAACTTATTTGAGTGATACATAATTTTTCACTAAAAAAAGTTTGCTGGGTGTGTATCTCATCCCCAGGGCCGAACCAGAAAAGAGCAACTAGATCGCTAAAATGTTACATGTGTCCACTATTAAATATTAAAAATTCTAAGACGCACATATTATCATTTCAGTTTTATGGCCAAAAACATTTTTCGCGCCTTTTACTCTAACAAAAAGAGTTTGCTGGGTGTGTATCTCATCCCCAGACCCGAACCAGGAAATAGAAACTGGTGCGCTGGTAAAGCACATGTGTCAACTATAAAATATCAAAAATTCTAAGACGCACATATTATCATTTCAGTTTTATGGAAAAAAACTTATTTGGCTAATACATATTTTTCACTAAAAAAAGTTTGCTAGGTGTATATCTAATTCCCAGGGCCGAACCAAGAAATGGCAACAAGTGCGCTGCAATAGTACATGTGTCAATCAAAAAATATCAAAAATCCTTAGACGCACATATTACCATTTCACTTTTATGCCCAAAAACTTTTTTCGCACCTTTAACTCTAACAAAAAAAGTTTGCTGGGTGTGTATCTTATTTCCAGGACCGAACCAGGATATAGCAACTGGTGCGCTGGAATGGTACATGTGTCAGCTATAAAATATCAAAAATCCTTAGACGCACATATAACCATTTCAGTTTTATGGCCAAAAACTTTTTCCGCGCCTTTTACTCTAACAAAAAAAGTTTGCTGGGTGTGTATCTTATTTCCAGGACCGAACCAGGAAATGACAACTAGATCGCTTAAATGTCACATGTGTCAACTATAAAATATTAAAAATCCTTAGACGCACATATAATAATTTCAGTTTTATGGCCAAAGACTTTTTTCGCGCCTTTTACTCTAACAAAAAAAGTTTGCTGGGTGTGTATCTCATCCCCAGGGCAGAACCAGAAAGTAGCAACTAGATCGCTGAATTGTTACATGTGTCCACTATAAAATATTAAAAATTCTAAGACGCAAATATTACCATTTAAGTTTTATGGCCAAACACTTTTTTCGCGCCTTTTACCCTAACAAAAAAAAATTTGCTGGGTGTGTATCTTATTTCCAGGACCGTACTAGGAAATGGCCACAGGTGCGCTGGAATGGTACATGTGTCAAATATAAAATATCAAAAGTCCTTAGACGCACATATTAATATTTCGGTTTTATGGCCAAATATTTTTTCGCGCCTTTACTCTAACAGAAAAACTTTGCTGGGTGTGTATCTTATTTCCAGGACCGAACCAGGAAATAGCACCTAGTGTGCTGGAATGGTGCATGTGTCAACTATAAAATATCACAAATCCTTAGACCCACATATTACCATTTCAGTTTTATGGCCAAAAACTTTTTCCGCGCCTTTTACTCTAACAAAAAAACCTTGCTGGTTGTGTATCTTATTTCCAGGACCGAACCAGGAAATAGCAACTGGTGCGCTAAAATAATACATGTATCAACTATTAAAAATTTAAAAATTCTAAGACGCACATATAACCATTTCAGTTTTATGGCCAAAAACATTTTTCGCGCCTTTTACTCTAACAAAAAGAGTTTGCTGGGTGTGTATCTTATTTCCAGGACCGAACCAGGAAATGGCAACTGGTGCGCTGGAATGGTACATTTGTCAATTAAAAAATATTTAAGATCCTTAGACGCACATATTACCATTTCAGTTTTATGCCCAAAAACTTTTTACGCGCCTTCTACTCTAACAAAAAAAGTTTGCTGGGTGTGTATCTTATTTCCAGGACCGAACCACGAAATGGCAACTGGTGCGCTGGAATGGTGCATGTGTATACTGTATGTATGGTACATGTGCCAACCATAAAATATCAAAAGTCCTTAGACGCACATATTATCATTTCAGTTTTATGGCCAAAACCGTTTTTCGCGCCTTTACTCTAACAAAACAACTTTGCTGGGTGTGTATCTCATCCCCAGGCCCGAACCAGGAAATAGCAAATGGTGCGCTGGTATAGCACATGTGCCAACCACAAAATATCAAAAGTCCTTAGACGCACATATTATCATTTCAGTTTTATGGCCAAAAATTTTTTCCGCGCTTTTTACTCTAACAAAGAGTTTGCTGGGAGTGTATCTTATTTCCAGGACCGAACCAGGAAATAGCACCTAGTGTGCTGGAATGGTGCATGTGTCAACTATAAAATATCACAAATCCTTAGACCCACATATTACCATTTGAGATTTATGGCTAAAAATTTTTTTCGCGCCTTTTACTCTAACAAAAAAAGTATGCTGGGTGTGTATCTTATTTCCAGGACCGAACCAGGAAATCACAACTGGTGCGCTGGAATGGTACATGTGTCAACTATAAAATATCAAAAATCCTTCGACGCACATATTATCATTTCAGTTGTATGTCCAAAAACTTTTTTCGCGCTTTTATTCTAACAAAAAAACTTTGCTGGGTGTGTATCTTATTTCCAGAACCGAACCAGGAAATAGCAACTGGTGCGCTAGAATGGTGCATTTGTCCATTATGAAATATCAAAAATTCTAAGACGCATATGTTAACATTTCCATTTTATAGCCAAAAACTTTTTCCGCGCCTTTTACTCTAACAAAAAAGTATGCTGGGTGTGTATCTTATTTCCAGGACCGAACCAAGAAATGACAACTTGTGAGCTGGAATGGTAGATGTGTCCACTATAACATATCAAAAATTCTAAGACGCCCATATTACCATTTCAGTTTTATGACAAAAAACTTATTTGGCTAATACATATTTTTTACTAAAAAAAGGTTTGCTAGGTGTGTATCTCATCCCCAGAACCGAACCAGGAAATAGCAACTGGTGCGCTAGAATGGTACATTTGTCCATTATGAAATATCAAATATTCTAAGATGCATATGTTACCATTTCGATTTTATAGCCAAAAACTTTTTCCGCGCCTTTTACTCTAACAAAAAAAGTATGCTGGGTGTGTATCTTATTTCCAGGACCGAACCAGGAAATGACAACTTGTGAGCTGGAATGGTAGATGTGTCCACTATAAAATATGAAAAATTCTAAGACGCCCATATTACCATTTCAGTTTTATGGCAAAAAACTTATTTCGCTAATACATATTTTTCACAAAAAAAAGGTTTGCTAGGTGTGTATCTCATCCCCAGAACCGAACCAGGAAATAGCAACTGGTGCGCTAGAATGGTACATTTGTCCATTATGAAATATCAAAAATTCTAAGACGCATATGTTACCATTTCGATTTTATAGCCAAAAACTTTTTCCGCGCGTTTTACTCTAACAAAAAAAGTATGCTGGGTGTGTATCTTATTTCCAGGACCGAACCAGGAAATGACAACTGGTGCGCTGGAATGGTACATGTGTCAACTATAAAATATCAAAAATCCTTCGACGCACATATTATCATTTCAGTTGTATGTCCAAAAACTTTTTTCGCGCTTTTATTCTAACAAAAAAACTTTGCTGGGTGTGTATCTTATTTCCAGGACCGTACCAGGAAATAACAACTAGTGCGCTGGAATGGTACATGTGACAACAATAAAATATAAAAAGTCCTTAGACGCACATATTATCATTTCAGTTGTATGTCCAAAAACTTTTTTCGCGCTTTTACTCTAACAAAAAAAGTTTGCTGGGTGTGCATCTTATTTCCAGGACCGAACCAGGAAATGACAACTAAATCGCTAAAATGTAACATGTATCCACTATAAAATATTAAAAATCCTTAGACGCACATATAATCATTTCAGTTTTATGGCCAAACACTTTTTTCGCGCCTTTTACTCTAACAAGAAGAGTTTGCTGGGTGTGTATCTCATCCCCAGGACCGAACCAGGAAATGGCAAATGGTGCGCTGGAATGGTACATGTGTCAACTATAAAATATCAAAAATCCTTCGACGCATATTTTATCATTTCAGTTTTATGTCCAAAAACTTTTTTTGCACCTTTACTCTAACAAAAAAACTTTGCTGGGTATGTATCTCATCCCCAGGGACGAATCAGGAAATAGCAACTAGTGCGCTGGAATGGTACATTTCTCAACTATAAAATATCAAAAATCCCCAGTCGCACATATTACCATTTCAGTTTTATGCCCAAAAACTTTTTACGCGCCTTTTACTCTAACAAAAAAAGTTTGCGGGGTGTGTCTTATTTCCAGGACCGAACCAGGAAATATCAACTAGTGCGCTGGAATGCTGCATGTGTTAACAAAAAAATATCAAAAATCCCTAGACGCACATATTACCACTTCAGTTTTATAGCCAAAAACTTATTTGAGTAATACATAATTTTTCACTAAAAAAAGTTTGCTGGGTGTGTATCTCATCCCCAGGGCCGAACCAGAAAAGAGCAACTAGATCGCTAAAATGTTACATGTGTCCACTATAAAATATTAAAAATTCTAAGACGCACATATTATCATTTCAGTTTTATGGCCAAAAACATTTTTCGCGCCTTTTACTCTAACAAAAAGAGTTTGCTGGGTGTGTATCTCATCCCCAGACCCGAACCAGGAAATAGCAACTGGTGCGCTGGTAAAGCACATGTGTCAACTATAAAATATCAAAAATTCTTAGACGCACATATTATC
The DNA here is from genome assembly GCA_932526305.1 of Epicampocera succincta. Lineage (NCBI taxonomy): Eukaryota > Metazoa > Arthropoda > Insecta > Diptera > Tachinidae > Epicampocera > Epicampocera succincta. Next base: position 804,443 of record CAKOAZ010000002.1, on the reverse strand, counting down.
ATTTCAGTTTTATGGCCAAAAACTTATTTGGCTAATACATATTTTTCACTAAAAAAAGTTTGCTAGGTGTATATCTAATCCCCAGGGCAGAACCAAGAAATGGCAACAAGTGCGCTGGAATGGTAAATGTGTATACTATTAAATATTAAAAAACCCAAGGGGCACATATTACCATTTCAGTTTTATAGCCAACAACTTATTTGACTAATACATAATTTTTCACTAAAAAAAAGTTTGCTGGGTGTGTATCTAATCCCCAGGGCCGAACCAAGAAATGGCAACTAGTGCGCTGGAATGCTGCATGTGTAAATAAAAAAATATAAAAAATCCTTAGACGCACATATTACCATTTCACTTTTATGTCCAAAAACTTTTTTTGCGCCTTTACTCTAACAAAAAAACTTTGTTGGGTGTGTATCTTATTTCCAGGACCGAACCAGGAAATGGCAACTGGTGCGCTGGAATGCTGCATGTGTATACTATAAAATATTAAAAAACCCAAGGGGCACATATTACCATTTCAGTGTTATAGCCAACAACTTATTTGACTAATACATAATTTTTCACTAAAAAAAGTTTGCTGGGTGTGTATCTAATCCCCAGGGCCGAACCAAGAAATGGCAACTAGTGCGCTGCAAAAAAACATGTGTCAATCAAAACACATCAAAAATCCTTAGACGCACATATTACCATTTTACTTTTATGCCCAAAAACTTTTTTCGCGCCTTTTACTCTAACAAAAAAAGGTTGCTGGATGTGTATCTTATATCCAGGACCGAACCACGAAATAACAACTATTGCGCTAGAAAGGTACATGTGTCCGCTAAAAAGTATCAAAAATTCTAAGACGCACATATTACCATTTCGTTTTTATAGCCAAAAACTTTTTCCGCGCCTTTTACTCTAACAAAAAAAGTTTGCTGGGTGTGTATCTTATTTCCAGGACCGAACCAGGAAATGACAACTAAATCGCTAAAATGTAACATGTATCCACTATAAAATATTAAAAATCCTTAGACGCACATATAATCAATTTAGTTTTATGGCCAAACACTTTTTTCGCGCCTTTTACTCTAACAAGAAGAGTTTGCTGGGTGTGTATCTCATCCCCAGGACCGAACCAGGAAATGGCAAATGGTGCGCTGAAATGGTACATGTGTCAACTATAAAATATCAAAAATCCTTCGACGCATATTTTATCATTTCAGTTTTATGTCCAAAAACTTTTTTTGCACCTTTACTCTAACAAAAAAACTTTGCTGGGTATGTATCTCATCCCCAGGGACGAGTCAGGAAATAGCAACTAGTGCGCTGGAATGGTACATTTCTCAACTATAAAATATCAAAAATCCCCAGACGCACATATTACCATTTCAGTTTTATGCCCAAAAACTTTTTACGCGCCTTTTACTCTAACAAAAAAAGTTTGCTGGGTGTGTATCTTATTTCCAGTACCGAACCAGGAAATATCAACTAGTGCGCTGGAATGGTGTATGTGTATACAAAAAAGTATCAAAAATCCCTAGACGCACATATTACCATTTCAGTTTTATAGCCAAAAACTTATTTGAGTGATACATAATTTTTCACTAAAAAAAGTTTGCTGGGTGTGTATCTCATCCCCAGGGCCGAACCAGAAAAGAGCAACTAGATCGCTAAAATGTTACATGTGTCCACTATTAAATATTAAAAATTCTAAGACGCACATATTATCATTTCAGTTTTATGGCCAAAAACATTTTTCGCGCCTTTTACTCTAACAAAAAGAGTTTGCTGGGTGTGTATCTCATCCCCAGACCCGAACCAGGAAATAGAAACTGGTGCGCTGGTAAAGCACATGTGTCAACTATAAAATATCAAAAATTCTAAGACGCACATATTATCATTTCAGTTTTATGGAAAAAAACTTATTTGGCTAATACATATTTTTCACTAAAAAAAGTTTGCTAGGTGTATATCTAATTCCCAGGGCCGAACCAAGAAATGGCAACAAGTGCGCTGCAATAGTACATGTGTCAATCAAAAAATATCAAAAATCCTTAGACGCACATATTACCATTTCACTTTTATGCCCAAAAACTTTTTTCGCACCTTTAACTCTAACAAAAAAAGTTTGCTGGGTGTGTATCTTATTTCCAGGACCGAACCAGGATATAGCAACTGGTGCGCTGGAATGGTACATGTGTCAGCTATAAAATATCAAAAATCCTTAGACGCACATATAACCATTTCAGTTTTATGGCCAAAAACTTTTTCCGCGCCTTTTACTCTAACAAAAAAAGTTTGCTGGGTGTGTATCTTATTTCCAGGACCGAACCAGGAAATGACAACTAGATCGCTTAAATGTCACATGTGTCAACTATAAAATATTAAAAATCCTTAGACGCACATATAATAATTTCAGTTTTATGGCCAAAGACTTTTTTCGCGCCTTTTACTCTAACAAAAAAAGTTTGCTAAGTGTGTATCTCATCCCCAGACCCGAACCAGGAAATAGCAACTGGTGCGCTGGTAAAGCACATGTGTCAACTATAAAATATCAAAAATTCTAAGACGCACATATTATCATTTCAGTTTTATGGCCAAAAACTTATTTGGCTAATACATATTTTTCACTAAAAAAAGTTTGCTAGGTGTATATCTAATTCCCAGGGCCGAACCAAGAAATGGCAACAAGTGCGCTGCAATAGTACATGTGTCAATCAAAAAATATCAAAAATCCTTAGACGCACATATTACCATTTCACTTTTATGCCCAAAAACTTTTTTCGCACCTTTAACTCTAACAAAAAAAGTTTGCTGGGTGTGTATCTTATTTCCAGGACCGAACCAGGATATAGCAACTGGTGCGCTGGAATGGTACATATGTCAACTATAAAATATCAAAAATCCTTAGACGCACATATAACCATTTCAGTTTTATGGCCAAAAACTTTTTCCGCGCCTTTTACTCTAACAAAAAAAGTTTGCTGGGTGTGTATCTTATTTCCAGGACCGAACCAGGAAATAGCAACTGGTGCGCTAGAATGGTACATTTGTCTATTATGAAATATCAAATATTCTAAGATGCATATGTTACCATTTCGATTTTATAGCCAAAAACTTTTTCCGCGCCTTTTACTCTAACAAAAAAAGTATGCTGGGTGTGTATCTTATTTCCAGGACCGAACCAGGAAATGACAACTTGTGAGCTGGAATGGTAGATGTGTCCACTATAAAATATCAAAAATTCTAAGACGCCCATATTACCATTTCAGTTTTATGGCAAAAAACTTATTTGGCTAATACATATTTTTCACAAAAAAAAGGTTTGCTAGGTGTGTATCTCATCCCCAGAACCGAACCAGGAAATAGCAACTGGTGCGCTAGAATGGTACATTTGTCCATTATGAAATATCAAAAATTCTAAGACGCATATGTTACCATTTCGATTTTATAGCCAAAAACTTTTTCCGCGCGTTTTACTCTAACAAAAAAAGTATGCTGGGTGTGTATCTTATTTCCAGGACCGAACCAGGAAATGACAACTGGTGCGCTGGAATGGTACATGTGTCAACTATAAAATATCAAAAATCCTTCGACGCACATATTATCATTTCAGTTGTATGTCCAAAAACTTTTTTCGCGCTTTTATTCTAACAAAAAAACTTTGCTGGGTGTGTATCTTATTTCCAGGACCGTACCAGGAAATAACAACTAGTGCGCTGGAATGGTACATGTGACAACAATAAAATATAAAAAGTCCTTCGACGCACATATTATCATTTCAGTTGTATGTCCAAAAACTTTTTTCGCGCTTTTACTCTAACAAAAAAAGTTTGCTGGGTGTGCATCTTATTTCCAGGACCGAACCAGGAAATGACAACTAAATCGCTAAAATGTAACATGTATCCACTATAAAATATTAAAAATCCTTAGACGCACATATAATCATTTCAGTTTTATGGCCAAACACTTTTTTCGCGCCTTTTACTCTAACAAGAAGAGTTTGCTGGGTGTGTATCTCATCCCCAGGACCGAACCAGGAAATGGCAAATGGTGCGCTGGAATGGTACATGTGTCAACTATAAAATATCAAAAATCCTTCGACGCATATTTTATCATTTCAGTTTTATGTCCAAAAACTTTTTTTGCACCTTTACTCTAACAAAAAAACTTTGCTGGGTATGTATCTCATCCCCAGGGACGAATCAGGAAATAGCAACTAGTGCGCTGGAATGGTACATTTCTCAACTATAAAATATCAAAAATCCCCAGACGCACATATTACCATTTCAGTTTTATGCCCAAAAACTTTTTACGCGCCTTTTACTCTAACAAAAAAAGTTTGCTGGGTGTGTATCTTATTTCCAGGACCGAACCAGGAAATATCAACTAGTGCGCTGGAATGGTGTATGTGTATACAAAAAAGTATCAAAAATCCCTAGACGCACATATTACCATTTTAGTTTTATAGCCAAAAACTTATTTGAGTGATACATAATTTTTCACTAAAAAAAGTTTGCTGGGTGTGTATCTCATCCCCAGGGCCGAACCAGAAAAGAGCAACTAGATCGCTAAAATGTTACATGTGTCCACTATTAAATATTAAAAATTCTAAGACGCACATATTATCATTTCAGTTTTATGGCCAAAAACATTTTTCGCGCCTTTTACTCTAACAAAAAGAGTTTGCTGGGTGTGTATCTCATCCCCAGACCCGAACCAGGAAATAGAAACTGGTGCGCTGGTAAAGCACATGTGTCAACTATAAAATATCAAAAATTCTAAGACGCACATATTATCATTTCAGTTTTATGGAAAAAAACTTATTTGGCTAATACATATTTTTCACTAAAAAAAGTTTGCTAGGTGTATATCTAATTCCCAGGGCCGAACCAAGAAATGGCAACAAGTGCGCTGCAATAGTACATGTGTCAATCAAAAAATATCAAAAATCCTTAGACGCACATATTACCATTTCACTTTTATGCCCAAAAACTTTTTTCGCACCTTTAACTCTAACAAAAAAAGTTTGCTGGGTGTGTATCTTAATTTCAGGACCGAACCAGGATATAGCAACTGGTGCGCTGGAATGGTACATGTGTCAACTATAAAATATCAAAAATCCTTAGACGCACATATAACCATTTCAGTTTTATGGCCAAAAACTTTTTCCGCGCCTTTTACTCTAACAAAAAAAGGTTGCTGGGTGTGTATCTTATTTCCAGGACCGAACCAGGAAATGACAAATAGATCGCTTAAATGTCACATGTGTCTACTATAAAATATTAAAAATCCTTAGACGCACATATAATAATTTCAGTTTTATGGCCAAAGACTTTTTTCGCACCTTTAACTCTAACAAAAAAAGTTTGCTGGGTGTGTATCTTAATTTCAGGACCGAACCAGGAAATGGCAACTGGTGCGCTGGAATGGTACATGTGTCAACTATAAAATATCAAAAATCCTTCGACGCATATTTTATCATTTCAGATTTATGTCCAAAAACTTTTCTTGCGCCTTTACTCTTACAAAAAAACTTTGCTGGGTGTGTATCTCATCCCCAGGGCCGAATCAGGAAATAGCAACTAGTGCGCTGGAATGGTACATGTGTCAACTATAAAATGTCAAAAATTCTAAGACGCACATATTACCATTCCAGTTTTATGCCCAAAAACTTATTTGGCTAATACATATTTTTCACTAAAAAAGGTTTGCTAGATATATATCTAATCCCCAGGGCCAAACCAGGAAATGGCAACTGCTGCGCTAGAATGGTTCATTTGTCCACTATAAAATATCAAAAATCCTTGGACGCACATATTACCATTTCAGTTTTATGCCCAAAAACTTTTTACGCGCCTTTTCCTCTAACAAAAAAAGTTTGCTGGGCGTGTATCTTATTTCCAGAACTGAACCAGGAAATGGCAACTGGTGCGCTGGAATGTTGCATGTGTATAATATAAAAAATCAAAAATCCCTAGACGCACATATTACCATTTCAGTTTTATAGCCAAAAACTTATTTGACTAATACAAAATTTTTCACTAAAAAAGTTTGCTGGGTGTGTATCTAATCCCCAGGGCCAAACCAGGAAATGGCAACTAGTGCGCTAGAATGGTACATTTGTCCACTATAACAAATCAAAAATCCTAAGACGCACATATTACCATTTCAGTTTTATGGCCAAAAACTTTTTCCGCGCCTTTTACTCTAACAAAAAAAGTTTGCTGGGTGTGTAGCTTATTTCCAGGACCGAACCAGGAATGGACAACTGGTGCGCTGGAATGGTACATGTGTCAACTATAAAATATCACAAAACCTCAGACGCACAAATTATCATTTCACTTTTATGGCCAAAAACTTTTTTCGCGCCTTTACTCTAACAAAAAAGCTTTGCTGGGTGTGTATCTCATCCCCAGAGCCGACTCAGGAAATGACAACTTGTGCGCTGGAATGGTACATGTGTCCACTATAAAATATTAAAAATTCTAAGACTCACATATTACTATTTCATTTTTATAGCCAAAAACTTATTTGGCTAATACATAATTTTTCACAAAAAAAGTTTGCTGGGTGTGTATCTCATCCCCAGGGCCGAACCAGGAAGTAGCAACTGGTGCGCTAGAATATTTTATTTGTCCACTATAAAATATCAAAAATTCTAAGACGCACATACTACCATTTCAGTTTTATGGACAAAAACTTTTTCCGCGCCTTTTACTCTAACAAAAAAAGTTTGCTGGGTGTGTATCTTATTTCCAGGACCGAACCAGGAAATAGCAACTGGTGAGATGGAATGGTACATGTGTCAACTATAAAATATCAAAAATCCTTAGACACACATATTACCATTTCAGTTTTATGGCCAAAAACTTTTTTCGCGCCTTTTACTCTAAAAAAAAAGTTTGCTGGGTGTGTATCTTATTTCCAGGACCGAACCAGGAAATGACAACTCGATCGCTAAAATGTCACATGTGTCCACTATAAAATATTAAAAATCCCTAGACGCACATATAATCATTTTAGTTTTATGGGTAAAGACTTTTTTCACGCCTTTTACTCTAACAAAAAGAGATTGCTGGGTGTGTATCTCATCCCCAGGACCGAACCAGGAATTGGCAACTGAAGCGCTGGAATGCTGCATGTGTTAATAAAAAAATATCAAAAATCCTTAGACGCACATATTACCATTTCACTTTTATGCCCAAAAAACTTTTTTCGCGCCTTTTCTCTAACAAAAAAAGTTAGCTGGGTGTATATCTTATTTCCAGAACCGAACCAGGAAATTGCAACTGGTGCGCTGAAATGCTGCATGTGCCACCTATAAAATATCAAAAATCCCTAGGCGCACATATTACCATTTCAGTTTTATAGCCAAAAACTTATTTGACTAATACATAATTTTTCACTAAAAAAAGTTTGCTGGGTGTGTATCTAATCCCCAGGGCCAAACCAGGAAATGGCAACTGGTGCGCTAGAATGGTACATTTGTCCACTATAACAAATCAAAAATCTTAAGACGCACATATTACCATTTCAGTTTTATGGCCAAAAACTTTTTCCGCGCCTTTTACTCTAACAAAAAAAGTTTGCTAGATATATATCTAATCCCCAGGGCCAAACCAGGAAATGGCAACTGCTGCGCTAGAAGTGTTCATTTGTCCACTATAAAATATCAAAAATCCTTCGACGCACATATTACCATTTCAGTTTTATGCCCAAAAACTTTTTACGCGCCTTTTCCTCTAACAAAAAAAGTTTGCTGGGTGTGTATCTTATTTCCAGGACTGAACCAAGAAATGGCAACTGGTGCGCTGGAATGTTGCATGTGTATAATATAAAAAATCAAAAATCCCTAGACGCAAATATTACCATTTCAGTTTTATAGCCAAAAACTTATTTGACTAATACATAATTTTTCACTAAAAAAAGTTTGCTGGGTGTGTATCTAATCCCCAGGGCCAAACCAGGAAATGGCAACTGGTGCGCTAGAATGGTACATTTGTCCACTATAACAAGTCAAAAATTCTAAGACGCACATATTACCATTTCAGTTTTATGGCCAAAAACTTTTTCCGCGCCTTTTACTCTAGCAAAAAAAGTTTGCTGGGTGTGTATCTTATTTCCAGGACCGAACCAGGAATGGACAACTGGTGCGCTGGAATGGTACATTTGTCAACTATAAAATATCACAAAACCTTAGACGCACAAATAATCATTTCACTTTTATGGCCAAAAACTTTTTTCGCGCCTTTACTCTAACAAAAAAGCTTTGCTGGGTGTGTATCTCATCCCCAGAGCCGACTCAGGAAAAAGCAACTAGTGCGCTGGAATGGTACATTTCTCAACTATAAAATATCAAAAATCCCTAGACGCACATATAACCATTTCAGTTTTATGCCCAAAAACTTTTTACGCGCCTTTTACTCTAACAAAAAAAGTTTGCTGGGTGTGTATCTTATTTCCAGGACCGAACCAGGAAATGGCAACTGGTGCGCCTTTTACTCTAACAAAAAGAGTTTGCTGGGTGTGTATCTCATCCCCAGGACCGAACCTGGAAATGGCAACTGGTGCGCTGGAATGATACATGTGTCAACTATAAAATATCAAAAGTCCTTAGACGCACATTTTACCATTTCAGTTTTATGGCCAAAAACTTGTTTGGCTAATACATATTTTTTAATAAAAAAAAGTTTGCTAGGTGTGTATCTAATCCCCAGGGCCGAACCAGCAAATGGCAACTGGTGCGCTGGATTGGTACATGTGTCAACTATAAAATATCAAAAATCTTTAGACGCACATATTATCATTTCAGTTTTATGGCCAAAAATTTTTTCGCGCCTTTACTCTAACAAAACAACTTTGCTGGGTGTGTATCTCATCCCAGGCCCGAACCAAGAAACAGCAACTGGTGCGCTGGAATGGTACATGTGTCAACTATAAAATATCAAAAGTCCTTAGACGCACATATTATCATTTCAATTTTATGGCCAAAAACGTTTTTCGCGCCTTTACTCTAACAAAAAAAGTTTGCTGGGTGTGTAACTCATCCCCAGGGCCGAACCAGATAATAGCAACTAGATCGCTAAAATGTTACATGTGTCCACTGTACAATATTGAAAATTCTAAGACGCACATATTACCATTTCGGTTTTATAGCCAAAAACTTTTTCCGCGCCTTTTACTCTAACAAAAACAGTTTGCTGGGAGTGCTTCTCATGCCCAGGACTGAACCAGGAAATAACAACTGGTGCGCTGGAATGGTGCATGTGTCAACTATAAAATATCAAAAGTCCTTAGACGCACATATTACCATTTCAGTTTTATGGCCAAAAACTTATGTGGCTAACACATATTTTTTACTAAAAAAGTTTGCTAGATGTGTATCTAATCCCCAGGGCCGAACCAGTAAATGGTAACTGGTGCGCTAGAATACTACATTTGTCCACTATTAAATATCAAAAATTCTAAGACGCACATATTACCATTTCGGTTTTATAGCCAAAAACTTTTTCCGCGCCTTTAACCCTAACAAAAAAATTTGCTGGGTGTGTATCTTATTTTCAGGACCGAACCAGGAAATGGCAACTGGTGCGCTGGAATGGTGCATGTGTATACTATAAAGTATAAAAAACCCCTAGACGCACATATTACCATTTCAGTTTTATAGCCAAAAACTTACTTCACTAATACATAATTTTTTACTAAAAAAAGTTTGCTGGGTGTGTATCTCATCCCAGGGCCGAACCAGGAAATAGCAACTAGTGCGCTGGAATGGCACATGTGTCAACTATAAAATATCAAAAATCCTTAGACGCACATATAATCATTTCAGTTTTATGGCCAAAAACTTTTTCCGCGCCTTTTACTCTAACAAAAAGAGCTTGCTGGGTGTGTATCTCATCCCCAGGACCGAACCAGGAAATGGCAACTGGTGCGCTAGAATGGTAAATTTGTCCACTATAAAATATTAAAAATTCTAAGACGCACATATTACCATTTCGGTTTTATAGCCAAAACCTTTTTCCCCGCCTTTTACTCTAACAAAAAGAGTTGGCTGGGAGTGTATCTCATCCCCAGGACTGAACCAGGAAATAAGAACTGGTGCGCTGGAATGATACATGTGTATACTATAAAATATCAAAAATCACTAGACGCACATATTACCATTTCAGTTTTATAGCCAAAAACTTATTTGACTAATACATAATTTTTCACTAAAAAAAGTTTGCTGGGTGTGTATCTCATCCGCAGGGCCGAACCAGAAAATAGCAACTAGATCGCTAAAATGCTACATGTGTCCACTATAAAATATTAAAAATTCTAAGAAGCACATATTATCATTTCAGTTTTATGGCCAAAAACTTTTTTCGCGCCTTTACTTTAACAAAAAAACTTTGCTGGGTGTGTATCTCATCCCCAGGCCCGAACCAGGAAATAGCAACTGGTGCGCTGGTATAGCACATGTGTCAAGTATAAAATATCAAAAGTCCTTAGACGCACATATTATCATTTCAGTTTTATGGCCAAAAACTTATGTGGCTAACACATATTTTTTACTAAAAAAGTTTGCTAGATGTGTATCTAATCCCCAGGGCCGAACCAGTAAATGGTAACTGGTGCGCTAGAATACTACATTTGTCCACTATTAAATATCAAAAATTCTAAGACGCACATATTACCATTTCGGTTTTATAGCCAAAAACTTTTTCCGCGCCTTTTACTCTAACAAAAACAGTTTGCTGGGAGTGCTTCTCATGCCCAGGACTGAACCAGGAAATAACAACTGGTGCGCTGGAATGGTGCATGTGTCAACTATAAAATATCAAAAGTCCTTAGACGCACATATTACCATTTCAGTTTTATGGCCAAAAACTTATGTGGCTAACACATATTTTTTACTAAAAAAGTTTGCTAGATGTGTATCTAATCCCCAGGGCCGAACCAGTAAATGGTAACTGGTGCGCTAGAATACTACATTTGTCCACTATTAAATATCAAAAATTCTAAGACGCACATATTACCATTTCGGTTTTATAGCCAAAAACTTTTTCCGCGCCTTTAACCCTAACAAAAAAATTTGCTGGGTGTGTATCTTATTTTCAGGACCGAACCAGGAAATGGCAACTGGTGCGCTGGAATGGTGCATGTGTATACTATAAAGTATAAAAAACCCCTAGACGCACATATTACCATTTCAGTTTTATAGCCAAAAACTTATTTGACTAATACATAATTTTTCACTAAAAAAAGTTTGCTGGGTGTGTATCTCATCCCAGGGCCGAACCAGGAAATAGCAACTAGTGCGCTGGAATGGCACATGTGTCAACTATAAAATATCAAAAATTCTTAGACGCACATATAATCATTTCAGTTTTATGGCCAAAAACTTTTTCCGCGCCTTTTACTCTAACAAAAAGAGCTTGCTGGGTGTGTATCTCATCCCCAGGACCGAACCAGGAAATGGCAACTGGTGCGCTAGAATGGTAAATTTGTCCACTATAAAATATTAAAAATTCTAAGACGCACATATTACCATTTCGGTTTTATAGCCAAAACCTTTTTCCCCGCCTTTTACTCTAACAAAAAGAGTTGGCTGGGAGTGTATCTCATCCCCAGGACTGAACCAGGAAATAAGAACTGGTGCGCTGGAATGATACATGTGTATACTATAAAATATCAAAAATCACTAGACGCACATATTACCATTTCAGTTTTATAGCCAAAAACTTATTTGACTAATACATAATTTTTCACTAAAAAAAGTTTGCTGGGTGTGTATCTCATCCGCAGGGCCGAACCAGAAAATAGCAACTAGATCGCTAAAATGCTACATGTGTCCACTATAAAATATTAAAAATTCTAAGAAGCACATATTATCATTTCAGTTTTATGGCCAAAAACTTTTTTCGCGCCTTTACTTTAACAAAAAAACTTTGCTGGGTGTGTATCTCATCCCCAGGCCCGAACCAGGAAATAGCAACTGGTGCGCTGGTATAGCACATGTGTCAAGTATAAAATATCAAAAGTCCTTAGACGCACATATTATCATTTCAGTTTTATGGCCAAAAACGTTTTTCGCGCCTTAACTTTAACAAAAAAAGTTTGCTGGGTGTGTATCTCCTCCCCAGGCCCTAACCAGAAAATAGCAACTAGATCGCTAAAATGTAACATGTGTCCACTATAAAATATTAAAAATTCTAAGAAGCACATATTATCATTTCAGTTTTATGGCCAAAAACTTTTTTCGCGCCTTTACTCTAACAAAAAAACTTTGCTGGGTGTGTATCTCATCCCCAGGCCCGAACCAGGAAATAGCAACTGGTGCGCTGGTATAGCACATGTGTCAACTATAAAATATCAAAAGTCCTTAGACGCACATATTACTATTTCCGTTTTATGGCCAAAAACTTATTTGGCTAATACATATTTTTTACTAAAAAAAGCTTGCTAGGTGTGTATCTCATCCCCAGGACCGAACCAGGAAATGGCAACTGGTGCGCTGGAATGCTGCATGTGTTAGTAAAAAAATATCAAAAATCCTTAGACGCACATATTACCATTTCACTTTTATGCCCAAAAACTTTTTTCGCGCCTTTTCTCTAACAAAAAAAGTTAGCTGGGTGTATATCTTATTTCCAGAACCGAACCAGGAAATTGCAACTGATGCGCTAGAATGGTACATTTGTCCACTATAAAATATTAAAAATTCTAAGACGCACATATTACCATTTCGTTTTTATAGCCAAAAACTTTTTCCGCGCCTTTTACTCTAAAAAACAAAAGTTTGCTTGGTGTGTATCTTATTTCCAGGACCGAACCAGGAAATGACAACTCGATCACTAAAATGTCACATGTGTCTACTATAAAATATTAAAAATCCTTAGACGCACATATAATCATTTTAGTTTTATGGCTAAAGACTTTTTTCGCGCCTTTTACTCTAACAAAAAGAGTTTGCTGGGTGTGTATCTCATCCCCAGGACCGAACCTGGAAATGGCAACTGGTGCGCTGGAATGGTACATGTGTCAGCTATAAAATATTAAAAATCCTTCGACGCATATTTTATCATTTCAGTTTTATGTCCAAAAACTTTTTTTGCGCCTTTACTCTAACAAAAAAACTTTGCTGGGTGTGTATCTCATCCCCAGGGCCGAATCAGGAAAAAGCAACTAGTGCGCTGGAATGGTACATTTCTCAACTATAAAATATCAAAAATCCCTAGACGCACATATATCCATTTCAATTTTATGCCCAAAAACTTTTTACGCGCCTTTTACTCTAACAAAAAAAGTTTGCTGGGTGTGTATCTTATTTCCAGGACCGAACCAGGAAATGGCAACTTGTGCGCTGGAATGCTGCATGTGTTAACAAAAAAATATCAAAAATCCCTAGACGCACATATTACCACTTCAGTTTTATAGCCAAAAACTTATTTGACTAATACATAATTTTTCACTAAAAAAAGTTTGCTGGGTGTGTATCTTATCCCCAGAGCCGAACCAGAAAAGAGCAACTAGATCGCTAAAATGTTACATGTGTCCACTATAAAATATTAAAAATTCTAAGACGCACATATTATTATTTCAGTTTTATGGCCAAAAACTTTTTTCGCGCCTTTTACTCTAACAAAAAGAGTTTGCTGGGTGTGTATCTCATCCCCAGGGCCGAACCAGGAAATAGCAACTGGTGCGCTGGTATAGCACATGTGTCAACTATAAAATATCAAAAGTCCTTAGACGCACATATTATCATTTCAGTTTTATGGCCAAAAACGTTTTTCGCGCCTTAACTTTAACAAAAAAAGTTTGCTGGGTGTGTATCTCCTCCCCAGGCCCTAACCAGAAAATAGCAACTAGATCGCTAAAATGTAACATGTGTCCACTATAAAATATTACAAATTCTAAGAAGCACATATTATCATTTCAGTTTTATGGCCAAAAACTTTTTTCGCGCCTTTACTCTAACAAAAAAACTTTGCTGGGTGTGTATCGCATCCCCAGGCCCGAACCAGGAAATAGCAACTGGTGCGCTGGTTTGGCACATGTGTCAACTATAAAATATCAAAAATTCTAAGACGCACATATTATCATTTCAGTTTTATGGCCAAAAACTTTTTCCGCGCTTTTTACTCTAACAAAAAGAGTTTGCTGGGAGTGTAGCTCATCCCCAGGACATAACCAGGAAATGGCAACTGGTACGCTGGAATGGTACATGTGTCAACTATAAAATATCAAAAGTCCTTAGACGCACATTTTACCATTTCAGTTTTATGGCCAAAAACTTGTTTAGCTAATACATATTTTTTAATAAAAAAAAGTTTGCTAGGTGTGTATCTAATCCCCAGGGCCGAACCAGCAAATGGCAACTGGTGCGCTGGATTGGTACATGTGTCAACTATAAAATATCAAAAATCTTTAGACGCACATATTATCATTTCAGTTTTATGGCCAAAAACTTTTTTTGCGCCTTTACTCTAACAAAACAACTTTGCTGGGTGTGTATCTCATCCCAGGCCCGAACCAAGAAACAGCAACTGGTGCGCTGGAATGGTACATGTGTCAACTATAAAATATCAAAAGTCCTTAGACGCACATATTATCATTTCAATTTTATGGCCAAAAACGTTTTTCGCGCCTTTACCCTAACAAAAAAAGTTTGCTGGGTGTGTAACTCATCCCCAGGGCCGAACCAGAAAATAGCAACTAGATCGCTAAAATGTTACATGTGTCCACTGTACACTATTGAAAATTCTAAGACGCACATATTACCATTTCGGTTTTATAGCCAAAAACTTTTTCCGCGCCTTTTACTCTAACAAAAACAGTTTGCTGGGAGTGTTTCTCATCCCCAGGACTGAACCAGGAAATAACAACTGGTGCGCTGGAATGGTGCATGTGTCAACTATAAAATATCAAAAGTCCTTAGACGCACATATTACCATTTCAGTTTTATGGCCAAAAACTTATTTGGCTAATACATATTTTTTACTAAAAAAGTTTGCTAGATGTGTATCTAATCCCCAGGGCCGAACCAGGAAATGGTAACTGGTGCGCTAGAATACTACATTTGTCCACTATTAAATATCAAAAATTCTAAGACGCACATATTACCATTTCGGTTTTATAGCCAAAAACTTTTTCCGCGCCTTTAACCCTAACAAAAAAGTTTGCTGGGTGTGTATCTTATTTTCAGGACCGAACCAGGAAATGGCAACTGGTGCGCTGGAATAGTGCATGTGTATACTATAAAATATAAAAAATCCCTAGACGCACATATTACCATTTCAGTTTTATAGCCAAAAACTTATTTGACTAATACATAATTTTTCACTAAAAAAAGTTTGCTGGGTGTGTATCTCATCCCAGGGCCGAACCAGGAAATAGCAACTAGTGCGCTGGAATGGCACATGTGTCAACTATAAAATATCAAAAATCTTTAGACGCACATATAATCATTTCAGTTTTATGGCCAAAAACTTTTTCCGCGCCTTTTACTCTAACAAAAAGAGCTTGCTGGGTGTGTATCTCATCCCCAGGACCGAACCAGGAAATGGCAACTGGTGCGCTAGAATGGTAAATTTGTCCACTATAAAATATTAAAAATTCTAAGACGCACATATTACCATTTCGGTTTTATAGCCAAAACCTTTTTCCCCGACTTTTACTCTAACAAAAAGAGTTGGCTGGGAGTGTATCTCATCCCCAGGACTGAACCAGGAAATAACAACTGGTGCGCTGGAATGGTACATGTGTATACTATAAAATATCAAAAATCACTAGACGCACATATTACCATTTCAGTTTTATAGCCAAAAACTTATTTGACTAATACATAATTTTTCACTAAAAAAAGTTTGCTGGGTGTGTATCTCATCCGCAGGGCCGAACCAAAAAATAGCAACTAGATCGCTAAAATGTTACATGTGTCAACTATAAAATATCAAAAGTCCTTAGACGCACATATTACTATTTCCGTTTTATGGCCAAAAACTTATTTGGCTAATAC
Source organism: Epicampocera succincta (assembly GCA_932526305.1). Lineage (NCBI taxonomy): Eukaryota > Metazoa > Arthropoda > Insecta > Diptera > Tachinidae > Epicampocera > Epicampocera succincta. The sequence goes on along the minus strand of CAKOAZ010000002.1, from coordinate 788,449 downwards.
ATATTTTTTACTAAAAAAAGTTTGCTAGGTGTGTATCTAATCCCCAGGGCCGAACCAGGAAATGGCAACTGGTGCGCTAGAATGGTCCATTTCTCCACTATAAAATATCAAAAATTCTAAGACGCACATATTACCATTTCGGTTTTATAGCCAAAAACTTTTTCCGCGCCTTTTACCCTAACAAAAAAAGTTTGCCTTACCAAAAAAAGTTTGCTGGGTGTGTATCTTATTTTCAGGACCGAACCAGGAAATGACAACTGGTGCGCTGGAATGGTACATGTGTCCACTAAAAAATATCAAAAATACTAAGACGCACATATTACCATTTCAGTTTTATAGCCAAAAACTTATTTGACTAATACATAATTTTTCACTAAAAAAAGTTTGCTGGGTGTGTATCTCATCCCAGGGCCGAACCAGAATATAGCAAGTAGTGCGCTGGAATGGTACATGTGTCAACTATAAAATATCAAAACTCCTTAGACGCACATATAATCATTTCGGTTTTATAGCCAAAAACTTTTTTCGCGCCTTTTACCCTAACAAAAAAAGTTTGCTGGGTGTGTATCTTATTTTCAGGACCGAACCAGAAAATGACAACTGGTGCGCTGGAATGGTACATGTGTCCACTAAAAAATATCAAAAATTCTAAGACGCACATATTACCATTTCAGTTTTATAGCCAAAAACTTATTTGACTAATACATAATTTTTCACTAAAAAAAAGTTTGCTGGGTGTGTATTTCATCCCAGGGCCGAACCAGAATATAGCAAGTAGTGCGCTGGAATGGTACATGTATCAACTATAAAATTTCAAAAATCTTTAGACGCACATATAATCATTTCAGTTTCATGGCAAAAAACTTTTTCCGCGCCTTTTACTCTAACAAAAAAAATTTGCTGTGTGTGTATCTTATTTCCAGGCCCGAACCAGGAAAAACCAACTGGTGCGCTGGAATGGTACATGTGTCAACTATAAAATATCAAAAATTCTAAGACGCACATGTTATCATTTCAGTTTTATAGCCAAAAACTTTTTTCGCGCCTTTTCTCTAACAAAAAAACTTTGCTGGGTGTGTATCTCATCCCCAGGCCCGAACCAGGAAATAGCAACTGGTGCGCTGGAATGGTACATGTGTCAACTATCAAATATCAAAAATTCTAAGACGCACATATTATCATTTCAGTTTTATGGCCAACATTTTTTCAGCGCCTTTTACTCTAACAAAAAGAGTTTGCTGGGTGTGTATCTCATCCCCAGAACCGAACCAGGAAATGGCAACTGGTGCGCTGGAATGGTACATGTGTCAACTATAAAATATCAAAAGTAATTAGACGCACATATTATCATTTCAATTTTATGGCCAAAAACGTTTTTCGCGCCTTTACTCTAACAAAAAAAGTTTGCTTGGTGTGTATCTCATAACCAGGGCCGAACCAGAAAATAGCAACTAGATTGCTAAAATGTTACATGTGTCCACTATAAAATATTAAAAATTCTAAGACGCCATATTACCATTTCAGTTTTATGGCCAAAAACTTTTTTCGCGCCTTTTACTCTAACAAAAAGAGTTTGCTGGGAGTGTATCTCATCCCCAGGGCTGAACCAGGAAATGGCAACTGGTGCGCTAGAATGGTACATTTGTCCACTATAAAATATAAAAAATTCTAAGACGCACATATTACCATTTCGGTTGTATAGCCAAAAACTTTTTCCGCACCTTTTGCCCTAACAAAAAAAGGTTGCTGGGTGTGTATCTTATTTTCAGGACCGAACCAGGAAATGACAACTGGTGCGCTGGAGTGGTAGATATGTCCACTATAAAATATCAAAAATTCTAAGACGCACATATTACCATTTAAGTTTTATAGCCAAAAACTTATTTGGTTAATACATATTTTTTACTAAAAAAAGTTTGCTAGGTGTGTATCTAATCCCCAGGGCCGAACCAGGAAATGGCAACTGGTGCGCTGGAATGGTACGTTTGTCCACTATAAAATATAAAAAATTCTAAGACGCACATATTACCATTTCGGTTTTGTAGCAAAAAACTTTTTCCGCGCCCTTTTACCCTAACAAAAAAAGTTTGCTGGGTGTATCTTATTTTCAGGACCGAACCAGGAAATGACAACTGGTGCGCTGGAATGGTACGTGTGTCAACTATAAAATATCAAAAGTCCTTAGACGCACATATTACCATTTCAGTTTTATGGCCAAAAACTTATTTTTTACTAAAAAAAGTTTGTTAGGTGTGTATCTAATCCCCAGGGCCGAACCAGGAATAGGCAACTGGTGCGCTAGAATGGTACATTTGTCCACTATAAAATATCAAAAATTCTAAGACGCACATATTACCATTTCGGTTTTATAGCCAAAAATTTTTTTCGCGCCTTTTACCCTAACAAAAAAAGTTTGTTGGGTGTGTATCTTATTTTTAGGACCGAACCAGGAAATGACAACTGGTGCGCTGGAATGGTACATGCGTCAACTATAAAATATCAAAAGTCCTTAGACGCACATATTACCATTTCAGTTTTATGGCCAAAAACTTATTTTTTACTAAAAAAAGTTTGCTAGGTGTGTATCTAATCCCCAGGGCCGAACCAGGAATTGGCAACTGGTGCGCTAGAATGGTACATTTGTCCACTATAAAATATCAAAAATTCTAAGACGCACATATTACCATTTCGGTTTTATATTTTTTTCTTAAAATCCGAACCAGAATATAGCAAGTAGTGCACTGGAATGGTACATGTGTCAACTATAAAATATCAAAAGTCCTTAGACGCACATATTACCATTTCAGTTTTATGGCCCAAAACTTATTTTTTACTAAAAAAAGTTTGCTAGGTGTGTATCTAATCCCCAGGGCCGAACCAGGAAATGACAACTCGATCGTTAAAATATCACATGTGTCCACTATAAAATATTAAAAATCCTTAGACGCACATATTATCATTTCAGTTTTATGGCCAAAAACTTTTTTCGCGCCTTTTACTCTAACAAAAAGAGTTTGCTGGGAGTGTTTCTCATCCCCAGGGCTTAACCAGCAAATGACAACTGAAGCGCTGGATTGGTACATGTGTCGTTTATAAAATATTAAAAATTCTAAGACGCACATATTACCATTTCAGTTTTATGGCCAAAAACTTATTTTTTACTAAAAAAAGTTTGTTAGGTGTGTATCTAATCCCCAGGGCCGAACCAGGAAATGTCAACTGGTGCGCTGGAATGGTACATGTGTCCACTAAAAAATATCAAAAATTCTAAGACGCACATATTACCATTTCAGTTTTATGAAAAACTTATTTGGCTAATACATATTTTTTACTAAAAAAAGTTTGCTAGGTGTGTATCTAATCCCCAGGGCCAAACCAGGAAATTGCAACTGGTGCGCTAGAATGGTACATTTGCCCAGTATAAAATATTAAAAATTCTAAGACGCATAATATTAACATTTGAGTTTTATAGCCAAAAACTTATATGACTAAAACATAATTTTTCACTAAAAAAAGTTTGCTGGGTGTGTATCTCATCCCCAGGGCCGAACCAGGAAATGGCAACTGGTGCGCTGGAATGGTACATGTGTCAACTATAAAATATTAAAAGTCCTTAGACGCACATATTATAATTTCAACTTTATGGCCAAAAACGTTTTTCGCGCCTTTTACTTTAACAAAAATAGTTTGCTGGGAGTGTATCTCATCCCCAGAACCAAACCAGGAAATGGCAACTGGTGCGCTGGTATAGCACATGTGTCAACTATAAAATATCAAAAGTCCTTAGACGCACATATTATCATTTCAGTTTTATGGCCAAAAACGTTTTTCGCGCCTTAACTCTAACAAAAAAAGTTTTCTGGGTGTGTATCTCCTCCCCAGGCCCGAACCAGAAAATAGCAACTAGATCGCTAAAATGTAACATGTGTCCACTATAAAATATTAAAAATTCTAAGACGCACATATTACCATTTCGGTTTTATAGCCAAAAACTTTTTCCGCGCCTTTTACTCTAACAAAAAGAGTTGGCTGGGAGTGTATCTCATCCCCAGGACTGAACCAGAAAATAACAACTGGTGCGCTGGAATGGTACATGTGTATACTATAAAATATCAAAAATCACTAGACGCACATATAACCATTTCAGTTTTATAGCCAAAAACTTATTTGAAAAATACATAATTTTTCACTAAAAAAAGTTTGCTGGGTGTGTATCTCATCCCCAGGGCCGAACCAGAAAATAGCAACTAGATCGCTAAAATGTTACATGTGTCCACTATAAAATATCAAAAATCCTTAGACGCACATATTATCATTTCAGTTTTATGGCCAAAAACTTTTTTCGCGCCTTTTACTCTAACAAAAAGAGTTTGCTGGGAGTGTATCTCATCCCCAGGACTGAACCAGGAAATAACAACTGGTGCGCTGGAATGGTACATGTGTCAACTATAAAATATCAAAGGTCCTTAGACGCACATATTACCATTTCAGTTTTATGGCCAAAAACTTATTTGGCTAATACATATATTTTACTAAAAAAAAGTTTGCTAGGTGTGTATCTAATCCCCAGGGCCGAACCAGGAAAAGGCAACTGGTGCGCTAGAATGGTACATTTGTCCACTATAAAATATCAAAAATTCTAAGACGCACATATTACCATTTCGGTTTTATAGCCAACAACTTTTTCCGCGCCTTTATAATCATTCCGGTTTTATAGCCACAAACTTTTTTCGCGCCTTTTACCCTAACAAAAAAAGTTTGCTGGGTGTGAATCTTATTTTCAGGACAGAACCAGGAAATGACAACTGATGCGCTGGAATGGTACATGTGTCAACTATAAAATATTAAAAGTCCTTAGACGCACATATTACCATTTCAGTTTTATGGCCAAAAACTTATTTGGCTGATACATATTTTTTACTAAAAAAAGTTTGTTAGGTGTGTATCTAATCCCCAGGGCCGAACCAGGAAATGGCCACTGATGCGCTTGAATGGTACATTTGTCCAGTATAAAATATCAAAAATTCTAAGAAGCATAATATTACCATTTGAGTTTTATAGCCAAAAACTTATTTGACTAATACATAATTTTTCACTAAAAAAAGTTTGCTGGGTGTGTATCTCATCCCCAGGGCCGAACCAGGAAATGGCAACTGGTGCGCTTGAATGGTACATTTGTCCACTATAAAATATCAACAATTTTTTCCCCGCCTTTTACCCTAACAAAAAAAGTTTGCTGGGTGTGTATCTTATTTTCAGGACCGAACCAGGAAATGTCAACTGGTGCGCTGGAATGGTACATGTGTCCACTAAAAAATATCAAAAATTCTAAGACGCACATATTACCATTTCAGTTTTACGGCGAAAAACTTATTTGGCTAATACATATTTTTTACTAAAAAAAGTTTGCTAGGTGTGTATCCAATCCCCAGGGCCGAACCAGGAAATGGCCACTGATGCGCTTGAATGGTACATTTGTCCAGTATAAAATATCAAAAATTCTAAGAAGCATAATGTTACCATTTGAGTTTTATAGCCAAAAACTTATTTGACTAATACATAATTTTTCACTAAAAAAAGTTTGCTGGATGTGTATCTCATCCCCAGGGCCGAACCAGGAAATGGCAACTGGTGCGCTGGAATGGTACATGTGTCAACTATAAAATATTAAAAGTCCTTAGACGCACATATTATAATTTCAATTTTATGGCCAAAAACGTTTTTCGCGCCTTTTACTTTAACAAAAAGAGTTTGCTGGGAGTGTATCTCATCCCCAGAACCAAACCAGGAAATGGCAACTGGTGCGCTGGTATAGCACATGTGTCAACTATAAAATATCAAAAGTCCTTAGACGCACATATTATCATTTCAGTTTTATGGCCAAAAACGTTTTTCGCGCCTTAACTCTAGCAAAAAAAGTTTTCTGGGTGTGTATCTCCTCCCCAGGCCCGAACCAGAAAATAGCAACTAGATCGCTAAAATGTTACATGTGTCCACTATAAAATATTAAAAATTCTAAGACGCACATATTACCATTTCGGTTTTATAGCCAAAAACTTTTTCCGCGCCTTTTACTCTAACAAAAAGAGTTGGCTGGGAGTGTATCTCATCCCCAGGACTGAACCAGAAAATAACAACTGGTGCGCTGGAATGGTACATGTGTATACTATAAAATATCAAAAATCACTAGACGCACATATTACCATTTCAGTTTTATAGCCAAAAACTTATTTGAAAAATACATAATTTTTCACTAAAAAAAGTTTGCTGGGTGTGTATCTCATCCCCAGGGCCGAACCAGAAAATAGCAACTAGATCGCTAAAATGTTACATGTGTCCACTATAAAATATCAAAAATCCTTAGACGCACATATTATCATTTCAGTTTTATGGCCAAAAACTTTTTTCGCGCCTTTTACTCTAACAAAAAGAGTTTGCTGGGAGTGTATCTCATCCCCAGGACTGAACCAGGAAATAACAACTGGTGCGCTGGAATGGTACATGTGTCAACTATAAAATATCAAAGGTCCTTAGACGCACATATTACCATTTCAGTTTTATGGCCAAAAACTTATTTGGCTAATACATATATTTTACTAAAAAAAAGTTTGCTAGGTGTGTATCTAATCCCCAGGGCCGAACCAGGAAAAGGCAACTGGTGCGCTAGAATGGTACATTTGTCCACTATAAAATATCAAAAATTCTAAGACGCACATATTACCATTTCGGTTTTATAGCCAAAAACTTTTTCCGCGCCTTTATAATCATTCCGGTTTTATAGCCACAAACTTTTTTCGCGCCTTTTACCCTAACAAAAAAAGTTTGCTGGGTGTGAATCTTATTTTCAGGACAGAACCAGGAAATGACAACTGATGCGCTGGAATGGTACATGTGTCAACTATAAAATATTAAAAGTCCTTAGACGCACATATTACCATTTCAGTTTTATGGCCAAAAACTTATTTGGCTGATACATATTTTTTACTAAAAAAAGTTTGTTAGGTGTGTATCTAATCCCCAGGGCCGAACCAGGAAATGGCAACTGGTGCGCTTGAATGGTACATGTGTATACTATAAAATATAAAAAATTCTAAGACGCACATATTACCATTTCGGTTTTATAGCCAAAAACTTTTTCCGCGCCCTTTTACCCTAACAAAAAAGTTTGCTGGGTGTGTATCTAATCCCCAGGGCCGAACCAGGAAATGGCAACTGATGCGCTAGAATGGTACATGTGTTAACTATAAAATGTCAAAAATTCTAAGACGCACATATTACCATTTCACTTTTATGGCCAAAAACTTATTTGACTAATACATAATTTTTCACTAAAAAAAGTTTGCTGGGTGTGTATCTCATCCCCAGGGCCGAACTAGGAAATGGCAACTGGTACGCTGGAATGGTACATGTGTTAACTATAAAATATTAAAAGTACTTAGACGCACATATTATAATTTCAATTTTATTTTCGTTTTTCGCGCCTTAACTCTAGCAAAAAAAGTTTTCTGGGTGTGTATCTCCTCCCCAGGCCCGAACCAGAAAATAGCAACTAGATCGCTAAAATGTTACATGTGTCCACTATAAAATATTAAAAATTCTAAGACGCACATATTACCATTTCGGTTTTATAGCCAAAAACTTTTTCCGCGCTTTTTACTCTAACAAAAAGAGTTGGCTGGGAGTGTATCTCATCCCCAGGACTGAACCAGAAAATAACAACTGGTGCGCTGGAATGGTACATGTGTATACTATAAAATATAAAAAATTCTAAGACGCACATATTACCATTTCGGTTTTATAGCCAAAAACTTTTTCCGCGCCCTTTTACCCTAACAAAAAAGTTTGCTGGGTGTGTATCTAATCCCCAGGGCCGAACCAGGAAATAGCAACTGATGCGCTAGAATGGTACATGTGTTAACTATAAAATGTCAAAAATTCTAAGACGCACATATTACCATTTCAGTTTTACGGCGAAAAACTTATTTGGCTAATACATATTTTTTACTAAAAAAAGTTTGCTAGGTGTGTATCTAATCCCCAGGGCCGAACCAGGAAATGGCCACTGATGCGCTTGAATGGTACATTTGTCCAGTATAAAATATCAAAAATTCTAAGAAGCATAATATTACCATTTGAGTTTTATAGCCAAAAACTTATTTGACTAATACATAATTTTTCACTAAAAAAAGTTTGCTGGGTGTGTATCTCATCCCCAGGGCCGAACCAGGAAATGGCAACTGGTGCGCTGGAATGGTACATGTGTCAACTATAAAATATTAAAAGTCCTTAGACGCACATATTATAATTTCAATTTTATGGCCAAAAACGTTTTTCGCGCCTTTTACTTTAACAAAAAGAGTTTGCTGGGAGTGTATCTCATCCCCAGAACCAAACCAGGAAATGGCAACTGGTGCGCTGGTATAGCACATGTGTCAACTATAAAATATCAAAAGTCCTTAGACGCACATATTATCATTTCAGTTTTATGGCCAAAAACGTTTTTCGCGCTTTAACTCTAGCAAAAAAAGTTTTCTGGGTGTGTATCTCCTCCCCAGGCCCGAACCAGAAAATAGCAACTAGATCGCTAAAATGTTACATGTGTCCACTATAAAATATTAAAAATTCTAAGACGCACATATTACCATTTCGGTTTTATAGCCAAAAACTTTTTCCGCGCCTTTTACTCTAACAAAAAGAGTTGGCTGGGAGTGTATCTCATCCCCAGGACTGAACCAGAAAATAACAACTGGTGCGCTGGAATGGTACATGTGTATACTATAAAATATCAAAAATCACTAGACGCACATATTACCATTTCAGTTTTATAGCCAAAAACTTATTTGAAAAATACATAATTTTTCACTAAAAAAAGTTTGCTGGGTGTGTATCTCATCCCCAGGGCCGAACCAGAAAATAGAAACTAGATCGCTAAAATGTTACATGTGTCCACTATAAAATATCAAAAATCCTTAGACGCACATATTATCATTTCAGTTTTATGGCCAAAAACTTTTTTCGCGCCTTTTACTCTAACAAAAAGAGTTTGCTGGGAGTGTATCTCATCCCCAGGACTGAACCAGGAAATAACAACTGGTGCGCTGGAATGGTACATGTGTCAACTATAAAATATTAAAGGTCCTTAGACGCACATATTACCATTTCAGTTTTATGGCCAAAAACTTATTTGGCTAATACATATATTTTACTAAAAAAAAGTTTGCTAGGTGTGTATCTAATCCCCAGTGCCGAACCAGGAAAAGGCAACTGGTGCGCTAGAATGGTACATTTGTCCACTATAAAATATCAAAAATTCTAAGACGCACATATTACCATTTCGGTTTTATAGCCAAAAACTTTTTCCGCGCCTTTATAATCATTCCGGTTTTATAGCCACAAACTTTTTTCGCGCCTTTTACCCTAACAAAAAAAGTTTGCGGGGTGTGAATCTTATTTTCAGGACAGAACCAGGAAATGACAACTGATGCGCTGGAATGGTACATGTGTCAACTATAAAATATTAAAAGTCCTTAGACGCACATATTACCATTTCAGTTTTATGGCCAAAAACTTATTTGGCTGATACATATTTTTTACTAAAAAAAGTTTGTTAGGTGTGTATCTAATCCCCAGGGCCGAACCAGGAAATGGCAACTGGTGCGCTTGAATGGTACATTTGTCCACTATAAAATATCAACAATTTTTTCCGCGCCTTTTACCCTAACAAAAAAAGTTTGCTGGGTGTGTATCTTATTTTCAGGACCGAACCAGGAAATGTCAACTAGTGCGCTGGAATGGTACATGTGTCCACTAAAAAATATCAAAAATTCTAAGACGCACATATTACCATTTCAGTTTTACGGCGAAAAACTTATTTGGCTAATACATATTTTTTACTAAAAAAAGTTTGCTAGGTGTGTATCTAATCCCCAGGGCCAAACCAGGAAATGGCCACTGATGCGCTTGAATGGTACATTTGTCCAGTATAAAATATCAAAAATTCTAAGAAGCATAATATTACCATTTGAGTTTTATAGCCAAAAACTTATTTGACTAATACATAATTTTTCACTAAAAAAAGTTTGCTGGGTGTGTATCTCATCCCCAGGGCCGAACCATATTATAATTTCAATTTTATGGCCAAAAACGTTTTTCGCGCCTTTAACTCTAACAAAAAGAGTTTGCTGGGAGTGTATCTCATCCCCAGAACCGAACCAGGAAATGGCAACTGGTGCGCTGGAATGGTACATGTGTCAACTATAAAATATTAAAAGTCCTTAGACGCACATATTATAATTTAAATTTTATGGCCAAAAACGTTTTTCGCGCCTTTACTCTAAAAAAAAAAGTTTGCTTGGTGTGTATCTCATCCCCAGGGCCGAACCAGAAAATAGCAACTAGATTGCTAAAATGTTACATGTGTCCACTATAAAATATTAAAAACTCTAAGACGCACATAGTACCATTTCAGTTTTATGGCCAAAAACTTTTTTCGCGCCTTTTACTCTAACAAAAAGAGTTTGCTGGGAGTGTATCTCATCCCCAGGACTGAACCAGGAAATGGCAACTGGTGTGCTTGAATGGTACATGTGTCAACTATAAAATGTCAAAAGTCTTTAGACGCACATATTACCATTTTAGTTTTATGGCCAAAAACTTATTTGGCTAATACATATTTTTTACTAAAAAAAGTTTGCTTGATGTGTATCTAATCCCCAGGGCCGAACCAGGAAATGGTAACTGGTGCGCTTGAATGGTACATTTGTCCACTATAAAATATCAAAAATTCTAAGACGCACATATTACCATTTCGGTTTTATAGCCAAAAACTTTTTCCGCGCCTTTTACCCTAACAAAAAAAGTTTGTTGGGTGTGTATCTTATTTTCAGGACCGAACCAGAAAATGACAACTGGTGCGCTGGAGTGGTAGATGTGTCCGCTATAAAATATTACAAATTCTAAGACGCACATATTACCATTTAAGTTTTATGGCCAAAAACTTATTTGACTAATACATATTTTTTACTAAAAAAAGTTTGCTAGATGTGTATCTCATCCCCAGGGCTGAACCAGCAAATGACAACTAAAGCGCTGGATTGGTACATGTGTCTATTATAAAATATTACAAATTCTAAGACGCACATATTACCATTTCACTTTTATGGCCAAAAACTTTTTTCGCGCCTTTACTCTAACAAAAAAAACTTTCCTGGGTTTGTATCCCATTTCCAGGACCGAACCAGGAAATGGCAACTGTTGCGCTGGAATGGTGCATGTGTATACTATAAAATGTAAAAAATCCTTAGACGCACATATTACCATTTCAGTTTTATAGCCAAAAACTTATTTGACTTATACATAATTTTTCACTAAAAAAAAGTTTGCTGGGTGTGTATCTCATCCCAGGGCCGAACCAGAATATAGCAAGTAGTGCACTGGAATGGTACATGTGTCAACTTTAAAATATCAAAAATCCTTAGACACATATATAATCATTTCGGTTTTATAGCCACAAACTTTTTTCGCGCCTTTTACCCTAACAAAAAAAGTTTGCTGGGTGTGTATCTCATTTTCAGGACAGAACCAGGAAATGACAACTGATGCGCTGGAATGGTACATGTGTCAACTATAAAATATTAAAAGTCCTTAGACGCACATGTTACCATTTCAGTTTTATGGCCAAAAACTTATTTGGCTGATACATATTTTTTACTAAAAAAAGTTTGTTAGGTGTGTATCTAATCCCCAGGGCCGAACTAGGAAATGGCAACTGGTGCGCTGGAATGGTACATGTGTCAACTATAAAATATTAAAAGTCATTAGACGCACATATTATAATTTCAATTTTATGGCCAAAAACGTTTTTCGCGCCTTTTACTCTAACAAAAAGAGTTTGCTGGGAGTGTATCTCATCCCCAGGACTGAACCAGGAAATGGCAACTGGTGTGCTTGAATGGTACATGTGTCAACTATAAAATGTCAAAAGTCTTTAGACGCACATATTACCATTTTAGTTTTATGGCCAAAAACTTATTTGGCTAATACATATTTTTTACTAAAAAAAGTTTGCTTGATGTGTATCTAATCCCCAGGGCCGAACCAGGAAATGGTAACTGGTGCGCTTGAATGGTACATTTGTCCACTATAAAATATCAAAAATTCTAAGACGCACATATTACCATTTCGGTTTTATAGCCAAAAACTTTTTCCGCGCCTTTTACCCTAACAAAAAAAGTTTGTTGGGTGTGTATCTTATTTTCAGGACCGAACCAGAAAATGACAACTGGTGCGCTGGAGTGGTAGATGTGTCCGCTATAAAATATTACAAATTCTAAGACGCACATATTACCATTTAAGTTTTATGGCCAAAAACTTATTTGACTAATACATATTTTTTACTAAAAAAAGTTTGCTAGATGTGTATCTCATCCCCAGGGCTGAACCAGCAAATGACAACTAAAGCGCTGGATTGGTACATGTGTCTATTATAAAATATTACAAATTCTAAGACGCACATATTACCATTTCACTTTTATGGCCAAAAACTTTTTTCGCGCCTTTACTCTAACAAAAAAAACTTTCCTGGGTTTGTATCCCATTTCCAGGACCGAACCAGGAAATGGCAACTGTTGCGCTGGAATGGTGCATGTGTATACTATAAAATGTAAAAAATCCTTAGACGCACATATTACCATTTCAGTTTTATAGCCAAAAACTTATTTGACTTATACATAATTTTTCACTAAAAAAAAGTTTGCTGGGTGTGTATCTCATCCCAGGGCCGAACCAGAATATAGCAAGTAGTGCACTGGAATGGTACATGTGTCAACTTTAAAATATCAAAAATCCTTAGACACATATATAATCATTTCGGTTTTATAGCCACAAACTTTTTTCGCGCCTTTTACCCTAACAAAAAAAGTTTGCTGGGTGTGTATCTCATTTTCAGGACAGAACCAGGAAATGACAACTGATGCGCTGGAATGGTACATGTGTCAACTATAAAATATTAAAAGTCCTTAGACGCACATGTTACCATTTCAGTTTTATGGCCAAAAACTTATTTGGCTGATACATATTTTTTACTAAAAAAAGTTTGTTAGGTGTGTATCTAATCCCCAGGGCCGAACTAGGAAATGGCAACTGGTGCGCTGGAATGGTACATGTGTCAACTATAAAATATTAAAAGTCATTAGACGCACATATTATAATTTCAATTTTATGGCCAAAAACGTTTTTCGCGCCTTTTACTCTAACAAAAAGAGTTTGCTGGGAGTGTATCTCATCCCCAGAACCGAACCAGGAAATGGCAACTGGTGCGCTGGAATGGTACATGTGTCTATTATAAAATAATAAAAATTCTAAGACGCACATGTTACCATTTCACTTTTTTGGCCAAAAACTTTTTCCGCGCCTTTTACTCTAACAAAAAAAGTTTGCTGGTTGTGTATCTTATTTCCAGGACCGAACCAGGAAATGATAACTAGATCGCTAAAATGTTACATGTGTCCACTATAAAATATTAAAAATTCTAAGACTTATATCTTATTTTCAGGACCGAACCAAGAAATGACAACTAGTGTCCTGGAATGGTAGATGTTTCCACTAATTAATATTAAAAATTCTAAGACGCACATATTACCATTTCACTTTTATGGCCAAAAACTTTTTTCGCGCCTTTACTCTAACAAAAAAACTTTGCTGGGTGTGTATCCTTTTTCCAGGACCGAACCAGGAAATGGCAACTGGTGCGCTGGAATGGTACATGTGTCAACTATAAAATGTCAACAATTCTAAGACGCACATATTACCATTTCGGTTTTATAGCCAAAAACTTTTTCCGCGCCTTTTACCCTAACATAAAAAGTTTGCTGGGTGTGTATCTTATTTTCAGGACCGAACCAGGAAATGACAACTGGTGCGCTAGAATGGTACATGTGTTAACTATAAAATATTAAAAGTCCTTAGACGCACATATTACCATTTTAGTTTTATAGCAAAAAACTTTTTCCGCGCCTTTTACCCTAACAAAAAAAGTTTGCTGGGTGTGTATCTTATTTTCAGGACCGAACCAGGAAATGACAACTAGTGTCCTGGAATGGTAGATGTGTCCACTATTAAATATCAAAAATTCTAAGACGCACATGTTACCATTTAAGTTTTATAGCCAAAAATTTATTTGGCTAATACATAATTTTTCGAAAAAAAAGTTTTCTGGGTGTGTATTTCATCCCCAGGGCCGAAGCAGCAAATGACAACTGGTGCGCTGGATTGGTACATGTGTCTATTATAAAATAATAAAAATTCTAAGACGCACATGTTACCATTTCACTTTTTTGGCCAAAAACTTTTTCCGCGCCTTTTACTCTAACAAAAAAAGTTTGCTGGTTGTGTATCTTATTTCCAGGGCCGAACCAGACAATAGCAACTAGATCGCTAAAATGTTACATGTGTTCACTATAAAATATTAAAAATTCTAAGACGCACATATTACCATTTCAGTTTTATGGCCAAAGACTTTTTTCGCGCCTTTTACTCTAAAAAAAAATATTGCTGGGTGCGTATCTTAATTCCAGGACCGAACCAGGAAATGATAACTAGATCGCTAAATTTTTCCTTGTGTCCACTAATTTTTCGAAAAAAAGTTTGCTGGGTATTTATCTCATCCCCAGGGCCGAACCAGAAAATAGCAACTAGATCGCTAAAATGTTACATGTGTTCACTATAAAATATCAAAAGTCCTTAGACGCACATATTACCATTTCAGTTTTATAGCCAAAAACTTATTTGGTTAATACATATTTTTTACTAAAAAAAGTTTGCTAGGTGTGTATCTAATCCCCAGGGCCGAACCAGGAAATGGCAACTGGTGCGCTGGAATGGTACGTTTGTCCACTATAAAATATAAAAAATTCTAAGACGCACATATTACCATTTCGGTTTTATAGCCAAAAAGTTTTTTCGCGCCTTAACTCTAACAAAAAGAGTTTGCTGGGAGTGTATCTCATCCCCAGGACTGAACCAGGAAATGGCAACTGGTGCGCTTGAATGGTACATGTGTCAACTATAAAATGTCAAAAGTCTTTAGACGCACATATTACCATTTTAGTTTTATGGCCAAAAACTTATTTGGCTAATACATATTTTTTACTAAAAAAAGTTTGCTTGATGTGTATCTAATCCCCAGGGCCGAACCAGGAAATGGTAACTGGTGCGCTTGAATGGTACATTTGTCCACTATAAAATATCAAAAATTCTAAGACGCACATATTACCATTTAAGTTTTATGGCCAAAAACTTATTTGACTAATACATATTTTTTACTAAAAAAAGTTTGCTAGATGTGTATCTCATCCCCAGGGCTGAACCAGCAAATAACAACTAGTGCGCTGGATTGGTACATGTGTCTATTATAAAATATTAAAAATTCTAAGACGCACATATTACCATTTCACTTTTATGGCCAAAAACTTTTTTCGCGCCTTTACTCTAACAAAAAAACTTTCCTGGGTTTGTATCCCATTTCCAGGACCGAACCAGGAAATATCAACTGGTGCGCTGGAATGGTGCATCTGTATACTATAAAATATCAAAAATCCCTAAACGCACATATTACCATTTCAGTTTTATAGCCAAAAACTTATTTGACAAATACATAATTTTTTACTAAAAAAAGTTTGCTGGGTGTGTATCTCATCCCCAGGGCCGAACCAGGAAATAGCAACTGCTTCGCTGGAATGGTACATGTGTCAACTATAAAATATAAAAAATTCTAAGACGCACATATTACCATTTCGGTTTTATAGCCAAAAACTTTTTCCGCGCCCTTTTACCCTAACAAAAAAAGTTTGCTGGGTGTGTATCTTATTTTCAGGACCGAACCAGGAAATGACAACTAGTGCGCTGGAATGGTACATGTGTCCACTAAAAAATATCAAAAATTCTAAGACGCACATATTACCATTTCAGTTTTATGGCCAAAAACTTATTTGGCTAATACATATATTTTACTAAAAAAAGTTTGCTAGGTGTGTATCTCATCCCAAGGGCCGAACCAGAAAATAGCAACTAGATCGCTAAAATGTTACATGTGTTCACTATAAAATATTAAAAGTTCTAAGACGCACATATTACCATTTCAGTTTTATAGCCAAAAACTTATTTGACTTATACATAATTTTTCACTAAAAAAAAGTTTGCTGGGTGTGTATCTCATCCCAGGGCCGAACCAGAATATAGCAAGTAGTGCACTGGAATGGTACATGTGTCAACTTTAAAATATCAAAATTCCTTAGACACACATATAATCATTTCGGTTTTATAGCCAAAAACTTTTTCCGCGCCTTTTACCCTAACAATAAAAGTTTGCTGGGTGTGTATCTTATTTTCACGACCGAACCAGGAAATGTCAACTGGTGCGCTGGAATGGTACATGTGTCCACTAAAAAATATCAAAAATTCTAAGACGCACATATTACCATTTCAGTTTTATGCCCAAAATCTTATTTGGCTAATACATATATTTTACTAAAAAAAGTTTGCTAGGTGTGTATCTCATCCCAAGGGCCGAACCAGCAAATGACAACTGGTGCGCTGGATTGGTACATGTGTCTATTATAAAATATTAAAAAATCTAAGACGCACATATTACCATTTCACTTTTATGGCCAAAAACTTTTTTCGCGCCTTTACTCTAACAAAAAAACTTTCCTGGGTTTGTATCCCATTTCCAGGACCGAACCAGGAAATGGCAACTGTTGCGCTGGAATGGTGCATGTGTATACTATAAAATGTAAAAAATCCTTAGACGCACATATTACCATTTCAGTTTTATAGACAAAAACTTTTTTGACTTATACATAATTTTTCACTAAAAAAAAGTTTGCTATGTGTATCTCATCCAAGGGCCGAACCAGAATATAGCAAGTAGTGCACTGGAATGGTACATGTGTCAACTTTAAAATATCAAAAATCCTTAGACACACATATAATCATTTCGGTTTTATAGCCACAAACATTTTTCGCGCCTTTTACCCTAACAAAAAAAGTTTGCTGGGTGTGTATCTTATTTTCAGGACAGAACCAGGAAATGACAACTGATGCGCTGGAATGGTACATATGTCAACTATAAAATATTAAAAGTCCTTAGACGCACATATTACCATTTCAGTTTTATGGCCAAAAACTTATTTGGCTGATACATATTTTTTACTAAAAAAAGTTTGTTAGGTGTGTATCTAATCCCCAGGGCCGAACCAGGAAATGGTAACTAGTGCGCTACAATGGTACATTTGTCCACTATAAAATATCAAAAATTCTAAGACGCACTTATTACCATTTCGGTTTTATAGCCAACAATTTTTTCCGCGCCTTTTACCCTAACAATAAAAGTTTGCTGGGTGTGTATCTTATTTTCAGGACCGAACCAGGAAATGTCAACTGGTGCGCTGGAATGGTACATGTGTCCACCAAAAAATATCAAAAATTCTAAGACGCACATAATACCATTTCAGTTTTATGGCGAAAAACTTATTTGGCTATAACATATTTTTTACTAAAAAAAGTTTGCTGGGTGTGTATCTAATCCCCAGGGGCGAACCAGGAAATGGCAACTGATGCGCTAGAATGGTACATGTGTCAACTATAAAATATCAAAAATTCTAAGACGCACATATTACCATTTCGGTTTTATAGCCAAAAACTTTTTTCGCGCCTTTTACCCCAACAAAAAAAGTTTGCTCGTTGTGTATCTTATTTTCAGGACCGAACCAGGAAATGGCAACTAGTGTCCTGGAATGGTAGATATGCCCACTATTTAATATCAAAAATTCTAAGACTCACATATTACCATTTAAGTTTTATAGCCAAAAACTTATTTGGCTAATACATAATTTTTCGAAAAAAAGTTTGCTGGGTGTTTATCTCATCCCCAGGGCCGAACCAGAAAATAGCAACTAGATCGCTAAAATGTTACATGTGTTTACTATAAAATATTAAAAGTTCTAAGACGCACATATTACCATTTCGGTTTTATAGCCAAAAACCTTTTTCCGCGCCTTTTACTCTAACAAAAGAAGTTTGCTGGTTGTGTATCTTATTTCCAGGATTGAACCAGGAAATAGCAACTGGTGCGCTGGAATGGTACATGTGTCAACTACAAAATATCAAAAATCCTTTGACGCACATATTACCATTTCAGTTTTATGGCCAAAGACTTTTTTCGCGCCTTTTACTCCAACAAAAAAAGTTTGCTGGTTGTGTATCTTATTTCCAGGACCGAACCAGGAAATAGCAACTGGTGCGCTGGAATACGACATGTGTCAACTATAAAATATCAAAAGTCATTAGACGCACATATTACCATTTCAGTTTTATGGCCAAAGACTTTTTTCGCGCCTTTTACTCTAATAGAAAGAGTTTGCTGGGTGTGTGTCTCATTCCCAGGACCGAACAAGGAAATGGCAACTGGTGCGCTAGAATGGTACATTTGTCCACTATAAAATATTAAAAAATTCTAAGACGCACATATTACCATTTCAGTTTTATAGCCAAAGACTTTTTTCGCGCCTTTTACTCTAAAGAAAAAGATTGCTGGGTGTGTATCTTATTTCCAGGACCGAACCAGGAAATGATAACTAGATCGCTAAAATGTTACATGTGTCCACTATAAAATATTAAAAATT
Source organism: Epicampocera succincta (assembly GCA_932526305.1). NCBI lineage: Eukaryota > Metazoa > Arthropoda > Insecta > Diptera > Tachinidae > Epicampocera > Epicampocera succincta. The sequence continues at coordinate 769,769 of CAKOAZ010000002.1, read as the reverse complement.
CTAAGACGCACATATTACCATTTCGGTTTTATAGCCAAAAACCTTTTTCCGCGCCTTTTACTCTAACAAAAGAAGTTTGCTGGTTGTGTATCTTATTTCCAGGATTGAACCAGGAAATAGCAACTGGTGCGCTGGAATGGTACATGTGTCAACTATAAAATATTAAAAGTCCTTAGACGCACATATTACCATTTCAGTTTTATGGCCAAAAACTTATTTGGCTGATACATATTTTTTACTAAAAAAAGTTTGTTAGGTGTGTATCTAATCCCCAGGGCCGAACCAGGAAATGGTAACTAGTGCGCTACAATGGTACATTTGTCCACTATAAAATATTAAAAATTCTAAGACGCACATATTACCATTTCGGTTTTATAGCCAAAAACCTTTTTCCGCGCCTTTTACTCTAACAAAAGAAGTTTGCTGGTTGTGTATCTTATTTCCAGGATTGAACCAGGAAATAGCAACTGGTGCGCTGGAATGGTACATGTGTCAACTATAAAATATCAAAAATCCTTTGACGCACATATAACCATTTCAGTTTTATGGCCAAAGACTTTTTTCGCGCCTTTTACTCCAACAAAAAAAGTTTGCTGGTTGTGTATCTTATTTCCAGGACCGAACCAGGAAATAGCAACTGGTGCGCTGGAATAGGACATGTGTCAACTATAAAATATCAAAAGTCTTTAGACGCACATATTACCATTTCAGTTTTATGGCCAAAGACTTTTTTCGCGCCTTTTACTCTAATAGAAAGAGTTTGCTGGGTGTGTGTCTCATTCCCAGGACCGAACAAGGAAATGGAAACTGGTGCGCTATAATGGTACATTTGTCTACTATAAAATATTAAAAATTCTAAGACGCACATATTACCATTTCGGTTTTATAGCCAAAAACCTTTTTCCGCGCCTTTTACTCTAACAAAAGAAGTTTGCTGGTTGTGTATCTTATTTCCAGGATTGAACCAGGAAATAGCAACTGGTGCGCTGGAATGGTACATGTGTCAACTATAAAATATCAAAAATCCTTTGACGCACATATAACCATTTCAGTTTTATGGCCAAAGACTTTTTTCGCGCCTTTTACTCCAACAAAAAAAGTTTGCTGGTTGTGTATCTTATTTCCAGGACCGAACCAGGAAATAGCAACTGGTGCGCTGGAATAGGACATGTGTCAACTATAAAATATCAAAAGTCTTTAGACGCACATATTACCATTTCAGTTTTATGGCCAAAGACTTTTTTCGCGCCTTTTACTCTAATAGAAAGAGTTTGCTGGGTGTGTGTCTCATTCCCAGGACCGAACCAGGAAATAGCAACTGGTGCGCTGGAATACGACATGTGTCCACTATAAAATATTAAAAATTCTAAGACGCACATATAACCATTTCAGTTTTATGGCCAAAGACTTTTTTCGCGCCTTTTACTCCAACAAAAAAAGTTTGCTGGTTGTGTATCTTATTTCCAGGACCGAACCAGGAAATAGCAACTGGTGCGCTGGAATAGGACATGTGTCAACTATAAAATATCAAAAGTCTTTAGACGCACATATTACCATTTCAGTTTTATGGCCAAAGACTTTTTTCGCGCCTTTTACTCTAATAGAAAGAGTTTGCTGGGTGTGTGTCTCATTCCCAGGACCGAACAAGGAAATGGAAACTGGTGCGCTATAATGGTACATTTGTCTACTATAAAATATTAAAAATTCTAAGACGCACATATTACCATTTCGGTTTTATAGCCAAAAACCTTTTTCCGCGCCTTTTACTCTAACAAAAGAAGTTTGCTGGTTGTGTATCTTATTTCCAGGATTGAACCAGGAAATAGCAACTGGTGCGCTGGAATGGTACATGTGTCAACTATAAAATATCAAAAATCCTTTGACGCACATATAACCATTTCAGTTTTATGGCCAAAGACTTTTTTCGCGCCTTTTACTCCAACAAAAAAAGTTTGCTGGTTGTGTATCTTATTTCCAGGACCGAACCAGGAAATAGCAACTGGTGCGCTGGAATAGGACATGTGTCAACTATAAAATATCAAAAGTCTTTAGACGCACATATTACCATTTCAGTTTTATGGCCAAAGACTTTTTTCGCGCCTTTTACTCTAATAGAAAGAGTTTGCTGGGTGTGTGTCTCATTCCCAGGACCGAACCAGGAAATAGCAACTGGTGCGCTGGAATACGACATGTGTCCACTATAAAATATTAAAAATTCTAAGACGCACATATAACCATTTCAGTTTTATGGCCAAAGACTTTTTTCGCGCCTTTTACTCCAACAAAAAAAGTTTGCTGGTTGTGTATCTTATTTCCAGGACCGAACCAGGAAATAGCAACTGGTGCGCTGGAATAGGACATGTGTCAACTATAAAATATCAAAAGTCTTTAGACGCACATATTACCATTTCAGTTTTATGGCCAAAGACTTTTTTCGCGCCTTTTACTCTAATAGAAAGAGTTTGCTGGGTGTGTGTCTCATTCCCAGGACCGAACAAGGAAATGGAAACTGGTGCGCTATAATGGTACATTTGTCTACTATAAAATATTAAAAATTCTAAGACGCACATATTACCATTTCGGTTTTATAGCCAAAAACCTTTTTCCGCGCCTTTTACTCTAACAAAAGAAGTTTGCTGGTTGTGTATCTTATTTCCAGGATTGAACCAGGAAATAGCAACTGGTGCGCTGGAATGGTACATGTGTCAACTATAAAATATCAAAAATCCTTTGACGCACATATAACCATTTCAGTTTTATGGCCAAAGACTTTTTTCGCGCCTTTTACTCCAACAAAAAAAGTTTGCTGGTTGTGTATCTTATTTCCAGGACCGAACCAGGAAATAGCAACTGGTGCGCTGGAATAGGACATGTGTCAACTATAAAATATCAAAAGTCTTTAGACGCACATATTACCATTTCAGTTTTATGGCCAAAGACTTTTTTCGCGCCTTTTACTCTAATAGAAAGAGTTTGCTGGGTGTGTGTCTCATTCCCAGGACCGAACCAGGAAATAGCAACTGGTGCGCTGGAATACGACATGTGTCCACTATAAAATATTAAAAATTCTAAGACGCACATATAACCATTTCAGTTTTATGGCCAAAGACTTTTTTCGCGCCTTTTACTCCAACAAAAAAAGTTTGCTGGGTGTGTATCTTATTTCCAGGACCGAACCAGGAAATAGCAACTGGTGCGCTGGAATAGGACATGTGTCAACTATAAAATATCAAAAGTCTTTAGACGCACATATTACCATTTCAGTTTTATGGCCAAAGACTTTTTTCGCGCCTTTTACTCTAATAGAAAGAGTTTGCTGGGTGTGTGTCTCATTCCCAGGACCGAACAAGGAAATGGAAACTGGTGCGCTATAATGGTACATTTGTCTACTATAAAATATTAAAAATTCTAAGACGCACATATTACCATTTCGGTTTTATAGCCAAAAACCTTTTTCCGCGCCTTTTACTCTAACAAAAGAAGTTTGCTGGTTGTGTATCTTATTTCCAGGATTGAACCAGGAAATAGCAACTGGTGCGCTGGAATGGTACATGTGTCAACTATAAAATATCAAAAATCCTTTGACGCACATATAACCATTTCAGTTTTATGGCCAAAGACTTTTTTCGCGCCTTTTACTCCAACAAAAAAAGTTTGCTGGTTGTGTATCTTATTTCCAGGACCGAACCAGGAAATAGCAACTGGTGCGCTGGAATAGGACATGTGTCAACTATAAAATATCAAAAGTCTTTAGACGCACATATTACCATTTCAGTTTTATGGCCAAAGACTTTTTTCGCGCCTTTTACTCTAATAGAAAGAGTTTGCTGGGTGTGTGTCTCATTCCCAGGACCGAACCAGGAAATAGCAACTGGTGCGCTGGAATACGACATGTGTCCACTATAAAATATTAAAAATTCTAAGACGCACATATAACCATTTCAGTTTTATGGCCAAAGACTTTTTTCGCGCCTTTTACTCCAACAAAAAAAGTTTGCTGGTTGTGTATCTTATTTCCAGGACCGAACCAGGAAATAGCAACTGGTGCGCTGGAATAGGACATGTGTCAACTATAAAATATCAAAAGTCTTTAGACGCACATATTACCATTTCAGTTTTATGGCCAAAGACTTTTTTCGCGCCTTTTACTCTAATAGAAAGAGTTTGCTGGGTGTGTGTCTCATTCCCAGGACCGAACAAGGAAATGGAAACTGGTGCGCTATAATGGTACATTTGTCTACTATAAAATATTAAAAATTCTAAGACGCACATATTACCATTTCGGTTTTATAGCCAAAAACCTTTTTCCGCGCCTTTTACTCTAACAAAAGAAGTTTGCTGGTTGTGTATCTTATTTCCAGGATTGAACCAGGAAATAGCAACTGGTGCGCTGGAATGGTACATGTGTCAACTATAAAATATCAAAAATCCTTTGACGCACATATAACCATTTCAGTTTTATGGCCAAAGACTTTTTTCGCGCCTTTTACTCCAACAAAAAAAGTTTGCTGGTTGTGTATCTTATTTCCAGGACCGAACCAGGAAATAGCAACTGGTGCGCTGGAATAGGACATGTGTCAACTATAAAATATCAAAAGTCTTTAGACGCACATATTACCATTTCAGTTTTATGGCCAAAGACTTTTTTCGCGCCTTTTACTCTAATAGAAAGAGTTTGCTGGGTGTGTGTCTCATTCCCAGGACCGAACCAGGAAATAGCAACTGGTGCGCTGGAATACGACATGTGTCCACTATAAAATATTAAAAATTCTAAGACGCACATATAACCATTTCAGTTTTATGGCCAAAGACTTTTTTCGCGCCTTTTACTCCAACAAAAAAAGTTTGCTGGTTGTATATCTTATTTCCAGGACCGAACCAGGAAATAGCAACTGGTGCGCTGGAATAGGACATGTGTCAACTATAAAATATCAAAAGTCTTTAGACGCACATATAACCATTTCAGTTTTATGGCCAAAGACTTTTTTCGCGCCTTTTACTCTAATAGAAAGAGTTTGCTGGGTGTGTGTCTCATTCCCAGGACCGAACAAGGAAATGGAAACTGGTGCGCTATAATGGTACATTTGTCTACTATAAAATATTAAAAATTCTAAGACGCACATATTACCATTTCGGTTTTATAGCCAAAAACCTTTTTCCGCGCCTTTTACTCTAACAAAAGAAGTTTGCTGGTTGTGTATCTTATTTCCAGGATTGAACCAGGAAATAGCAACTGGTGCGCTGGAATGGTACATGTGTCAACTATAAAATATCAAAAATCCTTTGACGCACATATAACCATTTCAGTTTTATGGCCAAAGACTTTTTTCGCGCCTTTTACTCCAACAAAAAAAGTTTGCTGGTTGTGTATCTTATTTCCAGGACCGAACCAGGAAATAGCAACTGGTGCGCTGGAATAGGACATGTGTCAACTATAAAATATCAAAAGTCTTTAGACGCACATATTACCATTTCAGTTTTATGGCCAAAGACTTTTTTCGCGCCTTTTACTCTAATAGAAAGAGTTTGCTGGGTGTGTGTCTCATTCCCAGGACCGAACCAGGAAATAGCAACTGGTGCGCTGGAATACGACATGTGTCCACTATAAAATATTAAAAATTCTAAGACGCACATATAACCATTTCAGTTTTATGGCCAAAGACTTTTTTCGCGCCTTTTACTCCAACAAAAAAAGTTTGCTGGTTGTGTATCTTATTTCCAGGACCGAACCAGGAAATAGCAACTGGTGCGCTGGAATAGGACATGTGTCAACTATAAAATATCAAAAGTCTTTAGACGCACATATTACCATTTCAGTTTTATGGCCAAAGACTTTTTTCGCGCCTTTTACTCTAATAGAAAGAGTTTGCTGGGTGTGTGTCTCATTCCCAGGACCGAACAAGGAAATGGAAACTGGTGCGCTATAATGGTACATTTGTCTACTATAAAATATTAAAAATTCTAAGACGCACATATTACCATTTCGGTTTTATAGCCAAAAACCTTTTTCCGCGCCTTTTACTCTAACAAAAGAAGTTTGCTGGTTGTGTATCTTATTTCCAGGATTGAACCAGGAAATAGCAACTGGTGCGCTGGAATGGTACATGTGTCAACTATAAAATATCAAAAATCCTTTGACGCACATATAACCATTTCAGTTTTATGGCCAAAGACTTTTTTCGCGCCTTTTACTCCAACAAAAAAAGTTTGCTGGTTGTGTATCTTATTTCCAGGCCCGAACCAGGAAATAGCAACTGGTGCGCTGGAATAGGACATGTGTCAACTATAAAATATCAAAAGTCTTTAGACGCACATATTACCATTTCAGTTTTATGGCCAAAGACTTTTTTCGCGCCTTTTACTCTAATAGAAAGAGTTTGCTGGGTGTGTGTCTCATTCCCAGGACCGAACCAGGAAATAGCAACTGGTGCGCTAGAATGGTACATTTGTCCATTATGAAATATCAAAAATTCTAAGACGCATATGTTACCATTTCGATTTTATAGCCAAAAACATTTTTCGCGCCTTTTACCCTAACAAAAAAAGTTTGCTGGGTGTGTATCTTATTTTCAGGACAGAACCAGGAAATGACAACTGATGCGCTGGAATGGTACATATGTCAACTATAAAATATTAAAAGTCCTTAGACGCACATATTACCATTTCAGTTTTATGGCCAAAAACTTATTTGGCTGATACATATTTTTTACTAAAAAAAGTTTGTTAGGTGTGTATCTAATCCCCAGGGCCGAACCAGGAAATGGTAACTAGTGCGCTACAATGGTACATTTGTCCACTATAAAATATCAAAAATTCTAAGACGCACTTATTACCATTTCGGTTTTATAGCCAACAATTTTTTCCGCGCCTTTTACCCTAACAATAAAAGTTTGCTGGGTGTGTATCTTATTTTCAGGACCGAACCAGGAAATGTCAACTGGTGCGCTGGAATGGTACATGTGTCCACCAAAAAATATCAAAAATTCTAAGACGCACATAATACCATTTCAGTTTTATGGCGAAAAACTTATTTGGCTATAACATATTTTTTACTAAAAAAAGTTTGCTGGGTGTGTATCTAATCCCCAGGGGCGAACCAGGAAATGGCAACTGATGCGCTAGAATGGTACATGTGTCAACTATAAAATATCAAAAATTCTAAGACGCACATATTACCATTTCGGTTTTATAGCCAAAAACTTTTTTCGCGCCTTTTACCCCAACAAAAAAAGTTTGCTCGTTGTGTATCTTATTTTCAGGACCGAACCAGGAAATGGCAACTAGTGTCCTGGAATGGTAGATATGCCCACTATTTAATATCAAAAATTCTAAGACTCACATATTACCATTTAAGTTTTATAGCCAAAAACTTATTTGGCTAATACATAATTTTTCGAAAAAAAGTTTGCTGGGTGTTTATCTCATCCCCAGGGCCGAACCAGAAAATAGCAACTAGATCGCTAAAATGTTACATGTGTTTACTATAAAATATTAAAAATTCTAAGACGCACATATTACCATTTCGGTTTTATGGCCAAAGACTTTTTTCGCGCCTTTTACTCCAACAAAAAAAGTTTGCTGGTTGTGTATCTTATTTCCAGGACCGAACCAGGAAATAGCAACTGGTGCGCTGGAATAGGACATGTGTCAACTATAAAATATCAAAAGTCTTTAGACGCACATATTACCATTTCAGTTTTATGGCCAAAGACTTTTTTCGCGCCTTTTACTCTAATAGAAAGAGTTTGCTGGGTGTGTGTCTCATTCCCAGGACCGAACAAGGAAATGGAAACTGGTGCGCTATAATGGTACATTTGTCTACTATAAAATATTAAAAATTCTAAGACGCACATATTACCATTTCGGTTTTATAGCCAAAAACCTTTTTCCGCGCCTTTTACTCTAACAAAAGAAGTTTGCTGGTTGTGTATCTTATTTCCAGGATTGAACCATGAAATAGCAACTGGTGCGCTGGAATGGTTCATGTGTCAACTATAAAATATCAAAAATCCTTTGACGCACATATTACCATTTCAGTTTTATGGCCAAAGACTTTTTTCGCGCCTTTTACTCCAACAAAAAAAGTTTGCTGGTTGTGTATCTTATTTCCAGGACCGAACCAGGAAATAGCAACTGGTGCGCTGGAATACGACATGTGTCAACTATAAAATATCAAAAGTCTTTAGACGCACATATTACCATTTCAGTTTTATGGCCAAAGACTTTTTTCGCGCCTTTTACTCTAATAGAAAGAGTTTGCTGGGTGTGTGTCTCATTCCCAGGACCGAACAAGGAAATGGCAACTGGTGCGCTAGAATGGTACATTTGTCCACTATAAAATATTAAAAAATTCTAAGACGCACATATTACCATTTCAGTTTTATAGCCAAAGACTTTTTTCGCGCCTTTTACTCTAAAGAAAAAGATTGCTGGGTGTGTATCTTATTTCCAGGACCGAACCAGGAAATGATAACTAGATCGCTAAAATGTTACATGTGTCCACTATAAAATATTAAAAATTCTAAGACGCACATATTACCATTTCGGTTTTATAGCCAAAAACCTTTTTCCGCGCCTTTTACTCTAACAAAAGAAGTTTGCTGGTTGTGTATCTTATTTCCAGGATTGAACCAGGAAATAGCAACTGGTGCGCTGGAATGGTACATGTGTCAACTATAAAATATCAAAAATCCTTTGACGCACATATAACCATTTCAGTTTTATGGCCAAAGACTTTTTTCGCGCCTTTTACTCCAACAAAAAAAGTTTGCTGGTTGTGTATCTTATTTCCAGGACCGAACCAGGAAATAGCAACTGGTGCGCTGGAATAGGACATGTGTCAACTATAAAATATCAAAAGTCTTTAGACGCACATATTACCATTTCAGTTTTATGGCCAAAGACTTTTTTCGCGCCTTTTACTCTAATAGAAAGAGTTTGCTGGGTGTGTGTCTCATTCCCAGGACCGAACAAGGAAATGGAAACTGGTGCGCTATAATGGTACATTTGTCTACTATAAAATATTAAAAATTCTAAGACGCACATATTACCATTTCGGTTTTATAGCCAAAAACTTTTTCCGCGCCTTTTACCCTAACAAAAAAAGTTTGCTGGGTGTGTATCTTATTTTCAGGACCGAACCAGGAAATGAAAACTGGTGCGCTAGAATGGTACATGTGTCAACTATAAAATATCAAAAGTCCTTAGACGCACATATTACCATTTTAGTTTTATTGCAAAAAAGTTTTTCCGCGCCTTTTACCCTAACAAAAAGAGTTTGCTGGGAGTGTATCTCATCCCCAGGACTGAACCAGGAAATGGCAATTGGTGCGCTTAAATGGTACATGTGTCAACTATAAAATGTCAAAAGTCTTTAGACGCACATATTACCATTTTAGTTTTATGGCCAAAAACTTATTTGACAAATACATAATTTTTTACTAAAAAAAGTTTGCTTGATGTGTATCTCATCCCCAGGGCCGAACCAGGAAATAGCAACTGCTTCGCTGGAATGGTACATGTGTCAACTATAAAATATAAAAAATTCTAAGACGCACATAGTACCATTTCGGTTTTATAGCCAAAAACTTTTTCCGCGCCCTTTTACCCTAACAAAAAAAGTTTGCTGGGTGTGTATCTTATTTTCAGGACCGAACCAGGAAATGACAACTAGTGCGCTGGAATGGTACATGTGTCCACTAAAAAATATCAAAAATTCTAAGACGCACATATTACCATTTCAGTTTTATGGCCAAAAACTTATTTGGCTAATACATATATTTTACTAAAAAAAGTTTGCTAGGTGTGTATCTCATCCCAAGGGCCGAACCAGCAAATGACAACTGTTGCGCTGGATTGGTACATGTGTCTATTATAAAATATTAAAAAATCTAAGACGCACATATTACCATTTCACTTTTATGGCCAAAAACTTTTTTCGCGCCTTTACTCTAACAAAAAAAGTTTGCTGGGTGTGTATCTTTTTTGCAGGACCGAACCAGGAAATGGCAACTGTTGCGCTGGAATGGTGCATGTGTATACTATAAAATGTAAAAAATCCTTAGACGCACATATTACCATTTCAGTTTTATAGCCAAAAACTTATTTGACTTATACATAATTTTTCACTAAAAAAAAGTTTGCTGGGTGTGTATCTCATCCCAGGGCCGAACCAGAATATAGCAAGTAGTGCACTGGAATGGTGCATGTGTCAACTATAAAATATCAAAAATCCTTAGACACACATATAATCATTTCGGTTTTATAGCCACAAACTTTTTTCGCGCCTTTTACCCTAACAAAAAAAGTTTGCTGGGTGTGTATCTTATTTTCAGGACAGAACCAGGAAAAGAAAACTGATGCGCTGGAATGGTACATGTGTCAACTATAAAATATTAAAAGTTCTTAGACGCACATATTACCATTTCAGTTTTATGGCCAAAAACTTATTTGGCTGATACATATTTTTTACTAAAAAAAGTTTGTTAGGTGTGTATCTAATACCCAGGGCCGAACCAGGAAATATCAACTAGTGCGCTAGAATGGTACATTTGTCCACTATAAAATATCAAAAATTCTAAGACGCACATATTACCATTTCGGTTTTATAGCCAACAATTTTTTCCGCGCCTTTTACCCTAACAAAAAAAGTTTGCTGGGTGTGTATCTTATTTTCAGGACCGAACCAGGAAATGACAACTGGTGCGCTAGAATGGTACATGTGTCAACTATAAAATATCAAAAGTCCTTAGACGCACATATTACCATTTTAGTTTTATAGCAAAAAAGTTTTTCCGCGCCTTTTACCCTAACAAAAAGAGTTTGCTGGGAGTGTATCTCATCCCCAGGACTGAACCAGGAAATGGCAACTGGTGCGCTTGAATGGTACATGTGTCAACTATAAAATGTCAAAAGTCTTTAGACGCACATATTACCATTTTAGTTTTATGGCCAAAAACTTATTTGGCTAATACATATTTTTTACTAAAAAAAGTTTGCTTGATGTGTATCTAATCCCCAGGGCCGAACCAGGAAATGGTAACTGGTGAGCTTGAATGGTACATTTGTCCACTATAAAATATTAAAAAATCTAAGACGCACATATTACCATTTCACTTTTATGGCCAAAAACTTTTTTCGCGCCTTTACTCTAACAAAAAAAGTTTGCTGGGTGTGTATCTTTTTTCCAGGACCGAACCAGGAAATGGCAACTGTTGCGCTGGAATGGTACATGTGTCAACTATAAAATATAAAAAATCCTTAGACGTACATATTACCATTTCAGTTTTATAGCCAAAAACTTATTTGGCTAATACATATATTTTACTAAAAAAAGTTTGCTAGGTGTGTATCTCATCCCAAGGGCCGAACCAGCAAATGACAACTGTTGCGCTGGAATGGTGCATGTGTATACTATAAAATATCAAAAATCCCTAAACGCACATATTACCATTTCAGTTTTATAGCCAAAAACTTATTTGACAAATACATAATTTTATACTAAAAAAAGTTTGCTGGGTGTGTATCTTATTTTCAGGACCGAACCAGGAAATGTCAACTGGTGCGCTGGAATGGTACATGTGTCAACTATAAAATATAAAAAATTCTAAGACGCACATATTACCATTTCGGTTTTATAGCCAAAAACTTTTTCCGCGCCCTTTTACCCTAACAAAAAAAGTTTGCTGGGTGTGTATCTTATTTTCAGGACCGAACCAGGAAATGACAACTAGTGCGCTGGAATGGTACATGTGTCCACTAAAAAATATCAAAAATTCTAAGACGCACATATTACCATTTCAGTTTTATGGCCAAAAACTTATTTGGCTAATACATATATTTTACTAAAAAAAGTTTGCTAGGTGTGTATCTCATCCCAAGGGCCGAACCAGCAAATGACAACTGTTGCGCTGGATTGGTACATGTGTCTATTATAAAATATTAAAAAATCTAAGACGCACATATTACCATTTCACTTTTATGGCCAAAAACTTTTTTCGCGCCTTTACTCTAACAAAAAAAGTTTGCTGGGTGTGTATCTTTTTTCCAGGACCGAACCACGAAATGGCAACTGTTGCGCTGGAATGGTGCATGTGTATACTATAAAATGTAAAAAATCCTTAGACGCACATATTACCATTTCAGTTTTATAGCCAAAAACTTATTTGACTTATACATAATTTTTCACTAAAAAAAAGGTTGCTGGGTGTGTATCTCATCCCAGGGCCGAACCAGAATATAGCAAGTAGTGCATTGGAATGGTACATGTGTCAACTATAAAATATCAAAAATCCTTAGACACACATATAATCATTTCGGTTTTATAGCCACAAACTTTTTTCGCGCCTTTTACCCTAACAAAAAAAGTTTGCTGGGTGTGTATCTTATTTTCAGGACAGAACCAGGAAAAGAAAACTGATGCGCTGGAATGGTACATGTGTCAACTATAAAATATTAAAAGTCCTTAGGCGCACATATTACCATTTCAGTTTTATGGCCAAAAACTTATTTGGCTGATACATATTTTTTACTAAAAAAAGTTTGTTAGGTGTGTATCTAATCCCCAGGGCCGAACCAGGAAATGGCAACTGGTGCGCTAGAATGGTACATTTGTCCACTATAAAATATCAAAAATTCTAAGACGCACATATTACCATTTCGGTTTTATAGCCAACAATTTTTTCCGCGCCTTTTACCCTAACAATAAAAGTTTGCTGGGTAAGTATCTTATTTTCAGGACCGAACCAGGAAATGTCAACTGGTGCGCTGGAATGGTACATGTGTCCACTAAAAAATATCAAAAATTCTAAGACGCACATATTACCATTTCAGTTTTATGGCGAAAAACTTATCAGGCTATAACATATTTTTTACTAAAAAAAAGGTTGCTAGGTGTGTATCTAATCCACAGGGCCGAACCAGGAAATGGCAACTGATGCGCTAGAATGGTACATGTGTAAACTATAAAAAGTCAAAAATTCTAAGACGCACATATTATCATTTCACTTTTATGGCCAAAAACTTATTTGACTAATACATAATTTTTCACTAAAAAAAGTTTGCTGGGTGGGTATCTCATCCCCAGGGCCGAACCAGGAAATGGCAACTGGTGCGCTGGAATGGTACATGTGTCAACTATAAAATATTAAAAGTCCTTAGACGCACATATTGTAATTTCAATTTTATGGCCAAAAACGTTTTTCGCGCCTTTTACTCTAACAAAAAGAGTTTGCTGGGAGTGTATCTCATCCCCAGAACCGAACCAGGAAATGGCAACTGGTGCGCTGGAATGGTACATGTGTCAACTATAAAATATTAAAAGTCCTTAGACGAACATATTATAATTTAAATTTTATGGCCAAAAACGTTTTTCGCGCCTTTACTCTAACAAAAAAAGTTTGCTTGGTGTGTATCTCATCCCCAGGGCCGAACCAGAAAATAGCAACTAGATTGCTAAAATGTTACATGTGTCCACTATAAAATATTAAAAACTGTAAGACGCACATATTACCATTTCGGTTTTATAGCCAAAAACTTTTTCCGTGCCTTTTACCCTAACAAAAAAAGTTTGCTGAGTGTGTATCTTATTTTCAGGACCGAACCAGGAAATGACAACTGGTGCGCTAGAATGGTACATGTGCCAACTATAAAATATCAAAAGTCCCTAGACGCACATATTACCATTTCAGTTTTATGGCCAAAAACTTATTTGCTAATACATATTTTTTACTAAAAAAAGGTTGCTAGGTGTGTATCTAATCCCCAGGGCCGAACCAGGAAATGGCAACTGAAGCGCTAGATTGGTACATTTGTCCACTATAAAATATCAAAAATTCTAAGACGCACATATTACTATTTCGGTTTTATAGCCAAAAACTTTTTCCGCGCCTTTTACCCCAACAAAAAAAGTTTGCTCGTTGTGTATCTTATTTTCAGGACCGAACCAGGAAATGGCAACTAGTGTCCTGGAATGGTAGATATGCCCACTATTAAATATCAAAACTTCTAAGACGCATATATTACCATTTAAGTTTTATAGCCAAAAACTTATTTGGCTAATACATAATTTTTCGAAAAAAAGTTTGCTGGGTGTTTATCTCATCCCCAGGGCCGAACCAGAAAATAGCAACTAGATCGCTAAAATGTTACATGTGTTCACTATAAAATATTAAAAGTTCTAAGACGCACATATTACCATTTCAGTCTTATGGCCAAAGACTTTTTTCGCGCCTTTTACTCTAAAGAAAAAGATTGCTGGGTGTGTATCTTATTTACAGGACCGAAAAAAGACTTTTCGCGCCTTTTACTCTAAAAAAAAATATTGCTGGGTGCGTATCTTAATTCCAGGACCGAACCAGGAAATGATAACTAGATCGCTAAAATGTTACATGTGTCCACTATAAAATATTAAAAATTCTAAGACGCACATATTACCATTTCACTTTTATGGCCAAAAACTTATTTGACTAATACATAATTTTTCACTAAAAAAAGTTTGCTGGGTGTGTATCTCATCCCCAGGGCCGAACCAGGAAATGGCAACTGGTGCGCTGGAATGGTACATGTGTCAACTATAAAATATTAAAAGTCCTTAGACGCACATATTGTAATTTCAATTTTATGGCCAAAAACGTTTTTCGCGCCTTTTACTCTAACAAAAAGAGTTTACTGGGAGTGTATCTCATCCCCAGAACCGAACCAGGAAATGGCAACTAGTGCGCTGGAATGGTACATGTGTCAACTATAAAATATTAAAAGTCCTTAGACGCACATATTATAATTTAAATTTAATGGCCAAAAACGTTTTTCGCGCCTTTACTCTAACAAACAAAGTTTGCTTGGTGTGTATCTCATCCCCAGGGCCGAACCAGAAAATAGCAACTAGATTGCTAAAATGTTACATGTGTCCACTATAAAATATTAAAAACTGTAAGACGCACATATTACCATTTCGGTTTTATAGCCAAAAACTTTTTCCGTGCCTTTTACCCTAACAAAAAAAGTTTGCTGAGTGTGTATCTTATTTTCAGGACCGAACCAGGAAATGACAACTGGTGCGCTAGAATGGTACATGTGCCAACTATAAAATATCAAAAGTCCCTAGACGCACATATTACCATTTCAGTTTTATGGCCAAAGACTTTTTTCGCGCCTTTTACTCTAAAGAAAAAGATTGCTGGGTGTGTATCTTATTTCCAGGACCGAACCAGGAAATGATAACTAGATCGCTAAAATGTTACATGTGTCCACTATAAAATATTAAAAATTCTAAGACGCACATATTACCATTTCGGTTTTATAGCCAAAAACCTTTTTCCGCGCCTTTTACTCTAACAAAAGAAGTTTGCTGGTTGTGTATCTTATTTCCAGGATTAAACCAGGAAATAGCAACTGGTGCGCTGGAATGGTACATGTGTCAACTATAAAATATCAAAAATCCTTTGACGCACATATTACCATTTCAGTTTTATGGCCAAAGACTTTTTTCACGCCTTTTACTCCAACAAAAAAAGTTTGCTGGTTGTGTATCTTATTTCCAGGACCGAACCAGGAAATAGCAACTGGTGCGCTGGAATAGGACATGTGTCAACTATAAAATATCAAAAGTCTTTAGACGCACATATTACCATTTCAGTTTTATGGCCAAAGACTTTTTTCGCGCCTTTTACTCTAATAGAAAGAGTTTGCTGGGTGTGTGTCTCATTCCCAGGACCGAACTAGGAAATGGCAACTAGTGCGCTAGAATGGTACATTTGTCCACTATAAAATATTAAAAATTCTAAGACGCACATATTACCATTTCAGTTTTATAGCCAAAAACTTTTTCCGCGCCTTTTACCCTAACAAAAAAAGTTTGCTGGGTGTGTATCTTATTTTCAAGACCGAACCAGGAAATGACAACTGGTGCGCTAAAATGGTACATGTGTCAACTATAAAATATCAAAAATTCTAAGACGCACATATTACCATTTCGGTTTTATAGCCAACAATTTTTTCCGCGCCTTTTACCCTAACAATAAAAGTTTGCTGGGTAAGTATCTTATTTTCAGGACCGAACCAGGAAATGTCAACTGGTGCGCTGGAATGGTACATGTGTCCACTAAAAAATATCAAAAATTCTAAGACGCACATATTACCATTTCAGTTTTATGGCGAAAAACTTATCAGGCTATAACATATTTTTTACTAAAAAAAAGGTTGCTAGGTGTGTATCTAATCCACAGGGCCGAACCAGGAAATGGCAACTGATGCGCTAGAATGGTACATGTGTAAACTATAAAAAGTCAAAAATTCTAAGACGCACATATTATCATTTCACTTTTATGGCCAAAAACTTATTTGACTAATACATAATTTTTCACTAAAAAAAGTTTGCTGGGTGGGTATCTCATCCCCAGGGCCGAACCAGGAAATGGCAACTGGTGCGCTGGAATGGTACATGTGTCAACTATAAAATATTAAAAGTCCTTAGACGCACATATTGTAATTTCAATTTTATGGCCAAAAACGTTTTTCGCGCCTTTTACTCTAACAAAAAGAGTTTGCTGGGAGTGTATCTCATCCCCAGAACCGAACCAGGAAATGGCAACTGGTGCGCTGGAATGGTACATGTGTCAACTATAAAATATTAAAAGTCCTTAGACGAACATATTATAATTTAAATTTTATGGCCAAAAACGTTTTTCGCGCCTTTACTCTAACAAAAAAAGTTTGCTTGGTGTGTATCTCATCCCCAGGGCCGAACCAGAAAATAGCAACTAGATTGCTAAAATGTTACATGTGTCCACTATAAAATATTAAAAACTGTAAGACGCACATATTACCATTTCGGTTTTATAGCCAAAAACTTTTTCCGTGCCTTTTACCCTAACAAAAAAAGTTTGCTGAGTGT
Source organism: Epicampocera succincta (assembly GCA_932526305.1). Classification (NCBI taxonomy): domain Eukaryota; kingdom Metazoa; phylum Arthropoda; class Insecta; order Diptera; family Tachinidae; genus Epicampocera; species Epicampocera succincta. Next base: position 752,878 of record CAKOAZ010000002.1, on the reverse strand, counting down.
GTATCTTATTTTCAGGACCGAACCAGGAAATGACAACTGGTGCGCTAGAATGGTACATGTGCCAACTATAAAATATCAAAAGTCCCTAGACGCACATATTACCATTTCAGTTTTATGGCCAAAAACTTATTTGCTAATACATATTTTTTACTAAAAAAAGGTTGCTAGGTGTGTATCTAATCCCCAGGGCCGAACCAGGAAATGGCAACTGAAGCGCTAGATTGGTACATTTGTCCACTATAAAATATCAAAAATTCTAAGACGCACATATTACTATTTCGGTTTTATAGCCAAAAACTTTTTCCGCGCCTTTTACCCCAACAAAAAAAGTTTGCTCGTTGTGTATCTTATTTTCAGGACCGAACCAGGAAATGGCAACTAGTGTCCTGGAATGGTAGATATGCCCACTATTAAATATCAAAACTTCTAAGACGCATATATTACCATTTAAGTTTTATAGCCAAAAACTTATTTGGCTAATACATAATTTTTCGAAAAAAAGTTTGCTGGGTGTTTATCTCATCCCCAGGGCCGAACCAGAAAATAGCAACTAGATCGCTAAAATGTTACATGTGTTCACTATAAAATATTAAAAGTTCTAAGACGCACATATTACCATTTCAGTCTTATGGCCAAAGACTTTTTTCGCGCCTTTTACTCTAAAGAAAAAGATTGCTGGGTGTGTATCTTATTTACAGGACCGAAAAAAGACTTTTCGCGCCTTTTACTCTAAAAAAAAATATTGCTGGGTGCGTATCTTAATTCCAGGACCGAACCAGGAAATGATAACTAGATCGCTAAAATGTTACATGTGTCCACTATAAAATATTAAAAATTCTAAGACGCACATATTACCATTTCACTTTTATGGCCAAAAACTTATTTGACTAATACATAATTTTTCACTAAAAAAAGTTTGCTGGGTGTGTATCTCATCCCCAGGGCCGAACCAGGAAATGGCAACTGGTGCGCTGGAATGGTACATGTGTCAACTATAAAATATTAAAAGTCCTTAGACGCACATATTGTAATTTCAATTTTATGGCCAAAAACGTTTTTCGCGCCTTTTACTCTAACAAAAAGAGTTTACTGGGAGTGTATCTCATCCCCAGAACCGAACCAGGAAATGGCAACTAGTGCGCTGGAATGGTACATGTGTCAACTATAAAATATTAAAAGTCCTTAGACGCACATATTATAATTTAAATTTAATGGCCAAAAACGTTTTTCGCGCCTTTACTCTAACAAACAAAGTTTGCTTGGTGTGTATCTCATCCCCAGGGCCGAACCAGAAAATAGCAACTAGATTGCTAAAATGTTACATGTGTCCACTATAAAATATTAAAAACTGTAAGACGCACATATTACCATTTCGGTTTTATAGCCAAAAACTTTTTCCGTGCCTTTTACCCTAACAAAAAAAGTTTGCTGAGTGTGTATCTTATTTTCAGGACCGAACCAGGAAATGACAACTGGTGCGCTAGAATGGTACATGTGCCAACTATAAAATATCAAAAGTCCCTAGACGCACATATTACCATTTCAGTTTTATGGCCAAAGACTTTTTTCGCGCCTTTTACTCTAAAGAAAAAGATTGCTGGGTGTGTATCTTATTTCCAGGACCGAACCAGGAAATGATAACTAGATCGCTAAAATGTTACATGTGTCCACTATAAAATATTAAAAATTCTAAGACGCACATATTACCATTTCGGTTTTATAGCCAAAAACCTTTTTCCGCGCCTTTTACTCTAACAAAAGAAGTTTGCTGGTTGTGTATCTTATTTCCAGGATTAAACCAGGAAATAGCAACTGGTGCGCTGGAATGGTACATGTGTCAACTATAAAATATCAAAAATCCTTTGACGCACATATTACCATTTCAGTTTTATGGCCAAAGACTTTTTTCACGCCTTTTACTCCAACAAAAAAAGTTTGCTGGTTGTGTATCTTATTTCCAGGACCGAACCAGGAAATAGCAACTGGTGCGCTGGAATAGGACATGTGTCAACTATAAAATATCAAAAGTCTTTAGACGCACATATTACCATTTCAGTTTTATGGCCAAAGACTTTTTTCGCGCCTTTTACTCTAATAGAAAGAGTTTGCTGGGTGTGTGTCTCATTCCCAGGACCGAACTAGGAAATGGCAACTAGTGCGCTAGAATGGTACATTTGTCCACTATAAAATATTAAAAATTCTAAGACGCACATATTACCATTTCAGTTTTATAGCCAAAAACTTTTTCCGCGCCTTTTACCCTAACAAAAAAAGTTTGCTGGGTGTGTATCTTATTTTCAAGACCGAACCAGGAAATGACAACTGGTGCGCTAAAATGGTACATGTGTCAACTATAAAATCTCAAAAGTCCTTAGACGCACATATTACCATTTCAGTTTTATAGCCAAAAACTTTTTCCGCGCCTTTTACCCTAACAAAAAAAGTTTGCTGGGTGTGTATCTTATTTTCAGGACCGAACCAAGAAATGACAACTAGTGTCCTGGAATGGTAGATGTTTCCACTAATTAATATTAAAAATTCTAAGACGCACATATTACCATTTCACTTTTATGGCCAAAAACTTTTTTCGCGCCTTTACTCTAACAAAAAAACTTTCCTGGGTGTGTATCCTTTTTCCAGGACCGAACCAGGAAATGGCAACTGGTGCGCTGGAATGGTACATGTGTCAACTATAAAATGTCAACAATTCTAAGACGCACATATTACCATTTCAGTTTTATGGCTACAGACTTTTTTCGCGCCTTTTACTCTAACAAAAAGAGTTTGCTAGGTGTGTATCTCATTCCCAGGACCGAACAAGGAAATGGCAACTGGTGCGCTAGAATGGTACATTTGTCTACTATAAAATATTAAAAATTCTAAGACGCACATATTACCATTTCGGTTTTATAGCCAAAAACTTTTTCCGCGCCTTTTACCCTAACAAAAAAAGTTTGCTGGGTGTGTATCTTATTTTCAGGACCGAACCAAGAAATGACAACTGGTGCGCTAGAATGGTACATGTGTCAACTATAAAATATCAAAAGTCCTTAGACGCACATATTACCATTTTAGTTTTATAGCAAAAAACTTTTTCCGCGCCTTTTACCCTAACAAAAAAAGTTTGCTGGGTGTGTATCTTATTTTCAGGACCGAACCAGGAAATGACAACTAGTGTCCTGGAATGGTAGATGTGTCCACTATTAAATATCAAAAATTCTAAGACGCACATGTTACCATTTAAGTTTTATAGCCAAAAATTTATTTGGCTAATACATAATTTTTCGAAAAAAAGTTTTCTGGGTGTGTATCTCATCCCCAGGGCCGAAGCAGCAAATGACAACTGGTGCGCTGGATTGGTACATGTGTCTATTATAAAATAATAAAAATTCTAAGACGCACATGTTACCATTTCACTTTTTTGGCCAAAAACTTTTTCCGCGCCTTTTACTCTAACAAAAAAAGTTTGCTGGTTGTGTATCTTATTTCCAGGGCCGAACCAGACAATAGCAACTAGATCGCTAAAATGTTACATGTGTTCACTATAAAATATTAAAAATTCTAAGACGCACATATTACCATTTCAGTTTTATGGCCAAAGACTTTTTTCGCGCCTTTTACTCTAAAAAAAAATATTGCTGGGTGCGTATCTTAATTCCAGGACCGAACCAGGAAATGATAACTAGATCGCTAAATTTTTCCTTGTGTCCACTATAAAATATTAAAAATTCTAAGACGCACATATTACCATTTCGGTTTTATAGCAAAAAACTTTTTCCCCACCTTTTACTCTAACAAAAAGAGTTTGCTGGGTGTGTATCTCATTCCCAGGACCGAACCAGGAAATGGCAACTGGTGCGCTGGAATGGTACATGTGTCAACTATAAAATATTAAAAGTCCTTAGACGCACATATTGTAATTTCAATTTTATGGCCAAAAACGTTTTTCGCGCCTTTTACTCTAACAAAAAGAGTTTACTGGGAGTGTATCTCATCCCCAGAACCGAACCAGGAAATGGCAACTAGTGCGCTGGAATGGTACATGTGTCAACTATAAAATATTAAAAGTCCTTAGACGCACATATTATAATTTAAATTTAATGGCCAAAAACGTTTTTCGCGCCTTTACTCTAACAAACAAAGTTTGCTTGGTGTGTATCTCATCCCCAGGGCCGAACCAGAAAATAGCAACTAGATTGCTAAAATGTTACATGTGTCCACTATAAAATATTAAAAACTGTAAGACGCACATATTACCATTTCGGTTTTATAGCCAAAAACTTTTTCCGTGCCTTTTACCCTAACAAAAAAAGTTTGCTGAGTGTGTATCTTATTTTCAGGACCGAACCAGGAAATGGCAACTGGTGCGCTAGAATGGTACATGTGCCAACTATAAAATATCAAAAGTCCCTAGACGCACATATTACCATTTCAGTTTTATGGCCAAAGACTTTTTTCGCGCCTTTTACTCTAAAGAAAAAGATTGCTGGGTGTGTATCTTATTTCCAGGACCGAACCAGGAAATGATAACTAGATCGCTAAAATGTTACATGTGTCTACTATAAAATATTAAAAATTCTAAGACGCACATATTACCATTTCGGTTTTATAGCCAAAAACCTTTTTCCGCGCCTTTTACTCTAACAAAAGAAGTTTGCTGGTTGTGTATCTTATTTCCAGGATTGAACCAGGAAATAGCAACTGGTGCGCTGGAATGGTACATGTGTCAACTATAAAATATCAAAAATCCTTTGACGCACATATTACCATTTCAGTTTTATGGCCAAAGACTTTTTTCACGCCTTTTACTCCAACAAAAAAAGTTTGCTGGTTGTGTATCTTATTTCCAGGACCGAACCAGGAAATAGCAACTGGTGCGCTGGAATAGGACATGTGTCAACTTCAAAATATCAAAAGTCTTTAGACGCACATATTACCATTTCAGTTTTATGGCCAAAGACTTTTTTCGCGCCTTTTACTCTAATAGAAAGAGTTTGCTGGGTGTGTGTCTCATTCCCAGGACCGAACTAGGAAATGGCAACTAGTGCGCTAGAATGGTACATTTGTCCACTATAAAATATTAAAAATTCTAAGACGCACATATTACCATTTCAGTTTTATAGCCAAAAACTTTTTCCGCGCCTTTTACCCTAACAAAAAAAGTTTGCTGGGTGTGTATCTTATTTTCAAGACCGAACCAGGAAATGACAACTGGTGCGCTAAAATGGTACATGTGTCAACTATAAAATCTCAAAAGTCCTTAGACGCACATATTACCATTTCAGTTTTATAGCCAAAAACTTTTTCCGCGCCTTTTACCCTAACAAAAAAAGTTTGCTGGGTGTGTATCTTATTTTCAGGACCGAACCAAGAAATGACAACTAGTGTCCTGGAATGGTAGATGTTTCCACTAATTAATATTAAAAATTCTAAGACGCACATATTACCATTTCACTTTTATGGCCAAAAACTTTTTTCGCGCCTTTACTCTAACAAAAAAACTTTCCTGGGTGTGTATCCTTTTTCCAGGACCGAACCAGGAAATGGCAACTGGTGCGCTGGAATGGTACATGTGTCAACTATAAAATGTCAACAATTCTAAGACGCACATATTACCATTTCAGTTTTATGGCTACAGACTTTTTTCGCGCCTTTTACTCTAACAAAAAGAGTTTGCTAGGTGTGTATCTCATTCCCAGGACCGAACAAGGAAATGGCAACTGGTGCGCTAGAATGGTACATTTGTCTACTATAAAATATTAAAAATTCTAAGACGCACATATTACCATTTCGGTTTTATAGCCAAAAACTTTTTCCGCGCCTTTTACCCTAACAAAAAAAGTTTGCTGGGTGTGTATCTTATTTTCAGGACCGAACCAAGAAATGACAACTGGTGCGCTAGAATGGTACATGTGTCAACTATAAAATATCAAAAGTCCTTAGACGCACATATTACCATTTTAGTTTTATAGCAAAAAACTTTTTCCGCGCCTTTTACCCTAACAAAAAAAGTTTGCTGGGTGTGTATCTTATTTTCAGGACCGAACCAGGAAATGACAACTAGTGTCCTGGAATGGTAGATGTGTCCACTATTAAATATCAAAAATTCTAAGACGCACATGTTACCATTTAAGTTTTATAGCCAAAAATTTATTTGGCTAATACATAATTTTTCGAAAAAAAGTTTTCTGGGTGTGTATCTCATCCCCAGGGCCGAAGCAGCAAATGACAACTGGTGCGCTGGATTGGTACATGTGTCTATTATAAAATAATAAAAATTCTAAGACGCACATGTTACCATTTCACTTTTTTGGCCAAAAACTTTTTCCGCGCCTTTTACTCTAACAAAAAAAGTTTGCTGGTTGTGTATCTTATTTCCAGGGCCGAACCAGACAATAGCAACTAGATCGCTAAAATGTTACATGTGTTCACTATAAAATATTAAAAATTCTAAGACGCACATATTACCATTTCAGTTTTATGGCCAAAGACTTTTTTCGCGCCTTTTACTCTAAAAAAAAATATTGCTGGGTGCGTATCTTAATTCCAGGACCGAACCAGGAAATGATAACTAGATCGCTAAATTTTTCCTTGTGTCCACTATAAAATATTAAAAATTCTAAGACGCACATATTACCATTTCGGTTTTATAGCAAAAAACTTTTTCCCCACCTTTTACTCTAACAAAAAGAGTTTGCTGGGTGTGTATCTCATTCCCAGGACCGAACCAGGAAATGGCAACTGGTGCGCTAGAATGGTACATTTGTCCACTATAAAATATTAAAAATTCTAAGACGCACATATTACCATTTCAGTTTTATAGCCAAAAACTTTTTCCGCGCCTTTTACCCTAACAAAAAAAGTTTGCTGGGTGTGTATCTTATTTTCAGGACCGAACCAGGAAATGACAACTGGTGCGCTAAAATGGTACATGTGTCAACTATAAAATATCAAAAGTCCTTAGACGCACATTTTACCATTTCAGTTTTATAGCCAAAAACTTTTTCCGCGCCTTTTACCCTAACAAAAAAAGTTTGCTGGGTGTGTATCTTATTTTCAGGACCGAACCAGGAAATTACAACTAGTGTCCTGGAATGGTAGATGTTTCCACTAATAAATATTAAAAATTCTAAGACGCACATATAACCATTTAAGTCTTATAGCCAAAAACTTATTTGGCTAATACATAATTTTTCGAAAAAAAGTTTGCTGGGTGTGTATCTCATCCCCAGGGCCGAACCAGCAAATGACAACTGGTGCGCTGGATTGGTACATGTGTCTATTATAAAATAATAAAAATTCTAAGACGCACATATTACGATTTCAGTTTTATGGCCAAAGACTTTTTTCGCGCCTTTACTCTAACAAAAAAACTTTCCTGGGTGTGTATCCTTTTTCCAGGACCGAACCAGGAAATGACAACTGGTGCGCTAGAATGGTACATGTGTCAACTATAAAATATCAAAAGTCCTTAGACGCACATATTACCATTTCAGTTTTATAGCCAAAAACTTTTTCCGCGCCTTTTACCCTAACAAAAAAAGTTTGCTAGGTGTGTAACTTATTTTCAGGACCGAACCAGGAAATGACAACTAGTGTCCTGGAATGGTAGATGTTTTCACTAATAAATATTAAAAATTCTAAGACGCACATATTACCATTTCACTTTTATGGCCAAAAACTTTTTTCGCGCCTTTACTCTAACAAAAAAACTTTCCTGGGTGTGTATCCTTTTTCCAGGACCGAACCAGGAAATGACAACTGGTGCGCTAGAATGGTACATGTGTAAACTATAAAATGTCAAAAATTCTAAGACGCACATATTTCCATTTCAGTTTTTTGGCCAAAAACTTTTTCCGCGCCTTTTACTCTAACAAAAAGAGATTGCTGGGTGTGTATCTCATTCCCAAGACCGAACCAGGAAATGACAACTAGTGTCCTGGAATGGTAGATGTGTCCACTATTAAATATCAAAAATTCTAAGACGCACATGTTACCATTTAAGTTTTATAGCCAAAAATTTATTAGGCTAATACATAATTTTTCGAAAAAAAGTTTTCTGGGTGTGTATCTCATCCCCAGGGCCGAAGCAGCAAATGACAACTGGTGCGCTGGATTGGTACATGTGTCTATTATAAAATAATAAAAATTCTAAGACGCACATGTTGCCATTTCACTTTTTTGGCCAAAAACTTTTTCCGCGCCTTTTACTCTAACAAAAAAAGTGTGCTGGGTTTGTATCTTATTTTCAGGACCGAACCAGGAAATGACAACTGGTGCGCTAAAATGGTACATGTGTCAACTATAAAACATCAAAAGTCCTTAGACGCACATATTACCATTTCAGTTTTATAGCCAAAAACTTTTTCCGCGCCTTTTACCCTAACAAAAAAAGTTTGCTGGGTGTGTATCTTATTTTCAGGACCGAACCAGGAAATGACAACTAGTGTCCTGGAATGGTAGATGTTTCCACTAATAAATATTAAAAATTCTAAGACGCACATATTACCATTTAAGTCTTATAGCCAAAAACTTATTTGGGTAATACATAATTTTTCAAAAAAAAGTTTGCTGGGTGTGTATCTCATCCCCAGGGCCGAACCAGCAAATGACAACTGGTGCGCTGGATTGGTACATGTGTCTATTATAAAATAATAAAAATTCTAAGACGCACATATTACCATTTCAGTTTTATGGCCAAAGACTTTTTTCGCGCCTTTTACTCTAACAAAAAGAGTTTGCTGGGTGTGTATCTCATTCCCAGGACCGAACCAGGAAATGGCAACTGGTGCGCTAGAATGGTATTTGTCCACTATAAAATATTAAAAATTCTAAGACGCACATATTACTATTTCAGTTTTATAGCCAAAAACTTTTTCCGCGCCTTTTGCCCTAACAAAAAAAGGTTGCTGGGTGTGTATCTTATTTTCAGGACCGAACCAGGAAATGGCAACTGGTGCGCTAGAATAGTATTTGTCCACTATAAAAAAATAAAAATTCTAAGACGCACATATTACCATTTCGGTTTTATAGCCAAAAACGTTTTCCGCGCCTTTTACTCTAACAAAAAGAGTTTGCTGGGTGTGTATCTCATTCCCAGGACCGAACCAGGAAATGGCAACTGGTGCGCTAAAATGGTACATGTGTCAACTATAAAATGTTAAAAATTCTAAGACGCACATATTACCATTTCGGTTTTATAGCCAAAAACTTTTTCCGTGCCTTTTACTCTAACAAAAAGAGTTTGCTGGGTGTGTATCTCATCCCCAGAACCGAACCAGGAAATGGCAACTGGTGCGCTGGAATGGTGCATGTGTCAACTATAAAATATCAAAAATCCTTAGACGCACATATTTTAATTTTAGTTTTATGGCCTAAAACTTTTTTCGCGCCTTTATTCTAACAAAAAAACTTTGCTGGGTGTGTATCTCATCCCCAGGCCCGAACCAGCAAATAGCAACTGCTGCGCTGGAATGGTACATGTGTCAACTATAAAATATCAAAAGTACTTAGACGCACATATTACCATTTCAGTTTTATAGCCAAAAACTTTTTCCGCGCCTTTTACCCTAACAAAAAAAGTTTGCTGGGTGTGTATCTTATTTTCAGGACCGAACCAGGAAATGACAACTAGTGTCGTGGAATGGTAGATGTGTCCACTATTAAATATCAAAAATTTTAAGACGCACATGTTACCATTTAAGTTTTATAGCCAAAAATTTGCTTGGCTAATACATAATTTTTCGAAAAAAAGTTTTCTGGGTGTGTATCTCATCCCCAGGGCCGAAGCAGCAAATGACAACTGGTGCGCTGGATTGGTACATGTGTCTATTAAAAAATAATAAAAATTCTAAGACGCACATGTTACCATTTCACTTTTTTGGCCAAAAACTTTTTCCGCGCCTTTTACTCTAACAAAAAAAGTTTGCTGGTTGTGTATCTTATTTCCAGGGCCGAACCAGAAAATAGCAACTAGATCGCTAAAATGTTACATGTGTTCACTATAAAATATTAAAAATTCTAAGACGCACATATTACCATTTCAGTTTTATGGCCAAAGACTTTTTTCGCGCCTTTTACTCTAAAAAAAGATTGCTGGGTGCGTATCTTAATTCCAGGACCGAACCAGGAAATGATAACTAGATCGCTAAATTTTTCCTTGTGTCCACTATAAAATATTAAAAATTCTAAGACGCACATATTACCATTTCGGTTTTATAGCCAAAAACTTTTTCCGCGCCTTTTACTCTAACAAAAAGAGTTTGCTGGGTGTGTATCTCATTCCCAGGACCGAACCAGGAAATGGCAACTGGTGCGCTAGAATGGTACATTTGTCCACTATAAAATATTACAAATTCTAAGACGCACATATTACCATTTCAGTTTTATAGCCAAAAACTTTTTCCGTGCCTTTTACCCTAACAAAAAAAGTTTGCTGGGTCTGTATCTTATTTTCAGGACCGAACCAGGAAATGACAACTGGTGCGCTAAAATGGTACATGTGTCAACTATAAAATATCAAAAGTCCTTAGACGCACATATTACCATTTCAGTTTTATAGCCAAAAACTTTTTCCGCGCCTTTTACCCTAACAAAAAAAGTTTGCTGGGTGTGTATCTTATTTTCAGGACCGAACCAGGAAATGACAACTAGTGTCCTGGAATGGTAGATGTTTCCACTAAAAAATATTAAAAATTCTAAGACGCACATATTACTATTTAAGTCTTATAGCCAAAAACTTATTTGGCTAATACATAATTTTTCGAAAAAAAGTTTGCTGGGTGTGTATCTCATCCCCAGAGCCGAACCAGCAAATGACAACTGGTGCGCTGGATTGGTACATGTGTCTATTATAAAATAATAAAAATTCTAAGACGCACATATTACCATTTCAGTTTTATGGCCAAAGACTTTTTTCGCGCCTTTTACTTTAACAAAAAGAGTTTGCTGGGTGTGTATCTCATTCCCAGGACCAAACCAGGAAATGGCAACTGGTGCGCTAGAATGGTATTTGTCCACTTTAAAATATTAAAAATTCTAAGACGCACATATTACCATTTCAGTTTTATAGCCAAAAACTTTTTCCGCGCCTTTTGCCCTAACAAAAAAAGGTTGCTGGGTGTGTATCTTATTTTCAGGACCGAACCAGGAAATGGGAACTGGTGCGCTGGAATGGTGAATGTGTCAACTATAAAATATCAAAAATCCTTAGACGCACATATTTTATTTTCAGTTTTATGGCCTAAAACTTTTTTCGCGCCTTTATTCTAACAAAAAAACTTTGCTGGGTGTGTATCTCATCCCCAGGCCCGAACCAGGAAATAGCAACTGCTGCGCTGGAATGGTACATGTGTCAACTATAAAATGTCAAAAATTCTAAGACGCACATATTACCATTTCAGTTTTATGGCCAAAGACTTCTTTCGCGCCTTTACTCTAACAAAAAAACTTTCCTGGGTGTGTATCTTTTTTCCAGGACCGAACCAGGAAATGACAACTGGTGCGCTAAAATGGTACATGTATCAACTATAAAATATCAAAAGTCCTTAGACGCACATATTACCATTTCAGTTTTATAGCCAAAAACTTTTTCCGCGCCTTTTACTCTAACAAAAAAAGTTTGCTGGGTGTGTAACTTATTTTCAGGACCGAACCAGGAAATGACAACTAGTGTCCTGGAATGGTAGATGTTTTCACTAATAAATATTAAAAATTCTAAGACGCACATATTACCATTTCACTTTTATGGCCAAAAACTTTTTTCGCGCCTTCACTCTAACAAAAAAAATTTCCTGGGTGTGTATCCTTTTTCCAGGACCGAACCAGGAAATAGCAACTGCTGCGCTGGAATGGTACATGTGTCAACTATAAAATGTCAAAAATTCTAAGACGCACATATTACCATTTCAGTTTTATGGCCAAAGACTTCATTCGCGCCTTTACTCTAACAAAAAAACTTTCCTGGGTGTGTATCCTTTTTCCAGGACCGAACCAGGAAATGACAACTGGTGCGCTAAAATGGTACATGTGTCAACTATAAAATATCAAAAGTCCTTAGACGCACATATTACCATTTCAGTTTTATAGCCAAAAACTTTTTCCGCGCCTTTTACTCTAACAAAAAAAGTTTGCTGGGTGTGTAACTTATTTTCAGGACCGAACCAGGAAATGACAACTAGTGTCCTGGAATGGTAGATATTTTCACTAATAAATATTAAAAATTCTAAGACGTACATATTACCATTTAAGTTTTATGGCCAAAAACTTTTTTCGCGCCTTCACTCTAACAAAAAAAATTTCCTGGGTGTGTATCCTTTTTCCAGGACCGAACCAGGAAATGGCAACTGGTGCGCTGGAATGGTACATGTGTCAACTATAAAATGTCAAAAATTCTAAGACGCACATATTACCATTTCAGTTTTTTGGCCAAAAACTTTTTCCGCGCCTTTTACTCTAACAAAAAGAGTTTGCTGGGTGTGTATCTCATTCCCAAGACCGAACCAGGAAATGACGACTAGTGTCCTGGAATGGTAGATGTGTCCACTATTAAATATCAAAAATTCTAAGACGCACATGTTACCATTTAAGTTTTATAGCCAAAAATTTATTTGGCTAATACATAATTTTTCGAAAAAAAGTTTTCTGGGTGTGTATCTCATCCCCAGGGCCGAAGCAGCAAATGACAACTGGTGCACTGGATTGGTACATGTGTCTATTATAAAATAATAAAAATTCTAACACGCACATGTTGCCATTTGACTTTTTTGGCCAAAAACTTTTTCCGCGCCTTTTACTCTAACAAAAAAAGTTTGCTGGTTGTGTATCTTATTTCCAGGGCCGAACCAGAAAATAGCAACTAGATCGCTAAAATGTTACATGTGTTCACTATAAAATATTAAAAATTTTAAGACGCACATATTACCATTTCGGTTTTATAGCCAAAAACTTTTTCCGCGCCTTTTACTCTAACAAAAAAAGTTTGCTGGTTGTGTATCTTTTTTTTCAGGATTAAACCAGGAAATGACGCTAGTGTCCTGGAATGGTAGATGTTTCCACTATTAAATATCAAAAATTCTAAGACGCACATGTTACCATTTAAGTTTTATAGCCAAAAATTTATTTGGCTAGTACATAATTTTTCGAAAAAAAGTTTTCTGGGTGTGTATCTCATCCCCAGGGCCGAAGCAGCAAATGACAACTGGTGCGCTGGATTGGTACATGTGTCTATTATTAAATAATAAAAATTCTAAGACGCACATGTTACCATTTCACTTTTTTGGCCAAAAACTTTTTCCCCGCCTTTTACTCTAACAAAAAAAGTTTGCTGGGTTTGTATCTTATTTTCAGGACCGAACCAGGAAATGACAACTGGTGCGCTAAAATGGTACATGTGTCAACTATAAAATATCAAAAGTCCTTAGACGCACATATTACCATTTCAGTTTTATAGCCAAAAACTTTTTCCGCGCCTTTTACCCTAACAAAAAAAGTTTGCTGGGTGTGTATCTTATTTTCAGGACCGAACCAGGAAATGACAACTAGTGTCCTGGAATGGTAGATGTTTCCACTAATAAATATTAAAAATTCTAAGACGCACATATTACCATTTAAGTCTTATAGCCAAAAACTTATTTGGCTAATACATAATTTTTCGAAAAAAAGTTTGCTGGGTGTGTATCTCATCCCCAGGGCCGAACCAGCAAATGACAACTGGTGCGCTGGATTGGTACATGTGTCTATTATAAAATAATAAAAATTCTAAGACGTACATATTACCATTTCAGTTTTATGGCCAAAGACTTTTTTCGCGCCTTTTACTCTAACAAAAAGAGTTTGCTGGGTGTGTATCTCATTCCCAGGACCGAACCAGGAAATGGCAACTGGTGCGCTAGAATAGTATTTGTCCACTATAAAATATTAAAAATTCTAAGACGCACATATTACTATTTCAGTTTTATAACCAAAAACTTTTTCCGCGCCTTTTGCCCTAACAAAAAGAGTTTGCTGGGTGTGTATCTCATTTCCAAGACCGAACCAGGAAATGACAACTAGTGTCCTGGAATGGTAGATGTGTGCACTATTAAATATTAAAAATTCTAAGACGCACATGTTACCATTTAAGTTTTATAGCCAAAAATTTATTAGGCTAATACATAATTTTTCGAAAAAAAGTTTTCTGGGTGTGTATCTCATCCCCAGGGCCGAAGCAGCAAATGACAACTGGTGCGCTGGATTGGTACATGTGTCTATTATAAAATAATAAAAATTCTAAGACGCACATGTTGCCATTTCACTTTTTTGGCCAAAAACTTTTTCCGCGCCTTTTACTCTAACAAAAAAAGTGTGCTGGGTTTGTATCTTATTTTCAGGACCGAACCAGGAAATGACAACTGGTGCGCTAAAATGGTACATGTGTCAACTATAAAACATCAAAAGTCCTTAGACGCACATATTACCATTTCAGTTTTATAGCCAAAAACTTTTTCCGCGCCTTTTACCCTAACAAAAAAAGTTTGCTGGGTGTGTATCTTATTTTCAGGACCGAACCAGGAAAATGACAACTAGTGTCCTGGAATGGTAGATGTTTCCACTAATAAATATTAAAAATTCTAAGACGCACATATTACCATTTAAGTCTTATAGCCAAAAACTTATTTGGGTAATACATAATTTTTCGAAAAAAAGTTTGCTGGGTGTGTATCTCATCCCCAGGGCCGAACCAGCAAATGACAACTGGTGCGCTGGATTGGTACATGTGTCTATTATAAAATAATAAAAATTCTAAGACGCACATATTACCATTTCAGTTTTATGGCCAAAGACTTTTTTCGCGCCTTTTACTCTAACAAAAAAAGTTTGCTGGGTGTGTATCTCATTCCCAGGACCGAACCAGGAAATGGCAACTGGTGCGCTAGAATGGTATTTGTCCACTATAAAATATTAAAAATTCTAAGACGCACATATTACTATTTCAGTTTTATAGCCAAAAACTTTTTCCGCGCCTTTTGCCCTAACAAAAAAAGGTTGCTAGGTGTGTATCTTATTTTCAGGACCGAACCAGGAAATGGCAACTGGTGCGCTAGAATAGTATTTGTCCACTATAAAAAAATAAAAATTCTAAGACGCACATATTACCATTTCGGTTTTATAGCCAAAAACGTTTTCCGCGCCTTTTACTCTAACAAAAAGAGTTTGCTGGGTGTGTATCTCATTCCCAGGACCGAACCAGGAAATGGCAACTGGTGCGCTAAAATGGTACATGTGTCAACTATAAAATGTTAAAAATTCTAAGACGCACATATTACCATTTCGGTTTTATAGCCAAAAACTTTTTCCGTGCCTTTTACTCTAACAAAAAGAGTTTGCTGGGTGTGTATCTCATCCCCAGAACCGAACCAGGAAATGGCAACTGGTGCGCTGGAATGGTGCATGTGTCAACTATAAAATATCAAAAATCCTTAGATGCACATATTTTAATTTTAGTTTTATGGCCTAAAACTTTTTTCGCGCCTTTATTCTAACAAAAAAACTTTGCTGGGTTTGTATCTCATCCCCAGGCCCGAACCAGCAAATAGCAACTGCTGCGCTGGAATGGTACATGTGTCAACTATAAAATGTCAAAAATTCTAAGACGCACATATTACCATTTCAGTTTTATGGCCAAAAATTTTTTCGCGCCTTTACTCTAACAAAAAATTTTTCCTGGGTGTGTATCCTTTTTCCAGGACCGAACCAGGAAATGGCAACTGGTGCGCTGGAATGGTACATGTGTCAACTATAAAATGTCAACAATTCTAAAACGCACATATTACCATTTCAGTTTTATGGCCAAAGACTTCTTTCGCGCCTTTTACTCTAACAAAAAGAGTTTGCTGGGTGTGTATCTCATTCCCAGTACCGAACAAGAAAATGGCAACTGGTGCGCTAGAATGGTACATTTGTCCACTAAAAAAATATTAAAAATTCTAAGACGCACATAATACCATTTCGGTTTTATAACCAAAAATTTTTCCGCGCCTTTTACCCTAACAAAAAAAGTTTGCTGGGTGTGTATCTTATTTTCAGGACCGAACCAGGAAATGAAACTTGTGCGCTAAAATGGTACATGTATCAACTATAAAATATCAAAAGTACTTAGACGCACATATTACCATTTCAGTTTTATAGCCAAAAACTTTTTCCGCGCCTTTTACCCTAACAAAAAAAGTTTGCTGGGTGTGTATCTTATTTTCAGGACCGAACCAGTAAATGACAACTAGTGTCGTGGAATGGTAGATGTGTCCACTATTAAATATCAAAAATTTTAAGACGCACATGTTACCATTTAAGTTTTATAGCCAAAAATTTGCTTGGCTAATACATAATTTTTCGAAAAAAAGTTTTCTGGGTGTGTATCTCATCCCCAGGGCCGAAGCAGCAAATGATAACTGGTGCGCTGGATTGGTACATGTGTCTATTAAAAAATAATAAAAATTCTAAGACGCACATGTTACCATTTCACTTTTTTGGCCAAAAACTTTTTCCGCGCCTTTTACTCTAACAAAAAAAGTTTGCTGGTTGTGTATCTTATTTCCAGGGCCGAACCAGAAAATAGCAACTAGATCGCTAAAATGTTACATGTGTTCACTATAAAATATTAAAAATTCTAAGACGCACATATTACCATTTCAGTTTTATGGCCAAAGACTTTTTTCGCGCCTTTTACTCTAAAAAAAGATTGCTGGGTGCGTATCTTAATTCCAGGACCGAACCAGGAAATGATAACTAGATCGCTAAATTTTTCCTTGTGTCCACTATAAAATATTAAAAATTCTAAGACGCACATATTACCATTTCGGTTTTATAGCCCAAAACTTTTTCCGCGCCTTTTACTCTAACAAAAAGAGTTTGCTGGGTGTGTATCTCATTCCCAGGACCGAACCAGGAAATGGCAACTGGTGCGCTAGAATGGTACATTTGTCCACTATAAAATATTAAAAATTCTAAGACGCACATATTACCATTTCAGTTTTATAGCCAAAAACTTTTTCCGCGCCTTTTACCCTAACAAAAAAAGTTTGCTGGGTCTGTATCTTATTTTCAGGACCGAACCAGGAAATGACAACTGGTGCGCTAAAATGGTACATGTGTCAACTATAAAATATCAAAAGTCCTTAGACGCACATATTACCATTTCAGTTTTATAGCCAAAAATTTTTTCCGCGCCTTTTACCCTAACAAAAAAAGTTTGCTGGGTGTGTATCTTATTTTCAGGACCGAACCAGGAAATGACAACTAGTGTCCTGGAATGGTAGATGTTTCCACTAAAAAATATTAAAAATTCTAAGACGCACATATTACTATTTAAGTCTTATAGCCAAAAACTTATTTGGCTAATACATAATTTTTCGAAAAAAAGTTTGCTGGGTGTGTATCTCATCCCCAGAGCCGAACCAGCAAATGACAACTGGTGCGCTGGATTGGTACATGTGTCTATTATAAAATAATAAAAATTCTAAGACGTACATATTACCATTTCAGTTTTATGGCCAAAGACTTTTTTCGCGCCTTTTACTCTAACAAAAAGAGTTTGCTGGGTGTGTATCTCATTCCCAGGACCGAACCAGGAAATGGCAACTGGTGCGCTAGAATAGTATTTGTCCACTATAAAATATTAAAAATTCTAAGACGCACATATTACTATTTCAGTTTTATAACCAAAAACTTTTTCCGCGCCTTTTGCCCTAACAAAAAGAGTTTGCTGGGTGTGTATCTCATTTCCAAGACCGAACCAGGAAATGACAACTAGTGTCCTGGAATGGTAGATGTGTGCACTATTAAATATTAAAAATTCTAAGACGCACATGTTACCATTTAAGTTTTATAGCCAAAAATTTATTAGGCTAATACATAATTTTTCGAAAAAAAGTTTTCTGGGTGTGTATCTCATCCCCAGGGCCGAAGCAGCAAATGACAACTGGTGCGCTGGATTGGTACATGTGTCTATTATAAAATAATAAAAATTCTAAGACGCACATGTTGCCATTTCACTTTTTTGGCCAAAAACTTTTTCCGCGCCTTTTACTCTAACAAAAAAAGTGTGCTGGGTTTGTATCTTATTTTCAGGACCGAACCAGGAAATGACAACTGGTGCGCTAAAATGGTACATGTGTCAACTATAAAACATCAAAAGTCCTTAGACGCACATATTACCATTTCAGTTTTATAGCCAAAAACTTTTTCCGCGCCTTTTACCCTAACAAAAAAAGTTTGCTGGGTGTGTATCTTATTTTCAGGACCGAACCAGGAAAATGACAACTAGTGTCCTGGAATGGTAGATGTTTCCACTAATAAATATTAAAAATTCTAAGACGCACATATTACCATTTAAGTCTTATAGCCAAAAACTTATTTGGGTAATACATAATTTTTCGAAAAAAAGTTTGCTGGGTGTGTATCTCATCCCCAGGGCCGAACCAGCAAATGACAACTGGTGCGCTGGATTGGTACATGTGTCTATTATAAAATAATAAAAATTCTAAGACGCACATATTACCATTTCAGTTTTATGGCCAAAGACTTTTTTCGCGCCTTTTACTCTAACAAAAAAAGTTTGCTGGGTGTGTATCTCATTCCCAGGACCGAACCAGGAAATGGCAACTGGTGCGCTAGAATGGTATTTGTCCACTATAAAATATTAAAAATTCTAAGACGCACATATTACTATTTCAGTTTTATAGCCAAAAACTTTTTCCGCGCCTTTTGCCCTAACAAAAAAAGGTTGCTAGGTGTGTATCTTATTTTCAGGACCGAACCAGGAAATGGCAACTGGTGCGCTAGAATAGTATTTGTCCACTATAAAAAAATAAAAATTCTAAGACGCACATATTACCATTTCGGTTTTATAGCCAAAAACGTTTTCCGCGCCTTTTACTCTAACAAAAAGAGTTTGCTGGGTGTGTATCTCATTCCCAGGACCGAACCAGGAAATGGCAACTGGTGCGCTAAAATGGTACATGTGTCAACTATAAAATGTTAAAAATTCTAAGACGCACATATTACCATTTCGGTTTTATAGCCAAAAACTTTTTCCGTGCCTTTTACTCTAACAAAAAGAGTTTGCTGGGTGTGTATCTCATCCCCAGAACCGAACCAGGAAATGGCAACTGGTGCGCTGGAATGGTGCATGTGTCAACTATAAAATATCAAAAATCCTTAGATGCACATATTTTAATTTTAGTTTTATGGCCTAAAACTTTTTTCGCGCCTTTATTCTAACAAAAAAACTTTGCTGGGTTTGTATCTCATCCCCAGGCCCGAACCAGCAAATAGCAACTGCTGCGCTGGAATGGTACATGTGTCAACTATAAAATGTCAAAAATTCTAAGACGCACATATTACCATTTCAGTTTTATGGCCAAAAATTTTTTCGCGCCTTTACTCTAACAAAAAATTTTTCCTGGGTGTGTATCCTTTTTCCAGGACCGAACCAGGAAATGGCAACTGGTGCGCTGGAATGGTACATGTGTCAACTATAAAATGTCAACAATTCTAAAACGCACATATTACCATTTCAGTTTTATGGCCAAAGACTTCTTTCGCGCCTTTTACTCTAACAAAAAGAGTTTGCTGGGTGTGTATCTCATTCCCAGTACCGAACAAGAAAATGGCAACTGGTGCGCTAGAATGGTACATTTGTCCACTAAAAAAATATTAAAAATTCTAAGACGCACATAATACCATTTCGGTTTTATAACCAAAAATTTTTCCGCGCCTTTTACCCTAACAAAAAAAGTTTGCTGGGTGTGTATCTTATTTTCAGGACCGAACCAGGAAATGAAACTTGTGCGCTAAAATGGTACATGTATCAACTATAAAATATCAAAAGTACTTAGACGCACATATTACCATTTCAGTTTTATAGCCAAAAACTTTTTCCGCGCCTTTTACCCTAACAAAAAAAGTTTGCTGGGTGTGTATCTTATTTTCAGGACCGAACCAGTAAATGACAACTAGTGTCGTGGAATGGTAGATGTGTCCACTATTAAATATCAAAAATTTTAAGACGCACATGTTACCATTTAAGTTTTATAGCCAAAAATTTGCTTGGCTAATACATAATTTTTCGAAAAAAAGTTTTCTGGGTGTGTATCTCATCCCCAGGGCCGAAGCAGCAAATGATAACTGGTGCGCTGGATTGGTACATGTGTCTATTAAAAAATAATAAAAATTCTAAGACGCACATGTTACCATTTCACTTTTTTGGCCAAAAACTTTTTCCGCGCCTTTTACTCTAACAAAAAAAGTTTGCTGGTTGTGTATCTTATTTCCAGGGCCGAACCAGAAAATAGCAACTAGATCGCTAAAATGTTACATGTGTTCACTATAAAATATTAAAAATTCTAAGACGCACATATTACCATTTCAGTTTTATGGCCAAAGACTTTTTTCGCGCCTTTTACTCTAAAAAAAGATTGCTGGGTGCGTATCTTAATTCCAGGACCGAACCAGGAAATGATAACTAGATCGCTAAATTTTTCCTTGTGTCCACTATAAAATATTAAAAATTCTAAGACGCACATATTACCATTTCGGTTTTATAGCCAAAAACTTTTTCCGCGCCTTTTACTCTAACAAAAAGAGTTTGCTGGGTGTGTATCTCATTCCCAGGACCGAACCAGGAAATGGCAACTGGTGCGCTAGAATGGTACATTTGTCCACTATAAAATATTAAAAATTCTAAGACGCACATATTACCATTTCAGTTTTATAGCCAAAAACTTTTTCCGCGCCTTTTACCCTAACAAAAAAAGTTTGCTGGGTCTGTATCTTATTTTCAGGACCGAACCAGGAAATGACAACTGGTGCGCTAAAATGGTACATGTGTCAACTATAAAATATCAAAAGTCCTTAGACGCACATATTACCATTTCAGTTTTATAGCCAAAAATTTTTTCCGCGCCTTTTACCCTAACAAAAAAAGTTTGCTGGGTGTGTATCTTATTTTCAGGACCGAACCAGGAAATGACAACTAGTGTCCTGGAATGGTAGATGTTTCCACTAAAAAATATTAAAAATTCTAAGACGCACATATTACTATTTAAGTCTTATAGCCAAAAACTTATTTGGCTAATACATAATTTTTCGAAAAAAAGTTTGCTGGGTGTGTATCTCATCCCCAGAGCCGAACCAGCAAATGACAACTGGTGCGCTGGATTGGTACATGTGTCTATTATAAAATAATAAAAATTCTAAGACGCACATATTACCATTTCAGTTTTATGGCCAAAGACTTTTTTCGCGCCTTTTACTCTAACAAAAAGAGTTTGCTGGGTGTGTATCTCATTCCCAGGACCAAACCAGGAAATGGCAACTGGTGCGCTAGAATGGTATTTGTCCACTTTAAAATATTAAAAATTCTAAGACGCACATATTACCATTTCAGTTTTATAGCCAAAAACTTTTTCCGCGCCTTTTGCCCTAACAAAAAAAGGTTGCTGGGTGTGTATCTTATTTTCAGGACCGAACCAGGAAATGGCAACTGGTGCGCTGGAATGGTGAATGTGTCAACTATAAAATATCAAAAATCCTTAGACGCACATATTTTATTTTCAGTTTTATGGCCTAAAACTTTTTTCGCGCCTTTATTCTAACAAAAAAACTTTGCTGGGTGTGTATCTCATCCCCAGGCCCGAACCAGGAAATAGCAACTGCTGCGCTGGAATGGTACATGTGTCAACTATAAAATGTCAAAAATTCTAAGACGCACATATTACCATTTCAGTTTTATGGCCAAAGACTTCTTTCGCGCCTTTACTCTAACAAAAAAACTTTCCTGGGTGTGTATCTTTTTTCCAGGACCGAACCAGGAAATGACAACTGGTGCGCTAAAATGGTACATGTATCAACTATAAAATATCAAAAGTCCTTAGACGCACATATTACCATTTCAGTTTTATAGCCAAAAACTTTTTCCGCGCCTTTTACTCTAACAAAAAAAGTTTGCTGGGTGTGTAACTTATTTTCAGGACCGAACCAGGAAATGACAACTAGTGTCCTGGAATGGTAGATGTTTTCACTAATAAATATTAAAAATTCTAAGACGCACATATTACCATTTCACTTTTATGGCCAAAAACTTTTTTCGCGCCTTCACTCTAACAAAAAAAATTTCCTGGGTGTGTATCCTTTTCCAGGACCGAACCAGGAAATAGCAACTGCTGCGCTGGAATGGTACATGTGTCAACTATAAAATGTCAAAAATTCTAAGACGCACATATTACCATTTCAGTTTTATGGCCAAAGACTTCTTTCGCGCCTTTACTCTAACAAAAAAACTTTCCTGGGTGTGTATCCTTTTTCCAGGACCGAACCAGGAAATGACAACTGGTGCGCTAAAATGGTACATGTGTCAACTATAAAATATCAAAAGTCCTTAGACGCACATATTACCATTTCAGTTTTATGGCCAAAGACTTCTTTCGCGCCTTTACTCTAACAAAAAAACTTTCCTGGGTGTGTATCCTTTTTCCAGGACCGAACCAGGAAATGACAACTGGTGCGCTAAAATGGTACATGTGTCAACTATAAAATATCAAAAGTCCTTAGACGCACATATTACCATTTCAGTTTTATAGCCAAAAACTTTTTCCGCGCCTTTTACTCTAACAAAAAAAGTTTGCTGGGTGTGTAACTTATTTTCAGGACCGAACCAGGAAATGACAACTGGTGCGCTAAAATGGTACATGTATCAACTATAAAATATCAAAAGTCCTTAGACGCACATATTACCATTTCACTTTTTTGGCCAAAAATTTTTCCGCGGCTTTTACTCTAACAAAAAAAGTTTGCTGGTTGTGTATCTTATTTCCAGGGCCGAACCAGAAAATAGCAACTAGATCGCTAAAATGTTACATGTGTTCACTATAAAATATTAAAAATTCTAAGACGCACATATTACCATTTCAGTTTTATGGCCAAAGACTTTTTTCGCGCCTTTTACTCTAAAAAAAGATTGCTGGGTGCGTATCTTAATTCCAGGACCGAACCAGGAAATGATAACTAGATCGCTAAATTTTTCCTTGTGTCCACTATAAAATATTAAAAATTCTAAGACGCACATATTACCATTTCGGTTTTATAGCCAAAAACTTTTTCCGCGCCTTTTACTCTAACAAAAAGAGTTTGCTGGGTGTGTATCTCATTCCCAGGACCGAACCAGGAAATGGCAACTGGTGCGCTAGAATGTTACATTTGTCCACTATAAAATATTAAAAATTCTAAGACGCACATATTACCATTTCAGTTTTATAGCCAAAAACTTTTTCCGCGCCTTTTACCCTAACAAAAAAAGTTTGCTGGGTCTGTATCTTATTTTCAGGACCGAACCAGGAAATGACAACTGGTGCGCTAAAATGGTACATGTGTCAACTATAAAATATCAAAAGTCCTTAGACGCACATATTACCATTTCAGTTTTATAGCCAAAAATTTTTTCCGCGCCTTTTACCCTAACAAAAAAAGTTTGCTGGGTGTGTATCTTATTTTCAGGACCGAACCAGGAAATGACAACTAGTGTCCTGGAATGGTAGATGTTTCCACTAAAAAATATTAAAAATTCTAAGACGCACATATTACTATTTAAGTCTTATAGCCAAAAACTTATTTGGCTAATACATAATTTTTCGAAAAAAAGTTTGCTGGGTGTGTATCTCATCCCCAGAGCCGAACCAGCAAATGACAACTGGTGCGCTGGATTGGTACATGTGTCTATTATAAAATAATAAAAATTCTAAGACGCACATATTACCATTTCAGTTTTATGGCCAAAGACTTTTTTCGCGCCTTTTACTCTAACAAAAAGAGTTTGCTGGGTGTGTATCTCATTCCCAGGACCAAACCAGGAAATGGCAACTGGTGCGCTAGAATGGTATTTGTCCACTTTAAAATATTAAAAATTCTAAGACGCACATATTACCATTTCAGTTTTATAGCCAAAAACTTTTTCCGCGCCTTTTGCCCTAACAAAAAAAGGTTGCTGGGTGTGTATCTTATTTTCAGGACCGAACCAGGAAATGGCAACTGGTGCGCTGGAATGGTGAATGTGTCAACTATAAAATATCAAAAATCCTTAGACGCACATATTTTATTTTCAGTTTTATGGCCTAAAACTTTTTTCGCGCCTTTATTCTAACAAAAAAACTTTGCTGGGTGTGTATCTCATCCCAAGGCCCGAACCTGGAAATAGCAACTGCTGCGCTGGAATGGTACATGTGTCAACTATAAAATGTCAAAAATTCTAAGACGCACATATTACCATTTCAGTTTTATGGCCAAAGACTTCTTTCGCGCCTTTACTCTAACAAAAAAACTTTCCTGGGTGTGTATCTTTTTTCCAGGACCGAACCAGGAAATGACAACTGGTGCGCTAAAATGGTACATGTATCAACTATAAAATATCAAAAGTCCTTAGACGCACATATTACCATTTCAGTTTTATAGCCAAAAACTTTTTCCGCGCCTTTTACTCTAACAAAAAAAGTTTGCTGGGTGTGTAACTTATTTTCAGGACCGAACCAGGAAATGACAACTAGTGTCCTGGAATGGTAGATGTTTTCACTAATAAATATTAAAAATTCTAAGACGCACATATTACCATTTCACTTTTATGGCCAAAAACTTTTTTCGCGCCTTCACTCTAACAAAAAAAATTTCCTGGGTGTGTATCCTTTTTCCAGGACCGAACCAGGAAATAGCAACTGCTGCGCTGGAATGGTACATGTGTCAACTATAAAATGTCAAAAATTCTAAGACGCACATATTACCATTTCAGTTTTATGGCCAAAGACTTCTTTCGAGCCTTTACTCTAACAAAAAAACTTTCCTGGGTGTGTATCCTTTTTCCAGGACCGAACCAGGAAATGACAACTGGTGCGCTAAAATGGTACATGTGTCAACTATAAAATATCAAAAGTCCTTAGACGCACATATTACCATTTCAGTTTTATAGCCAAAAACTTTTTCCGCGCCTTTTACTCTAACAAAAAAAGTTTGCTGGGTGTGTAACTTATTTTCAGGACCGAACCAGGAAATGACAACTAGTGTCCTGGAATGGTAGATATTTTCACTAATAAATATTAAAAATTCTAAGACGCACATATTACCATTTAACTTTTATGGCCAAAAACTTTTTTCGCGCCTTCACTCTAACAAAAAAAATTTCCTTGGTGTGTATCCTTTTTCCAGGACCGAACCAGGAAATGGCAACTGGTGCGCTGGAATGGTACATGTGTCAACTATAAAATGTCAAAAATTCTAAGACGCACATATTACCATTTCAGTTTTTTGGCCAAAAACTTTTTCCGCGCCTTTTACTCTAACAAAAAGAGTTTGCTGGGTGTGTATCTCATTCCCAAGACCGAACCAGGAAATGACAACTAGTGTCCTGGAATGGTACATGTGTCAACTATAAAATATCAAAAATTCTAAGACGCACATGTTACCATTTAAGTTTTATAGCCAAAAATTTATTTGCCTAATACATAATATTTCGAAAAAAAGTTTTCTGGGTGTGTATCTCATCCCCAGGGCCGAAGCAGCAAATGACAACTGGTGCACTGGATTGGTACATGTGTCTATTATAAAATAATAAAAATTCTAACACGCACATGTTGCCATTTCACTTTTTTGGCCAAAAACTTTTTCCGCGCCTTTTACTCTAACAAAAAAAGTTTGCTGGTTGTGTATCTTATTTCCAGGGCCGAACCAGAAAATAGCAACTAGATCGCTAAAATGTTACATGTGTTCACTATAAAATATTAAAAATTTTAAGATGCACATATTACCATTTCGGTTTTATAGCCAAAAACTTTTTCCGCGCCTTTTACTCTAACAAAAAAAGTTTGCTGGTTGTGTATCTTTTTTTTCAGGACCAAACCAGGAAATGACGCTAGTGTCCTGGAATGGTAGATGTTTCCACTATTAAATATCAAAAATTCTTAGACGCACATGTTACCATTTAAGTTTTATAGCCAAAAATTTATTTGGCTAGTACATAATTTTTCGAAAAAAAGTTTTCTGGGTGTGTATCTCATCCCCAGGGCCGAAGCAGCAAATGACAACTGGTGCGCTGGATTGGTACATGTGTCTATTATTAAATAATAAAAATTCTAAGACGCACATGTTACCATTTCACTTTTTTGGCCAAAAACTTTTTCCCCGCCTTTTACTCTAACAAAAAAAGTTTGCTGGGTTTGTATCTTATTTTCAGGACCGAACCAGGAAATGACAACTGGTGCGCTAAAATGGTACATGTGTCAACTATAAAATATCAAAAGTCCTTAGACGCACATATTACCATTTCAGTTTTATAGCCAAAAACTTTTTCCGCGCCTTTTACCCTAACAAAAAAAGTTTGCTGGGTGTGTATCTTATTTTCAGGACCGAACCAGGAAATGACAACTAGTGTCCTGGAATGGTAGATGTTTCCACTAATAAATATTAAAAATTCTAAGACGCACATATTACCATTTAAGTCTTATAGCCAAAAACTTATTTGGCTAATACATAATTTTTCGAAAAAAAGTTTGCTGGGTGTGTATCTCATCCCCAGGGCCGAACCAGCAAATGACAACTGGTGCGCTGGATTGGTACATGTGTCTATTATAAAATAATAAAAATTCTAAGACGTACATATTACCATTTCGGTTTTATAGCCAAAAACTTTTTCCGCGCCTTTTACCCTAACAAAAAAAGTTTGCTGGGTGTGTATCTTATTTTCAGGACCGAACCAAGAAATGACAACTAGTGTCCTGGAATGGTAGATATTTTCACTAATAAATATTAAAAATTCTAAGACGCACATATTACCATTTA
Source organism: Epicampocera succincta (assembly GCA_932526305.1). Classification (NCBI taxonomy): domain Eukaryota; kingdom Metazoa; phylum Arthropoda; class Insecta; order Diptera; family Tachinidae; genus Epicampocera; species Epicampocera succincta. The sequence goes on along the minus strand of CAKOAZ010000002.1, from coordinate 726,025 downwards.
ACTTTTATGGCCAAAAACTTTTTTCGCGCCTTCACTCTAACAAAAAAATTTCCTTGGTGTGTATCCTTTTTCCAGGACCGAACCAGGAAATGGCAACTGGTGCGCTGGAATGGTACATGTGTCAACTATAAAATGTCAAAAATTCTAAGACGCACATATTACCATTTCAGTTTTTTGGCCAAAAACTTTTTCCGCGCCTTTTACTCTAACAAAAAGAGTTTGCTGGGTGTGTATCTCATTCCCAAGACCGAACCAGGAAATGACAACTAGTGTCCTGGAATGGTACATGTGTCAACTATAAAATATCAAAAATTCTAAGACGCACATGTTACCATTTAAGTTTTATAGCCAAAAATTTATTTGGCTAATACATAATTTTTCGAAAAAAAGTTTTCTGGGTGTGTATCTCATCCCCAGGGCCGAAGCAGCAAATGACAACTGGTGCGCTGGATTGGTACATGTGTCTATTATAAAATAATAAAAATTCTAACACGCACATGTTGCCATTTCACTTTTTTGGCCAAAAACTTTTTCCGCGCCTTTTACTCTAACAAAAAAAGTTTGCTGGTTGTGTATCTTATTTCCAGGACCGAACCAGAAAATAGCAACTAGATCGCTAAAATGTTACATGTGTTCACTATAAAATATTAAAAATTTTAAGACGCACATATTACCATTTCGGTTTTATAGCCAAAAACTTTTTCCGCGCCTTTTACTCTAACAAAAAAAGTTTGCTGGGTGTGTATCTCATTCCCAAGACCGAACCAGGAAATGGCAACTGGTGCGCTAGAATGGTATTTGTCCACTATAAAATATTAAAAATTCTAAGACGCACATATTACTATTTCAGTTTTATAGCCAAAAACTTTTTCCGCGCCTTTTGCCCTAACAAAAAAAGGTTGCTGGGTGTGTATCTTATTTTCAGGACCGAACCAGGAAATGGCAACTGGTGCGCTAGAATGGTATTTGTCCACTATAAAATATTAAAAATTCTAAGACGCACATATTACCATTTCGGTTTTATAGCCAAAAACTTTTTCCGCGCCTTTTACTCTAACAAAAAGAGTTTGCTGGGTGTGTATCTCATTCCCAGGACCGAACCAGGAAATGGCAACTGGTGCGCTAGAATGGTACACGTGTCAACTATAAAATGTCAAAAATTCTAAGACGCACATATTACCATTTCGGTTTTATAGCCAAAAACTTTTTCCGCGCCTTTTACTCTAACAATAAGAGTTTGCTGGGTGTGTATCTTATCCCCAGAACCGAACCAGGAAACAGCAACTGGTGCGCTGGAATGGTGCATATGTCAACTATAAAATATCAAAAATCCTTAGACGCACATATTTTAATTTCAGTTTTATGGCATAAAACTTTTTTCGCGCCTTTATTCTAACAAAAAAACTTTGCTGGGTGTGTATCTCATCCCCAGGCCCGAACCAGGAAATGGCAACTGGTGCGCTAAAATGGTACATGTGTCAACTATAAAATGTCAAAAATTCTAAGACGCGAATATTACCATTTCGGTTTTATAGCCAAAAACTTTTTCCGCGCCTTTTACTCTAACAAAAAGAGTTTGCTGGGTGTGTATCTCATCCCCAGAACCGAACCAGGAAATAGCAACTGGTGCGCTGGAATGGTGCATGTGTCAACTATAAAATATTAAAAATTCTAAGACGCACATATTACCATTTCGGTTTTATAGCCAAAAATTTTTCCGCGCCTTTTACCCTAACAAAAAAAGTTTGCTGGGTGTGTATCTTATTTTCAGGACCGAACCAGGAAATGACAACTAGTGTCCTGGAATGGTAGATGTGTCCACTATTAAATATCAAAAATTCTAAGACGCACATGTTACCATTTAAGTTTTATAGCCAAAAATTTTTTTGGCTAATACATAATTTTTCGAAAAAAAGTTTTTTGTGTGTGTATCTCATCCCCAGGGCCGAAGCAGCAAATGACAACTGGTGCGCTGGATTGGTACATGTGTCTATTATTAAATAATAAAAATTCTAAGACGCACATATAATCATTTCGGTTTTATAGCCAAAAACTTTTTCCGCGCCTTTTACTCTAACAAAAAAAGTTTGCTGGTTGTGTATCTTATTTCCAGGGCCGAACCAGAAAATAGCAACTAGATCGCTAAAATGTTACATGTGTTCACTATAAAATATTAAAAATTCTAAGACGCACATATTACCATTTCAGTTTTATGGCCAAAGACTTTTTTCGCGCGTTTTACTCTAAAAAAGAGATTTCTGGGTGCGTATCTTAATTCCAGGACCGACCCAGGAAATGATAACTAGATCGCTAAATTTTTTCTTGTGTCCACTATAAAATATTAAAAATTCTAAGACGCACATATTACGATTTCGGTTTTATAGCCAAAAACTTTTTCCGCGCCTTTTACCCTAACAAAAAAAGTTTGCTGGGTGTGTATCTTATTTTCAGGACCGAACCAGGAAATGACAACTGGTGCGCTAAAATGGTACATGTGTCAACTATAAAATATCAAAAGTCCTTAGACGCACATATTACTATTTCAGTTTTATAGCCAAAAACCTTTTCCGCGCCTTTTACCCTAACAAAAAAAGTTTGCTGGGTGTGTATCTTATTTTCAGGACCGAACCAGGAAATGACAACTAGTGTCCTGGAATGGTAGATGTTTTCACTAATAAATATTAAAAATTCTAAGACGCACATATTACCATTTAAGTCTTATAGCCAAAAACTTATTTGGCTAATACATAATTTTTCGAAAAAAAAAGTTTGCTGGGTGTGTATCTCATCCCCAGGGCCGAACCAGCAAATGACAACTGGTGCGCTGGATTGGTACATGTGTCTTTTATAAAATAATAAAAATTCTAAGACGCACATATTACCATTTTAGTTGTATGTTTAAAAACTTTTTCCGCGCCTTTTACCCTAACAAAAAAAGTTTGCTGGGTGTGTATCTCATTCCCAAGACCGAACCAGGAAATGGCAACTGGTGCGCTAGAATGGTATTTGTCCACAATAAAATATTAAAAATTCTAAGACGCACATATTACCATTTCGGTTTTATAGCCAAAAACTTTTTCCGCGCCTTTTACCCTAACAAAAAAAGTTTGCTGGGTGTGTATCTTATTTTCAGGACCGAACCAAGAAATGACAACTAGTGTCCTGGAATGGTATTTGTCCACTATAAAATATTAAAAATTCTAAGACGCACATATTACCATTTCGGTTTTATAGCCAAAAACTTTTTCCGCGCCTTTTGCCCTAACAAAAAAAGTTTGCTGGGTGTGTATCTCATTCCCAAGACCGAACCAGGAAATGGCAACTGGTGCGCTAGAATGGTATTTGTCCACTATAAAATATTAAAAATTCTAAGACGCACATATTACCATTTCGGTTTTATAGCCAAAAACTTTTTCCGCGCCTTTTACCCTAACAAAAAGAGTTTGCTGGGTTTGTATCTTATTTTCAGGACCGAACCAAGAAATGACAACTAGTGTCCTGGAATGGTAGATGTTTCCACTAATTAATATTAAAAATTCTGAGACGCACATATTACCATTTCAGTTTTATAGCCAAAAACTTTTTCCGCGCCTTTTGCCCTAACAAAAAAAGTTTGCTGGGTGTGTATCTTATTTTCAGGACCGAACCAGGAAATGGCAACTAGTGCGCTAGAATGGTACATGTGTCAACTATAAAATATCAAAAGTCCTTAGACGCACATATTACCATTTCAGTTTCATAGCCAAAAACTTTTTCCGCGCCTTTTACCCTAACAAAAAAAGTTTGCTGGGTGTGTATCTCATCCCCAGGGCCGAAGCAGCAAATGACAACTGGTGCTCTGGATTGGTACATGTGTCTATTATAAAATTATAAAAATTCTAAGACACACATGTTACCATTTCACTTTTTTGGCCAAAAACTTTTTCCGCGCCTTTTACTCTAACAAAAAAAGTTTGCTGGTTGTGTATCTTATTTCCAAGGCCGAACCAGAAAATAGCAACTAGATCGCTAAAATGTTACATGTGTTCACTATAAAATATTAAAAATTCTAAGACGCACATATTACCATTTCAGTTTTATTGCCAAAGACTTTTTTCGCGCCTTATACTCTAAAAAAAAGATTGCTGGGTGCGTATCTTAATTCCAGGACCGAACCAGGAAATGATAACTAGATCGCTAAATTTTTCCTTGTGTCCACTATAAAATATTAAAAATTCTAAGACGCACATATTACCATTTCGGTTTTATAGCCAAAAACTTTTTCCGCGCCTTTTACTCTAACAAAAAGAGTTTGCTGGGTGTGTATCTCATTCCCAGGACCGAACCAGGAAATGGCAACTGGTGCGCTAGAATGGTACATTTGTCCACTATAAAATATTAAAAATTCTAAGACGCACATATTACCATTTCAGTTTTATAGCCAAAAACTTTTTCCGCGCCTTTTACCCTAACAAAAAAAGTTTGCTGGGTGTGTATCTTATTTTCAGGACCGAACCAGGAAATGACAACTAGTGTCCTGGAATGGTAGATGTTTCCACTAATAAATATTAAAAATTCTAAGACGCACATATTACCATTTAAGTCTTATAGCCAAAAACTTATTTGGCTAGTACATAATTTTTCGAAAAAAAGTTTTCTGGGTGTGTATCTCATCCCCAGGGCCGAAGCAGCAAATGACAACTGGTGCGCTGGATTGGTACATGTGTCTATTATTAAATAATAAAAATTCTAAGACGCACATGTTACCATTTCACTTTTTTGGCCAAAAACTTTTTCCCCGCCTTTTACTCTAACAAAAAGAGATTGCTGGGTGTGTATCTCATTCCCAGGACCGAACCAGGAAATGGCAACTGGTGCGCTAGAATGGTACATTTGTCCACTATAAAATATTAAAAATTCTAAGACGCACATATTACCATTTCAGTTTTATAGCCAAAAACTTTTTCCGCGCCTTTTACCCTAACAAAAAAAGTTTGCTGGGTGTGTATCTTATTTTCAGGACCGAACCAGGAAATGACAACTAGTGTCCTGGAATGGTAGATGTTTCCACTAATAAATATTAAAAATTCTAAGACGCACATATTACCATTTAAGTCTTATAGCCAAAAACTTATTTGGCTAGTACATAATTTTTCGAAAAAAAGTTTTCTGGGTGTGTATCTCATCCCCAGGGCCGAAGCAGCAAATGACAACTGGTGCGCTGGATTGGTACATGTGTCTATTATTAAATAATAAAAATTCTAAGACGCACATATTACCATTTCGGTTTTATAGCCAAAAACTTTTTCCGCGCCTTTTACTCTAACAAAAAGAGTTTGCTGGGTGTGTATCTCATTCCCAGGACCGAACCAGAAAATAGCAACTAGATCGCTAAAATGTTACATGTGTTCACTATAAAATATTAAAAATTTTAAGACGCACATATTACCATTTCGGTTTTATAGCCAAAAACTTTTTCCGCGCCTTTTACTCTAACAAAAAAAGTTTGCTGGTTGTGTATCTTTTTTTTCAGGACCAAACCAGGAAATGACGCTAGTGTCCTGGAATGGTAGATGTTTCCACTATTAAATATCAAAAATTCTAAGACGCACATGTTACCATTTAAGTTTTATAGCCAAAAATTTATTTGGCTAGTACATAATTTTTCGAAAAAAAGTTTTCTGGGTGTGTATCTCATCCCCAGGGCCGAAGCAGCAAATGACAACTGGTGCGCTGGATTGGTACATGTGTCTATTATTAAATAATAAAAATTCTAAGACGCACATGTTACCATTTCACTTTTTTGGCCAAAAACTTTTTCCCCGCCTTTTACTCTAACAAAAAAAGTTTGCTGGGTTTGTATCTTATTTTCAGGACCGAACCAGGAAATGACAACTGGTGCGCTAAAATGGTACATGTGTCAACTATAAAATATCAAAAGTCCTTAGACGCACATATTACCATTTCAGTTTTATAGCCAAAAACTTTTTCCGCGCCTTTTACCCTAACAAAAAAAGTTTGCTGGGTGTGTATCTTATTTTCAGGACCGAACCAGGAAATGACAACTAGTGTCCTGGAATGGTAGATGTTTCCACTAATAAATATTAAAAATTCTAAGACGCACATATTACCATTTAAGTCTTATAGCCAAAAACTTATTTGGCTAATACATAATTTTTCGAAAAAAAGTTTGCTGGGTGTGTATCTCATCCCCAGGGCCGAACCAGCAAATGACAACTGGTGCGCTGGATTGGTACATGTGTCTATTATAAAATAATAAAAATTCTAAGACGTACATATTACCATTTCGGTTTTATAGCCAAAAACTTTTTCCGCGCCTTTTACCCTAACAAAAAAAGTTTGCTGGGTGTGTATCTTATTTTCAGGACCGAACCAAGAAATGACAACTAGTGTCCTGGAATGGTAGATATTTTCACTAATAAATATTAAAAATTCTAAGACGCACATATTACCATTTAACTTTTATGGCCAAAAACTTTTTTCGCGCCTTCACTCTAACAAAAAAATTTCCTTGGTGTGTATCCTTTTTCCAGGACCGAACCAGGAAATGGCAACTGGTGCGCTGGAATGGTACATGTGTCAACTATAAAATGTCAAAAATTCTAAGACGCACATATTACCATTTCAGTTTTTTGGCCAAAAACTTTTTCCGCGCCTTTTACTCTAACAAAAAGAGTTTGCTGGGTGTGTATCTCATTCCCAAGACCGAACCAGGAAATGACAACTAGTGTCCTGGAATGGTACATGTGTCAACTATAAAATATCAAAAATTCTAAGACGCACATGTTACCATTTAAGTTTTATAGCCAAAAATTTATTTGGCTAATACATAATTTTTCGAAAAAAAGTTTTCTGGGTGTGTATCTCATCCCCAGGGCCGAAGCAGCAAATGACAACTGGTGCGCTGGATTGGTACATGTGTCTATTATAAAATAATAAAAATTCTAACACGCACATGTTGCAATTTCACTTTTTTGGCCAAAAACTTTTTCCGCGCCTTTTACTCTAACAAAAAAAGTTTGCTGGTTGTGTATCTTATTTCCAGGGCCGAACCAGAAAATAGCAACTAGATCGCTAAAATGTTACATGTGTTCACTATAAAATATTAAAAATTTTAAGACGCACATATTACCATTTCGGTTTTATAGCCAAAAACTTTTTCCGCGCCTTTTACTCTAACAAAAAAAGTTTGCTGGGTGTGTATCTCATTCCCAAGACCGAACCAGGAAATGGCAACTGGTGCGCTAGAATGGTATTTGTCCACTATAAAATATTAAAAATTCTAAGACGCACATATTACTATTTCAGTTTTATAGCCAAAAACTTTTTCCGCGCCTTTTGCCCTAACAAAAAAAGGTTGCTGGGTGTGTATCTTATTTTCAGGACCGAACCAGGAAATGGCAACTGGTGCGCTAGAATGGTATTTGTCCACTATAAAATATTAAAAATTCTAAGACGCACATATTACCATTTCGGTTTTATAGCCAAAAACTTTTTCCGCGCCTTTTACTCTAACAAAAAGAGTTTGCTGGGTGTGTATCTCATTCCCAGGACCGAACCAGGAAATGGCAACTGGTGCGCTAGAATGGTACACGTGTCAACTATAAAATGTCAAAAATTCTAAGACGCACATATTACCATTTCGGTTTTATAGCCAAAAACTTTTTCCGCGCCTTTTACTCTAACAATAAGAGTTTGCTGGGTGTGTATCTTATCCCCAGAACCGAACCAGGAAACAGCAACTGGTGCGCTGGAATGGTGCATATGTCAACTATAAAATATCAAAAATCCTTAGACGCACATATTTTAATTTCAGTTTTATGGCATAAAACTTTTTTCGCGCCTTTATTCTAACAAAAAAACTTTGCTGGGTGTGTATCTCATCCCCAGGCCCGAACCAGGAAATGGCAACTGGTGCGCTAAAATGGTACATGTGTCAACTATAAAATGTCAAAAATTCTAAGACGCGAATATTACCATTTCGGTTTTATAGCCAAAAACTTTTTCCGCGCCTTTTACTCTAACAAAAAGAGTTTGCTGGGTGTGTATCTCATCCCCAGAACCGAACCAGGAAATAGCAACTGGTGCGCTGGAATGGTGCATGTGTCAACTATAAAATATTAAAAATTCTAAGACGCACATATTACCATTTCGGTTTTATAGCCAAAAATTTTTCCGCGCCTTTTACCCTAACAAAAAAAGTTTGCTGGGTGTGTATCTTATTTTCAGGACCGAACCAGGAAATGACAACTAGTGTCCTGGAATGGTAGATGTGTCCACTATTAAATATCAAAAATTCTAAGACGCACATGTTACCATTTAAGTTTTATAGCCAAAAATTTTTTTGGCTAATACATAATTTTTCGAAAAAAAGTTTTTTGTGTGTGTATCTCATCCCCAGGGCCGAAGCAGCAAATGACAACTGGTGCGCTGGATTGGTACATGTGTCTATTATTAAATAATAAAAATTCTAAGACGCACATATAATCATTTCGGTTTTATAGCCAAAAACTTTTTCCGCGCCTTTTACTCTAACAAAAAAAGTTTGCTGGTTGTGTATCTTATTTCCAGGGCCGAACCAGAAAATAGCAACTAGATCGCTAAAATGTTACATGTGTTCACTATAAAATATTAAAAATTCTAAGACGCACATATTACCATTTCAGTTTTATGGCCAAAGACTTTTTTCGCGCGTTTTACTCTAAAAAAGAGATTTCTGGGTGCGTATCTTAATTCCAGGACCGACCCAGGAAATGATAACTAGATCGCTAAATTTTTTCTTGTGTCCACTATAAAATATTAAAAATTCTAAGACGCACATATTACGATTTCGGTTTTATAGCCAAAAACTTTTTCCGCGCCTTTTACCCTAACAAAAAAAGTTTGCTGGGTGTGTATCTTATTTTCAGGACCGAACCAGGAAATGACAACTGGTGCGCTAAAATGGTACATGTGTCAACTATAAAATATCAAAAGTCCTTAGACGCACATATTACTATTTCAGTTTTATAGCCAAAAACCTTTTCCGCGCCTTTTACCCTAACAAAAAAAGTTTGCTGGGTGTGTATCTTATTTTCAGGACCGAACCAGGAAATGACAACTAGTGTCCTGGAATGGTAGATGTTTTCACTAATAAATATTAAAAATTCTAAGACGCACATATTACCATTTAAGTCTTATAGCCAAAAACTTATTTGGCTAATACATAATTTTTCGAAAAAAAAAGTTTGCTGGGTGTGTATCTCATCCCCAGGGCCGAACCAGCAAATGACAACTGGTGCGCTGGATTGGTACATGTGTCTTTTATAAAATAATAAAAATTCTAAGACGCACATATTACCATTTTAGTTGTATGTTTAAAAACTTTTTCCGCGCCTTTTACCCTAACAAAAAAAGTTTGCTGGGTGTGTATCTCATTCCCAAGACCGAACCAGGAAATGGCAACTGGTGCGCTAGAATGGTATTTGTCCACAATAAAATATTAAAAATTCTAAGACGCACATATTACCATTTCGGTTTTATAGCCAAAAACTTTTTCCGCGCCTTTTACCCTAACAAAAAAAGTTTGCTGGGTGTGTATCTTATTTTCAGGACCGAACCAAGAAATGACAACTAGTGTCCTGGAATGGTATTTGTCCACTATAAAATATTAAAAATTCTAAGACGCACATATTACCATTTCGGTTTTATAGCCAAAAACTTTTTCCGCGCCTTTTGCCCTAACAAAAAAAGTTTGCTGGGTGTGTATCTCATTCCCAAGACCGAACCAGGAAATGGCAACTGGTGCGCTAGAATGGTATTTGTCCACTATAAAATATTAAAAATTCTAAGACGCACATATTACCATTTCGGTTTTATAGCCAAAAATTTTTCCGCGCCTTTTACCCTAACAAAAAGAGTTTGCTGGGTTTGTATCTTATTTTCAGGACCGAACCAAGAAATGACAACTAGTGTCCTGGAATGGTAGATGTTTCCACTAATTAATATTAAAAATTCTGAGACGCACATATTACCATTTCAGTTTTATAGCCAAAAACTTTTTCCGCGCCTTTTGCCCTAACAAAAAAAGTTTGCTGGGTGTGTATCTTATTTTCAGGACCGAACCAGGAAATGGCAACTAGTGCGCTAGAATGGTACATGTGTCAACTATAAAATATCAAAAGTCCTTAGACGCACATATTACCATTTCAGTTTCATAGCCAAAAACTTTTTCCGCGCCTTTTACCCTAACAAAAAAAGTTTGCTGGGTGTGTATCTCATCCCCAGGGCCGAAGCAGCAAATGACAACTGGTGCTCTGGATTGGTACATGTGTCTATTATAAAATTATAAAAATTCTAAGACACACATGTTACCATTTCACTTTTTTGGCCAAAAACTTTTTCCGCGCCTTTTACTCTAACAAAAAAAGTTTGCTGGTTGTGTATCTTATTTCCAGGGCCGAACCAGAAAATAGCAACTAGATCGCTAAAATGTTACATGTGTTCACTATAAAATATTAAAAATTCTAAGACGCACATATTACCATTTCAGTTTTATTGCCAAAGACTTTTTTCGCGCCTTATACTCTAAAAAAAAGATTGCTGGGTGCGTATCTTAATTCCAGGACCGAACCAGGAAATGATAACTAGATCGCTAAATTTTTCCTTGTGTCCACTATAAAATATTAAAAATTCTAAGACGCACATATTACCATTTCGGTTTTATAGCCAAAAACTTTTTCCGCGCCTTTTACTCTAACAAAAAGAGTTTGCTGGGTGTGTATCTCATTCCCAGGACCGAACCAGGAAATGGCAACTGGTGCGCTAGAATGGTACATTTGTCCACTATAAAATATTAAAAATTCTAAGACGCACATATTACCATTTCAGTTTTATAGCCAAAAACTTTTTCCGCGCCTTTTACCCTCACAAAAAAAGTTTGCTGGGTGTGTATCTTATTTTCAGGACCGAACCAGGAAATGACAACTGGTGCGCTAAAATGGTACATGTGTCAACTATGAAATATCAAAAGTCCTTAGACGCACTTATTACCATTTCAGTTTTATAGCCAAAAACTTTTTCCGCGCCTTTTACCCTAACAAAAAAAGTTTGCTGGGTGTGTATCTTATTTTCAAGACCGAACCAGGAAATGACAACTAGTGTCCTGGAATGGTAGATGTTTCCACTAATCAATATTAAAAATTCTAAGACGCACATATTACCATTTAAGTCTTATAGCCAAAAACTTATTTGGCTAATACATTATTTTTCGAAAAAAAGTTTGCTGGGTGTGTATCTCATCCCCAGGGCCGAAACAGCAAATGACATCTGGTGCGCTGGATTGGTACATGTGTCTATTATAAAATAATAAAAATTCTAAGACGCACATATTACCATTTCAGTTTTATGGCCAAAGACTTTTTTCGCGCCTTTTACTCTAACAAAAAGAGTTTGCTGGGTGTGTATCTCATTCCCAGGACCGAACCAGGAAATGGCAACTGGTGCGCTAGAATGGTATTTGTCCACTATAAAATATCAAAAGTCCTTAGACGCACATATTACCATTTCAGTTTTATAGCCAAAAACTTTTTCCGCGCCTTTTGCCCTAACAAAAAAAGGTTGCTGGGTGTGTATCTTATTTTCAGGACTGAACCAAGATATGACAACTAGTGTCCTGGAATGGCAAATGTTTCCACTAATTAATATTAAAAATTCTAAGACGCACATATTACCATTTCACTTTTATGGCCAACAACTTTTTTCGCGCCGTTACTCTAACAAAAAAATTTTCCTGGGTGTGTATCCTTTTTCCAGGACCGAACCAGGAAATGGCAACTGGTGCGCTGGAATGGTACATGTGTCAACTATAAAATGTCAACAATTCTAAGACGCACATATTACCATTTCAGTTTTATGGCCAAAGACTTTTTTCGCGCCTTTTACTCTAACAAAAAGAGTTTGCTGGGTGTGTATCTCATTCCCAGGACCGAACAAGGAAATGGCAACTGGTGCGCTTGAATAGTGCATGTGCCAACTATAAAATGTCAAAAATTCTAAGACGCACATATTACCATTTCGGTTTTATAGCCAAAAACTTTTTCCGCGCCTTTTACCCTAACAAAAAAAGTTTGCTGGGTGTGTATCTTAATTTCAGGACCGAACCAGGAAATGACAACTGGTGCGCTAGAATGGTACATGTGTCAACTATAAAATATCAAAAGTCCTTAGACGCACATATTACCATTTCAGTTTTATAGCCAAAAACTTTTTCCGCGCCTTTTACCCTAACAAAAAAAGTTTGCTGGGTGTGTATCTCATTCCCAGGACCGAACAAGGAAATGGCAACTGGTGCGCTTGAATGGTACATGTGTCAACTATAAAATGTCAAAAATTCTAAGACGCACATATTACCATTTCACTTTTATGGCCAAAAACTTTTTCCGCGCCTTTTACCCTAACAAAAAAAGTTTGCTGGGTGTGTATCTTATTTTCAGGACCGAACCAGGAAATGGCAACTAGTGCGCTAGAATGGTATTTGTCCACTATAAAATATTAAAAATTCTAAGACGCACATATTACCATTTCGGTTTTATAGCCAAAAACTTTTTCCGCGCCTTTTACCCTAACAAAAAAAGTTTGCTGGGTGTGTATCTTATTTTCAGGACCGAACTAAGAAATGACAACTAGTGTCCTGGAATGGTAGATGTTTCCACTAATTAATATTAAACATTCTAAAACGCACATATTACCATTTCAGTTTTATAGCAAAAACTTTTTCCGCGCCCTAACTCTAACAAAAAAAGGTTGCTGGGTGTGTATCTTATTTTCAGGACTGAACCAGGAAATGGCAACTGGTGCGCTAGAATGCTATTTGTCCACTTTAAAATATTAAAAATTCTAAGACGCACATATTACCATTTCAGTTTTATAGCCAAAAACTTTTTCCGCGCCTTTTGCCCTAACAAAAGAAGGTTGCTGGGTGTGTATCTTATTTTCAGGACCGAACCAGGAAATGGCAACTGGTGCGCTAGAATGGTATTTCTCCACTATAAAATATTAAAATTTCTAAGACGCACATATTACCATTTCGGTTTTATAGCCAAAAAATTTTTCCGCGCCTTTTACCCTAACAAAAAAAGTTTGCTGGGTGTGTATCTTATTATCAGGACTGAACCAAGAAATGACAACTAGTGTCCTGGAATGGTACATGTTTCCACTAATTAATATTAAAAATTCTAAGACGCACATATTACCATTTCACTTTTATGGCCAACAACTTTTTTCGCGCCTTTACTCTAACAAAAAAACTTTCCTGGGTGTGTATCCTTTTTCCAGGACCGAACCAGGAAATGGCAACTGGTGCGCTGGAATGGTACATGTGTCAACTATAAAATGTCAACAATTCTAAGACGCACATATTACCATTTCAGTTTTATGGCCAAAGACTTTTTTCGCGCCTTTTACTCTAACAAAAAGAGTTTGCTGGGTGTGTATCTCATTCCCAGGACCGAACAAGGAAATGGCAACTGGTGCGCTTGAATGGTACATGTGTCAACTATAAAATGTCAAAAATTCTAAGACGCACATATTACCATTTCGGTTTTATAGCCAAAAACTTTTTCCGCGCCTTTTACCCTAACAAAAAAAGTTTGCTGGGTGTGTATCTTAATTTCAGGACCGAACCAGGAAATGACAACTGGTGCGCTAGAATGGTACATGTGTCAACTATAAAATATCAAAAGTCCTTAGACGCACATATTACCATTTCGGTTTTATAGCCAAAAACTTTTTCCGCGCCTTTTACCCTAACAAAAAAAGTTTGCTGGGTGTGTATCTTAATTTCAGGACCGAACCAGGAAATTGCAACTGGTGCGCTAGAATGGAACATGTGTCAACTATAAAATATCAAAAGTCCTTAGACGCACATATTACCATTTCAGTTTTATAGCCAACAACTTTTTCCGCGCCTTTTACCCTAACAAAAAAAGTTTGCTGGGTGTGAATGGTAGATGTTTCCACTAATCAATATTAAAAATTCTAAGACGCACATGTTACCATTTAAGTTTTATAGGCAAAAATTTATTTGGCTAATACATAATTTTTCGAAAAAAAGTTTTCTGGGTGTGTATCTCATCCCCAGGGACGAAGCAGCAAATGACAACTGGTGCGCTGGATTGGTACATGTGTCTATTATAAAATAATAAAAATTCTAAGACGCACATGTTACCATTTCACTTTTTTGGCCAAAAACTTTTTCCGCGCCTTTTACTCTAACAAAAAAAGTTTGCTGGTTGTGTATCTTATTTCCAGGGCCGAACCAGAAAATAGCAACTAGATCGCTAAAATGTTACATGTGTTCACTATAAAATATTAAAAATTCTAAGACGCACGTATTACCATTTCAGTTTTATGGCCAAAAACTTTTTTCGCGCCTTTTACTCTAAAAAAAAAAGATTGATGGGTGCGTATCTTAATTCCAGGACCGAACCAGGAAATGATAACTAGATCGCTAAATTTTTCCTTGTGTCCACTATAAAATATTAAAAATTCTAAGACGCACATATTACCATTTCGGTTTTATAGCCAAAAACTTTTTCCGCGCCTTTTACTCTAACAAAAAGAGTTTGCTGGGTGTGTATCTCATTCCCAGGACCGAACCAGGAAATGGAAACTGGTGCGCTAGAATGGTACATTTGTCCACTATAAAATATTAAAAATTCTAAGACGCACATATTACCATTTCAGTTTTATAGCCAAAAACTTTTTCCGCGCCTTTTACCCTAACAAAAAAAGTTTGCTGGGTGTGTATCTTATTTTCAGGACCGAACCAGGAAATGACAACTGGTGCGCTAAAATGGTACATGTGTCAACTATAAAATATCAAAAGTCCTTAGACGCACATATTACCATTTCAGTTTTATAGCCAAAAACTTTTTCCGCGCCTTTTACCCTAACAAAAAAAGTTTGCTAGGTGTGTATCTTATTTTCAGGACCGAACCAGGAAATGACAACTAGTGTCCTGGAATGGTAGATGTTTCCACTAATCAATTTTAAAAATTCTAAGACGCACATATTACCATTTAAGTCTTATAGCCAAAAACTTATTTGGCTAATACATTATTTTTCGAAAAAGAGTTTGCTACGTGTGTATCTCATCCCCAGGACCAAACCAGGAAATGGCAACTGGTGCGCTGGAATGGTACATGTGTATACTATAAAATATCAAAAGTCCTTAGACGCACATATTATCATTTCAGTTTTATTGGCAAAAACGATTTTCGCACCTTTACTCTAACAAAAAAAGTTTGCTGGGTGTGTATCTCATCCCCAGGGCCGAACCAGAAAAAAGCAACTAGATCGCTAAAATGTTACATGTGTGCACTATAAAATATTAAAAATTCTAAGACGCACATATAACCATTTCGGTTTTATAGCCAAAAACTTTTTCCTTGCCTTTTACTCTAACAAAAAAAGTTTGCTGGTTGTGTATTTTATTTCCAGGATTGAACCAGCACCGAACAAGGAAATAATAACTAGATCGCTAATATGTTACATGTGTCCACTATAAAATATCAAAAATTCTAAGACGCACATATTACCATTTCGGTTTTATAGCCAAAAACTTTTTCCGCGCCTTTTACTCTAACAAAAAAAGTTTGCTGGTTGTGTATCTTATTTCCAGGATTGAACCAGGAAATAGCAACTGGTGCGCTGGAATGGTACATGTGTCAACTATAAAATATCAAAAATCCTTCGACGCACATATAACCATTTGTGTTTTATAGCCAAAAACTTTTTCCGCGCCTTTTACTCTAACAAAAAAAGTTTGCTGGTTGTGTATCTTATTTCCAGGATTGAACCAGGAAATAGGAACTGGTGCGCTGGAATGGTACATGTGTCAACTATAAAATATCAACAATCCTTCGACGCACATATAACCATTTGTGTTTTATAGCCAAAGACTTTTTTCGCGCCTTTTATTCTAACAAAAAAAGATTGCTGGGTGTGTGTCTTATTTCCAGGACCGAACCAGGAAATGATAACTAGATCGCTAAGATGTTACATTGTCAACTATAAAATATTAAAAATTTTAAGACGCAAATATTACCATTTCGGTTTTATAGCCAAAAACTTTTTCCGCGCCTTTTACTCTAACAAAAAAAGTTTGCTGGTTGTGTATCTTATTTCCAGGATTGAACCAGGAAATAGACACTGGTGCGCTGGAATGGTACATGTGTCAACTATAAAATATCAAAAATCCTTAGCCGCACATATTATTATTTTAGTTTTATGGCCTAAAACTTTTTCCGCGCCTTTATTCTAACAAAAAAACTTTGCTGGGTGTGTATCTGATCCCCAGGCCCGAACCAGGAAATAGCAACTAGATCGCTAAAATGTTACATGTGTGCACTATAAAATATTAAAAATTCTAAGACGCACATATAACCATTTCGGTTTTATAGCCAAAAACTTTTTCCTTGCCTTTTACTCTAACAAAAAAAGTTTGCTGGTTGTGTATTTTATTTCCAGGATTGAACCAGCACCGAACAAGGAAATAATAACTAGATCGCTAATATGTTACATGTGTCCACTATAAAATATCAAAAATTCTAAGACGCACATATTACCATTTCGGTTTTATAGCCAAAAACTTTTTCCGCGCCTTTTACTCTAACAAAAAAAGTTTGCTGGTTGTGTATCTTATTTCCAGGATTGAACCAGGAAATAGCAACTGGTGCGCTGGAATGGTACATGTGTCAACTATAAAATATCAAAAATCCTTCGACGCACATATAACCATTTGTGTTTTATAGCCAAAAACTTTTTCCGCGCCTTTTACTCTAACAAAAAAAGTTTGCTGGTTGTGTATCTTATTTCCAGGATTGAACCAGGAAATAGGAACTGGTGCGCTGGAATGGTACATGTGTCAACTATAAAATATCAACAATCCTTCGACGCACATATAACCATTTGTGTTTTATAGCCAAAGACTTTTTTCGCGCCTTTTATTCTAACAAAAAAAGATTGCTGGGTGTGTGTCTTATTTCCAGGACCGAACCAGGAAATGATAACTAGATCGCTAAGATGTTACATTGTCAACTATAAAATATTAAAAATTTTAAGACGCAAATATTACCATTTCGGTTTTATAGCCAAAAACTTTTTCCGCGCCTTTTACTCTAACAAAAAAAGTTTGCTGGTTGTGTATCTTATTTCCAGGATTGAACCAGGAAATAGACACTGGTGCGCTGGAATGGTACATGTGTCAACTATAAAATATCAAAAATCCTTAGCCGCACATATTATTATTTTAGTTTTATGGCCTAAAACTTTTTCCGCGCCTTTATTCTAACAAAAAAACTTTGCTGGGTGTGTATCTGATCCCCAGGCCCGAACCAGGAAATAGCAACTGGTGCGCTGGAATGGTACATTTGTCCACTATAAAATATCAAAAATTTTAAGACGCACATATTACCATTTCGGTTTTATAGCCAAAAACTTTTTCCGCGCCTTTTACTCTAACAAAAAAAGTTTGCTGGTTGTGTATCTTATTTCCAGGATTTAACCAGAAAATAGCAACTGGTGCGCTGGAATGGTACATGTGTCAACTATAAAATATCAAAAATCCTTCGACGCACATGTAACCATTTCAGTTTTATGGCCAAAGACTTTTTTCGCGCCTTTTACTCTGACAAAAAAAGATTGCTGGGTGTGTATCTTATTTCCAGGACCGAACAAGGAAATAATAACTAGATCGCTAATATGTTACATGTGTCCACTATAAAATATTAAAAATTCTAAGACGCACATATTACCATTTCAGTTTTATAGCCAAAAACTTTTTCGGCGCCTTTTACTCTAACAAAAAAAGTTTGCTGGTTGTGTATCTTATTTCCAGGATTGAACTAGGAAAAAGCCACTGGTGCGCTGGAATGGTACATGTATCAACTATAAAATATCAAAAATCCTTCGACGCACATATACCCATTTCAGTTTTATAGCCAAAGACTTTTTTCGCGCCTTTTATTCTAACAAAAAAAGATTGCTGGGTGTGTATCTTATTTCCAGGACCTAACCAGGAAATGATAACTAGATCGCTAAGATGTTACATTGTCAACTATAAAATATCAAAAATCCTTAGACGCACATATTACCATTTCAGTTTTATAGCCAAAAACTTTTTCCGCGCCTTTTACTCTAACAAAAAAAGTTTGCTCGGCGTGTATCTTATTTCCAGGACCGAACCAGGAAATAGCAACTGGTGCACTAAAATGTTACATGTGTCCACTATAAAAAATTAAAAATTCTAAGACGCACATAAAACCATTTCAGTTTTATGGCCAAAAACTTTTTTCGCGCTTTTTACTCTAAAAAAAAGATTGCTGGGTGTGTATCTTATTTCCAGGACCGAACCAGGAAATGATAACTAGATCGCTAAAATGTTACATATGTCCACTATAAAATATTAAAAATTCTAAGACGCACATATTACCATTTCGATTTTATAGCTAAAAACTTTTTCCGCGCCTTTCACTCTAACAAAAAAAGTTTGCTGGTTGTGTATCTTATTTCCAGGACCGAACCAGGAAATAGTAACTGGTGCGCTGGAATGGTACATTTGTCCACTATAAAATATCAAAAATTCTAAGACGCACATATTACCATTTCGGTTTTATAGCCAAAAACTTTTTCCGCGCCTTTTACTCTAACAAAAAAAGTTTGCCCGGCGTGTATCTTATTTCCAGGACCGAACCAGGAAATAGCAACTGGTGCACTAAAATGTTACATGTGTCCACTATAAAAAATTAAAAATTCTAAGACGCACATAAAACCATTTCAGTTTTATGGCCAAAAACTTTTTTCGTGCTTTTTACTCTAAAAAAAAAGATTGCTGGGTGTGTATCTTATTTCCAGGACCGAACCAGGAAATGATAACTAGATCGCTAAAATGGTACATGTGTCCACTATAAAATAGCAAAAATCCCTAGACGCACATATTACTATTTCGGTTTTATAGCCAAAAACTTTTTCCGCGCCTTTTACTCTAACAAAAAAAGTTTACTGGGTGTTTATCTGATTTCCAGGACCAAACCAGGAAATAGCAACTGGTGCGCTGGAACGGTACATGTGTCAACTATAAAATATCAAAAATCCTTCGACGCACATATTACCATTTCAGTTTTATGGCGAAAGACTTTTTTCGCGCCTTTTACTCTAAAAAAAAAGATTGCTGGGTGTGTATCTTATTTCCAAGACCGAACCAGGAAATGATAACTAGATCGCTAAAATGTTACATATGTCCACTATAAAATATTAAAAATTCTAAGACGCACATATTACCATTTCGATTTTATAGCTAAAAACTTTTTCCGCGCCTTTCACTCTAACAAAAAAAGTTTGCTGGTTGTGTATCTTATTTCCAGGACCGAACCAGGAAATGGTAACTGGTGCGCTGGAATGGTACATGTATCAACTATAAAATATCAAAAATTCTAAGACGCACATATTACCATTTATGTTTTATAGCCAAAAACCTATTTGGCTAATACATAATTTTTCGAAAAAAAGTTTGCTGGGTGTGTATCTTATTTCCAGGGCCGAACCAGAAAATAGCAACTAAATCGCTAAAATGTTACATGTGTTCACTATAAAATATTTAAAATTCTAAGACGCACATATAACCATTTCAGTTTTATGGCGAAAGACTTTTTTCGCGCCTTTTACTCTAAAAAAAAAAGATTGCTGGGTGTGTATCTTATTTCCAGGACCGAACCCGGAAATGATAACTAGATCATTAAAATGTTACATATGTCCACTATAAAATATTAAAAATTCTAAGACGCACATATTACCATTTCGATTTTATAGCTAAAAACTTTTTCCACGCCTTTCACTCTAACAAAAAAAGTTTGCTGGTTGTGTATCTTATTTCCAGGACCGTACCAGGAAATAGCAACTGGTGCGCTAAAATGTTACATGTGTCCACTATAAAAAATTTAAAATTCTAAGACGCACATAGAACCATTTCAGTTTTATAGCCAAAAACTTTTTTCGCGCTTTTTACTCTAAAAAAAAGATTGCTGGGTGTGTATCTTATTTCCAGGACCGAACCAGGAAATGATAACTAGATCGCCAAAATGTTACATAAGTCCACTATAAAATATTAAAAATTCTAAGACGCACATATTACCATTTCGGTTTTATAGCCAAAAACTTTTTTCGCGCCTTTTACTCTAACAAAAAAAGTTTGCTGGTTGTGTATCTTATTTCCAGGAATGAACCAGGAAATAGCAACTGGTGCGCTGGAATGGTACATATGTCAACTATAAAATATCAAAAAAACCTCGACGCACATATTACCATTTCAGTTTTATGGCCAAAGACTTTTTTCGCGACTTTTACTCTAACAAAAAAAGTTTCCTGGTTGTGTATCTTATTTCCAGGACCGAAGCAGGAAATAGCAACTGGTGCACTGGAATGGTACATGTGTCAACTATAAAATATCAAAAATCCTTCGACGCACATATTATCATTTCAGTTTTATGGCCAAAGACTTTTTTCGCGCCTTTTACTTTAACGAAAAGAGTTTGCTGGGTGTGTATCTCATTCCCAGGACCGAACGAGGAAATGACAACTGGTGCGCTGGAATGGTAGATGTGTCCACTATTAAATATCAAAAAATTCTAGGACGCACGTATTACCATTTCTGTTTTATAGCCAAAAACTTTGTCCGCGCCTTTTACTTTAACAAAAAAAGTTTGCTGGTTGTGTATCTTATTTCCAGGACCGAACCTGGAAATAGCAACTGGTGCGCTGGATTGGTACATGTATCAACTATAAAATATCAAAAATCCTTAGACGCACATATTACCATTTCAGTTTTATAGCCAAAAACTTTTTCCGCGCCTTTTACTCTAACAAAAAAAGTTTGCTCGGCGTGTATCTTATTTCCAGGACCGAACCAGGAAATAGCAACTGGTGCACTAAAATGTTACATGTGTCCACTATAAAAAATTAAAAATTCTAAGACGCACATAAAACCATTTCAGTTTTATGGCCAAAAACTTTTTTCGCGCTTTTTACTCTAAAAAAAAAGATTGCTGGGTGTGTATCTTATTTCCAGGACCGAACCAGGAAATGATAACAAGATCGCTAAAATGTTACATATGTCCACTATAAAATATTAGAAATTCTAAGACGCACATATTACCATTTCGGTTTTATAGCCAAAAACTTTTTTCGCGCCTTTTACTCTAACAAAAAAAGTTTGCTGGTTGTGTATCTTATTTCCAGGAATGAACCAGGAAATAGCAACTGGTGCGCTGGAATGGTACATATGTCAACTATAAAATATTAAAAAAACCTCGACGCACATATTACCATTTCAGTTTTATGGCCAAAGTCTTTTTTCGCGACTTTTACTCTAACCAAAAAAGTTTGCTGGTTGTGTATCTTATTTCCAGGACCGAAGCAGGAAATAGCAACTGGTGCGCTGGAATGGTACATGTGTCAACTATAAAATATCAAAAATCCTTCGACGCACATATTATCATTTCAGTTTTATGGCCAAAGACTTTTTTCGCGCCTTTTACTCTAACAAAAAAAGTTTGCTGGGTGTGTATCTCATTCCCAGGACCGAACGAGGAAATGACAACTGGTGCGCTGGAATGGTAGATGTGTCCACTATAAAATATCAAAAAATTCTAGGACGCACATATTACCATTTCTGTTTTATAGCCAAAAACTTTGTCCGCGCCTTTTACTCTAACAAAAAAAGTTTGCTGTTTGTGTATCTTATTTCCAGGACCGAACCAGGAAATAGCAACTGGTGCGCTAGATTGGTACATGTATCAACCATAAAATATCAAAAATCCTTAGACGCACATATTACCATTTCAGTTTTATAGCCAAAAACTTTTTCCGCGCCTTTTACTCTAACAAAAAAAGTTTGCTCGGCGTGTATCTTATTTCCAGGACCGAACCAGGAAATAGCAACTGGTGCGCTAAAATGTTACATGTGTCCACTATAAAAAATTAAGAATTCTAAGACGCACATAAAATCATTTCAGTTTTATAGCCAAAAACTTTTTTCGCGCTTTTTACTCTAAAAAAAAAGATTGCTGGGCGTGTATCTTATTTCCAGGACCGAACCAGGAAATGATAACTAGATCGCTAAAATGTAACATATGTCCACTATAAAATATTAAAAATTCTAAGACGCACATATTACCATTTCGGTTTTATAGCCAAAAACTTTTTTCGCGACTTTTACTCTAACAAAAAAAGTTTGCTGGTTGTGTATCTTATTTCCAGGATTGAACCAGGAAATAGCCACTGGTGCGCTGGAATGGTACATGTGTCAACTATAAAATATCAAAAATCCTTCGACGCACATATAACCATTTCAGTTTTATAGCCAAAAACTTTTTCCGCGCCTTTTACCCTAACAAAAAAAGTTTGCTGAGTGTGTATCTTATTTTCAGGACCGAACCAGGAAATGAACACTAGTGTCCTGGAATGGTAGATGTGTCCACTATTAAATATCAAAAATTCTAAGACGCACATATTACCATTTATGTTTTATAGCCAAAAACTTACTTGGCTAATACATAATATTTCGAAAAAAAGTTTGCTGGGTGTGTATCTCATTTCCAGGGCCGAACCAGAAAATAGCAACTAAATCGCTAAAATGTTACATGTGTTCACTATAAAATATTTAAAATTCTAAGACGCACATATTATCATTTCAGTTTTATGGCGAAAGACTTTTTTCGCGCCTTTTACACTAAAAAAAAAGATTGCTGGGTGTGTATCTTATTTCCAGGACCGAACCAGGAAATGATAACAAGATCGCTTAAATGTTACATATGTCCACTATAAAATATTAAAAATTCTAAGACGCACATATTACCATTTCGATTTTATAGCCAAAAACTTTTTCCGCGCCTTTTATTCTAACAAAAAAAGTTTGCTGGTTGTGTACCTTATTTCCAGGATTGAACCAGGAAATGGCAAATGGTGCGCTGGAATGGTACATGTGTCAACTATAAAATATCAAAAATCCTTCGACGCACATATAACCATTTCAGTTTTATAGCCAAAGACTTTTTTCGCGCCTTTTATTCTAACAAAAAAAGATTGCTGGGTGTGTATCTTATTTCCAGGACCGAACCAGGAAATGATAACTAGATCGCTAAAATGTTACATTGTCAACTATAAAATATTAAAAATTCTAAGACGCACATATAATCATTTCGGTTTTATAGCCAAAAACTTTTTCCGCGCCTTTTACTCTAACAAAAAAAGTTTGCTGGTTGTGTACCTTATTTCCAGGATTGAACCAGGAAATGGCAACTGGTGCGCTGGAATGGTACATGTGTCAACTATAAAATATCAAAAATACTTAGCCGCACATATTATTATTTCAGTTTTATGGCCTAAAACTTTTTCCGCGCCCTTATTCTAACAAAAAAACTTTTCTGGGTGTGTATCTCATCCCCAGGCCCGAACCAGGAAATAGCAACTGGTGCGCTGGAATGGTACGTTTGTCCACTATAAAATATCAAAAATTATAAGACGCACATATTACCATTTCGGTTTTATAGCCAAAAACTTTTTCCGCGCCTTTTACCCTAACTAAAAAAGTTTGCTGGGTGTGTATCTTATTTTCAGGACCGAACCAGGAAATGACGACTTATGGCGCTGGAATGGTACATGTGTCAACTATAAAATATCAAAAATCCTTAGCCGCACATATTATTATTTCGGTTTTATAGACAAAAACTTTTTCCGCGCCTTTTACCCTAACAAAAAAAGTTTGCTGGGTGTGTATCTCATTCCCAGGACCGAACCAGGATATGGCAATTTGTGCGCTAGAATGGTACATTTGTCCACTATAAAATATCAAAAATTCTAAATCGCCCATATTACCATTTCGGATTTATAGCCAAAAACTTTTTCCGCGCCTTTTACCCTAACAAAAAAAGTTTGCTGGGTGTGTATCTTATTTTCAGGACCGAACCAGGAAATGACGACTTGTGGCGCTGGAATGGTACATGTCTCAACTATAAAATATCAAAAATCCTTAGCCGCACATATTATTATTTCAGTTTTATGGCCAAAGACTTTTTTCGCGCCTTTTACTCTAAAAAAAAGATTGCTGGGTGTGTATCTTATTTCCAATACCGAACCAGGAAATGATAACTAGATCGCTAAAATGTTACATGTGTCCACTATAAAATATTAAAAATTCTAAGAAGCCCATATTACCATTTCGGTTTTATAGCCAAAAACTTTTTCCGCGCCTTTTACCCTAACAAAAAAAGTTTGCTGGGTGTGTATCTTATTTTCAGGACCGAACCAGAAAATGACGACTTGTGGCGCTAGAATGGTACATGTGTAACTATAAAATATCAAAAGTCCCTAGACGCACATATTGCCATTTCAGTTTTATAGCCAAAAACTTTTTCCGCGTCTTTTACTCTAACAAAAAAAGTTTGCTGAGTGTGTATCTTATTTTCAGGACCGAACCAGGAAATGAACACTAGTGTCCTGGAATGGTAGATGTGTCCACTATTAAATATCAAAAATTCTAAGACACACATATTACCATTTATGTTTTATAGCCAAAAACTTATTTGGCTAATACATAATATTTCGAAAAAAAGTTTGCTGGGTGTGTATCTCATTTCCAGGGCCGAACCAGAAAATAGCAGCTAAATCGTTAAAATGTTACATGTGTTCACTATAAAATATTTAAAATTCTAAGACGCACATATTACCATTTCAGTTTTATGGCGAAAGACTTTTTTCGCGCCTTTTACTCTAAAAAAAAAGATTGCTGGGTGTGTATCTTATTTCCAGGACCGAACCAGGAAATGATAACTAGATCGCTTAAATGTCACATATGTCCACTATAAAATATTAAAAATTCTAAGACGCACATATTACCATTTCGATTTTATAGCCAAAAACTTTTTCCGCGCCTTTTACTCTAACAAAAAAAGTTTGCTGGTTGTGTATCTTATTTCCAAGACCGAACCAGGAAATAGCAACTGGTGCGCTGGAATAGTAGATGTGTCCACTTTAAAATATCAAAAAATTCTAGGACGCACATATTACCATTTCTGTTTTATGGCCAAAAACTTTGTCCGCGCCTTTTACTCTAACAAAAAAAGTTTGCTGGTTGTGTATCTTATTTCCAGGACCGAACCAGGAAATAGCAACTGGTGCGCTAAAATGTTACATGTGTCCACTATAAAAAATTAAAAATTCTAAGACGCACATAAAACCATTTCAGTTTTATGGCCAAAAACTTTTTTCGCGCTTTTTACTCTAACAAAAAGAGTTTGCTGGGTATGTATCTTATCCCCAGGACCGCACCAGGAAATAGCAACTGGTGAGGTGGAATTGTACATGTGTCAACTATAAAATATCAAAAATCCTTAGACGCACATATTATCATTTCAGTTTTATGGCCAAAAACTTTTTTCGCGCCTTTATTCTAACAAAAAAGTTTGCTGGGTGTGTATCTTATTTCCAGGCCCGAACTAGGAAATAGCAACTGGTGCGCTGGAATGGTACATGTGTGAACTATAAAATATCAAAAATTCTTAGACGCACATATTATCATTTCAGTTTTATGGCTAAAAACTTTTTCCGCGCCTTTTACTCTATTAAAAAGAGTTTGCTAGGTGTGTATCTCATCCCCAGAACCGAACCAGGAAATGGCAACTGGTGCGCTTGAATGGTACATGTGTCAACTATAAAATATCAAAAGTCCTTAGACGCACATATTACCATTTCAGTTTTATGGCTAAAAACGTTTTTCGCGCCTTTACTCTAACAAAAAAAGTTTGCTGGGTGTGTATCTCATCCCCAGGGCCGAACCAGAAAATAGCAACTAGAACGCTAAATTTTTACATGTGTCCACTATAAAATATCAAAAATTCTAAGACGCACATATTACCATTTCGGTTTTATAGCCAAAAACTTTTTCCGCGCCTTTTACTCTAACTAAAAAAGTTTGCTGGGTGTGTATCTTATTTTCAGGACCGAACCAGGAAATGACGACTTGTGGCGCTGGAATGGTACATGTGTCAACTATAAAATATCAAAAATCCTTAGCCGCACATATTATTATTTCGGTTTTATAGACAAAAACTTTTTCCGCGCCTTTTACCCTAACAAAAAAAGTTTGCTGGGTGTGTATCTCATTCCCAGGACCGAACCAGGAAATGGCAACTGGTGCGCTAGAATGGTACATTTGTCCACTATAAAATATCAAAAATTCTAAATCGCCCATATTACCATTTCGGTTTTATAGCCAAAAACTTTTTCCGCGCCTTTTACCCTAACAAAAAAAGTTTGCTGGGTGTGTATCTTATTTTCAGGACCGAACCAGGAAATGAACACTAGTGTCCTGGAATAGTAGATGTGTCCACTATTAAATATCAAAAATTCTAAGACGCACATATTACCATTTATGTTTTATAGCCAAAAACTTATTTGGCTAATACATAATATTTCGAAAAAAAGTTTGCTGGTTGTGTATCTCATTTCCAGGGCCGAACCAGAAAATAGCAGCTTAATCGTTAAAATGTTACATGTGTTCACTATAAAATATTTAAAATTCTAAGACGCACATATTACCATTTCAGTTTTATGGCGAAAGACTTTTTTCGCGCCTTTTACTCTAAAAAAAAAGATTGCTGGGTGTGTATCTTATTTCCAGGACCGAACCAGGAAATGATAACTAGATCGCTTAAATGTCACATATGTCCACTATAAAATATTAAAAATTCTAAGACGCACATATTACCATTTCGATTTTATAGCCAAAAACTTTTTCCGCGCCTTTTACTCTAACAAAAAAAGTTTGCTGGTTGTGTATCTTATTTCCAAGACCGAACCAGGAAATAGCAACTGGTGCGCTGGAATGGTACATGTGTGAACTATAAAATATCAAAAATTCTTAGACGCACATATTATCATTTTAGTTTTATGGCTAAAAACTTTTTCCGCGCCTTTTACTCTAACAAAAAGAGTTTGCTGGGTATGTATCTTATCCCCAGGACCGCACCAGGAAATAGCAACTGGTGAGGTGGAATGGTACATGTGTCAACTATAAAATATCAAAAATCCTTAGACGCACATATTATCATTTCAGTTTTATGGCCAAAAACTTTTTTCGCGCCTTTATTTTAACAAAAAAGTTTGCTGGGTGTGTATCTTATTTCCAGGACCGAACCAGGAAATAGCAACTGGTGCGCTAAAATGTTACATGTGTCCACTATAAAAAATTAAAAATTCTAAGACGCACATAAAACCATTTCAGTTTTATGGCCAAAAACTTTTTTCGCGCTTTTTACTCTAACAAAAAGAGTTTGCTGGGTATGTATCTTATCCCCAGGACCGCACCAGGAAATAGCAACTGGTGAGGTGGAATGGTACATGTGTCCACTTTAAAATATCAAAAAATTCTAGGACGCACATATTACCATTTCTGTTTTATAGCCAAAAACTTTGTCCGCGCCTTTTACTCTAACAAAAAAAGTTTGCTGGTTGTGTATCTTATTTCCAGGACCGAACCAGGAAATAGCAACTGGTGCGCTAAAATGTTACATGTGTCCACTATAAAAAATTAAAAATTCTAAGACGCACATAAAACCATTTCAGTTTTATGGCCAAAAACTTTTTTCGCGCTTTTTACTCTAACAAAAAGAGTTTGCTGGGTATGTATCTTATCCCCAGGACCGCACCAGGAAATAGCAACTGGTGAGGTGGAATGGTACATGTGTCAACTATAAAATATCAAAAATCCTTAGACGCACATATTATCATTTCAGTTTTATGGCCAAAAACTTTTTTCGCGCCTTTATTCTAACAAAAAAGTTTGCTGGGTGTGTATCTTATTTCCAGGCCCGAACTAGGAAATAGCAACTGGTGCGCTGGAATGGTACATGTGTGAACTATAAAATATCAAAAATTCTTAGACGCACATATTATCATTTCAGTTTTATGGCTAAAAACTTTTTCCGCGCCTTTTACTCTATTAAAAAGAGTTTGCTAGGTGTGTATCTCATCCCCAGAACCGAACCAGGAAATGGCAACTGGTGCGCTTAAATGGTACATGTGTCAACTATAAAATATCAAAAGTCCTTAGACGCACATATTACCATTTCGATTTTATAGCCAAAAACTTTTTCCGCGCCTTTTACCCTAACAAAAAAAGTTTGCTGGGTGTGTATCTTATTTTCAGGACCGAACCAGGAAATGACGACTTGTGGCGCTGGAATGGTACATGTGTCAACTATAAAATATCAAAAATCCTTAGCCGCACATATTATTATTTCGGTTTTATAGACAAAAACGTTTTTCGCGCCTTTACTCTAACAAAAAAAGTTTGCTGGGTGTGTATCTCATTTCCAGGGCCGAACCAGAAAATAGCAACTAAATCGCTAAAATGTTACATGTGTTCACTATAAAATATTTAAAATTCTAAGACGCACATATTACCATTTCAGTTTTATGGCGAAAGATTTTTTTCGCGCCTTTTACTCTAAAAAAAAGATTGCTGGGTGTGTATCTTATTTCCAGGACCGAACCAGGAAATGATAACTAGATCGCTAAAATGTTACATATGTCCACTATAAAATATTAAAAATTCTAAGACGCACATATTACCATTTCGATTTTATAGCCAAAAACTTTTTCCGCGCCTTTTACTCTAACAAAAAAAGTTTGCTGGTTGTGTATCTTATTTCCAGGACCGAACCAGGAAATAGCAACTGGTGCGCTGGAATGGTACATGTGTCAACTATAAAATATCAAAAATCCTTAGACGCACATATTATCATTTCAGTTGTATGGCCAAAGACTTTTTTCGCGCCTTTTACTCTAACAAAAAGAGTTTGCTAGATGTTTATTTAATACCCAGGGCCGAACCAGAAAATGGTAACTGGTGCGCTGGAATGGTACATGGATAAACTATAAAATATCAAAAATCCTTAGACGCACATATTACCATTTCAGATTTATGGCCAAAAACTTTTTCCGCGCCTTTTACTCTAACAAAAAAAGTTTGCTGGTTGTGTACTTATTTCCAGGAATGAACCAGCAAATAGCAACTGGTGCGCTAGAATGGTACAGATGTCAACTATAAAATATCAAAAAAACCTCGACGCACATATTACCATTTCAGTTTTATGGCCAAAGTCTTTTTTCGCGACTTTTACTCTAACAAAAAAAGTTTGCTGGTTGTGCATCTTATTTCCAGGACCGAACCAGGAAATAGCAACTGGTGCGCTAAAATGGTACATGTGTCAACTATAAAATATCAAAAATCCTTCGACGCACATATTATCATTTCAGTTTTATGGCCAAAGACTTTTTTCGCGCCTTTTACTCTAACGAAAAGAGTTTGCTGGGTGTGTATCTCATTCCTAGGACCGAACGAGGAAATGACAACTGGTGCGCTGGAATGGTAGATGTGTCCACTATAAAATATCAAAAATCCTTAGCCGCACATATTATTATTTCAGTTTTATGGCCAAAAACTTTTTTCGCGCCTTTTACTCTAAAAAAAAGATTGCTGGGTGTGTATCTTATTTCCAGGACCGAACCAGGAAATGATAACTAGATCGCTAAAATGTTACATTGTCAACTATAAAATATTAAAAATTCTAAGACGCACATATAATCATTTCGGTTTTATAGCCAAAAACTTTTTCCGCGCCTTTTACTCTAACAAAAAAAGTTTGCTGGTTGTGTACCTTATTTCCAGGATTGAACCAGGAAATGGCAACTGGTGCGCTGGAATGGTACATGTGTCAACTATAAAATATCAAAAATCCTTAGCCGCACATATTATTATTTCAGTTTTATGGCCTAAAACTTTTTCCGCGCCCTTATTCTAACAAAAAAACTTTGCTGGGTGTGTATCTCATCCCCAGGCCCGAACCAGGAAATAGCAACTGGTGCGCTGGATTGGTACGTTTGTCCACTATAAAATATCAAAAATTGTAAGACGCACATATTACCATTTCGGTTTTATAGCCAAAAACTTTTTCCGCGCCTTTTACCCTAACTAAAAAAGTTTGCTGGGTGTGTATCTTATTTTCAGGACCGAACCAGGAAATGACGACTTATGGCGCTGGAATGGTACATGTGTCAACTATAAAATATCAAAAATCCTTAGCCGCACATATTATCATTTCAGTTTTATGGCTAAAAACTTTTTCCGCGCCTTTTACTCTATTAAAAAGAGTTTGCTAGGTGTGTATCTCATCCCCAGAACCGAACCAGGAAATGGCAACTGGTGCGCTTGAATGGTACATGTGTCAACTATAAAATATCAAAAGTCCTTAGACGCACATATTACCATTTCAGTTTTATGGCTAAAAACGTTTTTCGCGCCTTTACTCTAACAAAAAAAGTTTGCTAGGTGTATATCTAATCCCCAGGGCCGAACCAAGAAATAGCAACTAGTGCGCTGCAATAGTACATGTGTCAATCAAAAAATATCAAACATCCTTAGACGCACATATTACCATTTCACTTTTATGCCCAAAAACTTTTTTCGCACCTTTAACTCTAACAAAAAAAAGTTTGCTGGGTGTGTATTATATTTTCAGGACCGAACCAGGAAATAACAACTAGTGCGCTAGAAAGATACATGTGTCCACTATAAAGTATTAAAAATTCTAAGACGCACATATTACCATTTCGATTTTATAGCCAAAAACTTTTTCCGCGCCTTTTACTCTAACAAAAAAAGTTTGCTTGGTGTGTATCTTATTTCCAGGACTGAACCAGGAAATAGCAACTAGTGCGCTGGAATGGTTCATGTGTCAACTATAAAATATCAAAAATCCTTCGACGCATATTTTATCATTTCAGCTTTATGTCCAAAAACTTTTTTTGCGCCTTTACTCTAACAAAAAAACTTTGTTGGGTGTGTATCTTATTTCCAGGACCGAACCAGGAAATGGCAACTGGTGCGCTGGAATGCTGCATGTGTATACTATAAAATATTAGAAAACCCAAGGGGCACATATTACCATTTCAGTTTTATAGCCAACAACTTATTTGACTAATACATAATTTTTCACTAAAAAAAGTTTGCTGGGTGTGTATCTCATCCCCAGGACCGAACCAGGAAATGGCAACTTGTGCGCTGGAATTGTACATGTGCCAACTATAAAATATCAAAAGTCCTTAGACGCACATATTATCATTTCAGTTTTATGGCCAAAAACTTTTTTCGCGCCTTTACACTAACAAAAAAACTTTGCTGGGTGTGTATCTCATCCCCAGGCTCGAACCAGGAAATAGCAACTGGTGCGCTAAAATGGTACATGTGTCCACTATAAAATATTAAAAATTCTAAGACGCACATATTATCATTTCAGTTTTATGGCCAAAAACTTTTTTCGCGCCTTTACTCTTACAAAAAAACTTTGCTGGGTGTGTATCTCATACCCAGGCTCGAACAAGGAAATAGCAACTGGTGCGCTGGTATAGCACATGTGTCAACTATAAAATATCATAAATTCTAAGACGAACATATTATCATTTCAGTTTTATGGCCAAAAACTTATTTGGCTAATACATATTTTTCACTAAAAAAAGTTTGCTAGGTGTATATCTAATCCCTAGGGCCAAACCAGGAAATGGCAACTAAAGCGCTCGAATGGTGCATGTGTATACTAAAAAGTGTCAAAAATCCCTAGACGCACATATTACCATTTCAGTTTTATGCCCAAAAACTTTTTTCGCGCCTTTTACTCTAACAAAAAACGGTTGCTGGGTGTGTATCTTATTTCCAGGACCGAACCACGAAATAACAACTAGTGCGCTAGAAAGGTACATGTGTCCGCTATAAAGTATCAAAAATTCTTAGACGCACATATTACCATTTCGTTTTTATAGCCAAAAACTTTTTTCGCGCCTTTTACTCTAACAAAAAGAGTTTGCTGGGTGTGTATCTCATCCCCAGGACCGAACCAGGAAATGGCAACTTGTGCGCTGGAATGGTGCATGTGTATACTAAAAAGTGCCAAAAATCCTTAGACGCACATATTACCATTTCAGTTTTATAGCCAAAAACTTATTTGAGTAATACATAATTTTTCACTAAAAAAAGTTTGCTGGGTGTGTATCTCATCCCAAGTACCGAACCAGGAAATAGCAACTGGTGCTCTGCAATAGTACATGTGTCAATAAAAAAATATCGAAAATCCTTAGACGCACATATTACCATTTCTTTTTTATGCCCAAAAACTTTTTTCGCGCCTTTTCTCTAACAAAAAAAGTTAGCTGGGTGTATATCTTATTTCCAGAACCGAACCAAGAAATGGCAACTGGTGCGCTGAAATGCTGCATGTGTATACTATAAAATATCAAAAATCCCTAGGCGCACATGTTACCATTTCAGTTTTATAGCCAAAAACTTATTTGACTAATACATAATTTTTCACTAAAAAAAGTTGGTGGGTGTGTATCTCCTCCCCAGGGCCGAACTAGAAAAGAGCAACTAGATCGCTAAAATGTTACATGTGTCCACTATAAAATATTAAAAATTCTAAGACGCACATATTACCATTTCAGTTTTATGGCCAAAAACTTTTTCCGCGCCTTTTACTCTAACAAAAAAAGTTTGCTGGGTGTGCCAGGACCGACCCAGGAAATGACAACTAGATCGCTTAAATGTCACATGTGTCCACTATAAAATATTAAAAATCCCTTGATGCACATAAATTCATTTCAGTTTTATGGCCAAAGACTTTTTTCGCGCCTTTTACTCTAACAAAAAGATTTTGCTGGGTGTGTATCTCATCCCCAGGACCGAAGCAGGAAATGGCAACTGGTGCGCTGGAATGGTACATGTGTCAACTATAAAATATCAAAAATCCTTCGACGCATATTTTATCATTTTAAATTTATGTCCAAAAACTTTTTTTGCGCCTTTACTCTAACAAAAAAACTTTGTTGGGTGTGTATCTTATTTCCAAGACCGAACGAGGAAATGGCAACTAGTGCGCTGGAATGCTGCATGTGTTAATAAAAAAATATCAAAAATCCTTAGACGCACATATTACCATTTCAGTTTTATGCCCAAAAACTTTTTACGCGCCTTTTACTCTAACAAAAAAAGTTTGCTGGGTGTGTATCTTATTTCCAGGACCGAACCAGGAAATGGCTACTGGTGCGCTGGAATGGTGCATGTGTATACTATAAAATATCAAAAATTCCTAGACGTACATATTACCATTTCAGTTTTATAGCCAAAAACTTATTTGACACATAATTTTTCACTAAAAAAGTTTGCTGGGTGTGTATCTCATCCCCAGGGCCGAACCAGAAAAGAGCAACTAGATCGCTAAAATGTTACATGTGTCCACTATAAAATATTAAAAATTCTAAGACGCACATATAATCATTTCAGTTTTATGGCCAAAAACTTTTTTCGCGCCTTTCACTCTAACAAAAAGAGTTTGCTGGGTGTGAATCTCATCCCCAGGATCGAACCAGGAAATGGCAACTTGTGCGCTAGAATGGTACATGTGCCACCTATAAAATGTCAAAAGTCCTTAGACGCACATATTATCATTTCAGTTTTATGGCCAAAAACGTTTTTCGCGCCTTAACTCTAACAAAAAAAGTTTGCTGGGTGTGTATCTCATCCCCAGGCACGAGCCAGAAAATAGCAACTAGATCGCTAAAATAAAACATGTGTCCACTATAAAATATTAAAAATTCTAAGACGCACATATTATCATTTCAGTTTTATGGCCAAAAACTTATTTGGCTAATACATATTTTTCACTAAAAAAAGTTTGCTATGTGTATATCTAATCCCCAGGGCCAAACCAGGAAATGGCAACTTGTGCGCTAGAATGGTACATTTGTCTATTATAAAATATCAAAAATTCTAAGACGCACATATTATCATTTCAGTTTTATGCCCAAAAACTTTTTACGCGCCTTTTCCTCTCACAAAAAAAGTTTGCTGGGTGTGTATCTTATTTCCAGGACCGAACCAGGAAATGGCAACTGGTGCGCTGGAATGGTGCATGTGTATACTATAAAGTATCAAAAATCCCTAGACGCACATATTACCATTTCAGTTTTATAGCCAAAAACTTATTTGGCTAATACATAATTTTTCACTAAAAAAAGTTTGCTGGGTGTGTATCTAATCCCCAGGGGCAAACCAGGAATTAGCAACTGGTGCGCTAGAATGGTACATTTGTCCACTATAAAATATCAAAAATCATAAGACGCACATATTACCATTTCAGTTTAATGGCCAAAAACTTTTTCCGCGCCTTTTACTCTAACAAAAAAAGTTTGCTGGGTGTGTATCTTATTTCCAGGACCGAACCAGGAAATATCAACAGGTGCGCTGAAATGGTGCATGTGTATACTATAAAGTATCAAAAATCCTTCGACGCACAAATTACCATTTCAGTTTTATGCCCAAAAACATTTTACGCGCCTTTTCCTCTAACAAAAAAGTTTGCTGGGTGTGTATCTTATTTCCATGACCAACCCAGGAATTGACAACTGGTGCGCTGGAATGGTACATGTGTCAACTATAAAATATCACAAAACCTTAGACGCACATATTATCATTTCACTTTTATGGCCAAAAACTTTTTTCGCGCCTTTACTCTAACAAAAAAGCTTTGCTGGGTGTGTATCGCATCCCCAGAGCCGACTCAGGAAATGACAACTTGTGCGCTGGAATGGTACATGTGTCCACTATAAAATATTAAAAATTCTAAGACTCACATATTACTATTTTATTTTTATAGCCAAAAACTTATTAGGCTAATACATAATTTTTCACAAAAAAAGTTTGCTGGGTGTGTATCTCATCCCCAGGGCCGAACCAGGAAGTGGCAACTAGAGTGCTGCAACGGTACATGTGTCAACTATAAAATATTAAAAATCCTTCGACGCATATTTTATCATTTCAACTTTATGTCCAAAAACTTTTTTTGCGCCTTTACTCTAACAAAAAAACTTTGTTGGGTGTGTATCTTATTTCCAAGACCGAACGAGGAAATGGCAACTAGTGCGCTGGAATGCTGCATGTGTTAATAAAAAAATATCGAAAATCCTTAGACGCACATATTACCATTTCTTTTTTATGCCCAAAAACTTTTTTCGCGCATTTTCTCTAACAAAAAAAGTTAGCTGTGTGTATATCTTATTTCCAGAACCGAACCAAGAAATGGCAACTGGTGCGCTGAAATGCTGCATGTGTATACTATAAAATATCAAAAATCCCTAGGCGCACATGTTACCATTTCAGTTTTATAGCCAAAAACTTATTTGACTAATACATAATTTTTCACAAAGAAAAGTTTGCTGGGTTTGTATCTAATCCCCAGGACCGAACCAAGAAATGGCAACTAGTGCGTTGCAATAGTACATGTGTCAATCAAAACACATCAAAAATCCTTAGACGCACATATTACCATTTCACTTTTATGCCAAAAAACTTTTTTCGCGCCTTTTACTCTAACAAAAAACGGTTGCTGGGTGTGTATCTTATTTCCAGGGCCGAACCAGGAAATAACAACTAGTCCGCTAGAAAGGTACATGTGTCCGCTATAAAGTATCAAAAATCCTTAGACGCACATATTACCATTTCACTTTTATGCCCAAAAACTTTTTTCGCGCCTTTTACTCTAACAAAAAAAGTTTGCTGGGTGTGTATTTTATTTCCAGGACCGAACCAGGAAATGGCAACTAAAGCGCTGGAATGGTGATTGTG
Organism: Epicampocera succincta; assembly: GCA_932526305.1. NCBI lineage: Eukaryota > Metazoa > Arthropoda > Insecta > Diptera > Tachinidae > Epicampocera > Epicampocera succincta. The sequence goes on along the minus strand of CAKOAZ010000002.1, from coordinate 690,258 downwards.
TATACTAAAAAGTGTCAAAAATCCCTAGACGCACATATTACCATTTCAGTTTTATAGCCAAAAACTTATTTGAGTAATACATAATTTTTCACTAAAAAAAGTTGGTGGGTGTGTATCTCCTCCCCAGGGCCGAACTAGAAAAGAGCAACTAGATCGCTAAAATGTTACATGTGTCCACTATAAAATATTAAAAATTCTAAGACGCACATATTACCATTTCAGTTTTATGGCCAAAAACTTTTTCCGCGCCTTTTACTCTAAAAAAAAAATTTGCTGGGTGTGCCAGGACCGACCCAGGAAATGACAACTAGATCGCTTAAATGTCACATGTGTCCACTATAAAATATTAAAAATCCCTAGATGCACATAAATTCATTTCAGTTTTATGGCCAGAGACTTTTTTCGCGCCTTTTACTCTAACAAAAAGATTTTGCTGGGTGTGTATCTCATCCCCAGGACCGAAGCAGGAAATGGCAACTGGTGCGCTGGAATGGTACATGTGTCAACTATAAAATATCAAAAATCCTTCGACGCATATTTTATCATTTTAAATTTATGTCCAAAAACTTTTTTTGCGCCTTTACTCTAACAAAAAAACTTTGTTGGGTGTGTATCTTATTTCCAAGACCGAACGAGGAAATGGCAACTAGTGCGCTGGAATGCTGCATGTGTTAATAAAAAAATATCAAAAATCCTTAGACGCACATATTACCATTTCAGTTTTATGCCCAAAAACTTTTTACGCGCCTTTTACTCTAACAAAAAAAGTTTGCTGGGTGTGTATCTTATTTCCAGGACCGAACCAGGAAATGGCTACTGGTGCGCTGGAATGGTGCATGTGTATACTATAAAATATCAAAAATCCCTAGACGTACATATTACCATTTCAGTTTTATAGCCAAAAACTTATTTGACACATAATTTTTCACTAAAAAAGTTTGCTGGGTGTGTATCTCATCCCCAGGTCCGAACCAGAAAAGAGCAACTAGATCGCTAAAATGTTACATGTGTCCACTATAAAATATTAAAAATTCTAAAACGCACATATAATCATTTCAGTTTTATGGCCAAAAACTTTTTTCGCGCCTTTCACTCTAACAAAAAGAGTTTGCTGGGTGTGAATCTCATCCCCAGGATCGAACCAGGAAATGGCAACTTGTGCGCTGGAATGGTACATGTGCCACCTATAAAATGTCAAAAGTCCTTAGACGCACATATTATCATTTCAGTTTTATGGCCAAAAACGTTTTTCGCGCCTTAACTCTAACAAAAAAAGTTTGCTGGGTGTGTATCTCATCCCCAGGCACGAGCCAGAAAATAGCAACTAGATCGCTAAAATAAAACATGTGTCCACTATAAAATATTAAAAATTCTAAGACGCACATATTATCATTTCAGTTTTATGGCCAAAAACTTATTTGGCTAATACATATTTTTCACTAAAAAAAGTTTGCTATGTGTATATCTAATCCCCAGGGCCAAACCAGGAAATGGCAACTTGTGCGCTAGAATGGTACATTTGTCTATTATAAAATATCAAAAATTCTAAGACGCACATATTATCATTTCAGTTTTATGCCCAAAAACTTTTTACGCGCCTTTTCCTCTCACAAAAAAAGTTTGCTGGGTGTGTATCTTATTTCCAGGACCGAACCAGGAAATGGCAACTGGTGCGCTGGAATGGTGCATGTGTATACTATAAAGTATCAAAAATCCCTAGACGCACATATTACCATTTCAGTTTTATAGCCAAAAACTTATTTGGCTAATACATAATTTTTCACTAAAAAAAGTTTGCTGGGTGTGTATCTAATCCGAAGGGCCAAACCAGGAATTAGCAACTGGTGCGCTAGAATGGTACATTTGTCCACTATAAAATATAAAAAATCCTAAGACGCACATATTACCATTTCAGTTTAATGGCCAAAAACTTTTTCCGCGCCTTTTACTCTAACAAAAAAAGTTTGCTGGGTGTGTATCTTATTTCCAGGACCGAACCAGGAAATATCAACAGGTGCGCTGAAATGGTGCATGTGTATACTATAAAGTATCAAAAATCCTTCGACGCACAAATTACCATTTCAGTTTTATGCCCAAAAACATTTTACGCGCCTTTTCCTCTAACAAAAAAGTTTGCTGGGTGTGTATCTTATTTCCATGACCAACCCAGGAATTGACAACTGGTGCGCTGGAATGGTACATGTGTCAACTATAAAATATCACAAAACCTTAGACGCACATATTATCATTTCACTTTTATGGCCAAAAACTTTTTTCGCGCCTTTACTCTAACAAAAAAGCTTTGCTGGGTGTGTATCGCATCCCCAGAGCCGACTCAGGAAATGACAACTTGTGCGCTGGAATGGTACATGTGTCCACTATAAAATATTAAAAATTCTAAGACTCACATATTACTATTTTATTTTTATAGCCAAAAACTTATTAGGCTAATACATAATTTTTCACAAAAAAAGTTTGCTGGGTGTGTATCTCATCCCCAGGGCCGAACCAGGAAGTGGCAACTAGAGTGCTGCAACGGTACATGTGTCAACTATAAAATATTAAAAATCCTTCGACGCATATTTTATCATTTCAACTTTATGTCCAAAAACTTTTTTTGCGCCTTTACTCTAACAAAAAAACTTTGTTGGGTGTGTATCTTATTTCCAAGACCGAACGAGGAAATGGCAACTAGTGCGCTGGAATGCTGCATGTGTTAATAAAAAAATATCAAAAATCCTTAGACGCACATATTACCATTTCAGTTTTATGCCCAAAAACTTTTTTCGCGCCTTTTCTCTAACAAAAAAAGTTAGCTGGGTGTATATCTTATTTCCAGAACCAAACCAGGAAATGGCAACTGGTGCGCTGAAATGTTGCATGTGTATACTATAAAATACCAAAAATCCCCAGGCGCACATGTTACCATTTCAGTTTTATAGCCAAAAACTTATTTGACTAATACATAATTTTTCACTAAAAAAAGTTTGCTGGGTGTGTATCTCATCCCCAGGGCCGAACCAGAAAATAGCAACTAGATCGCTAAAATATTACATGTGTCCACTATAAAATATCAAAAATCCTTAGACGCATATATTATCATTTCAGTTTTATAGCCAAAAACTTTTTTCGCGCCTTTTACTCTAACAAAAAGAGTTTGCTGGGAGTGTATCTTATTTTCAGGACTGAACCAGGAAATAACAACTGGTGCGCTGGAATGGTACATGTGTATACTATAAAATATCAAAAATCACTAGACGCACATATTACCATTTCAGTTTTATGGCCAAAAACTTATTTGGCTAATACATATTTTTTACTAAAAAATGTTTGCTAGGTGTGTATCTAATCCCCAGGGCCAAACCAGGAAATGGTAACTGGTGCGCTAGAATGGTACACTTGTCCACTATAAAATATCAAAAATTCTAAGACGCACATATTACCATTTCGGTTTTATAGCCAAAAACTTTTTCCGCGCCTGTAACCCTAACAAAAAAAGTTTGCTGGGTGTGTATCTTATTTTCAGGACTGAACCAGGAAATAACAACTGGTGCGCTGGAATGGTACATGTGTATACTATAAAATATCAAAAATCACTAGACGCACATATTACCATTTCAGTTTTATAGCCAAAAACTTATTTGACTAATACATAATTTTTCACTAAAAAAAGTTTGCTGGGTGTGTATCTCATCCCCAGGGCCGAACCAGAAAATAGCAACTAGATCGCTAAAATATTACATGTGTCCACTATAAAATATCAAAAATCCTTAGACGCATATATTATCATTTCAGTTTTATAGCCAAAAACTTTTTTCGCGCCTTTTACTCTAACAAAAAGAGTTTGCTGGGAGTGTATCTCATCCCCAGGACTGAACCAGAAAATAACAACTGGTGCGCTGGAATGGTACATGTGTCATCTATAAAATATCAAAAGTCCTTGGACGCACATATTACTATTTCAGTTTTATGGCCAAAAACTTATTTGGCTAATACATATTTTTTACTAAAAAAAGTTTGCTAGGTATGTATCTAATCCCCAGGGCCGAACCAGGAAATGGCAACTGGTGCGCTAGAATGGTACACTTGTCCACTATAAAATATCAAAAATTCTAAGACGCACATACTACCATTTCGGTTTTATAGCCAAAAACTTTTTCCGCGCCTTTTACCCTAACAAAAAAAGTTTGCTGTGTGTGTATCTTATTTTCAGGTCCGAACCAGGAAATGACAACTGGTGCGCTGGAATGGTACATGTGTCCACTAAAAAATATCAAAAATTCTAAGAAGCACATATTACCATTTCAGTTTTATAGCCAAAAACTTATTTGACTAACACATAATTTTTCACTAAAAAAAGTTTGCTGGGTGTGTATCTCATTCCAGGGCCGAACCAGAATAAAGCAAGTAGTGCGCTGGAATGGTACATGTGTCAGCTATAAAATATCAAAAATCCTTAGACACAGATATTACCATTTCAGTTTTATGGCCAAAAACTTTTTTCGCGCCTTTTACTCTAAAAAAAAGAAGTTTGCTGGGTGTGTATCTTATTTCCAGGACCGAAACAAAAAATGACAACTCGATCGCTAAAATGTCACATATGTCCACTATAAAATATCAAAAATTCTAAGACGCACATATTACATAATTTTTCACTAAAAAAAGTTTGGTGGGTGTGTATCTAATTCCCAGGGCCGAACCAGGAAATTGCAACTGGTGCACTAAAATGGTACATTTGTCCACTATAAAATATCAAAAATTCGAAGACGTACATATTACCATTTCGGTTTTATAGTCAAAAACTTTTTCCGCGCCTTTTACCCTAACAAAAAAAGTTTGCTGGGTGTGTATCTTATTTTCAGGACCGAACCAGGAAATGATAACTGGTGCGCTAGAATGGTACATCTGTCAACTATAAAATATCAAAAGTCCTTAGACGCATATATTACCATTTCAGTTTTATGTCCAAAATTTTTTTTGCGCCTTTACTCTAACAAAAAAACTTTGCTGGGTGTGAATCTTATCCCCAGGGCCGAATCAGGAAATAGCAACTAGTGCGCTGGAATGGTACATTTCTCAACTATAAAATATCAAAAATCCCTAGACGCACATATTACCATTTCAGTTTTATGCCCAAAAACTATTTACGCGACTTTTACTCTAACAAAAAAGGTTTGCTGGGTGTGTATCTTATTTCGAGGACGGAACCAGGAAATGACAAGTGGTGCGCTGGAATGGTGAATGTGGACACTATAAAGTATTAAAAATCCCTAGACGCACATATTACCATTTCAGTTTTATAGCCAAAAACTTATTTGACAAATACATAATTTTTCACTAAAAAAAGTTTGCTGGGTGTGTATCTCATCCCCAGGGCCGAACCAGAAACGAGCTACTAGATCGCTAAAATTTTACATGTGTTCACTATAAAATATTAAAAATTCTAAGACGCACATATTATCAATTTAGTTTTATGGCCAAAAACTTTTTTCGCGCCTTTTACTCTAACAAAAAGAGTTTGCTGGGTGTGTATCTCATCCCCAGGCCCGAACCACGAAATAGCAACTGGTGCGCTGGTATAGCACATGTGTCAACTATAAAATATCAAAAGTCCTTAGACGCACATATTATCATTTCAGTTTTATGGCCAAAAACGTTTTTCGCACCTTAACTCTAACAAAAAAAGTTTGCTGGGTGTGTATCTCCTCCCCAGGCCCGAACCAGAAAATAGCAACTAGATCGCTAAAATGTAACATGTGTCTAAAATAAAATATTAAAAATTCTAAGACGCACATATTATCATTTCAGTTTTATGGCCAAAAACTTTTTTCGCGCCTTTACTCTAACAAAAAAAACTTTGCTGGGTGTGTATCTCATCCCCAGGCCCGAACCAGGAAATATCAACTGGTGCGCTGGTATAGCACATGTGTCAACTATAAAATATCAAAAATTCTAAGACGCACATATTATCATTTCAGTTTTATGGCCAAAAACTTTTTCCGCGCTTTTTACTCTAACAAAAAGAGTTTGCTGGGAGTGTATCTCATCCCCAGGACATAACCAGGAAAAGGCAACTAGTGCGCTGGAATGGTACATGTGTCAACTATAAAATATCAAAAGTCCTTAGACGCACATATTACCATTTCAGTTTTATGGCCAAAAACTTATTTGGCTAATACATATTTTTTACTAAAAAAAGTTTGCTAGGTGTGTATCTAATCCCCAGGGCCGAACCAGCAAATGGCAACTGGTGCGCTGGATTGGTACATGTGTCAACTATAAAATATCAAACATCTTTAGACGCACAAATTATCATTTCAGTTTTATGGCCAAAAACTTTTTTCGCGCCTTTACTCTAACAAAAAAACTTTGCTGGGTGTGTATCTCATCCCCAGAGCCGAATCAGGAAATATCAACTGGTGCGCTGGTATAGCACATGTGTCAACTATAAAATATAAAAAATTCTAAGACGCACATATTATCATTTCAGTTTTATGGCCAAAAACTTTTTCCGCGCCTTTTACTCTAACAAAAAGAGTTGGCTGGGAGTGTATCTCATCCCCAGGACAGAACCAGGAAATAACAACTGGTGCGCTGGAATGGTACATGTGTATACTATAAAATATCAAAAGTCCTTAGACGCACATATTACCATTTCAGTTGTATGGCCAAAAACTTATTTGGCTAATACATATTTTTTACTAAAAAAAGCTTGCTAGGTGTGTATCTAATCCCCAGGGCCGAACCAGGAAATGGCAACTGGTGCGCTAGAATGGTACATTTGTCCACTATAAAATATCAAAAATTCTAAGACGCACATATTAACATTTCGGTTTTATAGCCAAAAACTTTTTCCGCGCCTTTTACCCTAAAAAAAAAAGTTTGCTGGGTGTGTATCTTATTTTCAGGACCGAACCAGGAAATGACAACTTGTTCGCTGGAATGGTACAGGTGTCAACCAAAAAAAATCAAAAGTCCTTAGACGCATATATTACCATTTCAGTTTTATGTTCAAAAACTTTTTTTGCGCCTTTACTCTAACAAAAAAACTTTGCTGGGTGTGTATCTCATCCCCAGAGCCGAATCAGGAAATAGCAACTAGTGCGCTGGAATGGTACATTTCCCAAATATAAAATATCAAAAATCCCTAGACGCACATATTATCATTTCAGTTTTATGGCCAAAAACGTTTTTCGCGCCTTAACTCTAACAAAAAAAGTTTGCTGGGTGTGTATCTCCTCCCCAGGCCCGAACCAGAAAATAGCAACTAGATCGCTAAAATGTAACATGTGTCTACTATAAAATATTAAAAATTCTAAGACGCACATATTATCATTTCAGTTTTATGGCCAAAAATCTATTTGGCTAATACATATTTTTTACTAAAAAAAGTTTGCTAGGTGTGTATCTAATCCCCAGGGCCGAACCAGCAAATGGCAACTGGTGCGCTGGATTGGTACATGTGTCAACTATAAAATATCAAAAATCTTTAGACGCACATATTATCATTTCAGTTTTATGGCCAAAAACTTTTTTCGCGCCTTTACTCTAACAAAACAACTTTGCTGGGTGTGTATCTCATCCCAGGCCCGAACCAAGAAACAGCAACTGGTGCGCTGGAATGGTACATGTGTCAACTATAAAATATCAAAAGTCCCTAGACGCACATATTATCATTTCAATTTTATGGCCAAAAACGTTTTCGCGCCTTTACTCTAACAAAAAAAGTTTGCTTGGTGTGTATCTCATCCCCAGGGCCGAACCAGAAAATAGCAACTAGATCGCTAAAATGTTACATGTGTCCACTGTACAATATTAAAAATTCTAAGGCGCACATATTACCATTTCGGTTTTATAGCCAAAAACTTTTTCCGCGCCTTTTACTCTAACAAAAAGAGTTTGCTGGGAGTGTATCTCATCCCCAGGACTGAACCAGGAAATAACAACTTGTGCGCTGGAATGGTGCATGTGTATACTATAAAATATAAAAAATCCCTAGACGCACATATTACCATTTCAATTTTATAGCCAAAAACTTATTTCACTAATACATAATTTTTCACTAAAAAAAGTTTTCTGGGTGTGTATCTCATCCCAGGGCAGAACCAGGAAATAGCAACTAGTGCGCTGGAATGGCACATGTGTCAACTATAAAATATCAAAAATCCTTAGACGCATATATAATCATTTCAGTTTTATGGCCAAAAACTTTTTCCGCGCCTTTTACTCTAACAAAAAGAGTTTGCTGGGTGTGTATCTCATCCCCAGAACGAACCAGGAAATGGCAACTAGTGCGCTAGAATGGTACATTTGTCCACTATAAAATATCAAAAATTCTAAGACGCACATACTACCATTTCGGTTTTATAGCCAAAAACTTTTTCCGCGCCTTTTACCCTAACAAAAAAAGTTTGCTGTGTGTGTATCTTATTTTCAGGTCCGAACCAGGAAATGACAACTGGTGCGCTGGAATGGTACATGTGTCCACTAAAAAATATCAAAAATTCTAAGAAGCACATATTACCATTTCAGTTTTATAGCCAAAAACTTATTTGACTAATACATAATTTTTCACTAAAAAAAGTTTGCTGGGTGTGTATCTCATCCCCAGGGCCGAACCAGAAAATAGCAACTAGATCGCTAAAATATTACATGTGTCCACTATAAAATATCAAAAATCCTTAGACGCATATATTATCATTTCAGTTTTATAGCCAAAAACTTTTTTCGCGCCTTTTACTCTAACAAAAAGAGTTTGCTGGGAGTGTATCTTATTTTCAGGACTGAACCAGGAAATAACAACTGGTGCGCTGGAATGGTACATGTGTATACTATAAAATATCAAAAATCACTAGACGCACATATTACCATTTCAGTTTTATGGCCAAAAACTTATTTGGCTAATACATATTTTTTACTAAAAAATGTTTGCTAGGTGTGTATCTAATCCCCAGGGCCAAACCAGGAAATGGTAACTGGTGCGCTAGAATGGTACACTTGTCCACTATAAAATATCAAAAATTCTAAGACGCACATATTACCATTTCGGTTTTATAGCCAAAAACTTTTTCCGCGCCTGTAACCCTAACAAAAAAAGTTTGCTGGGTGTGTATCTTATTTTCAGGACTGAACCAGGAAATAACAACTGGTGCGCTGGAATGGTACATGTGTATACTATAAAATATCAAAAATCACTAGACGCACATATTACCATTTCAGTTTTATAGCCAAAAACTTATTTGACTAATACATAATTTTTCACTAAAAAAAGTTTGCTGGGTGTGTATCTCATCCCCAGGGCCGAACCAGAAAATAGCAACTAGATCGCTAAAATATTACATGTGTCCACTATAAAATATCAAAAATCCTTAGACGCATATATTATCATTTCAGTTTTATAGCCAAAAACTTTTTTCGCGCCTTTTACTCTAACAAAAAGAGTTTGCTGGGAGTGTATCTCATCCCCAGGACTGAACCAGATAATAACAACTGGTGCGCTGGAATTGTACATGTGTCAACTATAAAATATCAAAAGTCCTTGGACGCACATATTACTATTTCAGTTTTATGGCCAAAAACTTATTTGGCTAATACATATTTTTTACTAAAAAAAGTTTGCTAGGTATGTATCTAATCCCCAGGGCCGAACCAGGAAATGGCAACTGGTGCGCTAGAATGGTACACTTGTCCACTATAAAATATCAAAAATTCTAAGACGCACATACTACCATTTCGGTTTTATAGCCAAAAACTTTTTCCGCGCCTTTTACCCTAACAAAAAAAGTTTGCTGTGTGTGTATCTTATTTTCAGGTCCGAACCAGGAAATGACAACTGGTGCGCTGGAATGGTACATGTGTCCACTAAAAAATATCAAAAATTCTAAGAAGCACATATTACCATTTCAGTTTTATAGCCAAAAACTTTTTTCGCGCCTTTTACTCTAACAAAAAGAGTTTGCTGGGAGTGTATCTTATTTTCAGGACTGAACCAGGAAATAACAACTGGTGCGCTGGAATGGTACATGTGTATACTATAAAATATCAAAAATCACTAGACGCACATATTACCATTTCAGTTTTATAGCCAAAAACTTATTTGACTAATACATAATTTTTCACTAAAAAAAGTTTGCTGGGTGTGTATCTCATCCCCAGGGCCGAACCAGAAAATAGCAACTAGATCGCTAAAATATTACATGTGTCCACTATAAAATATCAAAAATCCTTAGACGCATATATTATCATTTCAGTTTTATAGCCAAAAACTTTTTTCGCGCCTTTTACTCTAACAAAAAGAGTTTGCTGGGAGTGTATCTTATTTTCAGGACTGAACCAGGAAATAACAACTGGTGCGCTGGAATGGTACATGTGTATACTATAAAATATCAAAAATCCCTAGACGCACATATTACCATTTCAGTTTTATGGCCAAAAACTTATTTGGCTAATACATATTTTTTACTAAAAAATGTTTGCTAGGTGTGTATCTAATCCCCAGGGCCAAACCAGGAAATGGTAACTGGTGCGCTAGAATGGTACACTTGTCCACTATAAAATATCAAAAATTCTAAGACGCACATATTACCATTTCGGTTTTATAGCCAAAAACTTTTTCCGCGCCTGTAACCCTAACAAAAAAAGTTTGCTGGGTGTGTATCTTATTTTCAGGACTGAACCAGGAAATAACAACTGGTGCGCTGGAATGGTACATGTGTATACTATAAAATATCAAAAATCACTAGACGCACATATTACCATTTCAGTTTTATAGCCAAAAACTTATTTGACTAATACATAATTTTTCACTAAAAAAAGTTTGCTGGGTGTGTATCTCATCCCCAGGGCCGAACCAGAAAATAGCAACTAGATCGCTAAAATATTACATGTGTCCACTATAAAATATCAAAAATCCTTAGACGCATATATTATCATTTCAGTTTTATAGCCAAAAACTTTTTTCGCGCCTTTTACTCTAACAAAAAGAGTTTGCTGGGAGTGTATCTCATCCCCAGGACTGAACCAGAAAATAACAACTGGTGCGCTGGAATGGTACATGTGTCAACTATAAAATATCAAAAGTCCTTGGACGCACATATTACTATTTCAGTTTTATGGCCAAAAACTTATTTGGCTAATACATATTTTTTACTAAAAAATGTTTGCTAGGTGTGTATCTAATCCCCAGGGCCAAACCAGGAAATGGTAACTGGTGCGCTAGAATGGTACACTTGTCCACTATAAAATATCAAAAATTCTAAGACGCACATATTACCATTTCGGTTTTATAGCCAAAAACTTTTTCCGCGCCTGTAACCCTAACAAAAAAAGTTTGCTGGGTGTGTATCTTATTTTCAGGACTGAACCAGGAAATAACAACTGGTGCGCTGGAATGGTACATGTGTATACTATAAAATATCAAAAATCACTAGACGCACATATTACCATTTCAGTTTTATAGCCAAAAACTTATTTGACTAATACATAATTTTTCACTAAAAAAAGTTTGCTGGGTGTGTATCTCATCCCCAGGGCCGAACCAGAAAATAGCAACTAGATCGCTAAAATATTACATGTGTCCACTATAAAATATCAAAAATCCTTAGACGCATATATTATCATTTCAGTTTTATAGCCAAAAACTTTTTTCGCGCCTTTTACTCTAACAAAAAGAGTTTGCTGGGAGTGTATCTCATCCCCAGGACTGAACCAGAAAATAACAACTGGTGCGCTGGAATGGTACATGTGTCAACTATAAAATATCAAAAGTCCTTGGACGCACATATTACTATTTCAGTTTTATGGCCAAAAACTTATTTGGCTAATACATATTTTTTACTAAAAAAAGTTTGCTAGGTATGTATCTAATCCCCAGGGCCGAACCAGGAAATGGCAACTGGTGCGCTAGAATGGTACACTTGTCCACTATAAAATATCAAAAATTCTAAGACGCACATACTACCATTTCGGTTTTATAGCCAAAAACTTTTTCCGCGCCTTTTACCCTAACAAAAAAAGTTTGCTGTGTGTGTATCTTATTTTCAGGTCCGAACCAGGAAATGACAACTGGTGCGCTGGAATGGTACATGTGTCCACTAAAAAATATCAAAAATTCTAAGAAGCACATATTACCATTTCAGTTTTATAGCCAAAAACTTATTTGACTAACACATAATTTTTCACTAAAAAAAGTTTGCTGGGTGTGTATCTCATCCCCAGGACTGAACCAGAAAATAACAACTGGTGCGCTGGAATGGTACATGTGTCAACTATAAAATATCAAAAGTCCTTGGACGCACATATTACTATTTCAGTTTTATGGCCAAAAACTTATTTGGCTAATACATATTTTTTACTAAAAAAAGTTTGCTAGGTATGTATCTAATCCCCAGGGCCGAACCAGGAAATGGCAACTGGTGCGCTAGAATGGTACACTTGTCCACTATAAAATATCAAAAATTCTAAGACGCACATACTACCATTTCGGTTTTATAGCCAAAAACTTTTTCCGCGCCTTTTACCCTAACAAAAAAAGTTTGCTGTGTGTGTATCTTATTTTCAGGTCCGAACCAGGAAATGACAACTGGTGCGCTGGAATGGTACATGTGTCCACTAAAAAATATCAAAAATTCTAAGAAGCACATATTACCATTTCAGTTTTATAGCCAAAAACTTATTTGACTAACACATAATTTTTCACTAAAAAAAGTTTGCTGGGTGTGTATCTCATTCCAGGGCCGAACCAGAATAAAGCAAGTAGTGCGCTGGAATGGTACATGTGTCAGCTATAAAATATCAAAAATCCTTAGACACAGATATTACCATTTCAGTTTTATGGCCAAAAACTTTTTTCGCGCCTTTTACTCTAAAAAAAAGAAGTTTGCTGGGTGTGTATCTTATTTCCAGGACTGAACCAGGAAATAACAACTTGTGCGCTGGAATGGTGCATGTGTATACTATAAAATATAAAAAATCCCTAGACGCACATATTACCATTTCAATTTTATAGCCAAAAACTTATTTCACTAATACATAATTTTTCACTAAAAAAAGTTTTCTGGGTGTGTATCTCATCCCAGGGCAGAACCAGGAAATAGCAACTAGTGCGCTGGAATGGCACATGTGTCAACTATAAAATATCAAAAATCCTTAGACACAGATATTACCATTTCAGTTTTATAGCCAAAAACTTTTTCCGCGCCTTTTACTCTAACAAAAAGAGTTTGCTGGGAGTGTATCTTATCCCCAGGACTGAACCAGGAAATAACAACTTGTGCGCTGGAATGGTGCATGTGTATACTATAAAATATAAAAAATCCCTAGACGCACATATTACCATTTCAATTTTATAGCCAAAAACTTATTTCACTAATACATAATTTTTCACTAAAAAAAGTTTTCTGGGTGTGTATCTCATCCCAGGGCAGAACCAGAAAATAGCAACTAGTGCGCTGGAATGGCACATGTGTCAACTATAAAATATCAAAAATCCTTAGACGCATATATAATCATTTCAGTTTTATGGCCAAAAACTTTTTCCGCGCCTTTTACTCTAACAAAAAGAGTTTGCTGGGTGTGTATCTCATCCCCAGAACGAACCAGGAAATGGCAACTAGTGCGCTAGAATGGTACATTTGTCCACTATAAAATATTTAAAATTCTAAGACGCACATATTACCATTTCGGTTTTATAGCCAAAAACTTTTTCCGCGCCTTTTACTCTAACAAAAAGAGTTGGCTGGGAGTGTATCTCATCCCCAGGACTGAACCAGGAAATAACAACTGGTGCGCTGGAATGGTACATGTGTATACTATAAAATATCAAAAATCACTAGACGCACATATTACCATTTCAGTTTTATAGCCAAAAACTTATTTGACTAATACATAATTTTTCACTAAAAAAAGTTTGCTGGGTGTGTATCTCATCCCCAGGGCCGAACCAGAAAATAGCAACTAGATCGCTAAAATATTACATGTGTCCACTATAAAATATCAAAAATCCTTAGACGCATATATTATCATTTCAGTTTTATAGCCAAAAACTTTTTTCGCGCCTTTTACTCTAACAAAAAGAGTTTGCTGGGAGTGTATCTTATTTTCAGGACTGAACCAGGAAATAACAACTGGTGCGCTGGAATGGTACATGTGTATACTATAAAATATCAAAAATCACTAGACGCACATATTACCATTTCAGTTTTATGGCCAAAAACTTATTTGGCTAATACATATTTTTTACTAAAAAATGTTTGCTAGGTGTGTATCTAATCCCCAGGGCCAAACCAGGAAATGGTAACTGGTGCGCTAGAATGGTACACTTGTCCACTATAAAATATCAAAAATTCTAAGACGCACATATTACCATTTCGGTTTTATAGCCAAAAACTTTTTCCGCGCCTGTAACCCTAACAAAAAAAGTTTGCTGGGTGTGTATCTTATTTTCAGGACTGAACCAGGAAATAACAACTGGTGCGCTGGAATGGTACATGTGTATACTATAAAATATCAAAAATCACTAGACGCACATATTACCATTTCAGTTTTATAGCCAAAAACTTATTTGACTAATACATAATTTTTCACTAAAAAAAGTTTGCTGGGTGTGTATCTCATCCCCAGGGCCGAACCAGAAAATAGCAACTAGATCGCTAAAATATTACATGTGTCCACTATAAAATATCAAAAATCCTTAGACGCATATATTATCATTTCAGTTTTATAGCCAAAAACTTTTTTCGCGCCTTTTACTCTAACAAAAAGAGTTTGCTGGGAGTGTATCTCATCCCCAGGACTGAACCAGAAAATAACAACTGGTGCGCTGGAATGGTACATGTGTCAACTATAAAATATCAAAAGTCCTTGGACGCACATATTACTATTTCAGTTTTATGGCCAAAAACTTATTTGGCTAATACATATTTTTTACTAAAAAAAGTTTGCTAGGTATGTATCTAATCCCCAGGGCCGAACCAGGAAATGGCAACTGGTGCGCTAGAATGGTACACTTGTCCACTATAAAATATCAAAAATTCTAAGACGCACATACTACCATTTCGGTTTTATAGCCAAAAACTTTTTCCGCGCCTTTTACCCTAACAAAAAAAGTTTGCTGTGTGTGTATCTTATTTTCAGGTCCGAACCAGGAAATGACAACTGGTGCGCTGGAATGGTACATGTGTCCACTAAAAAATATCAAAAATTCTAAGAAGCACATATTACCATTTCAGTTTTATAGCCAAAAACTTATTTGACTAACACATAATTTTTCACTAAAAAAAGTTTGCTGGGTGTGTATCTCATTCCAGGGCCGAACCAGAATAAAGCAAGTAGTGCGCTGGAATGGTACATGTGTCAGCTATAAAATATCAAAAATCCTTAGACACAGATATTACCATTTCAGTTTTATGGCCAAAAACTTTTTTCGCGCCTTTTACTCTAAAAAAAAGAAGTTTGCTGGGTGTGTATCTTATTTCCAGGACCGAAACAAAAAATGACAACTCGATCGCTAAAATGTCACATATGTCCACTATAAAATATCAAAAATTCTAAGACGCACATATTACATAATTTTTCACTAAAAAAAGTTTGGTGGGTGTGTATCTAATTCCCAGGGCCGAACCAGGAAATTGCAACTGGTGCACTAAAATGGTACATTTGTCCACTATAAAATATCAAAAATTCTAAGACGTACATATTACCATTTCGGTTTTATAGTCAAAAACTTTTTCCGCGCCTTTTACCCTAACAAAAAAAGTTTGCTGGGTGTGTATCTTATTTTCAGGACCGAACCAGGAAATGATAACTGGTGCGCTAGAATGGTACATCTGTCAACTATAAAATATCAAAAGTCCTTAGACGCATATATTACCATTTCAGTTTTATGTCCAAAAACTTTTTTTGCGCCTTTACTCTAACAAAAAAACTTTGCTGGGTGTGAATCTCATCCCCAGGGCCGAATCAGGAAATAGCAACTAGTGCGCTGGAATGGTACATTTCTCAACTATAAAATATCAAAAATCCCTAGACGCACATATTACCATTTCAGTTTTATGCCCAAAAACTATTTACGCGCCTTTTACTCTAACAAAAAAGGTTTGCTGGGTGTGTATCTTATTTCGAGGACGGAACCAGGAAATGACAAGTGGTGCGCTGGAATGGTGAATGTGGACACTATAAAGTATTAAAAATCCCTAGACGCACATATTACCATTTCAGTTTTATAGCCAAAAACTTATTTGACAAATACATAATTTTTCACTAAAAAAAGTTTGCTGGGTGTGTATCTCATCCCCAGGGCCGAACCAGAAACGAGCTACTAGATCGCTAAAATTTTACATGTGTTCACTATAAAATATTAAAAATTCTAAGACGCACATATTATCAATTTAGTTTTATGGCCAAAAACTTTTTTCGCGCCTTTTACTCTAACAAAAAGAGTTTGCTGGGTGTGTATCTCATCCCCAGGCCCGAACCACGAAATAGCAACTGGTGCGCTGGTATAGCTCATGTGTCAACTATAAAATATCAAAAGTCCTTAGACGCACATATTATCATTTCAGTTTTATGGCCAAAAACGTTTTTCGCACCTTAACTCTAACAAAAAAAGTTTGCTGGGTGTGTATCTCCTCCCCAGGCCCGAACCAGAAAATAGCAACTAGATCGCTAAAAT
Organism: Epicampocera succincta; assembly: GCA_932526305.1. Lineage (NCBI taxonomy): Eukaryota > Metazoa > Arthropoda > Insecta > Diptera > Tachinidae > Epicampocera > Epicampocera succincta. The sequence goes on along the minus strand of CAKOAZ010000002.1, from coordinate 673,589 downwards.
GTAACATGTGTCTAAAATAAAATATTAAAAATTCTAAGACGCACATATTATCATTTCAGTTTTATGGCCAAAAACTTTTTTCGCGCCTTTACTCTAACAAAAAAAACTTTGCTGGGTGTGTATCTCATCCCCAGGCCCGAACCAGGAAATATCAACTGGTGCGCTGGTATAGCACATGTGTCAACTATAAAATATCAAAAATTCTAAGACGCACATATTATCATTTCAGTTTTATGGCCAAAAACTTTTTCCGCGCTTTTTACTCTAACAAAAAGAGTTTGCTGGGAGTGTATCTCATCCCCAGGACATAACCAGGAAAAGGCAATTAGTGCGCTGGAATGGTACATGTGTCAACTATAAAATATCAAAAGTCCTTAGACGCACATATTACCATTTCAGTTTTATGGCCAAAAACTTATTTGGCTAATACATATTTTTTACTAAAAAAAGTTTGCTAGGTGTGTATCTAATCCCCAGGGCCGAACCAGCAAATGGCAACTGGTGCGCTGGATTGGTACATGTGTCAACTATAAAATATCAAACATCTTTAGACGCACAAATTATCATTTCAGTTTTATGGCCAAAAACTTTTTTCGCGCCTTTACTCTAACAAAAAAACTTTGCTGGGTGTGTATCTCATCCCCAGAGCCGAATCAGGAAATATCAACTGGTGCGCTGGTATAGCACATGTGTCAACTATAAAATATAAAAAATTCTAAGACGCACATATTATCATTTCAGTTTTATGGCCAAAAACTTTTTCCGCGCCTTTTACTCTAACAAAAAGAGTTGGCTGGGAGTGTATCTCATCCCCAGGACAGAACCAGGAAATAACAACTGGTGCGCTGGAATGGTACATGTGTATACTATAAAATATCAAAAGTCCTTAGACGCACATATTACCATTTCAGTTGTATGGCCAAAAACTTATTTGGCTAATACATATTTTTTACTAAAAAAAGCTTGCTAGGTGTGTATCTAATCCCCAGGGCCGAACCAGGAAATGGCAACTGGTGCGCTAGAATGGTACATTTGTCCACTATAAAATATCAAAAATTCTAAGACGCACATATTAACATTTCGGTTTTATAGCCAAAAACTTTTTCCGCGCCTTTTACCCTAAAAAAAAAAGTTTGCTGGGTGTGTATCTTATTTTCAGGACCGAACCAGGAAATGACAACTTGTTCGCTGGAATGGTACAGGTGTCAACCAAAAAAAATCAAAAGTCCTTAGACGCATATATTACCATTTTAGTTTTATGTTCAAAAACTTTTTTTGCGCCTTTACTCTAACAAAAAAACTTTGCTGGGTGTGTATCTCATCCCCAGAGCCGAATCAGGAAATAGCAACTAGTGCGCTGGAATGGTACATTTCCCAAATATAAAATATCAAAAATCCCTAGACGCACATATTATCATTTCAGTTTTATGGCCAAAAACGTTTTTCGCGCCTTAACTCTAACAAAAAAAGTTTGCTGGGTGTGTATCTCCTCCCCAGGCCCGAACCAGAAAATAGCAACTAGATCGCTAAAATGTAACATGTGTCTACTATAAAATATTAAAAATTCTAAGACGCACATATTATCATTTCAGTTTTATGGCCAAAAATCTATTTGGCTAATACATATTTTTTACTAAAAAAAGTTTGCTAGGTGTGTATCTAATCCCCAGGGCCGAACCAGCAAATGGCAACTGGTGCGCTGGATTGGTACATGTGTCAACTATAAAATATCAAAAATCTTTAGACGCACATATTATCATTTCAGTTTTATGGCCAAAAACTTTTTTCGCGCCTTTACTCTAACAAAACAACTTTGCTGGGTGTGTATCTCATCCCAGGCCCGAACCAAGAAACAGCAACTGGTGCGCTGGAATGGTACATGTGTCAACTATAAAATATCAAAAGTCCCTAGACGCACATATTATCATTTCAATTTTATGGCCAAAAACGTTTTCGCGCCTTTACTCTAACAAAAAAAGTTTGCTTGGTGTGTATCTCATCCCCAGGGCCGAACCAGAAAATAGCAACTAGATCGCTAAAATGTTACATGTGTCCACTGTACAATATTAAAAATTCTAAGGCGCACATATTACCATTTCGGTTTTATAGCCAAAAACTTTTTCCGCGCCTTTTACTCTAACAAAAAGAGTTTGCTGGGAGTGTATCTCATCCCCAGGACTGAACCAGGAAATAACAACTTGTGCGCTGGAATGGTGCATGTGTATACTATAAAATATAAAAAATCCCTAGACGCACATATTACCATTTCAATTTTATAGCCAAAAACTTATTTCACTAATACATAATTTTTCACTAAAAAAAGTTTTCTGGGTGTGTATCTCATCCCAGGGCAGAACCAGGAAATAGCAACTAGTGCGCTGGAATGGCACATGTGTCAACTATAAAATATCAAAAATCCTTAGACGCATATATAATCATTTCAGTTTTATGGCCAAAAACTTTTTCCGCGCCTTTTACTCTAACAAAAAGAGTTTGCTGGGTGTGTATCTCATCCCCAGAACGAACCAGGAAATGGCAACTAGTGCGCTAGAATGGTACATTTGTCCACTATAAAATATTTAAAATTCTAAGACGCACATATTACCATTTCGGTTTTATAGCCAAAAACTTTTTCCGCGCCTTTTACTCTAACAAAAAGAGTTGGCTGGGAGTGTATCTCATCCCCAGGACTGAACCAGGAAATAACAACTGGTGCGCTGGAATGGTACATGTGTATACTATACAATATCAAAAATGCTTAGACGCACATATTAACATTTCAGTTTTATAGCCAAAAACTAATTTGACTATTACATAATTTTTCACTAAAAAAAGTTTGCTGGGTGTGTATCTTGTCCCCAGGGCCGAACCAGAATTAAGCAAGTAGTGCGCTAGAATGGTACATTTGTCCACTATAAAATATTTAAAATTCTAAGACGCACATATTACCATTTCGGTTTTATAGCCAAAAACTTTTTCCGCGCCTTTTACCCTAACAAAAAAAGTTTGCTGGGTGTGTATCTTATTTTCAGGACCGAACAAGGAAATGACAACTGGTGCGCTGGAATGGTTCATGTGTCAACTAAAAAATATCAAAAATTCTAAGACGCACATATTACCATTTTAGTTTTATAGCCAAAAACTTATTTGACTAATACATAATTTTTCACTAAAAAAAGTTTGCTGGGTGTGTATCTCATCCCAGGGCCGAAACAGAATATAGCAAGTAGTGCGCTGGAATGGTACATGTGTCAAGTATAAAATTTCAAAAATCTTTAGACGCACATATAATCATTTCAGTTTTATGGCCAAAAACTTTTTTCGCGCCTTTTCTCTAACAAAAAAAGTTTGCTGGGTGTGTATCTCATCCCAAGGCCCGAACCAGGAAATAGCAACTGGTGCGCTAGAATGGTACATGTATCAACTATAAAATATTAAAAATTCTAAGACGCACATATTATCATTTCAGTTTTATGGCCAAAATTTTTTCCGCGCCTTTTACTCTAACAAAAAGAGTTTGCTGGGTGTGTATCTCATCCCCAGAACCGAACCAGGAAATGGCAACTGGTGCGTTGGAATGGTACATGTGTCAACTATAAAATATCAAAAGTAATTAGACGCACATATTATCATTTCAATTTTATGGCCAAAAACGTTTTTCGCGCCTTTACTCTAACAAAAAAAGTTTGCTTGGTGTGTATCTCATCCCCAGGGCCGAACCAGAAAATAGCAACTAGATTGCTAAAATGTTACATGTGTCCACTATAAAATATTAAAAAATCTAAGACGCACATATTACCATTTCAGTTTTATGGCCAAAAACTTTTTTCGTGCCTTTTACTCTAACAAAAAGAGTTTGCTGGGAGTGTATCTCATCCCCAGGACTGAACCAGGAAATGGCCACTGGTGCGCTTGAATGGTACATGTGTCAACTATAAAATATCAACAGTCCTTAGACGCACATATTACCATTTCAGTTTTATGACCAAAAACTTTTTTCGCGCCTTTTACTCTAAAAAAAAGTTTGCTGGGTGTGTATCTTATTTCCAGGACCGAATCAGGAAATAGCAACTGGTGCGCTTGAATGGTACATGTGTCAACTAAAAAATATCAAAAATTCTAAGACGCACATATTACCATTTTAGTTTTATAGCCAAAAACTTATTTGACTAATACATAATTTTTCGCTAAAAAGTTTGCTAGATGTGTATCTAGTCCCCAGGGCCGAACCAGGAAATGATAATTGGTGCGCTAGAATGGTACATTTGTCCACTATAAAATATCAAAAATTCTAAGACGCACATATTACCATTTCTTTTTCATAGCCAAAAACTTTTTCCGCGCCTTTTACTCTAACAAAAAAAGTTTGCTGGGTGTGTATCTTATTTCCAGGACCGAATCAGGAAATAGCAACTGGTGCGCTGAAATGGTACATGTGTCAACTATAAAATATCAAAAATCCTTAGACACACATATTACCATTTCTGTTTTATGGCCAAAAACTTTTTTCGCGCCTTTTACTCTAAAAAAAGTTTGCTGGGTGTGTATTATATTTCCAGGACCGAAACAGGAAATGACAACTCGATCGCTAAAATGTCACATGTGTCCACTATAAAATATTAAAAATCCTTAGACGCATATATAATCATTTCAGTTTTATGGCCAAAGACTTTTTTCGCGCCTTTTACTCTAACAAAAAGAGTTTGCTGGGTGTGTATCTCATCCCCAGGACCGAACCAGGAAATGGCAACTGGTGCGCTGGAATGGTACATGTGTCAACTATAAAATATCAAAAATCCTTTGACGCATATTTTATTTTTTCAGTTTTGTGTCCAAAAACTTTTTTTGCGCCTTTACTCTAACAAAAAAACTTTGCTGGGTGTGTATCTCATCCCCAGGGCCGAATCAGAAAAAAAAACTCGATCGCTAAAATGTTACATGTGTCCACTATAAAATATTAGAAATTCTAAGACGCACATATTATCATTTCAGTTTTATGGCCAAAAACTTTTTCGCGCCTTTTACTCTAACAAAAAGAGTTTGCTGGGTGTGTATCTCCTATCCAGGCCCGAACCAGGAAATAGCAACTGGTGCGCTGGTATAGCACATGTGTCAACTATAAAATATCAAAAATTCTAAAACGCACATATTTTCATTTCAGTTTTATGGCCAAAAACTTTTTCCGCGCTTTTTACTCTAAAAATAAGAGTTTGCTGGGAGTGTATCTCATCCCCAGGACATAACCAGGAAATGGCAACTGGTGCGCTGGAATGTTACATGTGTCATCTATAAAATATCAAAAGTCCTTAGACGCACATATTACCATTTCAGTTTTATGGCCAAAAACTTATTTGGCTAATACATATTTTTTGCTAAAAAAAGTTTGCTAGGTGTGTATCTAATCCCCAGGGCCGAACCAACAAATGGCAACTGGTGCGCTAGATTGGTACATGTGTCAACTATAAAATATCAAAAATCTTTAGACGCACATATTATCATTTCAGTTTTATGGCCAAAAACTTTTTTCGCGCCTTTACTCTAACAAAACAACTTTGCTGGGTGTGTATCTCATCCCAGGCCCGAAACAAGAAACAGCAACTGGTGCGCTGGAATGGTACATGTGGTAACTATAAAATATCAAAAATTCTAAGACGCACATATTACCATTTCTTTTTTATAGCCAAAAACTTTTTCCGCGCCTTTTACTCTAACAAAAAAAGTTTGCTGGGTGTGTATCTTATTTCCAGGACCGAAACAAGAAACAGCAACTGGTGCGCTGGAATGGTACATGTGGTAACTATAAAATATCAAAAATCCTTAGACACACATATTACCATTTCAGTTTTATGGCCAAAAACTTTTTTCGCGCCTTTTACTCTAAAAAAAAGTTTGCTGGGTGTGTATCTTATTTCCAGGACCGAAACAGGAAATGACAACTCGATCGCTAAAATGTCACATGTGTCCACTATAAAATATTAAAAATCCTTAGACGCATATATAATCATTTCAGTTTTATGGCCAAAGACTTTTTTCGCGCCTTTCACTCTAACAAAAAGAGTTTGCTGGGTGTGTATCTCATCCCCAGGACCGAACCAGGAAATGGCAACTGGTGCGCTGGAATGGTACATGTGTCAACTATAAAATATCAAAAATCCTTCGACGCATATTTTATCTTTTCAGTTTTATGTCCAAAAACTTTTTTTGCGCCTTTACTCTAACAAAAAAACTTTGCTGGGTGTATATCTCATCCCCAGGGCCGAATCAGAAAATAGCAACTCGATCGCTAAAATGTTACATGTGTCCACTATAAAATATTAAAAATTCTAAGACGCACATATTATCATTTCAGTTTTATGGCCAAAAACTTTTTCGCGCCTTTTACTCTAACAAAAAGAGTTTGCTGGGTGTGTATCTCATATCCAGGCCCGAACCAGGAAATAGCAACTGGTGCGCTGGTATAGCACATGTGTCAACTATAAAATATCAAAAATTCTAAGACGCACATATTTTCATTTCAGTTTTATGGCCAAAAACTTTTTCCGCGCTTTTTACTCTAAAAAAAAGAGTTTGCTGGGAGTGTATCTCATCCCCAGGACATAACCAGGAAATGGCAACTGGTGCGCTGGAATGGTACATGTGTCAACTATAAAATATCAAAAGTCCTTAGACGCACATATTACCATTTCAGTTTTTTGGCCAAAAACTTATTTGGCTAATACATATTTTTTACTAAAAAAAGGTTGCTAGGTGTGTATCTAATCCCCAGGGCCAAACCAGCAAATGGCAACTGGTGCGCTAGATTGGTACATGTGTCAACTATAAAATATCAAAAATCTTTAGACGCACATATTATCATTTCAGTTTTATGGCCAAAAACTTTTTAAGCGCCTTTACTCTAACAAAACAACTTTGCTGGGTGTGTATCTCATCCCAGGCCCGAAACAAGAAACAGCAACTGGTGCGCTGGAATGGTACATGTGGTAACTATAAAATATCAAAAATTCTAAGACGCACATATTACCATTTCTTTTTTATAGCCAAAAACTTTTTCCGCGCCTTTTACTCTAACAAAAAAAGTTTGCTGGGTGTGTATCTTATTTCCAGGACCAAATCAGGAAATAGCAACTGGTGCGCTGGAATGGTACATGTGTCAACTATAAAATATCAAAAATCCTTAGACACACATATTACCATTTCAGTTTTATGGCCAAAAACTTTTTTCGCGCCTTTTACTCTAACAAAAAAAGTTTGCTGGGTGTGTATCTTATTTCCAGGACCGAAACAGGAAAAGACAACTCGATCGCTAAAATGTCACATGTGTCAACTATAAAATATGAAAAATCCTTAGACGCACATATAATCATTTCGGTTTTATAGCCAAAAACTTTTTTCGCGCCTTTTACCCTAACAAAAAAAGTTTGCTGGGTGTGTTTCTTATTTTCAGGACCGAACCAGGAAATGACAACTGGTGCGCTGGAATAATACATGTGTCCACTAAAAAATATCAAAAATTCTAAGACGCACATATTACCATTTCAGTTTTATGGCCAAAGACTTTTTTCGCGCCTTTTACTCTAACAAAAAGAGTTTGCTGGGTGTGTATCTCATCCCCAGGACCGAACCAGGAAATGGCAACTGGTGCACTGGAATGGTACATGTGTCAACTATAAAATATCAAAAATCCTTCGACGCATATTTTATCTTTTCAGTTTTATGTCCAAAAACTTTTTTTGCGCCTTTACTCTAACAAAAAAACTTTGCTGGGTGTATATCTCATCCCCAGGGCCGAATCAGAAAATAGCAACTCGATCGCTAAAATGTTACGTGTGTCCACTATAAAATATTAAAAATCCTAAGACGCACATATTATCATTTCAGTTTTATGGCCAAAAACTTTTTCGCGCCTTTTACTCTAACAAAAAGAGTTTGCTGGGTGTGTATCTCATATCCAGGCCCGAACCAGGAAATAGCAACTGGTGCGCTGGTATAGCACATGTGTCAACTATAAAATATCAAAAATTCTAAGACGCACATATTTTCATTTCAGTTTTATGGCCAAAAACTTTTTCCGCGCTTTTTACTCTAAAAAAAAGAGTTTGCTGGGAGTGTATCTCATCCCCAGGACATAACCAGGAAATGGCAATTGGTGCGCTGGAATGGTACATGTGTCAACTATAAAATATCAAAAGTCCTTAGACGCACATATTACCATTTCAGTTTTATGGCCAAAAACTTTTTTCGCGCCTTTACTCTAACAAAACAACTTTGCTGGGTGTGTATCTCATCCCAGGCCCGAAACAAGAAACAGCAACTGGTGCGCTGGAATGGTACATGTGTCAACTATAAAATATCAAAAGTCCTTAGACGCACATAATATCATTTAAATTTTATGGCCAAAAACGTTTTTCGCGCCTTTACTCTAACAAAAAAAGTTTGCTGGGTGTGTATCTCATCCCCAGGGCCGAACCAGAAAATAGCAACTCGATCGCTAAAATGGTACATGTGTCTACTGTACAATATTAAAAATTCTAAGGCGCACATATAACCATTTCAGTTTTATAGCCAAAAACTTTTTCCGCGCCTTTTACTCTAACAAAAAGAGTTTGCTGGGAGTGTATCTCATCCCTAGGACTGAACCAGGAAATAACAACTGGTGCGCTGGAATGGTGCATGTGTCAACTATAAAATATCAAAAGTCCTTAGACGCACATATTACCATTTCAGTTTTATGGCCAAAAACTTATTTGGCTAATACATATTTTTTACTAAAAAAAGTTTGCTAGATGTGTATCTAATCCCCAGGGCCGAACCAGGAAATGGTACCTGGTTCGCTAGAATGGTACATTTGTCCACTATAAAATATCAAAAATTCTAAGACGCACATATTACCATTTCAGTTTTATAGCCAAAAACTTATTTGACTAATACATAATTTTTCACTAAAAAAAGTTTGCTGGGTGTGTATCTAATCCCCATGGCCGAACCAGGAAATGGCAACTGGTGCGCTAGAATGGTATATGTGTCTACTGTACAATATTAAAAATTCTAAGGCGCACATATTACCATTTCAGTTTTATGGCCAAAAGCTTTTTTCGCGCCTTTACTCTAACAAAACAACTTTGCTGGGTGTGTATCTCATCCCAGGCCCGAACCAAGAAACAGCAACTGGTGCGCTGGAATGGTACATGTGTCAACTATAAAATATCAAAAATCCTTCGACGCATATTTTATCTTTTCAGTTTTATGTCCAAAATCTTTTTTTGCGCCTTTACTCTAACAAAAAAACTTTGCTGGGTGTGTATCTCATCCCCAGGGCCGAATCAGGAAATAGCAACTAGATCGCTAAAATGGTACATGTGTCTACTGTACAATATTAAAAATTCTAAGGCGCACATATTACCATTTCAGTTTTATAGCCAAAAAATTTTTTCACGCCTTTTACTCTAACAAAAAGAGTTTGCTGGGTGTGTATCGCATCCCCAGAACCGAACCAGGAAATGGCAACTGGTGCGCTAGAATGGTACATGTGTCCACTAAAAAAAATTAAAAATTTCTAAGACACACATATTACCATTTCGGTTTTATAGCCAAAAACTTTTTCCGCGCCTTTTACTCTAACAAAAAGAGTTGGCTGGGAGTGTATCTCATCCCCAGGACTGAACCAGGAAATAACAACTGGTGCGCTGGAATGGTACATGTGTATACTATAAAATATCAAAAATCACTAGACGCACATATTACCATTTCAGTTTTATAGCGAAAAACTTATTAGACTAATACATAATTTTTTACTAAAAAAAGTTTGCTGGGTGTGTATCTAATCCTCAGGTTCGAACCAGGAAATGGCAACTGGTGCGCTAGAATGGTACATTTGTCCACTATAAAATATCAAAAATTCTAAGACGCACATATTACCATTTCGGTTTTATAGCCAAAAACTTTTTCCGCGCCTTTTACCCTAACAAAAAAAGTTTGCTGGGTGTGTATCTTATTTTCAGGACCGAACCAGGAAATGACAACTGATGCGCTGGAATGGTACATGCGTCAACTATAAAATATCAAAAGTCCTTAGACGCATATATTACCATTTCAGTTTTATGTCCAAAAACTTTTTTTGCGCCTTTACTCTAACAGAAAGAGTTTGCTGGGTGTGTATCTCATCCCCAGGACCGAACCAGGAAATGGCAACTGGTGCGCTAGAATGGTACATTTGTCCACTATAAAATACCAAAAATTCTAAGACACACATATTACCATTTCGGTTTTATAGCCAAAAACTTTTTCCGCGCCTTTTACTCTAACAAAAAGAGTTGGCTGGGAGTGTATCTCATCCCCTGGACTGAACCAGGAAATACAACTGGTGCGCTGGAATGGTACATGTGTATACTATAAAATATCAAAAATCACTAGACGCACATATTACCATTTCAGTTTTATAGCCAAAAACTTATTTGACTAATACATAATTTTTCACCAAAAAAGTTTGCTGGGTGTGTATCTCATCCTCAGGGCCGAACCAGAAAAGAGCAACTAGATCGCTAAAATGTTACATGTGCCCACTATAAAATATTAAAAATTCTAAGACGCACATATTATCATTTCAGTTTTATGACCAAAAACTTTTTTCGCGCCTTTTACTCTAACAAAAAGAGTTTGCTGGGTGTGTATCTCATCCCCAGGCTCGAACCAGGAAATAGCAACTGGTGCGCTAAAATGGTACATGTGTCCACTATAAAATATCAAAAATCTAAGACGCACATATTATCATTTCAGTTTTATGGCCAAAAACTTTTTTTGCGCCTTTACTCTAACAAAAAAACTTTGCTGGGTGTGTATCTCATCCCCAGGGCCGAATCAGAAAATAGCAACTCGATCGCTAAAATGTTACATGTGTCCACTATAAAATATTAAAACTTCTAAGACGCACATATTATCATTTCAGTTTTATGGCCAAAAACTTTTTTCGCGCCTTTTACTCTAACAAAAAGAGTTTGCTGGGTGTGTATCTCATATCCAGGCCCGAACCAGGAAATAGCAACTGGTGCGCTGGTATAGCACATGTGTCAACTATAAAATATCAAAAATTCTAAGACGCACATATTTTCATTTCAGTTTTATGGCCAAAAACTTTTTCCGCGCTTTTTACTCTAAAAAAAAGAGTTTGCTGGGAGTGTATCTCATCCCCAGGACATAACCAGGAAATGGCAACTGATGCGCTGGAATGGTACATGTGTCAACTATAAAATATCAAAAGTCCTTAGACGCACATATTACCATTTCAGTTTTATGGCCAAAAACTTATTTGGCTAATACATATTTTTTACTAAAAAAAGGTTGCTAGGTGTGTATCTAATCCCCTGGGCCGAACCAGCAAATGGCAACTGGTGCGCTAGATTGGTACATGTGTCAACTATAAAATATCAAAAATCTTTAGACGCACATATTATCATTTCAGTTTTATGACCAAAAACTTTTTTCGCGCCTTTACTCTAACAAAACAACTTTGCTGGGTGTGTATCTCATCCCAGGCCCGAAACAAGAAACAGCAACTGGTGCGCTGGAATGGTACATGTGTCAACTATAAAATATCAAAAATCTTTAGACGCACATATTATCATTTCAGTTTTATGGCCAAAAACGTTTTTCGCGCCTTTACTCTTACAAAAAAAGTTTGCTGGGTGTGTATCTCATCCCTAGGGCCGAACCAGAAAATAGCAACTCGATCGCTAAAATGGTACATGTGTCTACTGTACAATATTAAAAATTCTAAGGCGCACATATAACCATTTCAGTTTTATAGCCAAAAACTTTTTCCGCGCCTTTTAATCTAACAAAAAGAGTTTGCTGGGTGTGTATCGCATCCCCAGAACCGAACCAGGAAATGGCAACTAGTGCGCTAGAATGGTACATGTGTATACTATAAAATATCAAAAATCACTAGACGCACATATTACCATTTCAGTTTTATAGCCAAAAACTTATTTGACTAATACATAATTTTTCACTAAAAAAAGTTTGCTGGGTGTGTATCTAATCCCCAGGGCCGAACAAGGAAATGGCAACTGGTGCGCTAAAATGGTACATTTGTCCACTATAAAATATCAAAAATTCTAAGACGCACATATTACCATTTCGGTTTTATAGCCAAAAACTTTTTCCGCGCCTTTTACCCTAACAAAAAAAGTTTGCTGGGTGTGTATCTTATTTTCAGGACCGAACCAGGAAATGACAACTGGTGCGCTGGAATGGTACATGCGTCAACTATAAAATATCAAAAGTCCTTAGACGCATATATTACCATTTCAGTTTTATGTCCAAAAACTTTTTTTGCGCCTTTAATCTAACAAAAAGAGTTTACTGGGTGTGTATCTCATCCCCAGGACCGAACCAGGAAATAACAACTGGTGCGCTGGAATGGTACATGTGTATACTATAAAATATCAAAAATCACTAGACGCACATATTACCATTTCGGTTTTATAGCCAAAAACTTTTTCCGCGCCTTTTACTCTAACAAAAAGAGTTTGCTGGGTGTGTATCTAATCCCCAGGGCCGAACAAGGAAATGGCAACTGGTGCGCTAGAATGGTACATTTGTCCACTATAAAATATCAAAAATTCTAAGACGCACATATTACCATTTCGGTTTTATAGCCAAAAACTTTTTCCGCGCCTTTTACCCTAACAAAAAAAGTTTGCTGGGTGTGTTTCTTATTTTCAGGACCGAACCAGGAAATGACAACTGGTGCGCTGGAATGGTACATGCGTCAACTATAAAATATCAAAAGTCCTTAGACGCATATATTACCATTTCAGTTTTATGTCCAAAAACTTTTTTTGCGCCTTTAATCTAACAAAAAGAGTTTGCTGGGTGTGTATCTCATCCCCAGGACCGAACCAGGAAATAACAACTGGTGCGCTGGAATGGTACATGTGTATACTATAAAATATCAAAAATCACTAGACGCACATATTACCATTTCAGTTTTATAGCCAAAAACTTATTTGACTAATACATAATTTTTCACTAAAAAAAGTTTGCTGGGTGTGTATCTCATCCCCAGGACCGAACCAGGAAATAACAACTGGTGCGCTGGAATGGTACATGCGTCAACTATAAAATATCAAAAGTCCTTAGACGCATATATTACCATTTCAGTTTTATGTCCAAAAACTTTTTTTGCGCCTTTAATCTAACAAAAAGAGTTTGCTGGGTGTGTATCTCATCCCCAGGACCGAACCAGGAAATGGCAACTGGTGCGCTAGAATGGTACATTTGTCCACTATAAAATATCAAAAATTTTAAGACACACATATTACCATTTCGGTGTTATAGCCAAAAACTTTTTTCGCGCCTTTTACTCTAACAAAAAGAGTTGGCTGGGAGTGTATCTCATCCCCAGGACTGAACCAGGAAATAACAACTGGTGCGCTAGAATGGTACATGTGTCCACTATAAAAAATTAAAAATTTCTAAGACACACATATTACCATTTCGGTTTTATAGCCAAAAACTTTTTCCGCGCCTTTTACTCTAACAAAAAGAGTTGGCTGGGAGTGTATCTCATCCCCAGGACATAACCAGGAAATAACAACTGGTGCGCTGGAATGGTACATGTGTATACTATAAAATATCAAAAATCACTAGACGCACATATTACCATTTCAGTTTTATAGCCAAAAACTTATTTGACTAATACATAATTTTTCACCAAAAAAGTTTGCTGGGTGTGTATCTCATCCCCAGGGCCGAACCAGAAAAGAGCAACTAGATCGCTAAAATGTTACATGTGTCCACTATAAAATATTAAAAATTCTAAGACGCACATATTATCATTTCAGTTTTATGGCCAAAAACTTTTTTCGCGCCTTTTACTCTAACAAAAAGAGTTTGCTGGGTGTGTATCTCATCCCCAGGCTAAAACCAGGAAATAGCAACTGGTGCGCTTAAATGGTACATGTGTCCACTATAAAATATTAAAAATTCTAAGACGCACATATTATCATTTCAGTTTTATGGCCAAAAACTTTTTTCGTGCCTTTACTCTTACAAAAAAACTTTGCTGGGTGTGTATCTCATACCCAGGCTCGAACAAGGAAATAGCAACTGGTGCGCTGGTATAGCACATGTGTCAACTATAAAATATCATAAATTCTAAGACGCACATATTATCAATTCAGTTTTATGGCCAAAAACTTTTTTCGCGCCTTTTACTCTAACAAAAAGAGTTTGCTGGGTGTGTTTCTCATCCCAAGGACCGAACCAGGAAATAGCAACTGGTGAGCTGGAATGGTACATGTGTCAACTATAAAATATGAAAAATCCTTCGACGCATATTTTATCATTTCAGTTTTATGTCCAAAAACTTTTTTTGCGCCTTTACTCTAACATTAAAACTTTGTTGGGTGTGTATCTTATTTCCAGGACCGAACCAGGAAATGGCAACTGGTGCGCTGGAATGCTGCATGTGTATACTATAAAATATTAAAAAACCCAAGGGGCACATATTACCATTTCAGTTTTATAGCCAACAACTTATTTGACTAATACATAATTTTTTACTAAAAAAAGTTTGCTGGGTGTGTATCTCATCCCCAGGGCCGAACCAAGAAATGGCAACTGGTGCGCTGCAATAGTACATGTGTCAATCAAAACACATCAAAAATCCTTAGACGCACATATTACCATTTCTCTTTTATGCCCAAAAACTTTTTCCGCGCCTTTTACTCTAACAAAAAAAGTTTGCTGGGTGTGTATTTTATTTCCAGGACCGAACCAAAAAATGGCAACTAAAGCGCTGGAAGGGTGCATGTGTATACTAAAAAGTGTCAAAGATCCCTAGACGCACATATTACCATTTCAGTTTTATAGCCAAAAACTTATTTGAGTAATACATAATTTTTCACTAAAAAAAGTTTGCTGGGTGTGTATCTCATCCCCAGGGCCGAACCAGAAAAGAGCAACTAGATCGCTAAAATGTTACATGTGTCCACTATAAAAGATTAAAAATTCTAACACGCACATATTATCATTTCAGTTTTATGGCCAAAAACTTTTTTCGCGCCTTTTACTCTAACAAAAAGAGTTTGCTGGGTGTGTATCTCATCCCCAGGCCCGAACCAGGAAATAGCAACTAATGCGCTAGAAAGGTACATGTGTCCGCTATAAAGTATCAAAAATTCTAAGACGCACATATTACCATTTCGTTTTTATAGCCAAAAACTTTTTCCGCGCCTTTTACTCTGACAAAAAAAGTTTGCTGGGTGTGTATTTTATTTCCAGGACCGAACCAGGAAATGGCAACTAAAGCGCTGGAATGGTGCATGTGTATACTAAAAAGTGTCAAAAATCCCTAGACGCACATATTACCATTTCAGTTTTATAGCCAAAAACTTATTTGAGTAATACATAATTTTTCACTAAAAAAATGTTTGCTGGGTGTGTATCTTATCCCCAGGGCCGAACCAGAAAAGAGCAACTAGATCGCTAAAATGTTACATGTGTCCACTATAAAAGGTTAAAAATTCTAAGACGCACATATTATCATTTCAGTTTTATGGCCAAAAACTTTTTTCGCGCCTTTTACTCTAACAAAAAGAGTTTGCTGGGTGTGTATCTCATCCCCAGGCCCGAACCAGGAAATAGCAACTGGTGCGCTGGTAAAGCACATGTGTCAGCTATAAAATATTAAAAATTCTTAGACGCACATATTATCATTTCAGTTTTATGGCCAAAAACTTATTTGACTAATACATATTTTTCACTAAAAAAAGTTTGCTAGGTGTATATCTAATGCCCAGGGCCGAACCAAGAAATAGCAACTAGTGCGCTGCAATAGTACATGTGTCAATCAAAAAATATCAAACATCCTTAGACGCACATATTACAATTTCACTTTTATGCCCAAAAACTTTTTTCGCACCTTTAACTCTAACAAAAAAAGTTTGCTGGGTGTGTATCTTATTTTCAGGACCGAACCAGGAAATAACAACAAGTGCGCTAGAAAGATACATGTGTCCACTATAAAGTATCAAAAATTCTAAGACGCACATATTACCATTTCGTTTTTATAGCCAAAAACTTTTTCCGCGCCTTTTACTCTAACAAAAAAAGTTTGCTTGGTGTGTATCTTATTTCCAGGACTGAACCAGGAAATAGCAACTGGTGCGCTGGAATGGTACATGTGGCAACTATAAAATATCAAAAATCCTTCGACGCATATTTTATCATTTCAGTTTTATGCCCAAAAACTTTTTTTGCGCCTTTACTCTAACAAAAAAACTTTGTTGGGTGTGTATCTTATTTCCAGGACCGAACCAGGAAATGGCAACTGGTGCGCTGGAATGCTGCATGTGTATACTATAAAATTACCATTTTTGTTTTATAGCCAAAAACTTTTTCCGCGCCTTTTACCCTAACAAAAAAAGTTTGCTGGGTGTGTATCTTATTTTCAGGACCGAACCAGGAAATGACAACTGGTGCGCTGGAATGGTACATGTGTCCATTAAAAAATATCAAAAATTTTAAGACGCACATATTACCATTTCAGTTTTATAGCCAAAAACTTTTTTGACTAATAAATAATTTTTCACTAAAAAAAGTTTGCTGGGTGTGTATCTCATCCAGGGCTTAACCAGAATATAGCAAGTAGTGCGCTTGAATGGTACATGTGTCAACAATAAAATATGAAAAATCCTTAGACGCACATATAATCATTTCGGTTTTATAGCCAAAAACTTTTTTCGCGCCTTTTACCCTAACAAAAAAAGTTTGCTGGGTGTGTATCTTATTTTCAGGACCGAACCAGGAAATGACAACTGGTGCGCTGGAATGGTACATGTGTCCACTAAAAAATATCAAAAATTTTAAGACGCACATATTACCATTTCAGTTTTATAGCATAAAACTTTTTTGACTAATAAATAATTTTTCACAAAAAAAATTTGCTGGGTGTGTATCTCATCCCAGGGCCGAACCAGAATATAGCAAGTAGTGCGCTTGAATGGTACATGTGTCAACAATAAAATATGAAAAATCCTTAGACGCACATATAATCATTTCGGTTTTATAGCCAAAAACTTTTTTCGCGCCTTTTACCCTAACAAAAAAAGTTTGCTGGGTGTGTATCTTATTTTCAGGACCGAACCAGGAAATGACAACTGGTGCGCTCAAATGGTACATGTATCAACTATAAAATATCAAAACTCCTTAGACGCACATATTAACATTTCGGTTTTATAGCCAAAAACTTTTTTCGCGCCTTTTACCCTAACAAAAAAAGTTTGCTGGGTGTGTATCCTATTTCCAGGACCGAACCAGGAAATGGCAACTAGATTGCTAAAATTTTAAATGTGTCCACTATAAAATATTAAAAATTCTAAGACGCACATATTACCATTTGAGTTTTATAGCCGAAAACTTATTTGACTAAAACATAATTTTTCACTAAAAAAAGTTTGCTGGGTGTGTATCTCATCCCAGGGCCGAACCAGAATATAGCAAGTAGTGCGCTTGAATGGTACATGTGTCAACTATAAAATATCAAAAGTCCTTAGACGCACATATTACCATTTCAGTTTTATGGCCAAAAACTTATTTGGCTAATACATATTTTTTACTAAAAAAAGTTTGCTAGGTGTGTATCTAATCATGAGGGCCGAACCAGGAAATGGCAACTGGTGCGCTAGAATGGTACATTTGTCCACTATAAAATATCAAAAATTCTAAGACGCACATATTACCATTTCGGTTTTATAGCCAAAAACTTTTTCCGCGCCTTTTACTCTAACAAAAAGAGTTTGCTGGGAGTGTATCTCATCCCCAGGACTTAACCAGGCAATAACAACTGGTGCGCTGGAATGGTACATGTGTATACTATAAAATATCAAAAATCCTTAGACGCACATATTACCATTTCAGTTTTATAGCCAAAAACTTATTTGACTAATACATAATTTTTCACTAAAAAAAGTTTGCTGGGTGTGTATCTAATCCCCAGGGCCGAACCAGGAAATGGCAACTGGTGCGCTAGAATGGTACATTTGTCCACTATAAAATATCAAAAATTCTAAGACGCACATATTACCATTTCGGTTTTCTAGCCAAAAACTTTTTCCGCGCCTTTTACCCTAACAAAAAAAGTTTGCTGGGTGTGTATCTTATTTTCAGGACCGAACCAGGAAATAACAACTAGATCGCTAAGATGTTACATGTGTCCACTATAAAATATCAAAAATCCTTTGACGCACATATTATCATTTCAGTTTTATAGCCAAAAACTTTTTTCGCGCCTTTTACTCTAACAAAAAGAGTTTGCTGGGAGTGTATCTCATCCCCAGGACTGAACCAGGAAATAACAACTGGTGCGCTGGAATGGTACATGTGTCAACCATAAAATCACAAAAGTCCTAAGACGCACAAATTACCATTTCAGTTTTATGGCCAAAAACTTATTTGGCTAATACATATTTTTTACTAAAAAAAGTTTGCTAGGTGTGTATCTAATCCCCAGGGCCGAACCAGGAAATGGCAACTGGTGCGCTAGAATGGTACATTTGTCCACTATAAAATATCAAAAATTCTTAGACGCACATATTACCATTTCGGTTTTATAGCCAAAAACTTTTTCCGCGCCTTTTACCCTAACAAAAAAAGTTTGCTGGGTGTGTATCTTATTTTCAGGACCGAACCAGGAAATGACAACTGGTGCGCTGGAATGGTACATGTGTCCACTAAAAAATATCAAAAATTTTAAGACGCACATATTACCATTTCAGTTTTATAGCCAAAAACTTTTTTGACTAATAAATAATTTTTCACTAAAAAAAGTTTGCTGGGTGTGTATCTCATCCAGGGCTTAACCAGAATATAGCAAGTAGTGCGCTTGAATGGTACATGTGTCAACTATAAAATATCAGAAGTCCTTAGACGCGCATATTACCATTTCAGTTTTATGGTCAAAAACTTATTTGGCTAATACATATTTTTTACTAAAAAAAGTTTGCTAGGTGTGTATCTAATCATGAGGGCCGAACCAGGAAATGGCAACTGGTGCGCTAGAATGGTACATTTGTCCACTATAAAATATCAAAAATTCTAAGACGCACATATTACCATTTCGGTTTTATAGCCAAAAACTTTTTCCGCGCCTTTTACTCTAACAAAAAGAGTTGGCTGGGAGTGTATCTCATCCCCAGGACTTAACCAGGAAATAACAACTGGTGCGCTGGAATGGTACATGTGTATACTATAAAATATCAAAAATCCTTAGACGCACATATTACCATTTCAGTTTTATAGCCAAAAACTTATTTGACTAATACATAATTTTTCACTAAAAAAAGTTTGCTGGGTGTGTATCTAATCCCCAGGGCCGAACCAGGAAATGGCAACTGGTGCGCTAGAATGGTACATTTGTCCACTATAAAATATCAAAAATTCTAAGACGCACATATTACCATTTCGGTTTTATAGCCAAAAACTTTTTCCGCGCCTTTTACTCTAACAAAAAGAGTTGGCTGGGAGTGTATCTCATCCCCAGGACTTAACCAGGAAATAACAACTGGTGCGCTGGAATGGAACATGTGTATACTATAAAATATCAAAAATTCTAAGACGCACATATTACCATTTCGGTTTTCTAGCCAAAAACTTTTTCCGCGCCTTTTACCCTAACAAAAAAAGTTTGCTGGGTGTGTATCTTATTTTCAGGACCGAACCAGGAAATAACAACTAGGTCGCTAAGATGTTACATGTGTCCACTATAAAATATCAAAAATCCTTTGACGCACATATTATCATTTCAGTTTTATAGCCAAAAACTTTTTTCGCGCCTTTTACTCTAACAAAAAGAGTTTGCTGGGAGTGTATCTCATCCCCAGGACTGAACCAGGAAATGGCCACTGGTGCGCTTGAATGGTACATGTGTATACTATAAAATATCAAAAATTCTAAGACGCACATATTACCATTTCGGTTTTCTAGCCAAAAACTTTTTCCGCGCCTTTTACTCTAACAAAAAGAGTTGGCTGGGAGTGTATCTCATCCCCAGGACTTAACCAGGAAATAACAACTGGTGCGCTGGAATGGTACATGTGTATACTATAAAATATCAAAAATTCTAAGACGCACATATTACCATTTCGGTTTTATAGCCAAAAACTTTTTCCGCGCCTTTTACTCTAACAAAAAGAGTTGGCTGGGAGTGTATCTCATCCCCAGGACTTAACCAGGAAATAACAACTGGTGCGCTGGAATGGTACATGTGTATACTATAAAATATCAAAAATTCTAAGACGCACATATTACCATTTCGGTTTTCTAGACAAAAACTTTTTCCGCGCCTTTTACCCTAACAAAAAAAGTTTGCTGGGTGTGTATCTTATTTTCAGGACCGAACCAGGAAATAACAACTAGGTCGCTAAGATGTTACATGTGTCCACTATAAAATATCAAAAATTCTAAGACGCACATATTACCATTTCGGTTTTATAGCCAAAAACTTTTTCCGCGCCTTTTACCCTAACAAAAAAAGTTTGCTGGGTGTGTATCTTATTTTCAGGACCGAACCAGGAAATGACAACTGGTGCGCTGGAATGGTACATGTGTCCACTAAAAAATATCAAAAATTTTAAGACGCACATATTACCATTTCAGTTTTATAGCCAAAAACTTATTTGACTAATAAATAATTTTTCACTAAAAAAAGTTTGCTGGGTGTGTATCTCATCCCAGGGCCGAACCAGAATATAGCAAGTAACGCGCTTGAATGGTACATGTGTCAACTATAAAATATCAAAAATTCTTAGACGCACATATTATCATTTCGGTTTTATAGCCAAAAACTTTTTTCGCGCCTTTTACCCTAACAAAAAAAGTTTGCTGGGTGTTTATCTCATCCCAAGGCCCGAACCAGGAAATAGCAACTGGTGCGCTGGAATGGTACATGTGTCAACTATAAAATATCAAAAATTCTAAGACGCGCATATTATCGTTTCAGTTTTATGGCCAAAATTTTTTCCGCGCCTTTTACTCTAACAAAAAAGAGTTTGCTGGGTGTGTATCTCATCCCCAGAACCGAACCAGGAAATGGCAACTGGTGCGCTGGAATGGTACATGTGTCAACTATAAAATATCAAAAATTCTAAGACGCACATATTATCATTTCAGTTTTATGGCCAAAAACTTTTTTCGCGCCTTTTCTCTAACAAAAAAACTTTGCTGGGTGTTTATCTCATCCCAAGGCCCGAACCAGGAAATAGCAACTGGTGCGCTGGAATGGTACATGTGTCAACTATAAAATATCAAAAATTCTAAGACGCGCATATTATCGTTTCAGTTTTATGGCCAAAATTTTTTCCGCGCCTTTTACTCTAACAAAAAAGAGTTTGCTGGGTGTGTATCTCATCCCCAGAACCGAACCAGGAAATGGCAACTGGTGCGCTGGAATGGTACATGTGTCAACTATAAAATATAAAAAGTAATTAGACGCACATATTATCATTTCAATTTTATGGCCAAAAACGTTTTTCGCGCCTTTACTCTAACAAAAAAAGTTTGCTTGGTGTGTATCTCATCCCCAGGGCCAAACCAGAAAACAGCAACTAGATTGCTAAAATGTTACTTGTGTCCACTATAAAATATTAAAAATTCTAAGACGCACATATTACCATTTCAGTTTTATGGCCAAAAACTTTTTTCGCGCCTTTTACTCTAACAAAAAGAGTTTGCTGGGAGTGTATCTCATCCCCAGGACTGAACCAGGAAATGGCCACTGGTGCGCTTGAATGGTACATGTGTCAACTATAAAATATCAAAAGTCCTTAGACGCACATATTACCATTTCAGTTTTATGGCCAAAAACTTATTTGGCTAATACATATTTTTTACTAAAAAAAGTTTGCTAGATGTGTATCTAGTCCCCAGGGCCGAACTAGGAAATGGTAATTGTTGCGCTAGAATGGTACATTTGTCCACTATAAAATATCAAA
This sequence comes from Epicampocera succincta, assembly GCA_932526305.1. Lineage (NCBI taxonomy): Eukaryota > Metazoa > Arthropoda > Insecta > Diptera > Tachinidae > Epicampocera > Epicampocera succincta. Next base: position 651,600 of record CAKOAZ010000002.1, on the reverse strand, counting down.
AATCCTTAGACGCACATATAATCATTTCGGTTTTATAGCCAAAAACTTTTTTCGCGCCTTTTACCCTAACAAAAAAAGTTTGCTTGGTGTGTATCTTATTTTCAGGACCGAACCAGGAAATGACAACTGGTGCGCTCAAATGGTACATGTCTCAACTATAAAATATCAAAAGTCCTTAGACGCACATATTACCATTTCAGTTTTATAGCCAAAAACTTTTTCCGCGCCTTTACTCTAACAAAAAAATTTTCCTGGGTGTGTATCCTATTTCCAGGACCGAACCAGGAAATGGCAACTAGATTGCTAAAATGTTAAATGTGTCCACTATAAAATATTAAAAATTCTAAGACGCACATATTACCATTTGAGTTTTATAGCCAAAAACTTATTTGACTAAAACATAATTTTTCACTGAAAAAAGTTTGCTGGGTGTGTATCTCATCCCAGGGCCGAACCAGAATATAGCAAGTAGTGCGCTTGAATGGTACATGTGTCAACTATAAAATATCAAAAGTCCTTAGACGCACATATTACCATTTCAGTTTTATGGCCAAAAACTTATTTGGCTAATACATATTTTTTACTAAAAAAAGTTTGCTAGGTGTGTATCTAATCATCAGGGCCGAACAAGGAAATGGCAACTAGTGCGCTAGAATGGTACATTTGTCCACTATAAAATATCAAAAATTCTAAGACGCACATATTACCATTTTGGTTTTATAGCCAAAAACTTTTTCGGCGCCTTTTACCCTAAAAAAAAAAATTTGCTGGGTGTGTATCTTATTTTCAGGACCGAACCAGGAAATGACAACTGGTGCGCTAAAATGGTACATGTGTCAACTATAAAATATCAAAAGTCTTTAGACGCACATATTACCATTTCAGTTTTATAGCCAAAAACTTTTTCCGCGTTTACTCTAACAAAAAAACTTTCCTGGGTGTGTATCCTATTTCCAGGAATGAACCAGGAAATGGCAACTAGATTGCTAAAATGTTAAATGTGGCCACTATAAAATATTAAAAATTCTAAGACGCACATATTACCATTTCAGTTTTATAGCCAAAAACTTATTTGACTAAAACATAATTTTTCACTAAAAAAAGTTTGCTGGGTGTGTATCTCATCCCAGGGCTGAACCAGGAAATAGCAACTAGTGCGCTGGAATGGTACATGTGTCAGCTATAAAATATTAAAAGTCCTTAGACGCACATATTACCATTTCAGTTTTATGGCCAAAAACTTATTTGGCTAATACATATTTTTTACTAAAAAAAGTTTGCTAGGTGTGTATCTAATCATGAGGGCCGAACCAGGAAATGGCAACTGGTGCGCTAGAATGGTACATTTGTCCACTATAAAACATCAAAAATTCTAAGACGCACATATTACCATTTCGGTTTTATAGCCAAAAACTTTTTCCCGCCTTTTACTCTAACAAAAAGAGTTGGCTGGGAGTGTATCTCATCCCCAGGACTGAACCAGGAAATAACAACTGCAGCGCTGGAATGGTACATGTGTCAACTATAAAATATCAAAAATTCTTAGACGCACATATTACCATTTCGGTTTTATAGCCAAAAACTTTTTCCGCGCCTTTTACCCTAACAAAAAAAGTTTGCTGGGTGTGTATCTTATTTTCAGGACCGAACCAGAAAATGACAACTGGTGCGCTGGAATGGTACATGTGTCCACTAAAAAATATCAAAAATTTTAAGACGCACATATTACCATTTCAGTTTTATAGCCAAAAACTTATTTGACTAATAAATAATTTTTCACTAAAAAAAGTTTGCTGGGTGTGTATCTCATCCCAGGGCCGAACCAGAATATAGCAAGTAACGCGCTTGAATAGTACATGTGTCAACTATAAAATATCAAAAATCCTTAGACGCACATATTATCATTTCGGTTTTATAGCCAAAAACTTTTTTCGCGCCTTTTACCCTAACAAAAAAAGTTTGCTGGGTGTGTATCTTATTTCCAGGCCCGAACCAGGAAAAAGCAACTGGTGCCCTGGAATGGTACATGTGTCAACTATAAAATATCAAAAGTCCTTAGACGCACATATTACCATTTCAGTTTTATGGCCAAAAACTTATTTGGCTAATACATAATTTTTACTAAAAAAAGTTTGCTAGATGTGTATCTAGTCCCCAGGGCCGAACTAGGAAATGGTAATTGTTGCGCTAGAATGGTACATTTGTCCACTATAAAATATCAAAAATCCTTAGACGCACATATAATCATTTCGGTTTTATAGCCAAAAACTTTTTTCGCGCCTTTTACCCTAACAAAAAAAGTTTGCTGGGTGTGTATCTTATTTTCAGGACCGAACCAGGAAATGACAACTGGTGCGCTCAAATGGTACATGTGTCAACCATAAAATATCAAAAGTCCTTAGACGCACATATTACCATTTCAGTTTTATAGCCAAAAACTTTTTCCGCGCCTTTACTCTAACAAAAAAATTTTCCTGGGTGTGTATCCTATTTCCAGGACCGAACCAGGAAATGGCAACTAGATTGCTAAAGTGTTAAATGTGTCCACTATAAAATATTAAAAATTCTAAGACGCACATATTACCATTTGAGTTTTATAGCCAAAAACTTATTTGACTAAAACATAATTTTTCACTAAAAAAAGTTTGCTGGGTGTGTATCTCATCCCAGGGCCGAACCAGAATATAGCAAGTAGTGCGCTTGAATGGTACATGTGTCAACTATAAAATATCAAAAGTCCTTAGACGCACATATTACCATTTCAGTTTTATGGCCAAAAACTTATTTGGCTAATACATATTTTTTACTAAAAAAAGTTTGCTAGGTGTGTATCTAATCATCAGGGCCGAACGAGGAAATGGCAACTAGTGCGCTAGAATGGTACATTTGTCCACTATAAAATATCAAAAATTCTAAGACGCACATATTACCATTTTGGTTTTATAGCAAAAAACTTTTTCCGCGCCTTTTACCCTAAAAAAAAAAGTTTGCTGGGTGTGTATCTTATTTTCAGGACCGAACCAGGAAATGACAACTGGTGCGCTAAAATGGTACATGTGTCAACTATAAAATATCAAAAGTCTTTAGACGCACATATAACCATTTCAGTTTTATAGCCAAAAACTTTTTCCGCGCCTTTACTCTAACAAAAAAACTTTCCTGGGTGTGTATCCTATTTCCAGGACCGAACCAGGAAATGGCAACTAGATTGCTAAAATGTTAAATGTGTCCACTATAAAATATTAAAAATTCTAAGACGCACATATTACCATTTCAGTTTTATAGCCAAAAACTTATTTGACTAATACATAATTTTTCACTAAAAAAAGTTTGCTGGGTGTGTATCTTATTTTCAGGACCGAAGCAGGAAATGACAACTGGTGCCCTGGAATGGTACATGTGTCCACTAAAAAATATTAAAAATTCTAAGACGCACATATTACCATTTTAGTTTTATAGCCAAAAACTTATTTGACTAATACATAATTTTTCACTAAAAAAAGTTAGCTGGGTGTGTATCTCATCCCAGAGCCGAACCAGAATATAGCAAGTAGTGCGCTAGAATGGTACATGTGTCAAGTAAAAAATTTCAAAAATCTTTAGACGCACATATAATCATTTCAGTTTCATGGCCAAAAACTTTTTCCGCGCCTTTTACTCTAACAAAAAAAGTTTGCTGTGTGTGTATCTTATTTCCAGGCCCGAACCAGGAAAAAGCAACTGGTGCGCTGGAATGGTACATGTGTCAACTATAAAATATCAAAAATTCTAAGACGCACATATTATCATTTCAGTTTTATGGCCAAAAACTTTTTTCACGCCTTTTCTCTAACAAAAAAACTTTGCTGGGTGTGTATCTCATCCCAGGGCTGAACCAGGAAATAGTAACTAGTGCGCTGGAATGGTACATGTGTCAGCTATAAAATATCAAAAGTCCTTAGACGCACATATTACCATTTCAGTTTTATGGCCAAAAACTTATTTGGCTAATACATATTTTTTACTAAAAAAAGTTTGCTAGGTGTGTATCTAATCATGAGGGCCGAACCAGGAAATGGCAACTGGTGCGCTAGAATGGTACAATTGTCCACTATAAAATATCAAAAATTCTAAGACGCACATATTACCATTTCGGTTTTATAGCCAAAAACTTTTTCCGCGCCTTTTACCCTAACAAAAAAAGTTTGCTGGGTGTGTATCTTATTTTCAGGACCGAACCAGGAAATGACAACTGGTGCGCTGGAATGGTACATGTGTCCACTAAAAAATATCAAAAATTTTAAGACGCACATATTACCATTTCAGTTTTATAGCCAAAAACTTATTTGACTAATAAATAATTTTTCACTAAAAAAAGTTTGCTGGGTGTGTATCTCATCCCAGGGCCGAACCAGAATATAGCAAGTAACGCGCTTGAATGGTACATGTGTCAACTATAAAATATCAAAAATCCTTAGACGCACATATTATCATTTCGGTTTTATAGCCAAAAACTTTTTTCGCGCCTTTTACCCTAACAAAAAAAGTTTGCTGGGTGTGTATCTTATTTTCAGGACCGAAGCAGGAAATGACAACTGGTGCCCTGGAATGGTACATGTGTCCACTAAAAAATATTAAAAATTCTAAGACGCACATATTACCATTTTAGTTTTATAGCCAAAAACTTATTTGACTAATACATAATTTTTCACTAAAAAAAGTTTGCTGGGTGTGTATCTCATCCCAGAGCCGAACCAGAATATAGCAAGTAGTGCGCTAGAATGGTACATGTGTCAAGTAAAAAATTTCAAAAATCTTTAGACGCACATATAATCATTTCAGTTTCATGGCCAAAAACTTTTTCCGCGCCTTTTACTCTAACAAAAAAAGTTTGCTGTGTGTGTATCTTATTTCCAGGCCCGAACCAGGAAAAAGCAACTGGTGCGCTGGAATGGTACATGTGTCAACTATAAAATATCAAAAATTCTAAGACGCACATATTATCATTTCAGTTTTATGGCCAAAAACTTTTTTCACGCCTTTTCTCTAACAAAAAAACTTTGCTGGGTGTGTATCTCATCCCAGGGCTGAACCAGGAAATAGCAACTAGTGCGCTGGAATGGTACATGTGTCAGCTATAAAATATCAAAAGTCCTTAGACGCACATATTACCATTTCAGTTTTATGGCCAAAAACTTATTTGGCTAATACATATTTTTTACTAAAAAAAGTTTGCTAGGTGTGTATCTAATCATGAGGGCCGAACCAGGAAATGGCAACTGGTGCGCTAGAATGGTACAATTGTCCACTATAAAATATCAAAAATTCTAAGACGCACATATTACCATTTCGGTTTTATAGCCAAAAACTTTTTCCGCGCCTTTTACTCTAACAAAAAGAGTTGGCTGGGAGTGTATCTCATCCCCAGGACTGAACCAGGAAATAACAACTGGTGCGCTGGAATGGTACATGTGTATACTATAAAATATCAAAAATCCTTAGACGCACATATTACCATTTCAGTTTTATAGCCAAAAACTTATTTGACTAATACATAATTTTTCACTAAAAAAAGTTTGCTGGGTGTGTATCTAATCCCCAGGGCCGAACCAGGAAATGGCAACTGGTGCGCTAGAATGGTACATTTGTCCACTATAAAATATCAAAAATTCTAAGACGCACATATTACCATTTCGGTTTTCTAGCCAAAAACTTTTTCCGCGCCTTTTACCCTAACAAAAAAAGTTTGCTGGGTGTGTATCTTATTTTCAGGAACGAACCAGGAAATGACAACTGGTGCGCTGGAATGGTACATGTATCAACTATAAAATATCAAAAGTCCTTAGACGCACATATTACCATTTCAGTTTTATGGCCAAAAACTTATTTGGCTAATACATATTTTTTACTAAAAAAAGTTTGCTAGGTGTGTATCTAATCCCCAGGGCCGAACCAGGAAATGGCAACTGGTGCGCTAGAATGGTACATTTGTTTACTATAAAATATCAAAAATTCTAAGACGCACATATTACCATTTCGGTTTTATAGCCAAAAACTTTTTCCGCGCCTTTTACCCTAACAAAAAAAGTTTGCTGGGTGTGTATCTCATCCCCAGGACTGAACCAGGAAATAACAACTAGATCGCTAAGATGTTACATGTGTCCACTATAAAATATCAAAAATCCTTAGACGCACATATTATCACTTCAGTTTTATAGCCAAAAACTTTTTTCACGCCTTTTACTCTAACAAAAAGAGTTTGCTGGGAGTGTATCTCATCCCCAGGACTGAACCAGGAAATAACAACTGGTGCGCTGGAATGGTACATGTGTCAACCATAAAATCACAAAAGTCCTAAAACGCACAAATTACAATTTCAGTTTTATGGCCAAAAACTTATTTGGCTAATACATATTTTTTACTAAAAAAAGTTTGCTAGGTGTGTATCTCATCCCAGGGCCGAACCAGAATATAGCAACTAGTGCGCTGGAATGGTAAATATGTCGACCATAAAATTTCAAAAATCTGTAGACGCACATATAATCATTTCAGTTTCATGGCCAAAAACTTTTTCCGCGCCTTTTACCCTAACAAAAAAAGTTTGCTGGGTGTGTATCTTATTTTCAGGACCGAACCAGGAAATGACAACTAGTGCGCTGGAATGGTACATGTGTCCACTAAAAAATATCAAAAATTTTAAGACGCACATATTACCATTTCAGTTTTATAGCCAAAAACTTATTTGACTAATAAATAATTTTTCACTAAAAAAAGTTTGCTGGGTGTGTATCTCATCCCAGGGCCGAACCAGAATATAGCAAGTAACGCGCTTGAATGGTACATGTGTCAAGTAAAAAATTTCAAAAATCTTTAAACGCACATATAATCATTTCAGTTTCATGGCCAAAAACTTTTTCCGTGCCTTTTACTCTAACAAAAAAAGTTTGCTGTGTGTGTATCTTATTTCCAGGCCCGAACCAGGAAAAAGCAACTGGTGCGCTTGAATGGTACATGTGTCAACTATAAAATATCAAAAATTCTAAGACGCACATATTATCATTTCAGTTTTATGGCCAAAAACTTTTTTCGCGCCTTTTCTCTAACAAAAAAACTTTGCTGGGTGTGTATCTCATCCCAAGGCCCGAACCAGGAAATAGCAACTGGTGCGCTGGAATGGTACATGTGTCAACTATCAAATATCAAAAATTCTAAGACGCACATATTATCGTTTCAGTTTTGTGGCCAAAATTTTTTCCGCGCCTTTTACTCTAACAAAAAGAGTTTGCTGGGTGTGTATCTCATCCCCAGAACCGAACCAGGAAATGGCAACTGGTGCGCTGGAATGGTACATGTGTCAACTATAAAATATCAAAAGTAATTAGACGCACATATTATCATTTCAATTTTATGGCCAAAAACGTTTTTCGCGCCTTTACTCTAACAAAAAAAGTTTGCTTGGTGTGTATCTCATCCCCAGGGCCGAACCAGAAAATAGCAACTAGATTGCTAAAATGTTACATGTGTCCACTATAAAATATTAAAAATTCTAAGACGCACATATTACCATTTCAGTTTTATGGCCAAAAACTTTTTTCGCGCCTTTTACTCTAACAAAAAGAGTTTGCTGGGAGTGTATCTCATCCCCAGGACTGAACCAGGAAATGGCCACTGGTGCGCTTGAATGGTACATGTGTCAGCTATAAAATATCAAAAGTCCTTAGACGCACATATTACCATTTCAGTTTTATGGCCAAAAACTTATTTGGCTAATACATATTTTTTACTAAAAAAAGTTTGCTAGATGTGTATCTAGTCCCCAGGGCCGAACTAGGAAATGGTAATTGTTGCGCTAGAATGGTACATTTGTCCACTATAAAATATCAAAAATTCTAGGACGCACATATTACCATTTCGGTTGAATAGCCAAAAACTTTTTTCGCGCCTTTTACCCTAACAAAAAAAGTTTGCTGGGTGTGTATCTTATTTTCAGGACCGAACCAGGAAATGACAACTGGTGCGCTGGAGTGGTAGATATGTCCACTATAAAATATCAAAAATTCTAAGACGCACATATTACTATTCAAGTTTTATAGCCAAAAACTTATTTGGCTAATACATAATTTTTCGCTAAAAAGTTTGCTGGGTGTGTATCTCATCCCCAGGGCTGAACCAGCAAATGACAACTGGTGCGCTGGATTGGTACATGTGTCGTTTATAAAATATTAAAAATTCTAAGACGCACATATTACCATTTCACTTTTATGGCCAAAAACTTTTTTCGCGCCTTTACTCTAACAAAAAAACTTTCCTGGGTGTGTATCCTATTTCCAGGACCGAACCAGGAAATGGCAACTAGATTGCTAAAATGTTAAATGTGTTCACTATAAAATATTAAAAATTCTAAGACTCACATATTACCATTTCAGTTTTATAGCCAAAAACTTATTTGACTAAAACATAATTTTTCACTAAAAAAAGTTTGCTGGGTGTGTATCTCATCCCAGGGCCGAACCAGAATATAGCAACTAGTGCGCTGGAATGGTAAATATGTCGACCATAAAATTTCAAAAATCTGTAGACGCACATATAATCATTTCAGTTTCATGGCCAAAAACTTTTTCCGCGCCTTTTACCCTAACAAAAAAAGTTTGCTGGGTGTGTATCTTATTTTCAGGACCGAACCAGGAAATGACAACTGGTGCGCTGGAGTGGTAGATATGTCCACTATAAAATATCAAAAATTCTAAGACGCACATATTACCATTTCAGTTTTATAGCCAAAAACTTATTTGACTAAAACATAATTTTTCACTAAAAAAAGTTTGCTGGGTGTGTATCTCATCCCAGGGCTGAACCAGGAAATAGCAACTAGTGCGCTGGAATGGTACATGTGTCAGCTATAAAATATCAAAAGTCCTTAGACGCACATCTTACCATTTCAGTTTTATGGCCAAAAACTTATTTGGCTAATACATATTTTTTACTAAAAAAAGTTTGCTAGGTGTGTATCTAATCCCCAGGGCCGAACCAGGAAATGGCAACTGGTGCGCTAGAATGGTACATTTGTCCACTATAAAATATCAAAAATTCTTAGACGCACATAATACCATTTCGGTTTTATAGCCAAAAACTTTTTCCGCGCCTTTTACCCTAACAAAAAAAGTTTGCTGGGTGTGTATCTTATTTTCAGGACCGAACCAGGAAATGACAACTGGTGCGCTGGAGTGGTAGATATGTCCACTATAAAATATCAAAAATTCTAAGACGCACATATTACCATTTCAGTTTTATAGCCAAAAACTTATTTGACTAAAACATAATTTTTCACTAAAAAAAGTTTGCTGGGTGTGTATCTCATCCCAGGGCTGAACCAGGAAATAGCAACTAGTGCGCTGGAATGGTACATGTGTCAGCTATAAAATATCAAAAGTCCTTAGACGCACATATTACCATTTCAGTTTTATGGCCAAAAACTTATTTGGCTAATACATATTTTTTACTAAAAAAAGTTTGCTAGGTGTGTATCTAATCCCCAGGGCCGAACCAGGAAATGGCAACTGGTGCGCTAGAATGGTACATTTGTCCACTATAAAATATCAAAAATTCTTAGACGCACATATTACCATTTCGGTTTTATAGCCAAAAACTTTTTCCGTGCCTTTTACCCTAACAAAAAAAGTTTGCTGGGTGTGTATCTCATCCCCAGGACTGAACCAGGAAATAACAACTAGATCGCTAAGATGTTACATGTGTCCACTATAAAGTATCAAAAATCCTTTGACGCACATATTATCATTTCAGTTTTATAGCCAAAAACTTTTTCCGCGCCTTTTACTCTAACAAAAAGAGTTTGCTGGGAGTGTATCTCATCCCCAGGACTGAACCAGGAAATAACAACTGGTGCGCTGGAATGGTACATGTGTCAACCATAAAATCACAAAAGTCCTAAGACGCACAAATTACCATTTCAGTTTTATGGCCAAAAACTTATTTGGCTAATACATATTTTTTACTAAAAAAAGTTTGCTAGATGTGTATCTAATCCCCAGGGCCGAACCAGGAAATGGCAACTGGTGCGCTAGAATGGTACATTTGTCCACTAAAAAATATCAAAAATTTTAAGACGCACATATTACCATTTCAGTTTTATAGCCAAAAACTTATTTGACTAATAAATAATTTTTCACTAAAAAAAGTTTGCTGGGTGTGTATCTCATCCCAGGGCCGAACCAGAATATAGCAAGTAACGCGCTTGAATGGTACATGTGTCAACTATAAAATATCAAAAATCCTTAGACGCACATATTATCATTTCGGTTTTATAGCCAAAAACTTTTTTCGCGTCTTTTACCCTGTTACCGCCACTCATAAATCGCTAATATGACATTACTGTTACCGCCACTCATAAATCGCTAATATGACATTACTGTTACCGCCACTCATAAATCGCTGATATGACATTACTGTTATCGATATGTAGAGAGATGAGCATGGCAAAATGTTCAATTATTCCTTTTAATTTTCCACGCGGTATAATTATGAGGCCATATTTAATCGAGACCACATACATAAGTATATAAAACACCTACATAGATTTAAGATATTCATTCGTTCAGGTCATAAGGATTACGAAGCTTCGCTTGGAGTAGCCATACATAAAAGTTAGTATATCAGCAGTTTAGTATGTAAGTTTGTATAATGAATTTATTTATAATTTTAGGAATTTTAACATATTAAAGCGTAAGAATAAAGAATTAAAGTTTTTTAAAATTCTTACACTTGTGTTTAAAATCCACATTGGCTATCTTGAGCTTGGGCCGCTTTACCCGCAACATTAAAATTCTTTTATGTGCCTCATCGGATCGTTTGAAGGAATCATCTTGGGAATCATCAAAACGTAAGTCCTAACAGAATGCAACCTTCCACTCCCTCACAGGGTCAACCACTAAGTCGTCAACGACCAACTCAGTTAAGTCCTGCACTGAACAACTGTCACATTTGCAACAAGTCCACAGACAACGAAAAATTTATAAAATGCAGCAAGTGCCATCTTAATTTTCATTTACCATGTGTCAATCTCAGCAGCAATCAAGACCAACCTACGTGGAGTTGCCAAAATTGTACGGTACAACATCAAATCACGATCGATTCTGCCTCTTCCATTCGTAGTGGCTCTTCGGCCGCTTCCCGCTCCCGCCGACAAGCTCTTGAGCTAAAACGTCTAGAAGAAGAGACACAACTTGAAAGAGATTTCATTAAAAAGAAATACCAAATTCTCGAACAAGCAGTAGATGACTTCGAGGACGCACAATCAGTTAATAAACACTCAGCTGTCAGATCTGTACATGAGTGGTTAGATAATCAAATCCAACTCCCTACTTCGGCTATTGCAACCGCACACCAAAATATAGTTTCCGCAGCTCGTCAGTTTGAAACGCCACCTTACACATTTGTACCACAAGCCACAACAACGCAAGAAATGTCTAACACTACTAAACCATATTGCCAAAACGTAAGTAATGACTTAGTTTATACGACAAAAACAATAACTCCGCCCGTATGTACAACTACGTCATTCGTTAATAACATGTCTTCATTTATTAATGACCCAACAACGAACCGTCAGCAGCCGACAACGGCAAATTTATGTAATAATTCAGACAACGTAAATGCAGAAAATCACACATTAGAGATACCTGTACAATTTGGTTACATGGATTCAACGTTTTCCATGAACCCATCAAACCTCCAACCTGTTATATTACCTTCTCACAGGCTTTCGCAACAACAAATAAGCACGCGGCAGTCAGTACCAAAAGAGCTTCCAATTTTTACCGGCACTCCTGAAGAATGGCCCTTGTTTAGTGCCACATATGACTGGTCGACAGCAGTCTGTGGTTTTACAGACGCTGAAAATCTTGTCAGGCTTCAAAGTTCTCTAAAGGGGGAAGCACTTCGATCTGTTAAACATATTTTGATCCATCCATCGGGTGTACCATGTGCTCTATCTACACTAAAATTGCTTTTCGGACAACCGGAAAAAATATTAAGCTCACTAAAAAATAGAATAAGATCACTACCAGCACTGAACACAAATAAATTGAGCACAATTACCTCTTTCGCCGTGGAAGTAAAGGGCCTAGAAACAACAATTAAAGCCAGTGGTTTAATAAATGAACTGACCAATTCATCTTTATTACATGAATTAATAATGAAAATGCCATCACATTTTTAACTTAACTGGGGTGAACAAAAAATAAAACTAGCAAAAAATAACAAAAGAGTTAGTTTGACTGAATTCGCTAACTGGATATATGAAGTCGGTGTCTCAGCAAGCAGCATAAATATAGACAGTGACAGCAGCGCATCAAAGTCAATAGAGCAGTATTCGCGTAAGCCAAAAAACGTTTATGTGCATGCTCATGAAGAACAAAACAAAAAGATCTGTTTAGTGTGTTCTGGCAACTGCAATAGCGTTGAGAAGTGTAAAAAATTCTTGGCTGCGAATAGAAGCGAGCGATGGAACTTAGTAAGAATGTACAATCTATGTAAACTGTGCCTGCGACGTCACTACGGTATTTGCAGTAGCAGCATCGTTTGCAGAGAAAATAATTGTCAAATAAAACATAATACATTGCTGCATAAATCCATGACTGAAGATAGAGAAACAAACGCTACCAGAGAAACTGAAAATAAAAGCAAAAGAGATAATTTACATGCAGCCCATAGGAATGAATGCAATGAAATCTTATTTAAAATTATACCCATAACAATATACGGAAACAATAATAAACGTTTTAATACTTTTGCATTTATAGACGAGGGTTCGTCTGTAAGTCTGGTAAATGAACAATTAATTAATAAACTAGATTTAAATGGTGAGTCACAACCTCTATGCTTGAAATGGACAGGTGAAATAGGTCGCAACGAAGAAGACTCAAAAATAGTCTCAATGAAAATTTCAGGTATGAATAAAACTGAATTTTCTATTTCTGTTCGTACGGTTAAACAACTATCGCTTCCGAGTCAGAGCTTTAATTATAAAAAGTTATGTAAAAAATTTCCGCACCTTAAAGGGCTACCCATCGCCGATTTTGAAAATGCTGTACCAGATGTACTTTTAGGATTAAATAACTTGAAATTATGTGTGCCCACTCGTGTTAAAGAAGGCAAGAAAAACGAACCCGTCGCTTTACATACTCGCCTCGGCTGGCTAATATGTGGCAACTCCAGTGTTGGAGAAAAGGCCACAATTCAATATAATTTTTACTCTTGCGAGTGTAAAGGTGAAAACGACCAAATTCTTACTCACTTACTCAAACAGTTTTATACAACTGAGTTAGCAGGGATAAGTAACTATACTCCAGCTCTTGGAAAAGATGACCAAAGGGCATTAAGTTTGCTAGAAACATATACGAAACAAAGATGCGATGGCCATTACGAGACAGCTTTGCTGTGGCGATATGACAATATTACACTTCCACAAAGCTTTGATATGGCGAAGAGACGACTGATTTGTCTCGAAAAAACTCTAAGAAAAAATAAAGAGTTGTTTGAACATTTCGAAAAAACAATTTCTGAATATTTTGAAAGAAATTACATAGCCAAAGTAAACAATGAAGATGATAAACAAAATGTATGGTATTTACCAATGTTTCCGGTATTTAACAAAAACAAACCGAATAAAACAAGAATAGTTTGGGATGCGGCCGCGAAGGCAAATGGTATTTCACTTAACTCTATGCTGCTCAAAGGGCCAGATTTGCTGTCTTCTCTTGCAGCTATTCTTTTTCGTTTTCGGCAAAGGCAAATTGCAATTGCTCGGTTTGCTAAATATATTGAAAAACATCATACCGTTAAGATAAATCGAAAAACACTCTGGTCAGATTCACGAACAGTTTTAAGCTGGATACGCTCCGACCACCGAAAATATCACCAGTTCGTTGCAGTTCGTGTAAGTGAAATTCTCGATATTTCAGAGGTGGACGAGTGGTCCTGGATATCAGGAAAAACGAATGTAGCTGACGAAGCAACAATATGCACAAATCTTTTGGATGGAGATAGGTGACAGAGTACCTGCCTACTTTGACGTGTAGGACAAAGTGGTTTCAAAAGGCCAAACCCATATCTGTGGGAGATTTAGTGATAGTGGTTGATCCAAATAACCCGAGAAACGTGTGGCCAAAAGGAAAGGTCATCGAAGTTGCCAAATCCGAAGATGGACAAGTACGAAAGGCAAAAGTTTTGACAGTTTGTGGCGTTTTAGAAAGACCTGCTGCAAAATTAGCGGTTTTAGACGTGGCTGAAAGAAAGTAGAGTAAGTCTTCGAAATCTCGCCATACTGTGGGGGAGTGTTACCGCCACTCATAAATCGCTAATATGACATTACTGTTACCGCCACTCATAAATCGCTAATATGACATTACTGTTACCGCCACTCATAAATCGCTGATATGACATTACTGTTATCGATATGTAGAGAGATGAGCATGGCAAAATGTTCAATTATTCCTTTTAATTTTCCACGCGGTATAATTATGAGGCCATATTTAATCGAGACCACATACATAAGTATATAAAACACCTACATAGATTTAAGATATTCATTCGTTCAGGTCATAAGGATTACGAAGCTTCGCTTGGAGTAGCCATACATAAAAGTTAGTATATCAGCAGTTTAGTATGTAAGTTTGTATAATGAATTTATTTATAATTTTAGGAATTTTAACATATTAAAGCGTAAGAATAAAGAATTAAAGTTTTTTAAAATTCTTACACTTGTGTTTAAAATCCACATTGGCTATCTTGAGCTTGGGCCGCTTTACCCGCAACATACCCTAACAAAAAAAGTTTGCTGGGTCTGTATCTTATTTTCAGGACCGAACCAGGAAATGACAACTGGTGCCCTGGAATGGTACATGTGTCCACTAAAAAATATTAAAAATTCTAAGACGCACATATTACCATTTTAGTTTTATAGCCAAAAACTTATTTGACTAATACATAATTTTTCACTAAAAAAAGTTTGCTGGGTGTGTATCTCATCCCAGGGCCGAACCAGAATATAGCAAGTAGTGCGCTGGAATGGTACATTTGTCAAGTAAAAAATTTCAAAAATTCTAAGACGCACATATTATCATTTCAGTTTTATGGCCAAAAACTTTTTTCGCGCCTTTTCTCTAACAAAAAAACTTTGCTGGGTGTGTATCTCATCCCAAGGCCCGAACCAGGAAATAGCAACTGGTGCGCTGGAATGGTACATGTGTCAACTATAAAATATCAAAAATTCTAAGACGCACATATTATCGTTTCAGTTTTATGGCCAAAATTTTTTCCGCGCCTTTTACTCTAACAAAAAGAGTTTGCTGGGTGTGTATCTCATCCCCAGAACCGAACCAGGAAATGGCAACTGGTGCGCTGGAATGGTACATGTGTCAACTATAAAATATCAAAAGTAATTAGACGCACATATTATCATTTCAATTTTATGGCCAAAAACGTTTTTCGCGCCTTTACTCTAACAAAAAAAGTTTGCTTGGTGTGTATCTCATCCCCAGGGCCGAACCAGAAAATAGCAACTAGATTGCTAAAATGTTACATGTGTCCACTACAAAATATTAAAAATTCTAAGACGCACATATTACCATTTCAGTTTTATGGCCAAAAACTTTATTCGCGCCTTTTACTCTAACAAAAAGAGTTTGCTGGGAGTGTATCTCATCCCCAGGACTGAACCAGGAAATGGCCACTGGTGCGCTTGAATGGTACATGTGTCAACTATAAAATATCAAAAGTCCTTAGACGCACATATTACCATTTCAGTTTTATGGCCAAAAACTTATTTGGCTAATACATATTTTTTACTAAAAAAAGTTTGCTAGATGTGTATCTAGTCCCCACGGCCGAACTAGGAAATAGTAATTGTTGCGCTAGAATGGTACATGTGTCAACTATAAAATATCAAAAATTCTAAGACGCACATATTACCATTCAAGTTTTATAGCCAAAAACTTATTTGGCTAATACATAATTTTTCGCTAAAAAGTTTGCTGGGTGTGTATCTCATCCCCAGGGCTGAACCAGCAAATGACAACTGGTGCGCTGGATTGGTACATGTGTCGTTTATAAAATATTAAAAATTCTAAGACGCACATATTACCATTTCACTTTTATGGCCAAAAACTTTTTTCGCGCCTTTACTCTAACAAAAAAACTTTCCTGGGTGTGTATCCTATTTCCAGGACCGAACCAGGAAATGGCAACTAGATTGCTAAAATGTTAAATGTGTCCACTATAAAATATTAAAAATTCTAAGACGCACATATTACCATTTCAAATTTATAGCCAAAAACTTATTTGACTAAAACATAATTTTTCACTAAAAAAAGTTTGCTGGGTGTGTATCTCATCCCAGGGCCGAACCAGGAAATAGCAACTAGTGCGCTGGAATGGTACATGTGTCAGCTATAAAATATCAAAAGTCCTTAGACGCACATATTACCATTTCAGTTTTATGGCCAAAAACTTATTTGGCTAATACATATTTTTTACTAAAAAAAGTTTGCTAGGTGTGTATCTAATCATCACGGCCGAACCAGGAAAAGGCAACTAGTGCGCTAGAATGGTACGTTTGTCCACTATAAAATATCAAAAATTCTAAGACGCACATATAATCATTTCGGTTTTATAGCCAAAAACTTTTTTCGCGCCTTTACTCTAACAAAAAAACTTTCCTGGGTGTGTATCCTATTTCCAGGACCGAACCAGGAAATGGCAACTGGTGCGCTAGAATAGTACATTTGTCCACTATAAAATATCAAAAATTCTAAGACGCACATATTACCATTTCGGTTTTATAGCCAAAAACTTTTTCCGTGCCTTTTACCCTAACAAAAAAAGTTTGCTGGGTGTGTATATTCATTTCAGGACCGAACCAGGAAATGACAACTGGTGCGCTGGAATGGAAGATGTGTCAACGATAAAATATCAAAACTCCTTAGACGCACATATTACCATTTCAGTTTTATGGCGAAAAACTTATTTGGCTAATACATATTTTATACTAAAAAAAGTTTGTTAGGTGTGTATCTAATCCCCAGGGCCGAACAAGGAAATGGCAACTGGTGCGCTAGAATGGTACATTTGTCCACTATAAAATATCAGAAATTCTAAGACGCATAATATTACCATTTGAGTTTTATAGCCAAAAACTTATTTGACTAATACATAATTTTTCACTAAAAAAAGTTTGCTGGGTGTGTATCTCATCCCAGGGCCGAACCAGAATATAGCAAGTAGTGCGCTGGAATGGTACATGTGTCAACTAAAAAATATCAAAAATTCTAAGACGCACATATTACCATTTCAGTTTAATGGCCAAAAACGTTTTTCGCGCCTTAACTCTAACAAAAAAAGTTTGTTGGGTGTGTATCTTATTTTTAGGACCGAACTAGGAAATGACAACTGGTGCGCTGGAATGATACATGTGTGCACTAAAAAATATCAAAAATTCTAAGACGCACATATTACCATTTCAGTTTTATGGCCAAAAACGTTTTTCGCGCCTTAACTCTAACAAAAAAAGTTGCTGGATGTGTATCTCCTCCCCAGGCCCGAACCAGAAAATAGCAACTAGATCGCTAAAATGTTACATGTGTCCACTATAAAATATTAAAAATTCTAAGACGCACATATTATCATTTCAGTTTTATGGCCAAAAACTTTTTTCGCGCATTTTACTCTAAAAAAAAAGATTGCTGGGTGTGTATTTAATTTCCAGGACCGAACCAGGAAATGACAACTAGTGCGCTGGATTGGTACATGTGTCGTTTATAAAATATTAAAAATTCTAAGACGCACATATTACCATTTCACTTTTATGGCCAAAAACTTTTTTCGCGCCTTTACTCTAACAAAAAAACTTTCCTGGGTGTGTATCCTATTTCCAGGACCGAACCAGGAAATGGCAACTAGATTGCTAAAATGTTAAATGTGTCCACTATAAAATATTAAAAATTCTAAGACGCACATATTACCATTTCAGTTTTATAGCCAAAAACTTATTTGACTAAAACATAATTTTTCACTAAAAAAAGTTTGCTGGGTGTGTATCTCATCCCAGGGCCGAACCAGGAAATAGCAACTGGTGCGCTGGAATGTTGCATGTATATACTATAAAATGTAAAAATTCCTTAGACGCACATATTACCATTTCAGTTTTATGGCCAAAAACTTATTTGGCTAATACATATTTTTTACTAAAAAAAGTTTGCTAGGTGTGTATCTAATCCCCAGGGCCGAACCAGGAAATGGCAACTGGTGCGCTAGAATGGTACATGTGTTAACTATAAAATTTCAAAAATCCTTAGACGCACATATAATCATTTCAGTTTCATGGCCAAAAACTTTTTCCGCGCCTTTTACTCTAACAAAAAGAGTTTGCTGGGTGGGTATCTAATCCCCAGGGCCAAACCAGGAAATAGCAACTGGTGCGCTGGAATGTTGCATGTATATACTATAAAATGTAAAAATTCCTTAGACGCACATATTACCATTTCAGTTTTATGGCCAAAAAATTATTTGACTAATACATAATTTTTCACTAAAAAAAGTTTGCTGGGTGTGTATCTCATCCCAGGGCCGAACCAGAATAAAGCAAGTAGTGCGCTGGAATGGTACATGTGTCAAGTATAAAATTTCAAAAATCTTTAGACGAACATATAATCATTTCAGTTTCATGGCCAAAAACTTTTTCCGCGCCTTTTACTCTAACAAAAAAAGTTTGCTGTGTGTGTATCTTATTTTCAGGACCGAACCAGGAAATGACACCTGGTGCGCTGGAATGGTACAGGTGTCCACTAAAAAATATCAAAAATTCTAAGACGCACATATTACCATTTCAGTTTTATTGCCAAAAACTTATTTGACTAATACATAATTTTTCACTAAAAAAGTTTGCTGGGTGTGTATCTCATCCCAGGGCCGAACCAGAATATAGCAAGTAGTGCGCTGGAATGGTACATGTGTCAACTATAAAATATGAAAAATCCTTAGACGCACATATAATCATTTCGGTTTTATAGCCAAAAACTTTTTTCGCGCCTTTTACCCTAACAAAAAAAGTTTGCTGGGTGTCTTTCTTATTTTCAGGACCGAACCAGGAAATGACAACTGGTGCGCTGGAATAATACATGTGTCCACTAAAAAATATCAAAAATTCTAAGACGCACATATTACCATTTCAGTTTTATAGCCAAAAACTTATTTGACTAATACATAATTTTTCACTAAAAAAAGTTTGCTGGGTGTGTATCTCATCCCAGGGCCGAACCAGAATATAGCAAGTAGTGCGCTGGAATGGTACATGTGTCAACTATAAAATATCAAAAATCCTTAGACGCACATATAATCATTTCGGTTTTATAGCCAAAAACTTTTTTCGCGCCTTTTACCCTAACAAAAAAAGTTTGCTGGGTGTGTATCTTATTTTCAGGACCGAACCAGAAAATAGCAACTAGATTGCTAAAATGTTACATGTGTCCACTATAAAATATTAAAAATTCTAAGACGCACAAATTACCATTTCAGTTTTATGGCCAAAAACTTATTTGGCTAATACATATTTTTTACTAAAAAAAGTTTGCTAGGTGTGTATCTAATCCCCAGGGCTGAACCAGGAAATGGCAACTGGTGCGCTAGAATGGTACATTTGTCCACTATAAAATATCAAAAATTCTTAGACGCACATATTACCATTTCGGTTTTATAGCCAAAAACTTTTTCCGCGCCTTTTACCCTAACAAAAAAAGTTTGCTGGGTGTGTATCTTATTTTCAGGACCGAACCAGGAAATGACAACTGGTGCGCTGGAATGGTACATGTGTCCACTAAAAAATATCAAAAATTTTAAGACGCACATATTACCATTTCAGTTTTATAGCCAAAAACTTATTTGACTAATAAATAATTTTTCACTAAAAAAAGTTTGCTGGGTGTGTATCCCATCCCAGGGCCGAACCAGAATATAGCAAGTAACGCGCTTGAATGGTACATGTGTCAACTATAAAATATCAAAAATCCTTAGACGCACATATTATCATTTCGGTTTTATAGCCAAAAACTTTTTTCGCGCCTTTTACCCTAACAAAAAAAGTTTGCTGGGTGTGTATCTTATTTTCAGGACCGAACCAGGAAATGACAACTGGTGCCCTGGAATGGTACATGTGTCCACTAAAAAATATTAAAAATTCTAAGACGCACATATTACCACTTTAGTTTTATGGCCAAAAACTAATTTGGCTAATACATATTTTTTACTAAAAAAAGTTTGCTAGATGTGTATCTAGTCCCCAGGGCCGAACTAGGAAATGGTAATTGTTGCGCTAGAATGGTACATTTGTCCACTATAAAATATCAAAAATTCTAAGACGCACATATTACCATTTCGGTTGAATAGCCAAAAACTTTTTCCGCGCCTTTTACCCTAACAAAAAAAGTTTGCTGGGTGTGTATCTTATTTTCAGGACCGAACAAGAAATGACAACTGGTGCGCTGGAGTGGTAGATATGTCCACTATAAAATATCAAAAATTCTAAGACGCACATATTACCATTCAAGTTTTATAGCCAAAAACTTATTTGGCTAATACATAATTTTTCGCTAAAAAGTTTGCTGGGTGTGTATCTCATCCCCAGGGCTGAATCAGCAAATGACAACTGGTGCGCTGGATTGGTACATGTGTCGTTTATAAAATATTAAAAATTCTCAGACGCACATATTACCATTTCACTTTTATGGCCAAAAACTTTTTTCGAGCCTTTACTCTAACAAAAAAACTTTCCTGGGTGTGTATCCTATTTCCAGGACCGAACCAGGAAATGGCAACTAGATTGCTAAAATGTTAAATGTGTTCACTATAAAATATTAAAAATTCTAAGACGCACATATTACCATTTCAGTTTTATAGCCAAACACTTATTTGACTAAAACATAATTTTTCACTAAAAAAAGTTTGCTGGGTGTGTATCTCATCCCAGGGCTGAACCAGAAAATAGCAACTAGTGCGCTGGAATGGTACATGTGTCAGCTATAAAATATCAAAAGTCCTTAGACGCACATATTACCATTTCAGTTTTATGGCCAAAAACTTATTTGGCTAATACATATTTTTTACTAAAAAAAGTTTGCTAGGTGTGTATCTAATCCCCAGGGCCGAACCAGGAAATGGCAACTGGTGCGCTAGAATGGTACATTTGTCCACTATAAAATATCAAAAATTCTTAGACGCACATATTACCATTTCGGTTTTATAGCCAAAAACTTTTTCCGCGCCTTTTACCCTAACAAAAAAAGTTTGCTGGGTGTGTATCTTATTTTCAGGACCGAACCAGGAAATGACAACTGGTGCGCTGGAGTGGTAGATATGTCCACTATAAAATATCAAAAATTCTAAGACGCACATATTACCATTTCAGTTTTATAGCCAAAAACTTATTTGACTAAAACATAATTTTTCGCTAAAAAAAGTTTGCTGGGTGTGTATCTCATCCCACGGCTGAACCAGGAAATAGCAACTAGTGCGCTGGAATGGTACATGTGTCAGCTATAAAATATCAAAAGTCCTTAGACGCACATATTACCATTTCAGTTTTATGGCCAAAAACTTATTTGGCTAATACATATTTTTTACTAAAAAAAGTTTGCTAGGTGTGTATCTAATCATCACGGCCGAACCAGGAATTGGCAACTAGTGCGCTAGAATGGTACGTTTGTCCACTATAAAATATCAAAAATTCTAAGACGCACATATAATCATTTCGGTTTTATAGCCAAAAACTTTTTCCGCGCCTTTTACCCTAACAAAAAAAGTTTGCTGGGTGTGTATCTCATCCCCAGGACTGAACCAGGATATAACAACTAGATCGCTAAGATGTTACATGTGTCCACTATAAAATATCAAAAATCCTTTGACGCACATATTATCATTTCAGTTTTATAGCCAAAAACTTTTTTCGCGCCTTTTACTCTAACAAAAAGAGTTTGCTGGGAGTGTATCTCATCCCCAGGACTGAACCAGGAAATAACAACTGGTGCGCTGGAATGGTACATGTGTCAACCATAAAATCACAAAAGTCCTAAGACGCACAAATTACCATTTCAGTTTTATGGCCAAAAACTTATTTGGCTAATACATATTTTTTACTAAAAAAAGTTTGCTGGGTGTGTATCTTATTTTCAGGACCGAACCAGGAAATGACAACTGGTGCGCTGGAATGGTACATGTGTCCACTAAAAAATATCAAAAATTTTAAGACGCACATATTACCATTTCAGTTTTATAGCCAAAAACTTATTTGACTAATAAATAATTTTTCACTAAAAAAAGTTTGCTGGGTGTGTATCTCATCCCAGGGCCGAACCAGAATATAGCAAGTAACGCGCTTGAATGGTACATGTGTCAACTATAAAATATCAAAAATCCTTAGACGCACATATTATCATTTCGGTTTTATAGCCAAAAACTTTTTTCGCGCCTTTTACCCTAACAAAAAAAGTTTGCTGGGTGTGTATCTTATTTTCAGGACCGAACCAGGAAATGACAACTGGTGCCCTGGAATGGTACATGTGTCCACTAAAAAATATTAAAAATTCTAAGACGCACATATTACCATTTTAGTTTTATAGCCAAAAACTTATTTGACTAATACATAATTTTTCACTAAAAAAAGTTTGCTGGGTGTGTATCTCATCCCAGGGCCGAACCAGAATATAGCAAGTAGTGCGCTGGAATGGTACATGTGTCAAGTAAAAAATTTCAAAAATCTTTAGATGCACATATAATCATTTCAGTTTCATGGCCAAAAACTTTTTCCGCGCCTTTTACTCTAACAAAAAAAGTTTGCTGTGTGTGTATCTTATTTCCAGGCCCGAACCAGGAAAAAGCAACTGGTGCGCTGGAATAGTACATGTGTCAACTATAAAATATCAAAAATTCTAAGACGCACATATTATCATTTCAGTTTTATGGCCAAAAACTTTTTTCGCGCCTTTTCTCTAACAAAAAAACTTTGCTGGGTGTGTATCTCATCCCAAGGCCCGAACCAGGAAATAGCAACTAGTGCGCTGGAATGGTACATGTGTCAACTATAAAATATCAAAAATTCTAAGACGCACATATTATCGTTTCAGTTTTATGGCCAAAATTTTTTCCGCGCCTTTTACTCTAACAAAAAAAGTTTGCTGGGTGTGTATCTTATTTTCAGGACCGAACCAGGAAATGACAACTGGTGCGCTGGAGTGGTAGATATGTCCACTATAAAATATCAAAAATTCTAAGACGCACATATTACCAGTCAAGTTTTATAGCCAAAAACTTATTTGGCTAATACATAATTTTTCGCTAAAAAGTTTGCTGGGTGTGTATCTCATCCCCAGGGCTGAACCAGCAAATGACAACTGGTGCGCTGGATTGGTACATGTGTCGTTTATAAAATATTAAAAATTCTAAGACGCACATATTACCATTTCACTTTTATGGCCAAAAACTTTTTTCGCGCCTTTACTCTAATAAAAAAACTTTCCTGGGTGTGTATCCTATTTCCAGGACCGAATCAGGAAATGGCAACTAGATTGCTAAAATGTTAAATGTGTCCACTATAAAATATTAAAAATTCTAAGACGCACATATTACCATTTCAGTTTTATAGCCAAAAACTTATTTGACTAAAACATAATTTTTCACTAAAAAAAGTTTGCTGGGTGTGTATCTCATCCCAGGGCTGAACCAGGAAATAGCAACTAGTGCGCTGGAATGGTACATGTGTCAGCTATAAAATATCAAAAGTCCTTAGACGCACATATTACCATTTCAGTTTTATGGCCAAAAACTTATTTGGCTAATACATATTTTTTACTAAAAAAAGTTTGCTAGGTGTGTATCTAATCATCACGGCCGAACCAGGAAATGGCAACTAGTGCGCTAGAATGGTACGTTTGTCGACTATAAAATATCAAAAATTCTAAGACGCACATATAATCATTTCGGTTTTATAGCCAAAAACTTTTTTCGCGCCTTTACTCTAACAAAAAAACTTTCATGGGTGTGTATCCTATTTCCAGGACCGAACCAGGAAATGGCAACTGGTGCGCTAGAATAGTACATTTGTCCACTATAAAATATCAAAAATTCTAAGACGCACATATAACCATTTCGGTTGAATAGCCAAAAACTTTTTCCGTGCCTTTTACCCTAACAAAAAAAGTTTGCTAGGTGTGTATATTCATTTCAGGACCGAACCAGGAAATGACAACTGGTGCGCTGGAATGGAAGATGTGTCAACGATAAAATATCAAAAGTCCTTAGACGCACATATTACCATTTCAGTTTTATGGCGAAAAACTTATTTGGCTAATACATATTTTATACTAAAAAAAGTTTGTTAGGTGTGTATCTAATCCCCAGGGCCGAACAAGGAAATGGCAACTGGTGCGCTAGAATGGTACATTTGTCCACTATAAAATATCAAAAATTCTAAGACGCATAATATTACCATTTGAGTTTTATAGCCAAAAACTTATTTGACTAATACATAATTTTTCACTAAAAAAAGTTTGCTGGGTGTGTATCTCATCCCAGGGCCGAACCAGAATATAGCAAGTAGTGCGCTGGAATGGTACATGTGTCGACTATAAAATATCAAAAATTCTAAGACGCACATATAATCATTTCGGTTTTATAGCCAAAAACTTTTTTCGCGCCTTTACTCTAACAAAAAAACTTTCATGGGTGTGTATCCTATTTCCAGGACCGAACCAGGAAATGGCAACTGGTGCGCTAGAATAGTACATTTGTCCACTATAAAATATCAAAAATTCTAAGACGCACATATAACCATTTCGGTTGAATAGCCAAAAACTTTTTCCGTGCCTTTTACCCTAACAAAAAAAGTTTGCTAGGTGTGTATATTCATTTCAGGACCGAACCAGGAAATGACAACTGGTGCGCTGGAATGGAAGATGTGTCAACGATAAAATATCAAAAGTCCTTAGACGCACATATTACCATTTCAGTTTTATGGCGAAAAACTTATTTGGCTAATACATATTTTATACTAAAAAAAGTTTGTTAGGTGTGTATCTAATCCCCAGGGCCGAACAAGGAAATGGCAACTGGTGCGCTAGAATGGTACATTTGTCCACTATAAAATATCAAAAATTCTAAGACGCATAATATTACCATTTGAGTTTTATAGCCAAAAACTTATTTGACTAATACATAATTTTTCACTAAAAAAAGTTTGCTGGGTGTGTATCTCATCCCAGGGCCGAACCAGAATATAGCAAGTAGTGCGCTGGAATGGTACATGTGTCAACTAAAAAATATCAAAAATTCTAAGACGCACATATTACCATTTCAGTTTTATGGCCAAAAACGTTTTTCGCGCCTTAACTCTAACAAAAAAAGTTTGTTGGGTGTGTATCTTATTTTTAGGACCGAACTAGGAAATGACAACTGGTGCGCTGGAATGGTACATATGTCCACTAAAAAATATCAAAAATTCTAAGACGCACATATTACCATTTCAGTTTTATAGCCAAACACTTTTTCCGCGCCTTTTACTCTAACCAAAAAAAGTTTGCTGGTTGTGTATCTTATTTCCAGGATTGAACCAGGAAATAGCAACTGGTGCGCTGGAATGGTGCATGTGTATACTATAAAATGTAAAAATTCCTTAGACGCACATATTACAATTTCAGTTTTATGGCCAAAAACTTATTTGGCTAATACATATTTTTTACTAAAAAAAGTTTGCTAGGTGTGTATCTAATCCCCAGGGCCGAACCAGGAAATGGCAACTGGTGCGCTAGAATGGTACATGTGTTAACTATAAAATTTCAAAAATCCTTAGACGCACATATAATCATTTCAGTTTCATGGCCAAAAACTTTTTCCGCGCCTTTTACTCTAACAAAAAGAGTTTGCTGGGTGGGTATCTAATCCCCAGGGCCAAACCAGGAAATGGCAACTGGTGCGCTAGAATGGTACATTTGTCCACTATAAAATATCAAAAATTCTAATTCGCATAATATTACCATTTGAGTTTTATAGCCAAAAAATTATTTGACTAATACATAATTTTTCACTAAAAAAAGTTTGCTGGGTGTGTATCTCATCCCAGGGCCGAACCAGAATAAAGCAAGTAGTGCGCTGGAATGGTACATGTGTCAAGTATAAAATTTCAAAAATCTTTAGACGAACATATAATCATTTCAGTTTCATGGCCAAAAACTTTTTCCGCGCCTTTTACTCTAACAAAAAAAGTTTGTTGGGTGTGTATCTTATTTTTAGGACCGAACTAGGAAATGACAACTGGTGCGCTGGAATGGTACATGTGTCCACTAAAAAATATCAAAAATTCTAAGACGCACATATTACCATTTCAGTTTTATAGCCAAAAACTTATTTGACTAATACATAATTTTTCACTAAAAAAAGTTTGCTGGGTGTGTATCTCATCCCAGGGCCGAACCAGAATATAGCAAGTAGTGCGCTGGAATGGTACATGTGTCAACTATAAAATATCAAAAATCCTTAGACGCACATATAATCATTTCGGTTTTATAGCCAAAAACTTTTTTCGCGCCTTTTACCCTAACAAAAAAAGTTTGCTGGGTGTGTATCTTATTTTCAGGACCGAACCAGGAAATGACAACTGGTGCGCTGGAATAATACATGTGTCCACTAAAAAATATAAAAAATTCTAAGACGCACATATTATCATTTCAGTTTTATGGCCAAAAACTTTTTTCGCGCCTTTTCTCTAACAAAAAAAACTTTGCTGGGTGTGTATCTCATCCCAAGGCCCGAACCAGGAAATAGCAACTGGTGCGCTGGAATGGTACATGTGTCAACTATAAAATATCAAAAATTCTAAGACGCACATATTATCATTTCATTTTTATGGCCAAAATTTTTTCCGCGCCTTTTACTCTAACAAAAAGAGTTTGCTGGGTATGTATCTCATCCCCAGAAACGAACCAGGAAATGGCAACCGGTGCGCTGGAATGGTACATGTGTCAACTATAAAATATCAAAAGTAACACTAGGCAACAGCCATTTTGTTATTTGGTTCTAGCATACTTTTTTTCATGGATTTGGACCTACTGAACACGAAAATGAATTTTAAAAATTTTTCTGTCGATTGGTTTGCGAGATACAAATTTTTTAATTTTTTTTTTTTAATTTTTGGAGGTACACTTACTATTTTGAGCATATCTTTAGTCTTCTTTGACCTATTTTATCCTACTACTACTCAAATTAAAGACAATTGAGCCGTCTACAACTTATTCTCAGAAAATTTTCAAATCGGGTTAGTAGTTTTCATGTTGGCGGCTTAAAAAGGTTAAAAAACTGGGTTTTTTTAGTAAAAATGTGGCTGAAAAATTCATATAAAAATTCATATAAAATATAAAACGCGATGTTAACAGCGATTTTAATTTTTTTACGTATAGCTGACACTTTTCCAAAGAAAATAAGCCCTTACTTAACAAAATCTGATGACAAATGGCCGACTTATTATTTTTTTGGTAAACGACCGAAATTCCGCTATTTCACGATTTTTTGATTTTCCCCGAACCAGGAAATAGCAACTGGTGCGCTGGTTTAGCACATGTGTCAACTATAAAATATCAAAAATTCTAAGACGCACATATTATCATTTCAGTTTTATGGCCAAAAACTTTTTCCGCGCTTTTTATTCTAACAAAAAGAGTTTGCTGGGAATGTAGCTCATCCCCAGGACATAACCAGGAAATGGCAACTGGTACGCTGGAATGGTACATGTGTCAACTATAAAATATCAAAAGTCCTTAGACGATTATTTTACCATTTCAGTTTTATGGCCAAAAACTTGTTTGGCTAATACATATTTTTTAATAAAAAAAAGTTTGCTAGGTGTGTATCTAATCCCCAGGGCCGAACCAGCAAATCGCAACTGGTGCGCTGGATTGGTACATGTGTCAACTATAAAATATCAAAAATCTTTAGACGCACATATTATCATTTCAGTTTTATGGCCAAAAACTTTTTTCGCGCCTTTACTCTAACAAAACAACTTTGCTTGGTGTGTATCTCATCCCAGGCCCGAACCAAGAAACAGCAACTGGTGCGCTGGAATGGTACATGTGTCAACTATAAAATATCAAAAGTTCTTAGACGCACATATTATCATTTCAATTTTATGGCCAAAAACGTTTTTCGCGCCTTTACTCTAACAAAAAAAGTTTGCTGGGTGTGTAACTCATCCCCAGGGCCGAACCACAAAATAGCAACTAGATCGCTAAAATGTTACATGTGTCCACTGTACAATATTGAAAATTCTAAGACGCACATATAACCATTTCGGTTTTATAGCCAAAAACTTTTTCCGCGCCTTTTACTCTAACAAAAACAGTTTGCTGGGAGTGTATCTCATCCCCAGGACTGAACCAGGAAATAACAACTGGTGCGCTGGAATGGTGCATGTGTCAACTATAAAATATCAAAAGTCCTTAGACGCACATATTACCATTTCAGTTTTATGGCCAATAACTTATTTGGCTAATACATATTTTTTACTAAAAAAAGTTTGCTAGATGTGTATCTAATCCCCAGGGCCGAACCAGGAAATGGTAACTGGTGCGCTAGAATGGTACATTTGTCCACTATAAAATATCAAAAATTCTAAGACGCACATATTACCATTTCGGTTTTATAGCCGAAAACTTTTTCCGCGCCTTTAACCTTACAGAAAAAGTTTGCTGGGTGTGTATCTTATTTTCAGGACCGAACCAGGAAATGGCAACTGGTTCGCTGGAGTTGTGCATGTGTATACTATAAAATATAAAAAATCCTTAGACGCACATATTACCATTTCAGTTTTATAGCCAAAAACTTATTTGACTAAAACATAATTTTTCACTAAAAAAAGTTTGCTGGGTGTGTATCTCATCCCAGGGCCGAACCAGGAAATAGCAACTTGTGCGCTGGAATGGCACATGTGTCAGCTATAAAATGTCAAAAATCCTTAGACGCACATATAATCATTTCAGTTTTATGGCCAAAAACTTTTTCCGCGCCTTTTACTCTAACAAAAAGAGATTGCTAGGTGTGTATCTCATCCCCAGAACCGAACCAGGAAATGGCAACTGGTGCGCTAGAATGGTACATTTGTCCACTATAAAATATTAAAAATTCTAAGACGCACATATTACCATTTCGGTTATATAGCCAAAAACTTTTTCCGCGCCTTTTACTCTAATAAAAAGAGTTGGCTGGGAGTGTATCTCATCCCCAGGACTGAACCAGGAAATAACAACTGGTGCGCTGGAATGGTACATGTGTATACTATAAAATATCAAAAATCACTAGACGCATATATTACCATTTCAGTTTTATAGTCAAAAACTTATTTGACTAATACATAATTTTTCACTAAAAAAAATTTGCTGGGTGTGTATCTAATCCCCAGGGCCGAACCAGGAAATGCCAACTGGTGCGCTAGAATGGTACATTTGTCCTCTATAAAATATCAAAAATTCTAAGACGCACATATTACCATTTCGGTTTTATAGCCAAAAACTTTTTCCGCGCCTTTTACCCTAACAAAAATAGTTTGCTGGGTGTGTATCTTATTTTCAGGACCGAACCAGGAAATGACAACTGGTGCGCTAGAATGGTACATATGTCAACTATAAAATATCAAAAGTCCTTAGACGCACATATTACCATTTCAGTTTTATGGCCAAAATTTTTTCCGCGCCTTTTACTCCAACAAAAAGAGTTTGCTGGGTGTGTATCTAATCCCCAGGGCCGAACCAGAAAATAGCAACTAGATCGCTAAAATGTTACTTGAGTCCACTGTACAATATTAAAAATTCTAAGACACACATATTACCATTTCAGTTTTATAGCCAAAAACTTATTTGACTAATACATAATTTTTCACTAAAAAAAATTTGCTGGGTGTGTATCTAATCCCCAGGGCCGAACCAGAAAATAGCAACTAGATCGCTAAAATGTTACTTGAGTCCACTGTACAATATTAAAAATTTTAAGACGCACATATTACCATTTCAGTTTTATGGCCAAAGACTTTTTTCGCGCCTTTTACTCTAAAAAAAAAGATTGCTGGGTGTGTATCTTATTTCCAGGACCAAACCAGGAAATGATAACTAGATCGCTAAAATGTTACATTTGTCCACTATAAAATATTAAAAATTCTAAGACGCACATATTACCATTTCGGTTATATAGCCAAAAACTTTTTCCGCGCCTTTTACTCTAATAAAAAGAGTTGGCTGGGAGTGTATCTCATCCCCAGGACTGAACCAGGAAATAGCAACTGGTACGCTGGAATGGTACATTTGTCAACTATAAAATATCAAAAATCCTTAGACGCACATATAATCATTTCGGTTTTATAGCCAAAAACTTTTTTCGCGCCTTTTACCCTAACAAAAAAAGTGTGTATCTTATTTTCAGGACCGAACCAGGAAATAACAACTGGTGCGCTGGAATGGTACATGTGTCCACTAAAAAATATCAAAAATTCTAAGACGCACATATTACCATTTTAGTTTTATAGCCAAAAACTTATTTGACTAATACTTAAATTTTTCACTAAACAAAGTTTGCTGGGTGTGTATCTCATCCCAGGGCCGAACCAGAATAAAGCAAGTAGTGCGCTGGAATGGTACATGTGTCAAGTATAAAATTTTAAAAATCTTTAGACGCACATATAATCATTCCAGTTTCATGGCCAAAAACTTTTTCCGCGCCTTTTACTCTAACAAAAAAAGTTTGCTGTGTGTGTATCTTATTTCCAGGCCCGAACCAGGAAAAAGCAACTGGTGCGCTTGAATGGTACATGTGTCAACTATAAAATATCAAAAATTCTAAGACGCACAAATTATCATTTCAGTTTTATGGCCAAAAACTTTTTTCGCGCCTTTTCTCTAACAAAAAAACTTTGCTGGGTTGTATCTCATCCCAAGGCCCGAACCAGGAAATAGCAACTGGTGCGCTGGAATGGTACATGTGTCAACTATAAAATATCAAAAATTTTTAGACGCACATATTATCATTTCAATTTTATGGCCAAAATTTTTTCCGCGCCTTTTACTCTAACAAAAAGAGTTTGCTGGGTGTGTATCTCATCCCCAGAACCGAACCAGGAAATAGCAACTAGATTGCTAAAACGTTACTTGTGTCCACTATAAAATATTAAAAATTCTAAGACGCACATATTACCATTTCAGTTTTATGGCCAAAAACTTTTTTCGCGCCTTTTACTCTAACAAAAAGAGTTTGCTGGGAGTGTATCTCATCCCCAGGGCCGAACCAGAAAATAGCAACTAGATTGCTAAAATGTTACAGGTGTCCACTATAAAATATTAAAAATTCTAAGACGCACATATTACCATTTCAGTTTTATGGCCAAAAACTTTTTTCGCGCCTTTTCTCTAACAAAAAGAGTTTGCTGGGTGTGTATCTCATCCCCAGAACCGAACCAGGAAATAGCAACTAGATTGCTAAAATGTTACATGTGTCCACTATAAAATATTAAAAATTCTAAGACGCACATATTACCATTTCAGTTTTATGGCCAAAAACTTATTTGGCTAATACATATTTTTTACTAAAAAAAGTTTGCTAGATGTGTATCTAATCCCCAGGGCCGAACCAGGAAATGGCAACTGGTGCGCTAGAATGGTACATTTGTCCACTATAAAATATCAAAAATTCTAAGACGCACATATTACCATTTCGGTTTTATAGCCAAAAACTTTTTCCGCGCCTTTTACCCTAACAAAAAAAGTTTGCTGGGTGTGTATCTTATTTTCAGGACCGAACCAGGAAATGACAACTAGTGCGCTGGAATGGTACATGTGTCAACTATAAAATGTCAAAAGTCCTTAGACGCACATATTACCATTTCAGTTTTATGGCCAAAAACTTATTTGTTTAATACATATTTTTTACTAAAAAAAGTTTGCTAGGTGTGTATCTAATCCCCAGGGCCGAACCAGGAAATGGCAACTGGTGCGCTAGAATGGTACATGTGTCCACTAAAAAATATCAAAAATTCTAAGACGCACATATTACCATTTTAGTTTTATAGCCAAAAACTTATTTGACTAATACATAATTTTTCACTAAAAAAAGTTTGCTGGGTGTGTATGTCATCCCAGGGCCGAACCAGAATATAGCAAGTAGTGCGCTGGAATGGTACATGTGTCAACTATAAAATATCAAAAATCCTTAAAAGCACATATAATCATTTCGGTTTTATAGCCAACAACTTTTTTCGCGCCTTTTACCCTAACAAAAAAAGTTTGCTGGGTGTGTATCTTATTTTCACGACCGAGCCAGGTAATGACAACTAGTGCGCTGGAATGGTACATGCGTTCACTAAAAAATATCAAAAATTCTAAGACGTACATATTACCATTTTAGTTTTATAGCCAAACACTTATTTGACTAATACATAATTTTTCACTAAAAAAAGTTTGCTGGGTGTGTATCTCATCCCAGGGCCGAACCAGAATATAGCAAGTGGTGCGCTGGAATGGTACATGTGTCAAGTATAAAATTTCAAAAATCTTTAGACGCACATATAATCATTTCAGTTTCATGGCCAAAAACTTTTTCCGCGCCTTTTACTCTAACAAAAAAACTTTGCTGGGTGTGTATCTCATCCCAAGGCCTGAACCAGGAAATAGCAACTGGTGCGCTGGAATGGCAGATGTGTCAACAATAAAATATCAGAAATTCTAAGACGCACATATTATCATTTCAGTTTTATGGCCAACATTTTTTCCGCGCCTTTTACTCTAGCAAAAAGAGTTTGCTGGGTGTGTATCTCATCCTCAGAACCGAACCAGGAAATAGCAACTAGATTGCTAAAATGTTACATGTGTCCACTATAAAATATTAAAAATTCTAAGACGCACATTTTACCATTTCAGTTTTATGGCCAAAAACTTTTTTCGCGCCTTTTACTCTAACAAAAAGAGTTTGCTGGGAGTGTATCTCATCCCCAGGACTGAACCAGGGAATGGCCACTGGTGCGCTTGAATGGTACATGTATCAACTATAAAATATCAAAAGTCCTTAGACGCACATATTACCATTTCAGTTCTATGGCCAAAAACTTATTTGGCTAATACATATTTTTTACTAAAAAAAGTTTGCTAGATGTGTATCTAATCCCCAAGGCCGAACCAGGAAATGGTAATTGGTGCGCTAGAATGGTACATTTGTAAACTATAAAATATCAAAAATTCTAAGACGCACATATTACCATTTCGGTTGTATAGCCAAAAACTTTTTCCGCGCCTTTTACCCTAACAAAAAAGTTTGCTGGGTGTGTATCTTTATTTCAGGACCGAATCAGGAAATTACAACTAGTGCGCTGGAGTGGTAGATATGTCCACTATAAAATATCAAAAACTCTAAGACGCACATATTGCCATTCAAGTTTTATAGCCAAAAACTTATTTGGCTAATACATAATTTTTCGCTAAAAAGTTTGCTGGGTGTGTATCTCATCCCCAGGGCTGAACCAGCAAATGACAACTGGTGCGCTAGAATGGTAAATGTGTCAACTATAAAATATCAAAAGTCCTTAGACGCACATATTACCATTTCAGTTTTATAGCCAAAAACTTTTTCCGCGCCTTTTACCCTAACAAAAAGAGTTTGCTGGGTGTGTATCTCATCCCCAGGACATAACCAGGAAATGGTAACTGGTGCGCTGGAATGGTACATGTGTCAACTATAAAATATCAAAAGTCCTTAGACGCACATATTACCATTTCAGTTTTATGGCCAAAAACTTGTTTGGCTAATACATATTTTTTACTAAAAAAAGTTTGCTAGGTGTGTATCTAATCCCCAGGGCCGAACCAGCAAATGGCAACTGGTGCGCTGGATTGGTACATGTGTCAACTATAAAATATCAAAAATCTTTAGACGCACATATTATCATTTCAGTTTTATGGCCAAAATTTTTTCCGCGCCTTTTACTCTAACAAAAAGAGTTTGCTGGGTGTGTATCTCATCCCCAGAACCGAACCAGGAAATAGCAACTAGATTGCTAACACGTTACTTGTGTCCACTATAAAATATTAAAAATTCTAAGACGCACATATTACCATTTCAGTTTTATGGCCAAAAACTTTTTTCGCGCCTTTTACTCTAACAAAAAGAGTTTGCTGGGAGTGTATCTCATCCCCAGGGCCGAACCAGAAAATAGCAACTAGATTGCTAAAATGTTACAGGTGTCCACTATAAAATATTAAAAATTCTAAGACGCACATATTACCATTTCAGTTTTATGGCCAAAAACTTTTTTCGCGCCTTTTACTCTAACAAAAAGAGTTTGCTGGTAGTGTATCTCATCCCCAGGACTAACCCAGGAAATGGCCACTGGTGCGCTTGAATGGTCCATGTGTCAACTATAAAATATCAAAAGTCCTTAGACGCACATATTATCATTTCAATTTTATGGCCAAAAACGTTTTTCGCGCCTTTACTCTAACAAAAAAAGTTTGCTGGGTGTGTATCTCATCCCCAGGGCCGAACCAGAAAATAGAAACTAGATTGCTAAAATGTTACATGTGTCCACTATAAAATATTAAAAATTCTAAGACGCACATATTACCATTTCAGTTTTATGGCCAAAAACTTTTTTCGCGCCTTTACTCTAACAAAACAACTTTGCTGGGTGTGTATCTCATCCCCAGAACCGAACCAAGAAACAGCAACTGGTGCGCTGGAATGGTACATGTGTCAACTATAAAATATCAAAAGTCCTTAGACGCACATATTATCATTTCAATTTTTTGGCCAAAAACGTTTTTCGCGCCTTTACTCTAACAAAAAAAGTTTGCTAGGTGTGTATCTAATCCCCAGAGCCGAACCAGAATATAGCAAGTAGTGCGCTGGAATGGTACATGTGTCAACTATAAAATATCAAAAGTCCTTAGACGCACATATTACCATTTCGGTTTTATAGCCAAAAACTTTTTCTGCGCCTTTTACCCTAACAAAAAAAGTTTGCTGGGTGTGTATCTTATTTTCAGGACCGAACCAGGAAATGACAACTGGTGCGCTGGAATGGTACATGTGTCCACTAAAAAATATCAAAAATTCTAAGACGCACATATTACCAATTCAGTTTTATAGCCAAAAACTTATTTGACTAATACATAATTTTTCACTAAAAAAAGTTTGCTGGGTGTGTATCTCATCCCAGGGCCGAACCAGAATACAGCAAGTAGTGCGCTGGAATGGTACATGTGTCAACTATAAAATATCAAAAATCCTTAGACGCACATATAATCATATCAGTTTTATGGCCAAAAACTTTTTCCGCGCCTTTTACTCTAACAAAAAGAGTTTGCTGGGTGTGTATCTCATCCCCAGGACCATACCAGGAAATGGCAACTGGTGCGCTGGATTGGTACATGTGTCAACTATAAAATGTCAAAAGTCCTTAGACGCACATATAATCATTTCGGTTTTATAGCCAAAAACTTTTTTCGCGCCTTTTACCCTAACAAAAAAAGTTTGCTGGGTGTGTATCTTATTTTCAGGACCGAACCAGGAAATGACAACTGGTGCGCTGGAATGGCACATGTGTCCACTAAAAAATATCAAAAATTCTAAGACGCACATATTACCATTTTAGTTTTATAGCCAAAAACTTTTTTCGCGCCCTTTCTCTAACAAAAAACTTTGCTGGGTGCGTATCTCATGGCCAAAACTTTTAGTTTTATGGCCAAAAACTTTTTTCGCGCCTTTTCTCTAACAAAAAAACTTTGCTGGGTGTGTATCTCATCCCAAGGCCAAAACTAGGAAATAGCAACTGGTGCGCTGGAATGGTACATGTGTCAACTATAAAATATCAAAAATTCTAAGACGCACATATTATCATTTCAGTTTTATGGCCAAAATTTTTTCCGCGCCTTTTACTCTAACAAAAAAGTTTGCTGGGTGTGTATCTCATCCCCAGAACCGAACCAGGAAATGGCAACTGGTGCGCTGGAATGGTACATGTGTCAACTATAAAATATCAAAAGTCCTTCGACGCACATATTATCATTTCAATTTTATGGCCAAAAACGTTTTTCGCGCCTTTACTCTAACAAAAAAAGTTTGCTGGGTGTGTATCTCATCCCCAGGGCCGAACCAGAAAATAGCAACTAGATTGCTAAAATGTTACATGTGTCCACTATAAAATATTAAAAATTCTAAGACGCACATATTACCATTTCAGTTTTATGGCCAAAAACTTTTTTCGTGCCTTTTACTCTAACAAAAAGAGTTTGCTGGGAGTGTATCTCATCCCCAGGACTGAACCAGGAAATGTCCACTGGTGCGCTTGAATGGTACATGTGTCAACTATAAAATATCAATAGTCCTTAGACGCACATATTATCATTTCAATTTTATGGCCAAAAACGTTTTTCGCGCCTTTACTCTAACAAAAAAAGTTTGCTGGGTGTGTATCTCATCCCCAGGGCTGAACCAGAAAATAGCAACCAGATTGCTAAAATGTAACATGTGCCCACTATAAAATATCAAAAATTCTAAGACGCACATATTACCATTTCAGTTTTATGGCCAAAAACTTATTTCGCGCCTTTTACTCTAACAAAAAGAGTTTGCTGGGAGTGTATCTCATCCCCAGGACTGAACCAGGAAATGGCCACTGGTGCGCTTGAATGGTAAATGTGTCAACTATAAAATATCAAAAGTCCTTCGACGCACATATTATCATTTCAATTTTATGGCCAAAAACGTTTTTCGCGCCTTTACTCTAACAAAAAAAGTTTGATGGGTGTGTATCTCATCCCCAGGGCCGAACTAGAAAATAGCAACTAGATTGCTAAAATGTTACATGTGTCCACTATAAAATATTAAAAATTCTAAGATGCACATATTATCATTTCAGTTTTATGGCCAAAAACTTTTTTCGCGCCTTTTACTCTAACAAAAAGAGTTTGCTGGGAGTGTATTTCATCCCCAGGACTGAACCAGGAAATGGCCACTGGTGCGCTTGGATGGTACATGTGTCAACTATAAAATATCAAAAGTCCTTAGACGCACATATTATCATTTCAATTTTATGGCCAAAAACGTTTTTCGCGCCTTTACTCTAACAAAAAAAGTTTTCTGGGTGTGTATCTCATCCCCAGGGCCGAACCAGAAAATAGAAACTAGATTGCTAAAATGTTACATGTGTCCACTATAAAATATTAAAAATTCTACGACGCACATATTACCATTTCAGTTTTATGGCCAAAAACTTTTTTCGCGCCTTTTACTCTAACAAAAAGAGTTTGCTGGGAGTGTATCTCATCCCCAGGACTGAACCAGGAAATGGCCACTGGTGCGCTTGAATGGTACATGTGTCAACTATAAAATATCAAAAGTCCTTAGACGCACATATTATCATTTCAATTTTATGGCCAAAAACGTTTTTCGCACCTTTACTCTAACAAAAAAAGTTTGCTGGGTGTGTATCTCATCCCCAGGGCCGAACCAGAAAATAGAAACTAGATTGCTAAAATGTTACATGTGTCCACTATAAAATATTAAAAATTCTAAGACGCACATATTACCATTTCAGTTTTATAGCCAAAAACTTTTTTCGCGCCTTTTACTCTAACAAAAAGAGTTTGCTGGGAGTGTATTTCATCCCCAGGACTGAACCAGGAAATGGCCACTGGTGCGCTTGGATGGTACATGTGTCAACTATAAAATATCAAAAGTCCTTAGACGCACATATTATCATTTCAATTTTATGGCCAAAAACGTTTTTCGCGCCTTTACTCTACCAAAAAAAGTTTGCTGGGTGTGTATCTCATCCCCAGGGCCGAGCCAGAAAATAGCAACTAGATTGCTAAAATGTTACATGTGTCCACTATAAAATATTAAAAATTGTAAGACGCACATATTACCATTTCAATTTTATGGCCAAAAACGTTTTTCGCGCCTTTACTCTAACAAAAAAAGTTTGCTGGGTGTGTATCTCATCCCCAGGGCCGAGCCATAAAATAGCAACTAGATTGCTAAAATGTTACATGTGTCCACTATAAAATATTAAAAATTGTAAGACGCACATATTACCATTTCAATTTTATGGCCAAAAACGTTTTTCGCGCCTTTACTCTAACAAAAAAAGTTTGCTGGGTGTGTATCTCATCCCCAGGGCCGAGCCATAAAATAGCAACTAGATTGCTAAAATGTTACATGTGTCAACTATAAAATATCAAAAGTCCTCAGACGCACATATTATCATTTCAATTTTTTGGCCAAAAACGTTTTTCGCGCCTTTACTCTAACAAAAAAAGTTTGCTGGGTGTGTATCTAATTCCCAGGGCCGAACCAGAATATAGCAAGTAGTGCGCTGGAATGGTACATGTGTCAACTATAAAATGTCAAAAGTCCTTAGACGCACATATAATCATTTCGGTTTTATAGCCAAAAACTTTTTTCGCGCC
Source organism: Epicampocera succincta (assembly GCA_932526305.1). Lineage (NCBI taxonomy): Eukaryota > Metazoa > Arthropoda > Insecta > Diptera > Tachinidae > Epicampocera > Epicampocera succincta. The sequence goes on along the minus strand of CAKOAZ010000002.1, from coordinate 613,072 downwards.
TTTTACCCTAACAAAAAAAGTTTGCTGGGTGTGTATCTTATTTTCAGGACCGAACCAGGAAATGACAACTGGTGCGCTGGAATGGCACATGTGTCCACCAAAAAATATCAAAAATTCTAAGACGCACATATTACCATTTTAGTTTTATAGCCAAAAACTTATTTGACTTATACATAATTTTTCACTAAAAAAAGTTTGCTGGGGGTGTATCTCATCCCAGGGCCGAACCAGAATATAGCAAGTAGTGCGCTGGAATAGTACATCAAAAATCTTTAGACGCCCATATAATCATTTCAGTTTCATGGCCAAAAACTTTTTCCGCGCCTTTTACTCTAACAAAAAAAGTTTGCTGTGTGTGTATCTTATTTCCAGGCCCGAACCAGGAAAAAGCAACTGGTGGGCTGGAATGGTACATGTGTCAACTATAAAATATCAAAAATTCTAAGACGCACATATTATCATTTCAGTTTTATGGCCAAAAACTTTTTTCGCGCCTTTTCTCTAACAAAAAAACTTTGCTGGGTGTGTATCTCATGGCCAAAACTTTTAGTTTTATGGCCAAAAACTTTTTTCGCGCCTTTTCTTTAACAAAAAAACTTTGCTGGGTGTGTATCTCATCCCAAGGCCAAAACCAGGAAATAGCAACTGGTGCGCTGGAATGGTACATGTGTCAACTATAAAATATCAAAAATTCTAAGACGCACATATTATCATTTCAGTTTTATGGCCAAAATTTTTTCCGCGCCTTTTACTCTAACAAAAAAAGTTTGCTTGGTGTGTATCTCATCCCCAGGGCCGAACCAGAAAATAGCAACTAGATTGCTAAAATGTTACATGTGTCCACTATAAAATATTAAAAATTCTAAGACGCACATATTACCATTTCAGTTTTATGGCCAAAAACTTTTTTCGCGCCTTTTACTCTAACAAAAAGAGTTTGCTGGGAGTGTATCTCATCCCCAGGACTGAACCAGGAAATGGCCACTGGTGCGCTTGAATGGTACATGTGTCAGCTATAAAATATCAAAAGTCCTTAGACGCACATATTACCATTTCAGTTTTATGGCCAAAAACTTATTTGGCTAATACATATTTTTTACTAAAAAAAGTTTGCTAGATGTGTATCTAATCCCCAGGGCCGAACCAGGAAATGGTAACTGGTGCGCTAGAATGGTACATTTGTCCACTATAAAATATCAAAAATTATAAGACGCACATATTACCATTTCGGTTTTATAGCCGAAAACTTTTTCAGCGCCTTTTACCCTAAGAAAAAAAGTTTGCTGGGTGTGTATATTATTTTCAGGACCGAACCAGGAAATGGCAACTGGTTCGCTGGAATGGAAGATGTGTCAACTATAAAATATCAAAAATCCCTAGACGCATATATTACCATTTCAGTTTTATAGCCAAAAACTTATTTGACTAATACATAATTTTTCACTAAAAAAAGTTTGCTGGGTGTGTATCTCATCCCAGGGCCGAACCAGGAAATAGCAACTAGTGCGCTGGAATAGCACATGTGTCAACTATAAAATATCAAAAATCCTTAGACGCACATATAATCATTTCAGTTTTATGGCCAAAAACTTTTTCCGCGCCTTTTACTCTAACAAAAAGAGTTTGCTGGGTGTGTATCTCATCCCCAGAACCGAACCAGGAAATGGCAACTGGTACGCTAGAATGGTACATTTGTCCACTATAAAATATTAAAAATTCTAAGACGCACATATTACCATATTGGTTTTATAGCCAAAAACTTTTTCCGCGCCTTTTACTCTAACAAAAAGAGTTGGCTGGGAGTGTATCTTATCCCCAGGACTGAACCAGGAAATGACAACTGGTGCGCTAGAATGGTACATTTGTCCACTATAAAATATTAAAAATTCTAAGACGCACATATTACCATTTCGATTTTATAGCCAAAAACTTTTTCAACGCCTTTTACCCTAACAAAAAAAGTTTGCTGGGTGTGTATCTTAGTTTCAGGACCGAACCAGGAAATGACAACTAGTGCGCTAGAATGGTGCATGTGTATACTATAAAATTTCAAAAGTCACTAGACGCACATATTACCATTTCAGTTTTATAGCCAAAAACTTATTTGACTAATACATAATTTTTCACTAAAAAAAGTTTGCTGGGTGTGTATCTAATCCCCAGGGCCGAACCAGGAAATAGCAACTGGTGCGCTAGAATGGTACGTTTGTCCACTATAAAATATCAAAAATTCTGAGACGAACATATTACCATTTCGGTTTTATAGCCAAAAACTTTTTCCGCGCCTTTTACCCTAACAAAAAAAGTTTGCTGGGTGTGTATCTTATTTTCAGGACCGAACCAGGAAATGACAACTGGTGCGCTAGAATGGTACATTTGTCCACTATAAAATATCAAAAATTCTAAGACGCACATAATACCATTTCGGTTTTATAGCCAAAAACTTTTTCCGCGCCTTTTACCCTAACAAAAAAAGTTTGCTGGGTGTGTATCTTATTTTCAGGACCGAACCAGGAAATGACAACTGGTGCGCTAGAATGGTACATTTGTCCATTATAAAATATCAAAAGTCCCTAGACGCACATATTACCATTTCGGTTTTATAGCCAAAAACTTTTTCCGCGCCTTTTACCCTAACAAAAAAAGTTTGCTGGGTGTGTATCTCATCCCCAGGACTGAACCAGGAAATAACAACTAGATCGCTAAAATGTTACATGTGTCCACTATAAAATATCAAAAATCCTTTGACGCACATATTATCATTTCAGTTTTATGGCCAAAAACTTTTTTCGCGCCTTTTACTCTAACAAAAAGAGTTTGCTGGGAGTGTATCTCATCCCCAGGACTGAACCAGGAAATAACAACTGGTGCGCTGGAATGGTACATGTGTTAACTATAAAATATAAAAAGTCCTTAGACGCACATATTACCATTTCAGTTTTCTGGCCAAAAACTTATTTGGCTAATACATATTTTTTACTAAAAAAGTTTGCTAGATGTGTATCTAATCCCCAGGGCCGAACCAGAATATAGCAACTAGTGCGCTGGAATGGCACATGTGTCAACTATAAAATATCAAAAATCCTTTGACGCACATATTATCATTTCAGTTTTATGGCCAAAAACTTTTTCCGCGCCTTTTACTCTAACAAAAAGAGTTTGCTGGGTGTGTATCTCATCCCCAGAACCGAACCAGGAAATGGCAACTGGTGCGCTAGAATGGTACATGTGTCAACTATAAAATATCAAAAATCCTTTGACGCACATATTATCATTTCAGTTTTATGGCCAAAAACTTTTTCCGCGCCTTTTACTCTAACAAAAAGAGTTTGCTGGGAGTGTATCTCATCCCCAGGACTGAACCAGGAAATAACAACTGGTGCGCTGGAATGGTACATGTGTCAACTATAAAATATCAAAAGTCCTTAGACGCACATATTACCATTTCGGTTTTATAGCCAAAAACTTTTTCCGCGCCTTTTACCCTAACAAAAAAAGTTTGCTGGGTGTGTATCTCATCCCCAGAACCGAACCAGGAAATGGCAACTGGTGCGCTAGAATGGTACATTTGTCCACTATAAAATATCAAAAATTCTAAGACGCACATATTACCATTTCGGTTTTATAGCCAAAAACTTTTTCCGCGCCTTTTACCCTAACAAAAAAAGTTTGCTGGGTGTGTATCTTATTTTCAGGACCGAACCAGGAAATGACAACTGGTGCGCTAGAATGGTACATTTGTCCATTATAAAATATCAAAAGTCCCTAGACGCACATATTACCATTTCGGTTTTATAGCCAAAAACTTTTTCCGCGCCTTTTACCCTAACAAAAAAAGTTTGCTGGGTGTGTATCTTATTTTCAGGACCGAACCAGGAAATGACAACTGGTGCGCTAGAATGGTACATTTGTCCATTATAAAATATCAAAAGTCCCCAGACGCACATATTACCATTTCGGTTTTATAGCCAAAAACTTTTTCCGCGCCTTTTACCCTAACAAAAAAAGTTTGCTGGGTGTGTATCTCATCCCCAGGACTGAACCAGGAAATAACAACTAGATCGCTAAAATGTTACATGTGTCCACTATAAAATATCAAAAATCCTTTGACGCACATATTATCATTTCAGTTTTATGGCCAAAAACTTTTTTCGCGCCTTTTACTCTAACAAAAAGAGTTTGCTGGGAGTGTATCTCATCCCCAGGACTGAACCAGGAAATAACAACTGGTGCGCTGGAATGGCACATGTGTCAACTATAAAATATCAAAAATCCTTAGACGCACATATAATCATTTCAGTTTTATGGCCAAAAACTTTTTCCGCGCCTTTTACCCTAACAAAAAAAGTTTGCTGGGTGTGTATCTTATTTTCAGGACCGAACCAGGAAATGACAACTGGTGCGCTAGAATGGTACATTTGTCCACTATAAAATATCAAAAATTCTAAGACGCACATATTACCATATTGGTTTTATAGCCAAAAACTTTTTCCGCGCCTTTTACTCTAACAAAAAGAGTTGGCTGGGAGTGTATCTTATCCCCAGGACTGAACCAGGAAATGACAACTGGTGCGCTAGAATGGTACATTTGTCCACTATAAAATATTAAAAATTCTAAGACGCACATATTACCATTTCGATTTTATAGCCAAAAACTTTTTCAACGCCTTTTACCCTAACAAAAAAAGTTTGCTGGGTGTGTATCTTATTTTCAGGACCGAACCAGGAAATGACAACTGGTGCGCTAGAATGGTGCATGTGTATACTATAAAATTTCAAAAGTCACTAGACGCACATATTACCATTTCAGTTTTATAGCCAAAAACTTATTAGACTAATACATAATTTTTCACTAAAAAAAGTTTGCTGGGTGTGTATCTAATCCCCAGGGCCGAACCAGGAAATAGCAACTGGTGCGCTAGAATGGTACGTTTGTCCACTATAAAATATCAAAAATTCTGAGACGAATATATTACCATTTCGGTTTTATAGCCAAAAACTTTTTCCGCGCCTTTTACCCTAACAAAAAAAGTTTGCTGGGTGTGTATCTTATTTTCAGGACCGAACCAGGAAATGACAACTGGTGCGCTAGAATGGTACATTTGTCCACTATAAAATATCAAAAATTCTAAGACGCACATAATACCATTTCGGTTTTATAGCCAAAAACTTTTTCCGCGCCTTTTACCCTAACAAAAAAAGTTTGCTGGGTGTGTATCTTATTTTCAGGACCGAACCAGGAAATGACAACTGGTGCGCTAGAATGGTACATTTGTCCATTATAAAATATCAAAAGTCCCTAGACGCACATATTACCATTTCGGTTTTATAGCCAAAAACTTTTTCCGCGCCTTTTACCCTAACAAAAAAAGTTTGCTGGGTGTGTATCTCATCCCCAGGACTGAACCAGGAAATAACAACTAGATCGCTAAAATGTTACATGTGTCCACTATAAAATATCAAAAATCCTTTGACGCACATATTATCATTTCAGTTTTATGGCCAAAAACTTTTTTCGCGCCTTTTACTCTAACAAAAAGAGTTTGCTGGGAGTGTATCTCATCCCCAGGACTGAACCAGGAAATAACAACTGGTGCGCTGGAATGGTACATGTGTTAACTATAAAATATCAAAAGTCCTTAGACGCACATATTACCATTTCAGTTTTCTGGCCAAAAACTTATTTGGCTAATACATATTTTTTACTAAAAAAGTTTGCTAGATGTGTATCTAATCCCCAGGGCCGAACCAGAATATAGCAACTAGTGCGCTGGAATGGCACATGTGTCAACTATAAAATATCAAAAATCCTTTGACGCACATATTATCATTTCAGTTTTATGGCCAAAAACTTTTTCCGCGCCTTTTACTCTAACAAAAAGAGTTTGCTGGGTGTGTATCTCATCCCCAGAACCGAACCAGGAAATGGCAACTGGTGCGCTAGAATGGTACATTTGTCCACTATAAAATATCAAAAATTCTAAGACGCACATATTACCATTTCGGTTTTATAGCCAAAAACTTTTTCCGCGCCTTTTACCCTAACAAAAAAAGTTTGCTGGGTGTGTATCTTATTTTCAGGACCGAACCAGGAAATGACAACTGGTGCGCTAGAATGGTACATTTGTCCATTATAAAATATCAAAAGTCCCTAGACGCACATATTACCATTTCGGTTTTATAGCCAAAAACTTTTTCCGCGCCTTTTACCCTAACAAAAAAAGTTTGCTGGGTGTGTATCTCATCCCCAGGACTGAACCAGGAAATAACAACTAGATCGCTAAAATGTTACATGTGTCCACTATAAAATATCAAAAATCCTTTGACGCACATATTATCATTTCAGTTTTATGGCCAAAAACTTTTTTCGCGCCTTTTACTCTAACAAAAAGAGTTTGCTGGGAGTGTATCTCATCCCCAGGACTGAACCAGGAAATAACAACTGGTGCGCTGGAATGGTACATGTGTCAACTATAAAATATCAAAAGTCCTTAGACGCACATATTACCATTTCGGTTTTATAGCCAAAAACTTTTTCCGCGCCTTTTACCCTAACAAAAAAAGTTTGCTGGGTGTGTATCTCATCCCCAGAACCGAACCAGGAAATGGCAACTGGTGCGCTAGAATGGTACATTTGTCCACTATAAAATATCAAAAATTCTAAGACGCACATATTACCATTTCGGTTTTATAGCCAAAAACTTTTTCCGCGCCTTTTACCCTAACAAAAAAAGTTTGCTGGGTGTGTATCTTATTTTCAGGACCGAACCAGGAAATGACAACTGGTGCGCTAGAATGGTACATTTGTCCATTATAAAATATCAAAAGTCCCTAGACGCACATATTACCATTTCGGTTTTATAGCCAAAAACTTTTTCCGCGCCTTTTACCCTAACAAAAAAAGTTTGCTGGGTGTGTATCTTATTTTCAGGACCGAACCAGGAAATGACAACTGGTGCGCTAGAATGGTACATTTGTCCATTATAAAATATCAAAAGTCCCCAGACGCACATATTACCATTTCGGTTTTATAGCCAAAAACTTTTTCCGCGCCTTTTACCCTAACAAAAAAAGTTTGCTGGGTGTGTATCTCATCCCCAGGACTGAACCAGGAAATAACAACTAGATCGCTAAAATGTTACATGTGTCCACTATAAAATATCAAAAATCCTTTGACGCACATATTATCATTTCAGTTTTATGGCCAAAAACTTTTTTCGCGCCTTTTACTCTAACAAAAAGAGTTTGCTGGGAGTGTATCTCATCCCCAGGACTGAACCAGGAAATAACAACTGGTGCGCTGGAATGGCACATGTGTCAACTATAAAATATCAAAAATCCTTAGACGCACATATAATCATTTCAGTTTTATGGCCAAAAACTTTTTCCGCGCCTTTTACTCTAACAAAAAGAGTTTGCTGGGTGTGTATCTCATCCCCAGAACCGAACCAGGAAATGGCAACTGGTACGCTAGAATGGTACATTTGTCCACTATAAAATATTAAAAATTCTAAGACGCACATATTACCATTTTGGTTTTGTAGCCAAAAACTTTTTCCGCGCCTTTTACTCTAACAAAAAGAGTTGGCTGGGAGTGTATCTTATCCCCAGGACTGAACCAGGAAATGACAACTGGTGCGCTAGAATGGTACATTTGTCCACTATAAAATATTAAAAATTCTAAGACGCACATATTACCATTTCGGTTTTATAGCCAAAAACTTTTTCCGCGCCTTTTACCCTAACAAAAAAAGTTTGCTGGGTGTGTATCTTATTTTCAGGACCGAACCAGGAAATGACAACTGGTGCGCTGAAATGGTACATGTGTCCACTAAAAAATATCAAAAATTCTAAGACGCACATATTACCATTTTAGTTTTATAGCCAAAAACTTATTTGACTAATACATAATTTTTCACTAAAAAAAGTTTGCTGGGTGTGTATCTCATCCCAGGGCGGAACCAGAATATAGCAAGTAGTGCGCTGGAATGGTACATCAAAAATCTTTAGACGCACATATAATCATTTCAGTTTCATGGCAAAAACTTTTTCCGCGCCTTTTACTCTAACAAAAAAAGTTTGCTGTGTGTGTATCTTATTTCCAGGCCCGAACCAGGAAAAAGCAACTGGTGCGCTGGAATGGTACATGTGTCAACTATAAAATATCAAAAATTCTAAGACGCACATATTATCATTTCAGTTTTATGGCCAAAAACTTTTTTCGCGCCTTTTCTCTAACAAAAAAACTTTGCTGGGTGTGTATCTCATGGCCAAAACTTTTAGTTTTATGGCCAAAAACTTTTTTCGCGCCTTTTCTCTAACAAAAAAACTTTGCTGGGTGTGTATCTCATCCCAAGGCCCGAACCAGGAAATAGCAACTGGTGCGCTGGAATGGTACATGTGTCAACTATAAAATATCAAAAATTCTAAGACGCACATATTATCATTTCGGTTTTATAGCCGAAAACTTTTTCCGCGCCTTTTACCCTAACAAAAAGAGTTGGCTGGGAGTGTATCTCATCCCCAGGACTGAACCAGGAAATGGCATTTGGTGCGCTGGAATGGTACATGTGTCAACTATAAAATATCAAAAGTAATTAGACGCACATATTTTCATTTCAATTTTATGGCCAAAAACGTTTTTCGCGCCTTTACTCTAACAAAAAAAGTTTGCTTGGTGTGTATCTCATCCCCAGGGCCGAACCAGAAAATAGCAACTAGATTGCTAAAATGTTACATGTGTCCACTATAAAATATTAAAAATTCTAAGACGCACATATTACCATTTCAGTTTTATGGCCAACAACTTTTTTCGCGCCTTTTCTCTAACAAAAAAATTTGCTGGGTGTGTATCTCATCCCCAGAACCGAACCAGGAAATGGCCACTGGTGCGCTTGAATAGTACATGTGTCAACTATAAAATATCAAAAATTCTAAGACGCACATATTACCATTTCGGTTTTATAGCCGAAAACTTTTTCCGCGCCTTTTACCCTAACAAAAAAAGTTTGCTGGGTGTGTATCTTATTTCCAGGCCCGAACCAGGAAAAAGCAACTGGTGCGCTGGAATGGTACATGTGTCAACTATAAAATATCAAAAATTCTAAGACGCACATATTATCATTTCAGTTTTATGGCCAAAAACTTTTTTCGCGCCTTTTACTCTAACAAAAAGAGTTTGCTGGGAGTGTATCTCATCCCCAGGACTGAACCAGGAAATAACAACTGGTGCGCTGGAATGGTACATGTGTTAACTATAAAATATCAAAAGTCCTTAGACGCACATATTACCATTTCAGTTTTCTGGCCAAAAACTTATTTGGCTAATACATATTTTTTACTAAAAAAGTTTGCTAGATGTGTATCTAATCCCCAGGGCCGAACCAGAATATAGCAACTAGTGCGCTGGAATGGCACATGTGTCAACTATAAAATATCAAAAATCCTTTGACGCACATATTATCATTTCAGTTTTATGGCCAAAAACTTTTTCCGCGCCTTTTACTCTAACAAAAAGAGTTTGCTGGGTGTGTATCTCATCCCCAGAACCGAACCAGGAAATGGCAACTGGTGCGCTAGAATGGTACATTTGTCCACTATAAAATATCAAAAATTCTAAGACGCACATATTACCATTTCGGTTTTATAGCCAAAAACTTTTTCCGCGCCTTTTACCCTAACAAAAAAAGTTTGCTGGGTGTGTATCTTATTTTCAGGACCGAACCAGGAAATGACAACTGGTGCGCTAGAATGGTACATTTGTCCATTATAAAATATCAAAAGTCCCTAGACGCACATATTACCATTTCGGTTTTATAGCCAAAAACTTTTTCCGCGCCTTTTACCCTAACAAAAAAAGTTTGCTGGGTGTGTATCTCATCCCCAGGACTGAACCAGGAAATAACAACTAGATCGCTAAAATGTTACATGTGTCCACTATAAAATATCAAAAATCCTTTGACGCACATATTATCATTTCAGTTTTATGGCCAAAAACTTTTTTCGCGCCTTTTACTCTAACAAAAAGAGTTTGCTGGGAGTGTATCTCATCCCCAGGACTGAACCAGGAAATAACAACTGGTGCGCTGGAATGGTACATGTGTCAACTATAAAATATCAAAAGTCCTTAGACGCACATATTACCATTTCGGTTTTATAGCCAAAAACTTTTTCCGCGCCTTTTACCCTAACAAAAAAAGTTTGCTGGGTGTGTATCTCATCCCCAGAACCGAACCAGGAAATGGCAACTGGTGCGCTAGAATGGTACATTTGTCCACTATAAAATATCAAAAATTCTAAGACGCACATATTACCATTTCGGTTTTATAGCCAAAAACTTTTTCCGCGCCTTTTACCCTAACAAAAAAAGTTTGCTGGGTGTGTATCTTATTTTCAGGACCGAACCAGGAAATGACAACTGGTGCGCTAGAATGGTACATTTGTCCATTATAAAATATCAAAAGTCCCTAGACGCACATATTACCATTTCGGTTTTATAGCCAAAAACTTTTTCCGCGCCTTTTACCCTAACAAAAAAAGTTTGCTGGGTGTGTATCTTATTTTCAGGACCGAACCAGGAAATGACAACTGGTGCGCTAGAATGGTACATTTGTCCATTATAAAATATCAAAAGTCCCCAGACGCACATATTACCATTTCGGTTTTATAGCCAAAAACTTTTTCCGCGCCTTTTACCCTAACAAAAAAAGTTTGCTGGGTGTGTATCTCATCCCCAGGACTGAACCAGGAAATAACAACTAGATCGCTAAAATGTTACATGTGTCCACTATAAAATATCAAAAATCCTTTGACGCACATATTATCATTTCAGTTTTATGGCCAAAAACTTTTTTCGCGCCTTTTACTCTAACAAAAAGAGTTTGCTGGGAGTGTATCTCATCCCCAGGACTGAACCAGGAAATAACAACTGGTGCGCTGGAATGGCACATGTGTCAACTATAAAATATCAAAAATCCTTAGACGCACATATAATCATTTCAGTTTTATGGCCAAAAACTTTTTCCGCGCCTTTTACTCTAACAAAAAGAGTTTGCTGGGTGTGTATCTCATCCCCAGAACCGAACCAGGAAATAGCAACTGGTACGCTAGAATGGTACATTTGTCCACTATAAAATATTAAAAATTCTAAGACGCACATATTACCATTTTGGTTTTGTAGCCAAAAACTTTTTCCGCGCCTTTTACTCTAACAAAAAGAGTTGGCTGGGAGTGTATCTTATCCCCAGGACTGAACCAGGAAATGACAACTGGTGCGCTAGAATGGTACATTTGTCCACTATAAAATATTAAAAATTCTAAGACGCACATATTACCATTTCGGTTTTATAGCCAAAAACTTTTTCCGCGCCTTTTACCCTAACAAAAAAAGTTTGCTGGGTGTGTATCTTATTTTCAGGACCGAACCAGGAAATGACAACTGGTGCGCTGAAATGGTACATGTGTCCACTAAAAAATATCAAAAATTCTAAGACGCACATATTACCATTTTAGTTTTATAGCCAAAAACTTATTTGACTAATACATAATTTTTCACTAAAAAAAGTTTGCTGGGTGTGTATCTCATCCCAGGGCGGAACCAGAATATAGCAAGTAGTGCGCTGGAATGGTACATCAAAAATCTTTAAACGCACATATAATCATTTCAGTTTCATGGCAAAAACTTTTTCCGCGCCTTTTACTCTAACAAAAAAAGTTTGCTGTGTGTGTATCTTATTTCCAGGCCCGAACCAGGAAAAAGCAACTAGTGCGCTGGAATGGTACATGTGTCAACTATAAAATATCAAAAATTCTAAGACGCACATATTATCATTTCGGTTTTATAGCCGAAAACTTTTTCCGCGCCTTTTACCCTAACAAAAAGAGTTGGCTGGGAGTGTATCTCATCCCCAGGACTGAACCAGGAAATGGCATTTGGTGCGCTGGAATGGTACATGTGTCAACTATAAAATATCAAAAGTAATTAGACGCACATATTTTCATTTCAATTTTATGGCCAAAAACGTTTTTCGCGCCTTTACTCTAACAAAAAAAGTTTGCTTGGTGTGTATCTCATCCCCAGGGCCGAACCAGAAAATAGCAACTAGATTGCTAAAATGTTACATGTGTCCACTATAAAATATTAAAAATTCTAAGACGCACATATTACCATTTCAGTTTTATGGCCAACAACTTTTTTCGCGCCTTTTCTCTAACAAAAAAATTTGCTGGGTGTGTATCTCATCCCCTGAACCGAACCAGGAAATGGCCACTGGTGCGCTTGAATAGTACATGTGTCAACTATAAAATATCAAAAATTCTAAGACGCACATATTACCATTTCGGTTTTATAGCCGAAAACTTTTTCCGCGCCTTTTACCCTAACAAAAAAAGTTTGCTGGGTGTGTATCTCATGGCCAAAACTTTTAGTTTTATGGCCAAAAACTTTTTTCGCGCCTTTTCTCTAACAAAAAAACTTTGCTGGGTGTGTATCTCATCCCAAGGCCCGAACCAGGAAATAGCAACTGGTGCGCTGGAATGGTACATGTGTCAACTATAAAATATCAAAAATTCTAAGACGCACATATTATCATTTCGGTTTTATAGCCGAAAACTTTTTCCGCGCCTTTTACCCTAACAAAAAGAGTTGGCTGGGAGTGTATCTCATCCCCAGGACTGAACCAGGAAATGGCATTTGGTGCGCTGGAATGGTACATGTGTCAACTATAAAATATCAAAAGTAATTAGACGCACATATTTTCATTTCAATTTTATGGCCAAAAACGTTTTTCGCGCCTTTACTCTAACAAAAAAAGTTTGCTTGGTGTGTATCTCATCCCCAGGGCCGAACCAGAAAATAGCAACTAGATTGCTAAAATGTTACATGTGTCCACTATAAAATATTAAAAATTCTAAGACGCACATATTACCATTTCAGTTTTATGGCCAACAACTTTTTTCGCGCCTTTTCTCTAACAAAAAAATTTGCTGGGTGTGTATCTCATCCCCTGAACCGAACCAGGAAATGGCCACTGGTGCGCTTGAATAGTACATGTGTCAACTATAAAATATCAAAAATTCTAAGACGCACATATTACCATTTCGGTTTTATAGCCGAAAACTTTTTCCGCGCCTTTTACCCTAACAAAAAAAGTTTGCTGGGTGTGTATCTTATTTCCAGGCCCGAACCAGGAAAAAGCAACTGGTGCGCTGGAATGGTACATGTGTCAACTATAAAATATCAAAAATTCTAAGACGCACATATTACCATTTCGGTTTTATAGCCGAAAACTTTTTCCGCGCCTTTTACCCTAACAAAAAAAGTTTGCTGGGTGTGTATCTTATTTTCAGGACCGAACCAGGAAATGACAACTGGTGCGCTGAAATGGTACATGTGTCCACTAAAAAATATCAAAAATTCTAAGACGCACATATTACCATTTTAGTTTTATAGCCAAAAACTTATTTGACTAATACATAATTTTTCACTAAAAAAAGTTTGCTGGGTGTGTATCTCATCCCAGGGCGGAACCAGAATATAGCAAGTAGTGCGCTGGAATGGTACATCAAAAATCTTTAGACGCACATATAATCATTTTAGTTTCATGGCCAAAAACTTTTTCCGCGCTTTTACTCTAACAAAAAAAGTTTGCTGTGTGTGTATCTTATTTCCAGGCCCGAACCAGGAAAAAGCAACTGGTGCGCTGGAATGGTACATGTGTCAACTATAAAATATCAAAAATTCTAAGACGCACATATTACCATTTCGGTTTTATAGCCGAAAACTTTTTCCGCGCCTTTAACCCTAACAGAAAAAGTTTGCTGGGTGTGTATCTTATTTTCAGGACCGAACCAGGAAATGACAACTGGTGCGCTGGAATGGTACATGTGTCAACTATAAAATATCAAAAATTCTAAGACGCACATATTATCATTTCAGTTTTATGGCCAAAATTTTTTCCGCGCCTTTTACTCTAACAAAAAGAGTTTGCTGGGTGTGTATCTCATCCCCAGAACCAAACCAGGAAATGATAACTGGTTCGCTGGAATGGTGCATGTGTATACTATAAAATATGAAAAATCCCTAGACGCATATATTACCATTTCAAAAACTTATTTGACTAATACATAATTTTTCACTAAAAAAAGTTTGCTGGGTGTGTATCTCATCCCAGGGCCGAACCAGGAAATAGCAACTAGTGCGCTGGAATGGCACATGTGTCAACTATAAAATATCAAAAATCCTTAGACGCACATATAATCATTTCAGTTTTATGGCCAAAAACTTTTTCCGTGCTTTTTACTCTAACAAAAAGAGTTTGCTGGGTGTGTATCTCATCCCCAGAACCGAACCAGGAAATGGCAACTGGTGCGCTAGAATACTACATTTGTCCACTAAAAAATATCAAAAATTCTAAGACGCACATATTACCATTTCGGTTTTATAGCCAAAAACTTTTTCCGCGCCTTTAACCCTAACAAAAAAGTTTGCTGGGTGTGTATCTTATTTTCAGGACCGAACCTGGAATTAACAGCTGGTGCGCTGGAATGGTGCATGTGTATACTATAAAATATAAAAAATCCCTAGACGCACATATTACCATTTCAGTTTTATAGCCAAAAACTTATTTGACTAATACATAATTTTTCACTAAAAAAAGTTTGCTGGGTGTGTATCTCATCCCAGGGCCGAACCAGAATATAGCAAGTAGTGCGCTGGAATGGTACATGTGTCAACTATAAAATATCAAAAATTCTAAGACGCACATATTATCATTTCAGTTTTATGGCCAAAAACTTTTTTCGCGCCTTTTCTCTAACAAAAAAACTTTGCTGGGTGTGTATCTCATGGCCAAAACTTTTAGTTTTATGGCCAAAAACTTTTTTCGCGCCTTTTGTCTAACAAAAAAACTTTGCTGGGTGTGTATCTCATCCCCAGAACCGAACCAGGAAATGGCAACTGGTGCGCTAGAATGGTACATTTGTCCACTATAAAATATTAAAAATTCTAAGACGCACATATTACCATTTCGGTTTTATAGCCAAAAACTTTTTCCGCGCCTTTTACTCTAACAAAAAGAGTTGGCTGGGAGTGTATCTCATACCCAGGACTAAACCAGGAAATAACAACTGGTGCGCTGGAATGGTACATGTGTATACTATAAAATATCAAAAATCATTAGACGCACATATTACCATTTCAGTTTTATAGCCAAAAACTTATTTGGCTAATACATATTTTTTACTAAAAAAAGTTTGCTAGGTGTGTATCTTATCCCCAGGGCCGAACCAGGAAATGGCATTTGGTGCGCTAGAATGGTACATTTGTCCACTATAAAATATCAAAAATTCTAAGACGTACATATTACCATTTCGGTTTTATAGCCAAAAACTTTTTCCGCGCCTTTTACCCTAACAAAAAAAGTTTGCTGGGTGTGTATCTCATCCCAAGGACTGAACCCGGAAATAACAACTAGATCGCTACAATTTTACATGTGTCCACTATAAAATATCAAAAATCCTGTGACGCACATATTATCATTTCAGTTTTATGGCCAAAAACTTTTTTCGCGCCTTTTACTCTAACAAAAAGAGTTTGCTGGGAGTGTATCTCATCCCCAGGACTGAACCAGGAAATAGCAACTGGTGCGCTGGAATGGTACATGTGTCAACTATAAAATATCAAAAGTCCTTAGTCGCACATATTACCATTTCAGTTTTCTGGCCAAAAACTTATTTGGCTAATACATATTTTTTACTAAAAAAAGTTTGCTAGATGTGTATCTAATCCCCAGAACCGAACCAGACTATAGCAAGTAGTGCGCTGGAATGGTACATGTGTCAACTATAAAATATCGAAAGTCCTTAGACGCACATATTACCATTTCGGTTTTATACCCAAAAACTTTTTCCGCGCCTTTTACCCTTACAAAAAAAGTTTGCTGGGTGTGTATCTTATTTTCAGGACCGAACCAGGAAATGACAACTGGTGCGCTGGAATGATACATGTGTCCACTAAAAATATCAAAAATTCTAAGACGCACATATTACCATTTCAGTTTTAGAGCCAAAAACTTATTTGGCTAATACAAATTTTTTACTAAAAAAAGTTTGCTAGATGTGTATCTAGTCCCCAGAACCGAACCAGACTATAGCAAGTAGTGCGCTGGAATGGTACATGTGTCAACTATAAAATATCAAAAGTCCTTAGACGCACATATTACCATTTCGGTTTTATACCCAAAAACTTTTTCCGCGCCTTTTACCCTAACAAAAAAAGTTTGCTGGGTGTGTATTTTATTTTCAGGACCGAACCAGGAAATGACAACTGGTGCGCTGGAATGGTACATGTGTCAACTATAAAATATCAAAAGTCCTTAGACGCACATATTACCATTTCGGTTTTATACCCAAAAACTTTTTCCGCGCCTTTTACCCTAACAAAAAAAGTTTGCTGGGTGTGTATTTTATTTTCAGGACCGAACCAGGAAATGACAACTGGTGCGCTAGAATGGTACATTTGTCCACTATAAAATATCAAAAATTCTAAGACACACATGTTACCATTTCAGTTTTATGGCCAAAATTTTTTCCGCGCCTTTTACTCCAACAAAAAGAGTTTGCTGGGTGTGTATCTCATCCCCAGAACCGAACCAGGAAATGGCAACTGGTGCGCTGGAATGGTACATGTGTCAACTATAAAATATCAAAAGTCCTTACACGCACATATTACCATTTCAGTTTTATGGCCAAAAACTTATTTGGCTAATACATATTTTTTACTAAAAAAAGTTTGCTAGATGTGTATCTCATCCCCAGGACTGAACCAGAAAATAGCAACTGGTGCGCTGAAATTGTACATTTGTCCACTATAAAATATCAAAAATTCTAAGACGCACATATTACCATTTCGGTTTTATAGCCGAAAACTTTTTCCGCGCCTTTAGCCCTAACAGAAAAAGTTTGCTGGGTGTGTATCTTATTTTCAGGACCGAACCAGGAAATGGCAACTAGTTCGCTGGAATGGTGCATGTGTATACTATAAAATATAAAAAATCCCTAGACGCATATATTACCATTTCAGTTTTATAGCCAAAAACTTATTTGACTAATACATAATTTTTCACTAAAAAAAGTTCACTAAAAAACGAAATAATTCGTGCGTCTAAAGATTTTTGATGTACAATTCCAGCGCACAACTTGCTATATTCTGGTTCGGCCCTGGGATGAGATACACACCCAGCAAACTTTTTTTAGTGAAAAATTATGTATTAGTCAAATAAGTTTTTGGCTATAAAACTAAAATGGTAATATGTGCGTCTTAGAATTTTTGATATTTTTTAGTGGACACATGTACCATTCCAGCGCACCAGTTGTCATTTCCTGGTTCGGTCCTGAAAATAAGATACACACCCAGCAAACTTTTTTTGTTAGGGTAAAAGGCGCGAAAAAAGTTTTTGGCTATAAAACCAAAATGATTGTATGTGCGTCTAAGGATTTTTGATATTTTATAGTTGACACATGTACCATTCCAGCGCACTACTTGCTATATTCTGGTTCGGCCCTGGGATGAGATACACACCCAGCAAACTTTTTTTAGTGAAAAATTATGTATTAGTCAAATAAGTTTTTGGCTCTAAAACTGAAATGGTAATATGTGCGTCTTAGAATTTTTGATATTTTTAGTGGACACATGTATCATTCCAGCGCACCAGTTGTCATTTCCTGGTTCGGTCCTGAAAATAAGATACACACCCAGCAAACTTTTTTTGTAAGGGTAAAAGGCGCGGAAAAAGATTTTGGGTATAAAACCGAAATGTTAATATGTGCGTCTAAGGACTTTTGATATTTTATAGTTGACACATGTACCATTCCAGCGCACTACTTGCTATATTCTGGTTCGGCCCTGGGGATTAGATACACATCTAGCAAACTTTTTTTAGTAAAAAATATGTATTAGCCAAATAAGTTTTTGGCCAGAAAACTGAAATGGTAATATGTGCGTCTAAGGACTTTTGATATTTTATAGTTGACACATGTACCACTCCAGCGCACCAGTTGCTATTTCCTGGTTCAGTCCTGGGGATCAGATACACTCCCAGCAAACTCTTTTTGTTAGAGTAAAAAGCGCGAAAAAACTTTTTGGCCATAAAACTGAAATGATAATATGTGCGTCAAAGGATTTTTGATATTTTATAGTGGACACATGTAACATTTTAGCGATCTAGTTGTTATTTCCTGGTTCAGTCCTGGGGATGAGATACACACCCAGCAAACTTTTTTTGTTAGGGTAAAAGGCGCGGAAAAAGTTTTTGGCTATAAAACCGAAATGGTAATATGTGCGTCTTAGAATTTTTGATATTTTATAGTGGACAAATGTACCATTCTTGCGCACCAGTTGCCATTTCCTGGTTCGGCCCTGGGGATTAGATACACACCTAGCAAACTTTTTTTAGTAAAAAATATGTATTAGCCAAATAAGTTTTTGGCCATAAAACTGAAATGGTAGTATGTGTGTCTAAGGACTTTTGATATTTTATAGTATACACATGTACTATTCCAGCGCACCAGTTGTTATTTCCTGGTTCAGTCCTGGGGATGAGATACACTCCCAGCCAACTCTTTTTGTTAGAGTTAAAGGCGCGGAAAAAGCTTTTGGCTATAAAACCGAAATGGTAATATGTACGTCTTAGAATTTTTAATATTTTATAGTAGACAAATGTACCATTCTAGCGCACCAGTTGCCATTTCCTGGTTCGGTTCTGGGGATGAGATACACACCCAGCAAACTCTTTTTGTTAGAGTAAAAGGCGCGGAAAAAGTTTTTGGCCATAAAACTGAAATGATTATATGTGCGTCTAAGTATTTTTGATATTTTATAGTTGACACATGTGCCATTCCAGCGCACTAGTTGCTATTTCCTGGTTCGGCCCTGGGATGAGCTACACACCCAGCAAACTTTTTTTAGTGAAAAATTATGTATTAGTCAAAAAAGTTTTTGGCTATAAAACTGAAATGGTAATATATGCGTCTAGGGATTTTTTATATATTATAGTATACACATGCACCATTCTAGCGAAGCAGTTGCCATTTCCTGGTTCGGTCCTGAAAATAAGATACACACACAGCAAACTTTTTCTGTTAGGGTTAAAGGCGCGGAAAAAGTTTTCGGCTATAAAACCGAAATGGTAATATGTGCGTCTTAGAATTTTTGATATTTTATAGTGGACAAATGAACCATTCTAGCGCACCTGTTGCCATTTCCTGGTTCGGCCCTGGGGATTAGATACACACCCAGCAAACTTTTTTTAGTGAAAAATTATGTATTAGTCAAATAAGTTTTTGGCTATAAAACTGAAATGGTAATATGTGCGTCTAGTGATTTTTGATATTTTATAGTATACGCATGTACCATTCCAGCGCACCAGTTGTTTTTTCCTGGTTCAGTCCTGGGGATGAGATACACTCCCAGCCAACTCTTTTTGTTAGAGTTAAAGGCGCGGAAAAAGCTTTTGGCTATAAAACCGAAATGGTAATATGTACGTCTTAGAATTTTTAATATTTAATAGTGGACAAATGTACCATTCTAGCGCACCAAATGCCATTTCCTGGTTCAGTCCTGGGGATGAGATACACTCCCAGCCAACTCTTTTTGTTAGAGTAAAAGGCGCGGAAAAAGTTTTTGGCTATTAAACCGAAATGGTAATATGTGCGTCTTAGAATTTTTAATATTTTATAGTGGACAAATGTACCATTCTAGCGTACCAGTTGCCATTTCCTGGTTCGGTTCTGGGGATGAGATACACACCCAGCAAACTCTTTTTGTTAGAGTAAAAGGCGCGGAAAAAGTTTTTGGCCATAAAACTGAAATGATTATATGTGCGTCTAAGGATTTTTGATATTTTATAGTTGACACATGTGCCATTCCAGCGCAATAGTTGCTATTTCCTGGTTCGGCCCTGGGATGAGATACACACCCAGCAAACTTTTTTTTCGAAAAATTATGTTATAGCCAAATAAGTTTTTGGCTCTAAAACTGAAATGGTAATATGTGCGTCTTAGAATTTTTAATATTTTATAGTGGACAAATACCATTCCTGGACACTAGTTGTCATTTCTTGGTTCGGTCCTGAAAATAAGATACACACCCAGCAAACTTTTTTTGTTAGGGTAAAAGGCGCGGAAAAAGTTTTTGGCTATAAAACTGAAATGGTAATATGTGCGTCTTAGAATTTTTATTATTTTATAATAGACACATGTACCAATCCAGCGCACCAGTTGTCATTTGCTGGTTCGGCCCTGGGGATGAGATACACACCCAGCAAACTTTTTTTTCGAAAAATTATGTTATAGCCAAATAAGTTTTTGGCTATAAGACTTAAATGGTAATATGTGCGTCTTAGAATTTTTAATATTTATTAGTGGAAACATCTACCATTCCAGGACACTAGTTGTCATTTCCTGGTTCGGTCCTGAAAATAAGATACACACCCAGCAAACTTTTTTTGTTAGGGTAAAAGGCGCGGAAAAAGTTTTTGGCTATAAAACCGAAATGGTAATATGTGCGACTTAGAATTTTTTAAATTTTATAGTGAACACATGTAACATTTTAGCGATCTAGTTGCTATTTTCTGGTTCGGCCCTGGAAATAAGATACACAACCAGCAAACTTTTTTTGTTAGAGTAAAAGGCGCGGAAAAATTTTTGGCTATTAAACCGAAATGGTAATATGTGCGTCTTAGAAATTTTAATATTTTATAGTGGACAAATGTACCATTCTAGCGCACCAGTTGCCATTTCCTGGTTCGGTTCTGGGGATGAGATACACACCCAGCAAACTCTTTTTGTTAGAGTAAAAGGCGCGGAAAAAGTTTTTGGCCATAAAACTGAAATGGTAATATGTGCGTCTAAGGACTTTTGATATTTTATAGTTGACACATGTACCATTTTAGCGCACCAGTTGTCATTTCCTGGTTCGGTCCTGAAAATAAGATACACACCCAGCAAACTTTTTTTGTTAGGGTAAAAGGCGCGGAAAAAGTTTTTGGCTATAAAACCGAAATGGTAATATGTGCGTCTTAGAATTTTTAATATTTTATAGTGGACACAAGGAAAAATTTAGCGATCTAGTTATCATTTCCTGGTTCGGTCCTGGAATTAAGATAGGTACCCAGCAATCTTTTTTTTTAGAGTAAAAGGCGAGAAAAAAGTCTTTGGCCATAAAACTGAAATGGTAATATGTGCGTCTTAGAATTTTTAATATTTTATAGTGAACACATGTTACATTTTAGCGATCTAGTTGCTATTTTCTGGTTCGGCCCTGGAAATAAGATACACAACCAGCAAACTTTTTTTGTTAGAGTAAAAGGCGCGGAAAAATTTTTGGCTATTAAACCGAAATGGTAATATGTGCGTCTTAGAAATTTTAATATTTTATAGTGGACAAATGTACCATTCTAGCGCACCAGTTGCCATTTCCTGGTTCGGTCCTGAAAATAAGATACACACCCAGCAACCTTTTTTTGTTAGGGCAAAAGGCGCGGAAAAAGTTTTTGGCTATAAAACTGAAATGGTAATATGTGCGTCTTAGAATTTTTAATATTTTATAGTGGACAAATACCATTCCTGGACACTAGTTGTCATTTCTTGGTTCGGTCCTGAAAATAAGATACACACCCAGCAAACTTTTTTTGTTAGGGTAAAAGGCGCGGAAAAAGTTTTTGGCTATAAAACTGAAATGGTAATATGTGCGTCTTAGAATTTTTATTATTTTATAATAGACACATGTACCAATCCAGCGCACCAGTTGTCATTTGCTGGTTCGGCCCTGGGGATGAGATACACACCCAGCAAACTTTTTTTTCGAAAAATTATGTTATAGCCAAATAAGTTTTTGGCTATAAAACTAAAATGGTAATATGTGCGTCTTAGAATTTTTAATATTAATTAGTGGAAACATCTACCATTCCAGGACACTAGTTGTCATTTCTTGGTTCGGTCCTGAAAATAAGATACACACCCAGCAAACTTTTTTTGTTAGGGTAAAAGGCGCGGAAAAAGTTTTTGGCTATAAAACCGAAATGGTAATATGTGCGTCTTAGAATTTTTAATATTTTATAGTGGACAAATACAATTCTAGCGCATCAGTTGCCATTTCCTGGTTCGGTCCTGAAAATAAGATACACACCCAGCAACCTTTTTTTGTTAGGGCAAAAGGCGCGGAAAAAGTTTTTGGCTATAAAACTGAAATGGTAATATGTGCGTCTTAGAATTTTTAATATTTTATAGTGGACAAATACCATTCCTGGACACTAGTTGTCATTTCTTGGTTCGGTCCTGAAAATAAGATACACACCCAGCAAACTTTTTTTGTTAGGGTAAAAGGCGCGGAAAAAGTTTTTGGCTATAAAACTGAAATGGTAATATGTGCGTCTTAGAATTTTTATTATTTTATAATAGACACATGTACCAATCCAGCGCACCAGTTGTCATTTGCTGGTTCGGCCCTGGGGATGAGATACACACCCAGCAAACTTTTTTTTCGAAAAATTATGTTATAGCCAAATAAGTTTTTGGCTATAAGACTTAAATGGTAATATGTGCGTCTTAGAATTTTTAATATTTATTAGTGGAAACATCTACCATTCCAGGACACTAGTTGTCATTTCCTGGTTCGGTCCTGAAAATAAGATACACACCCAGCAAACTTTTTTTGTTAGGGTAAAAGGCGCGGAAAAAGTTTTTGGCTATAAAACCGAAATGGTAATATGTGCGACTTAGAATTTTTTAAATTTTATAGTGAACACATGTAACATTTTAGCGATCTAGTTGCTATTTTCTGGTTCGGCCCTGGAAATAAGATACACAACCAGCAAACTTTTTTTGTTAGAGTAAAAGGCGCGGAAAAATTTTTGGCTATTAAACCGAAATGGTAATATGTGCGTCTTAGAAATTTTAATATTTTATAGTGGACAAATGTACCATTCTAGCGCACCAGTTGCCATTTCCTGGTTCGGTTCTGGGGATGAGATACACACCCAGCAAACTCTTTTTGTTAGAGTAAAAGGCGCGGAAAAAGTTTTTGGCCATAAAACTGAAATGGTAATATGTGCGTCTAAGGACTTTTGATATTTTATAGTTGACACATGTACCATTTTAGCGCACCAGTTGTCATTTCCTGGTTCGGTCCTGAAAATAAGATACACACCCAGCAAACTTTTTTTGTTAGGGTAAAAGGCGCGGAAAAAGTTTTTGGCTATAAAACCGAAATGGTAATATGTGCGACTTAGAATTTTTTAAATTTTATAGTGAACACATGTAACATTTTAGCGATCTAGTTGCTATTTTCTGGTTCGGCCCTGGAAATAAGATACACAACCAGCAAACTTTTTTTGTTAGAGTAAAAGGCGCGGAAAAATTTTTGGCTATTAAACCGAAATGGTAATATGTGCGTCTTAGAAATTTTAATATTTTATAGTGGACAAATGTACCATTCTAGCGCACCAGTTGCCATTTCCTGGTTCGGTTCTGGGGATGAGATACACACCCAGCAAACTCTTTTTGTTAGAGTAAAAGGCGCGGAAAAAGTTTTTGGCCATAAAACTGAAATGGTAATATGTGCGTCTAAGGACTTTTGATATTTTATAGTTGACACATGTACCATTTTAGCGCACCAGTTGTCATTTCCTGGTTCGGTCCTGAAAATAAGATACACACCCAGCAAACTTTTTTTGTTAGGGTAAAAGGCGCGGAAAAAGTTTTTGGCTATAAAACCGAAATGGTAATATGTGCGACTTAGAATTTTTTAAATTTTATAGTGAACACATGTAACATTTTAGCGATCTAGTTGCTATTTTCTGGTTCGGCCCTGGAAATAAGATACACAACCAGCAAACTTTTTTTGTTAGAGTAAAAGGCGCGGAAAAATTTTTGGCTATTAAACCGAAATGGTAATATGTGCGTCTTAGAAATTTTAATATTTTATAGTGGACAAATGTACCATTCTAGCGCACCAGTTGCCATTTCCTGGTTCGGTTCTGGGGATGAGATACACACCCAGCAAACTCTTTTTGTTAGAGTAAAAGGCGCGGAAAAAGTTTTTGGCCATAAAACTGAAATGATTATATGTGCGTCTAAGTATTTTTGATATTTTATAGTTGACACATGTGCCATTCCAGCGCACTAGTTGCTATTTCCTGGTTCGGCCCTGGGATGAGCTACACACCCAGCAAACTTTTTTTAGTGAAAAATTATGTATTAGTCAAAAAAGTTTTTGGCTATAAAACTGAAATGGTAATATATGCGTCTAGGGATTTTTTATATATTATAGTATACACATGCACCATTCTAGCGAAGCAGTTGCCATTTCCTGGTTCGGTCCTGAAAATAAGATACACACACAGCAAACTTTTTCTGTTAGGGTTAAAGGCGCGGAAAAAGTTTTCGGCTATAAAACCGAAATGGTAATATGTGCGTCTTAGAATTTTTGATATTTTATAGTGGACAAATGAACCATTCTAGCGCACCTGTTGCCATTTCCTGGTTCGGCCCTGGGGATTAGATACACACCCAGCAAACTTTTTTTAGTGAAAAATTATGTATTAGTCAAATAAGTTTTTGGCTATAAAACTGAAATGGTAATATGTGCGTCTAGTGATTTTTGATATTTTATAGTATACGCATGTACCATTCCAGCGCACCAGTTGTTTTTTCCTGGTTCAGTCCTGGGGATGAGATACACTCCCAGCCAACTCTTTTTGTTAGAGTTAAAGGCGCGGAAAAAGCTTTTGGCTATAAAACCGAAATGGTAATATGTACGTCTTAGAATTTTTAATATTTAATAGTGGACAAATGTACCATTCTAGCGCACCAAATGCCATTTCCTGGTTCAGTCCTGGGGATGAGATACACTCCCAGCCAACTCTTTTTGTTAGAGTAAAAGGCGCGGAAAAAGTTTTTGGCTATTAAACCGAAATGGTAATATGTGCGTCTTAGAATTTTTAATATTTTATAGTGGACAAATGTACCATTCTAGCGTACCAGTTGCCATTTCCTGGTTCGGTTCTGGGGATGAGATACACACCCAGCAAACTCTTTTTGTTAGAGTAAAAGGCGCGGAAAAAGTTTTTGGCCATAAAACTGAAATGATTATATGTGCGTCTAAGGATTTTTGATATTTTATAGTTGACACATGTGCCATTCCAGCGCAATAGTTGCTATTTCCTGGTTCGGCCCTGGGATGAGATACACACCCAGCAAACTTTTTTTAGTGAAAAATTATGTATTAGTCAAATAAGTTTTTGGCTATAAAACTGAAATGGTAATATATGCGTCTAGGGATTTTTTATATTTTATAGTATACACATGCACCATTCCAGCGAACCAGTTTCCATTTCCTGGTTCGGTTCTGGGGATGAGATACACACCCAGCAAACTCTTTTTGTTAGAGTAAAAGGCGCGAAAAAAGGTTTTGGCCATAAAACTGAAATGATAATATGTGCGTCTTAGAATTTTTAATATTTTATAGTGAACACATGTAACATTTTAGCGATCTAGTAGCTCTTTTCTGGTTTGGCCCTGGGGATGAGATACACACCCAGCAAACTTTTTTTAGTGAAAACTTATGTATTTGTCAAATAAGTTTTTGGCTATAAAACTGAAATGGTAATATGTGCGTCTAGGGATTTTTAATACTTTATAGTGTCCACATTCACCATTCCAGCGCACCACTTGTCATTTCCTGGTTCCGTCCTCGAAATATGATACACACCCAGCAAACTTTTTTTGTTAGGGTAAAAGGCGCGGAAAAAGTTTTTGGCTATAAAACTGAAATGGTAATATGTGCGTCTAAGGACTTTTGATATTTTATAGTTGACACATGTACCATTTTAGCGCACCAGTTGTCATTTCCTGGTTCGGTCCTGAAAATAAGATACACACCCAGCAAACTTTTTTTGTTAGGGTAAAAGGCGCGGAAAAAGTTTTTGGCTATAAAACCGAAATGGTAATATGTGCGTCTTAGAATTTTTAATATTTTATAGTGGACACAAGGAAAAATTTAGCGATCTAGTTATCATTTCCTGGTTCGGTCCTGGAATTAAGATAGGTACCCAGCAATCTTTTTTTTTAGAGTAAAAGGCGAGAAAAAAGTCTTTGGCCATAAAACTGAAATGGTAATATGTGCGTCTTAGAATTTTTAATATTTTATAGTGAACACATGTTACATTTTAGCGATCTAGTTGCTATTTTCTGGTTCGGCCCTGGAAATAAGATACACAACCACCAAACTTTTTTTGTTAGAGTAAAAGGCGCGGAAAAAGTTTTTGGCCAAAAAAGTGAAATGGTAACATGTGCGTCTTAGAATTTTTATTATTTTATAATAGACACATGTACCAATCCAGCGCACCAGTTGTCATTTGCTGCTTCGGCCCTGGGGATGAGATACACACCCAGAAAACTTTTTTTTGAAAAATTATGTATTAGCCAAATAAATTTTTGGCTATAAAACTTAAATGGTAACATGTGCGTCTTAGAATTTTTGATATTTAATAGTGGACACATCTACCATTCCAGGACACTAGTTGTCATTCCCTGGTTCGGTCCCGAAAATAAGATACACACCCAGCAAAATTTTTTTGTTAGGGTAAAAGGCGCGGAAAAAGTTTTTGGCTATAAAACTGAAATGGTAATATGTGCGTCTAAGGACTTTTGATATTTTATAGTTGACACATGTACCGTTCTAGCGCACCAGTTGCCATTTCCTGGTTCGGTCCTGAAAATAAGATACACACCCAGCAACCTTTTTTTGTTAGGGCAAAAGGCGCGAAAAAAGTTTTTGGCTATACAACTGAAATGGTAATATGTGCGTCTTAGAATTTTTAATATTAATTAGTGGAAACATCTACCATTCCAGGACACTAGTTGTCATTTCTTGGTTCGGTCCTGAAAATAAGATACACACCCAGCAAACTTTTTTTGTTAGGGTAAAAGGCGCGGAAAAAGTTTTTGGCTATAAAACCGAAATGGTAATATGTGCGTCTTAGAATTTTTAATATTTTATAGTGGACAAATACCATTCTAGCGCATCAGTTGCCATTTCCTGGTTCGGTCCTGAAAATAAGATACACACCCAGCAACCTTTTTTTGTTAGGGCAAAAGGCGCGGAAAAAGTTTTTGGCTATAAAACTGAAATGGTAATATGTGCGTCTTAGAATTTTTAATATTTTATAGTGGACAAATACCATTCCTGGACACTAGTTGTCATTTCTTGGTTCGGTCCTGAAAATAAGATACACACCCAGCAAACTTTTTTTGTTAGGGTAAAAGGCGCGGAAAAAGTTTTTGGCTATAAAACTGAAATGGTAATATGTGCGTCTTAGAATTTTTATTATTTTATAATAGACACATGTACCAATCCAGCGCACCAGTTGTCATTTGCTGGTTCGGCCCTGGGGATGAGATACACACCCAGCAAACTTTTTTTTCGAAAAATTATGTTATAGCCAAATAAGTTTTTGGCTATAAGACTTAAATGGTAATATGTGCGTCTTAGAATTTTTAATATTTATTAGTGGAAACATCTACCATTCCAGGACACTAGTTGTCATTTCCTGGTTCGGTCCTGAAAATAAGATACACACCCAGCAAACTTTTTTTGTTAGGGTAAAAGGCGCGGAAAAAGTTTTTGGCTATAAAACCGAAATGGTAATATGTGCGACTTAGAATTTTTTAAATTTTATAGTGAACACATGTAACATTTTAGCGATCTAGTTGCTATTTTCTGGTTCGGCCCTGGAAATAAGATACACAACCAGCAAACTTTTTTTGTTAGAGTAAAAGGCGCGGAAAAATTTTTGGCTATTAAACCGAAATGGTAATATGTGCGTCTTAGAAATTTTAATATTTTATAGTGGACAAATGTACCATTCTAGCGCACCAGTTGCCATTTCCTGGTTCGGTTCTGGGGATGAGATACACACCCAGCAAACTCTTTTTGTTAGAGTAAAAGGCGCGGAAAAAGTTTTTGGCCATAAAACTGAAATGATTATATGTGCGTCTAAGGATTTTTGATATTTTATAGCTGACACATGTGCCATTCCAGCGCACTAGTTGCCATTTCCTGGTTCGGCCCTGGGATGAGATACACACCCAGCAAACTTTTTTTAGTGAAAAATTATGTATTAGTCAAATAAGTTTTTGGCTATAAAACTGAAATGGTAATATATGCGTCTAGGGATTTTTTATATTTTATAGTGGACAAATACCATTCTAGCGAACCAGTTGCCATTTCCTGGTTCGGTTCTGGGGATGAGATACACACCCAGCAAACTCTTTTTGTTAGAGTAAAAGGCGCGAAAAAAGGTTTTGGCCATAAAACTGAAATGATAATATGTGCGTCTTAGAATTTTTAATATTTTATAGTGAACACATGTAACATTTTAGCGATCTAGTAGCTCTTTTCTGGTTCGGCCCTGGGGATGAGATACACACCCAGCAAACTTTTTTTAGTGAAAAATTATGTATTTGTCAAATAAGTTTTTGGCTATAAAACTGAAATGGTAATATGTGCGTCTTAGAATTTTTAATATTTTATAGTGAACACATGTTACATTTTAGCGATCTAGTTGCTATTTTCTGGTTCGGCCCTGGAAATAAGATACACAACCACCAAACTTTTTTTGTTAGAGTAAAAGGCGCGGAAAAAGTTTTTGGCCAAAAAAGTGAAATGGTAATATGTGCGTCTAAGGACTTTTGATATTTTATAGTTGACACATGTACCATTTTAGCGCACAAGTTGTCATTTCCTGGTTCGGTCCTGAAAATAAGATACACACCCAGCAAACTTTTTTTGTTAGGGTAAAAGGCGCGGAAAAAGTTTTTGGCTATAAAACCGAAATGGTAATATGTGCGTCTTAGAATTTTTAATATTTTATAGTGGACACAAGGAAAAATTTAGCGATCTAGTTATCATTTCCTGGTTCGGTCCTGGAATTAAGATTAGCACCCAGCAATCTTTTTTTTTAGAGTAAAAGGCGAGAAAAAAGTCTTTGGCCATAAAACTGAAATGGTAATATGTGCGTCTTAGAATTTTTAATATTTTATAGTGAACACATGTTACATTTTAGCGATCTAGTTGCTATTTTCTGGTTCGGCCCTGGAAATAAGATACACAACCACCAAACTTTTTTTGTTAGAGTAAAAGGCGCGGAAAAAGTTTTTGGCCAAAAAAGTGAAATGGTAACATGTGCGTCTTAGAATTTTTATTATTTTATAATAGACACATGTACCAATCCAGCGCACCAGTTGTCATTTGCTGCTTCGGCCCTGGGGATGAGATACACACCCAGAAAACTTTTTTTTGAAAAATTATGTATTAGCCAAATAAATTTTTGGCTATAAAACTTAAATGGTAACATGTGCGTCTTAGAATTTTTGATATTTAATAGTGGACACATCTACCATTTCAGGACACTAGTTGTCATTCCCTGGTTCGGTCCCGAAAATAAGATACACACCCAGCAAAATTTTTTTGTTAGGGTAAAAGGCGCGGAAAAAGTTTTTGGCTATAAAACTGAAATGGTAATATGTGCGTCTAAGGACTTTTGATATTTTATAGTTGACACATGTACCATTCTAGCGCACCAGTTGCCATTTCCTGGTTCGGTCCTGAAAATAAGATACACACCCAGCAACCTTTTTTTGTTTGGGCAAAAGGCGCGAAAAAAGTTTTTGGCTATACAACTGAAATGGTAATATGTGCGTCTTAGAATTTTTAATATTAATTAGTGGAAACATCTACCATTCCAGGACACTAGTTGTCATTTCTTGGTTCGGTCCTGAAAATAAGATACACACCCAGCAAACTTTTTTTGTTAGGGTAAAAGGCGCGGAAAAAGTTTTTGGCTATAAAACCGAAATGGTAATATGTGCGTCTTAGAATTTTTAATATTTTATAGTGGACAAATACCATTCTAGCGCATCAGTTGCCATTTCCTGGTTCGGTCCTGGAAATAAGATACACACCCAGCAACCTTTTTTTGTTAGGGCAAAAGGCGCGGAAAAAGTTTTTGGCTATAAAACTGAAATGGTAATATGTGCGTCTTAGAATTTTTAATATTTTATAGTGGACAAATACCATTCCTGGACACTAGTTGTCATTTCTTGGTTCGGTCCTGAAAATAAGATACACACCCAGCAAACTTTTTTTGTTAGGGTAAAAGGCGCGGAAAAAGTTTTTGGCTATAAAACCGAAATGGTAATATGTGCGTCTTAGACTTTTTAATATTTTATAGTGGACAAATACCATTCTAGCGCACCAGTTGCCATTTCCTGGTTCGGTCTTGGGAATGAGATACACACCCAGCAAACTCTTTTTGTTAGATTAAAAGGCGCGAAAAAAGTCTTTGGCCATAAAACTGAAATGGTAATATGTGCGTCTTAGAATTTTTATTATTTTATAATAGACACATGTACCAATCCAGCGCACCAGTTGTCATTTGCTGGTTCGGCCCTGGGGATGAGATACACACCCAGCAAACTTTTTTTTCGAAAAATTATGTTATAGCCAAATAAGTTTTTGGCTATAAGACTTAAATGGTAATATGTGCGTCTTAGAATTTTTAATATTTATTAGTGGAAACATCTACCATTCCAGGACACTTGTTGTCATTTCCTGGTTCGGTCCTGAAAATAAGATACACACCCAGCAAACTTTTTTTGTTAGGGTAAAAGGCGCGGAAAAAGTTTTTGGCTATAAAACCGAAATGGTAATATGTGCGTCTTAGAATTTTTTAAATTTTATAGTGAACACATGTAACATTTTAGCGATCTAGTTGCTATTTTCTGGTTCGGCCCTGGAAATACGATACACAACCAGCAAACTTTTTTTGTTAGAGTAAAAGGCGCGGAAAAATTTTTGGCTATTAAACCGAAATGGTAATATGTGCGTCTTAGAATTTTTAATATTTTATAGTGGACAAATGTACCATTCCAGCGCACCAGTTGCCATTTCCTGGTTCGGTTCTGGGGATGAGATACACACCCAGCAAACTCTTTTTGTTAGAGTAAAAGGCGCGGAAAAAGTTTTTGGCCATAAAACTGAAATGATTATATGTGCGTCTAAGGATTTTTGATATTTTATAGCTGACACATTTGCCATTCCAGCGCACTAGTTGCTATTTCCTGGTTCGGCCCTGGGATGAGATACACAACCAGCAAACTTTTTTTAGTGAAAAATTATGTATTAGTCAAATAAGTTTTTGGCTATAAAACTGAAATGGTAATATATGCGTCTGAGGATTTTTTATATTTTATAGTATACACATGCACCATTTCAGCGAACCAGTTGCCATTTCCTGGTTCGGTTCTGGGGATGAGATACACACCCAGCAAACTCTTTTTGTTAGAGTAAAAGGCGCGAAAAAAGGTTTTGGCCATAAAACTGAAATGATAATATGTGCGTCTTAGAATTTTTAATATTTTATAGTGAACACATATAACATTTTAGCGATCTAGTAGCTCTTTTCTGGTTCGGCCCTGGGGATGAGATACACACCCAGCAAACTTTTTTTAGTGAAAAATTATGTATTTGTCAAATAAGTTTTTGGCTATAAAACTGAAATGGTAATATGTGCGTCTAGGGATTTTTAATACTTTATAGTGTCCACATTCACCATTCCAGCGCACCACTTGTCATTTCCTGGTTCCGTCCTCGAAATAAGATACACACCCAGCAAACTTTTTTTGTTAGGGTAAAAGTCGCGGAAAAAGTTTTTGGCTATAAAACTGAAATGGTAATATGTGCGTCTAAGGACTTTTGATATTTTATAGTTGACACATGTACCATTTTAGCGCACAAGTTGTCATTTCCTGGTTCGGTCCTGAAAATAAGATACACACCCAGCAAACTTTTTTTGTTAGGGTAAAAGGCACGGAAAAAGTTTTTGGCTATAAAACCGAAATGGTAATATGTGCGTCTTAGAATTTTTAATATTTTATAGTGGACACAAGGAAAAATTTAGCGATCTAGTTATCATTTCCTGGTTCGGTCCTGGAATTAAGATAGGCACCCAGCAATCTTTTTTTTTAGAGTAAAAGGCGAGAAAAAAGTCTTTGGCCATAAAACTGAAATGGTAATATGTGCGTCTTAGAATTTTTAATATTTTATAGTGAACACATGTTACATTTTAGCGATCTAGTTGCTATTTTCTGGTTCGGCCCTGGAAATAAGATACACAACCACCAAACTTTTTTTGTTAGAGTAAAAGGCGCGGAAAAAGTTTTTGGCCAAAAAAGTGAAATGGTAACATGTGCGTCTTAGAATTTTTATTATTTTATAATAGACACATGTACCAATCCAGCGCACCAGTTGTCATTTGCTGCTTCGGCCCTGGGGATGAGATACACACCCAGAAAACTTTTTTTCGAAAAATTATGTATT
Organism: Epicampocera succincta; assembly: GCA_932526305.1. Taxonomy (NCBI): domain Eukaryota; kingdom Metazoa; phylum Arthropoda; class Insecta; order Diptera; family Tachinidae; genus Epicampocera; species Epicampocera succincta. Next base: position 580,638 of record CAKOAZ010000002.1, on the reverse strand, counting down.
AGCCAAATAAATTTTTGGCTATAAAACTTAAATGGTAACATGTGCGTCTTAGAATTTTTGATATTTAATAGTGGACAAATCTACCATTCCAGGACACTAGTTGTCATTTCCTGGTTCGGTCCCGAAAATAAGATACACACCCAGCAAAATTTTTTTGTTAGGGTAAAAGGCGCGGAAAAAGTTTTTGGCTATAAAACTGAAATGGTAATATGTGCGTCTAAGGACTTTTGATATTTTATAGTTGACACATGTACCATTCTAGCGCACCAGTTGCCATTTCCTGGTTCGGTCCTGAAAATAAGATACACACCCAGCAACCTTTTTTTGTTAGGGCAAAAGGCGCGGAAAAAGTTTTTGGCTATAAAACTGAAATGGTAATATGTGCGTCTTAGAATTTTTAATATTTTATAGTGAACACATGTAACATTTTAGCGATCTAGTTGTTATTTTCTGGTTCGGCCCTGGAAATAAGATACACAACCAGCAAACTTTTTTTGTTAGAGTAAAAGGCGCGGAAAAAGTTTTTGGCTATTAAACCGAAATGGTAATATGTGCGTCTTAGAATTTTTAATATTTTATAGTGGACAAATACCATTCTAGCGCACCAGTTGCCATTTCCTGGTTCGGTTCTGGGGATGAGATACACACCCAGCAAACTCTTTTTGTTAGAGTGAAAGGCGCGGAAAAAGTTTTTGGCCATAAAACTGAAATGATTATATGTGCGTCTAAGGATTTTTGATATTTTATAGTTGACACATGTGCCATTCCAGCGCACTAGTTGCTATTTCCTGGTTCGGCCCTGGGATGAGATACACACCTAGCAAACTTTTTTTAGTGAAAAATTATGTATTAGTCAAATAAGTTTTTGGCTATAAAACTGAAATGGTAATATATGCGTCTAGGGATTTTTTATATTTTATAGTATACACATGCACCATTCCAGCGAACCAGTTGCCATTTCCTGGTTCGGTTCTGGGGATGAGATACACACCCAGCAAACTCTTTTTGTTAGAGTAAAAGGCGCGAAAAAAGGTTTTGGCCATAAAACTGAAATGATAATATGTGCGTCTTAGAATTTTTAATATTTTATAGTGAACACATGTAACATTTTAGCGATCTAGTAGCTCTTTTCTGGTTCGGCCCTGGGGATGAGATACACACCCAGCAAACTTTTTTTAGTGAAAAATTATGTATTTGTCAAATAAGTTTTTGGCTATAAAACTGAAATGGTAATATGTGCGTCTAGGGATTTTTAATACTTTATAGTGTCCACATTCACCATTCCAGCGCACCACTTGTCATTTCCTGGTTCCGTCCTCGAAATAAGATACACACCCAGCAAACTTTTTTTGTTAGGGTAAAAGTCGCGGAAAAAGTTTTTGGCTATAAAACTGAAATGGTAATATGTGCGTCTAAGAACTTTTGATATTTTATAGTTGACACATGTACCATTTTAGCGCACCAGTTGTCATTTCCTGGTTCGGTCCTGAAAATAAGATACACACCCAGCAAACTTTTTTTGTTAGGGTAAAAGGCGCGGAAAAAGTTTTTGGCTATAAAACCGAAATGGTAATATGTGCGTCTTAGAATTTTTAATATTTTATAGTGGACACAAGGAAAAATTTAGCGATCTAGTTATCATTTCCTGGTTCGGTCCTGGAATTAAGATAGGCACCCAGCAATCTTTTTTTTTAGAGTAAAAGGCGAGAAAAAAGTCTTTGGCCATAAAACTGAAATGATAATATGTGCGTCTTAGAATTTTTAATATTTTATAGTGAACACATGTTACATTTTAGCGATCTAGTTGCTATTTTCTGGTTCGGCCCTGGAAATAAGATACACAACCACCAAACTTTTTTTGTTAGAGTAAAAGGCGCGGAAAAAGTTTTTGGCCAAAAAAGTGAAATGGTAACATGTGCGTCTTAGAATTTTTATTATTTTATAATAGACACATGTACCAATCCAGCGCACCAGTTGTCATTTGCTGCTTCGGCCCTGGGGATGAGATACACACCCAGAAAACTTTTTTTCGAAAAATTATGTATTAGCCAAATAAATTTTTGGCTATAAAACTTAAATGGTAACATGTGCGTCTTAGAATTTTTGATATTTTATAGTGGACACATCTACCATTCCAGGACACTAGTTGTCATTTCCTGGTTCGGTCCCGAAAATAAGAGACACACCCAGCAAAATTTTTTTGTTAGGGTAAAAGGCGCGGCAAAAGTTTTTGGCTATAAAACTGAAATGGTAATATGTGCGTCTAAGGACTTTTGATATTTTATAGTTGACACATGTACCATTCTAGCGCACCAGTTGCCATTTCCTGGTTCGGTCCTGAAAATAAGATACACACCCAGCAACCTTTTTTTGTTAGGGCAAAAGGCGCGGAAAAAGTTTTTGGCTATAAAACTGAAATGGTAATATGTGCGTCTTAGAATTTTTAATATTAATTAGTGGAAACATCTACCATTCCAGGACACTAGTTGTCATTTCTTGGTTCGGTCCTGAAAATAAGATACACACCCAGCAAACTTTTTTTGTTAGGGTAAAAGGCGCGGAAAAAGTTTTTGGCTATTAAACCGAAATGGTAATATGTGCGTCTTAGAATTTTTAATATTTTATAGTGGACAAATACCATTCAAGCGCATCAGTTGCCATTTCCTGGTTCGGTCCTGAAAATAAGATACACACCCAGCAACCTTTTTTTGTTAGGGCAAAAGGCGCGGAAAAAGTTTTTGGCTATAAAACTGAAATGGTAATATGTGCGTCTTAGAATTTTTAATATTTTATAGTGGACAAATACCATTCCTGGACACTAGTTGTCATTTCTTGGTTCGGTCCTGAAAATAAGATACACACCCAGCAAACTTTTTTTGTTAGGGTAAAAGGCGCGGAAAAAGTTTTTGGCTATAAAACCGAAATGGTAATATGTGCGTCTTAGACTTTTTAATATTTTATAGTGGACAAATACCATTCTAGCGCACCAGTTGCCATTTCCTGGTTCGGTCTTGGGAATGAGATACACACCCAGCAAACTCTTTTTGTTAGATTAAAAGGCGCGAAAAAAGTCTTTGGCCATAAAACTGAAATGGTAATATGTGCGTCTTAGAATTTTTATTATTTTATAATAGACACATGTACCAATCCAGCGCACCAGTTGTCATTTGCTGTTTCGGCCCTGGGGATGAGATACACACCCAGCAAACTTTTTTTTCGAAAAATTATGTATTAGCCAAATAAGTTTTTGGCTATAAGACTTAAATGGTAATATGTGCGTCTTAGAATTTTTAATATTTATTAGTGGAAACATCTACCATTCCAGGACACTAGTTGTCATTTCCTGGTTCGGTCCTGAAAATAAGATTCACACCCAGCAAACTTTTTTTGTTAGGGTAAAAGGCGCGGAAAAAGTTTTTGGCTATTAAACTGAAATGGTAATATGTGCGTCTAAGGACTTTTGATATTTTATAGTTGACACATGTACCATTTTAGCGCACCAGTTGTCATTTCCTGGTTCGGTCCTGAAAATAAGATACACACCCAGCAAACTTTTTTTGTTAGGGTAAAAGGCGCGGAAAGAGTTTTTGGCTATAAAACCGAAATGGTAATATGTGCGTCTTAGAATATTTAATATTTTATAGTGGACGCAAGGAAAAATTTAGCGATCTAGTTATCATTTTTTGGTTCGGTCCTGGAATTAAGATACGCACCCAGCAATCTTTTTTTTTAGAGTAAAAGGCGCGAAAAAAGTCTTTGGCCATAAAACTGAAATGGTAATATGTGCCTCATAGAATTTTCAATATTTTATAGTGAACACATGTAACATTTTAGCGATCTAGTTGCTATTTTCTGGTTCGGCCCTGGAAATAAGATACACAACCAGCAAACTTTTTTTGTTAGAGTAAAAGGCGCGGAAAAAGTTTTTGGCCAAAAAAGTGAAATGGTAACATATGCGTCTTAGAATTTTTATTATTTTATAATAGACACATGTACCAATCCAGCGCACCAGTTGTCATTTGCTGCTTCGGCCCTGGGGATGAGATACACACCCAGAAAACTTTTTTTCGAAAAATTATGTATTAGCCAAACAAATTTTTGGCTATAAAACTTAAATGGTAACATGTGCGTCTTAGAATTTTTGATATTTAATAGTGGACACATCTACCATTCCAGGACACTAGTTGTCATTTCCTGGTTCGGTCCTGAAGATAAGATGCACACCCAGCAAACTTTTTTTTTTAGGGTAAAAGGCGCGGAAAAAGTTTTTGGCTATAAAACTGAAATGGTAATATGTGGGTCTAAGGACTTTTGATATTTTATAGTTGACACATGTACCATTCTAGCGCACCAGTTGTCATTTCCTGGTTCGGTCCTGAAAATAAGATACACACCCAGCAAACTTTTTTTGTTAAGGTAAAAGGCGCGGAAAAATTTTTGGCTATTAAACCGAAATGGTAATATGTGCGTCTTAGAATTTTTAATATTTTATAGTGGACAAATGTACCATTCTAGCGCACCAGTTGCCATTTTCTTGTTCGGTCCTGGGAATGAGATACACACCCAGCAAACTCTTTTTGTTAGAGTAAAAGGCGCGAAAAAAGTCTTTGGCCATAAAACTGAAATGGTAATTTGTGCGTTTTAGAATTGTTGACATTTTATAGTTGACACATGTACCATTCCAGCGCACCAGTTGCCATTTCCTGGTTCGGTCCTGGAAAAAGGATACACACCCAGGAAAGTTTTTTTGTTAGAGTAAAGGCGCGAAAAAAGTTTTTGGCCATAAAACTGAAATGGTAATATGTGCGTCTTAGAATTTTATCCATTTTATAGTTGACACATGTACCATTATAGCGCAGCAGTTGCTATTTCCTGGTTCGGGCCTGGGGATGAGATACACACCCAGCAAAGGTTTTTTGTTAGAATAAAGGCGCGAAAAAATTTTTTGGCCATAAAACTGAAATTAAAATATGTGCGTCTAAGGATTTTTGATATTTTATAGTTGACACATGCACCATTCCAGCGCACCAGTTGCCATTTCCTGGTTCGGTTCTTGGGATGAGATACACACCCAGCAAACTCTTTTTGCTAGAGTAAAAGGCGCGGAAAAAGTTTTTGGCTATAAAACCGAAATGGTAATATGTGCGTCTTAGAATTTTTGACATTTTATAGTTGACACATGTACCATTTTAGCGCAACAGTTGCCATTTCCTGGTTCGGTCCTGGGAATGAGATACACACCCAGCAAATTCTTTTTGTTAGAGTAAAAGGCGCTTAAAAAGTTTTTGGCTATAAAACCGAAATGGTAATATGTGTGTCTTAGAATTTTTAAAATTTTATAGTGGACAAATACCATTCTAGCGCACCAGTTGCCATTTCCCTGTTCGGTTCTGAAAATAAGATACACACCCAGCACCCTTTTTTTGTTAGGGCAAAAGGCGCGGAAAAAGTTTTTGGCTATAAAACTGAAATAGTAATATGTGTGTCTTAGAATTTTTAATATTTTATAGTGGACAAATACCATTCTAGCGCACCAGTTGCCATTTCCTGGTTCGGTCCTGGGAATGAGATACACACCCAGCAAACTCTTTTTGTTAGAGTAAAAGGCGCGGAAAAAGTTTTTGGCTATAAAACCGAAATGGTAATATGTGCGTCTTAGAATTTTTAATATTTTATAGTGGACAAATACCATTCTAGCGCACCAGTTGCCATTTCCTGGTTCGGTTCTGAAAATAAGATACACACCCAGCAACCTTTTTTTGTTAGGGCAAAAGGCGCGAAAAAAGTCTTTGGCCATAAAACTGGAAAAAGTTTTTGGCTATAAAACCGAAATGGTAATATGTGCCTCTTAGAATTTTTAATATTTTATAGTGGACACAAGGAAAAATTTAGCGATCTAGTTATCATTTCCTGGTTCGGTCCTGGAATTAAAATACACACCCAGCAAACTTTTTTTCGAAAAATTATGTATTAGCCAAATAAGTTTTTGGCTATAAGACTTAAATGGTAATATGTGCGTCTTAGAATTTTTAATATTTTATAGTGGACAAATGTACCATTCTAGCGCACCAGTTGCCATATCCTGGTTCGGTCCTGGAATTAAGATACGCACCCAGCAATCTTTTTTTTTAGAGTAAAAGGCGCGAAAAAAGTCTTTGGCCATAAAACTGAAATGGTAATATGTGCGTCTTAGAATTTTTAATATTTTATAGTGGACAAATGTACCATTCTAGCGCACCAGTTGCCATATCCTGGTTCGGTCCTGGAATTAAGATACGCACCCAGCAATCTTTTTTTTTAGAGTAAAAGGCGCGAAAAAAGTCTTTGGCCATAAAACTGAAATGGTAATATGTGCGTCTTAGAATTTTTAATATTTTATAGTGGACACAAGGAAAAATTTAGCGATCTAGTTGCTATTTCCTGGTTCGGCCCTGGAAATAAGATACACAACCAGCAAACTTTTTTTGTTAGAGTAAAAGGCGCGGAAAAAGTTTTTGGCCAAAAAAGTGAAATGGTAACATGTGCGTCTTAGAATTTTTATTCTTTTATAATAGACACATGTACCAATCCAGCGCACCAGTTGTCATTTGCTGCTTCGGCCCTGGGGATGAGATACACACCCAGAAAACTTTTTTTTGAAAAATTATGTATTAGCCAAATAAATTTTTGGCTATAAAACTTAAATGGTAACATGTGCGTCTTATAATTTTTGATATTTAATAGTGGACACATCTACTATTCCAGGACACTAGTTGTCATTTCCTGGTTCGGTCCTGAAAATAAGATACACACCCAGCAAACTTTTTTTGTTAGGGTAAAAGGCGCGGAAAAAGTTTTTGGCCATAAAACTGAAATGGTAATATGTGCGTCTAAGGACTTTTGATATTTTATAGTTGACACATGTACCATTCTAGCGCACCAGTTTTAATTCCCTGGTTCGGTCCTGAAAATAAGATACACACCCAGCAAACTTTTTTTGTTAGGGTAAAAGGCGCGGAAAAGGTTTTTAGCTATAAAACCGAAATGGTAATATGTGCGTCTTAGAATTTTTAATATTTTATAGTGGACATATGTACCACTCTAGCGCACCAAATGCCATTTCCTTGTTCGGTCCTGGAAAAAGGATACACACCCAGGAAAGTTTTTTTGTTAGGGTAAAGGCGCGAAAAAAGTTTTTGGCCATAAAAGTGAAATGGTAATATGTGCGTCTTAGAATTTTTAATATTAATTAGTGGAAACATCTACCATTCCAGGACACTAGTTGTCATTTCTTGGTTCGGTCCTGAAAATAAGATACACTCCCAGCAAACTCTTTTTGTTAGAGTAAAAGGCGCGAAAAAAGTTTTTGGCCATAAAACTGAAATGGTAATATGTGCGTCTTACAGTTTTTAATATTTTATGGTGGACACATGTAACATTTTAGCAATATAGTTGCTATTTTCTGGTTCGGCCCTGGGGATGAGATACACACCCAGCAAACTTTTTTTGTTAGAGTAAAAGCGCGAAAAACGTTTTTGGCCATAAAATTGAAATTATAATATGTGCATCTAAGGACTTTTAATATTTTATAGTTGACACATGTACCATTCCAGCGCACCAGTTGCCATTTCCTGGTTCGGTTCTGGGGATGAGATACACTCCCAGCAAACTCTTTTTGTTAGAGTAAAAGGCGCGAAAAACGTTTTTGGCCATAAAACTGAAATTATAATATGTGCGTCTAAGGACTTTTAATATTTTATAGTTGACACATGTACCATTCCAGCGCACCAGTTGCCCTTTCCTGGTTCGGCCCTGAAGATGAGATACGCACCCAGCAAACTTTTTTTAGTGAAAAATTATGTATTAGTCAAATAAGTTTTTGGCTATAAAACTCAAATGGTAATATTATGCGTCTTAGAATTTTTGATATTTTATACTGGACATATGTACCATTCTAGCGCATTAGTTGCCATTTCCTGGTTCGGCCCTGGGGATTAGATACACACCTAGCAAACTTTTTTTAGTAAAAAATATGTATTAGCCAAATAAGTTTTTCGCCATAAAACTGAAATGGTAATATGTGCGTCTTAGAATTTTTGATATTTTTTAGTGGACACATGTACCATTCCAGCGCTATAGTTGACATTTCCTGGTTCGGTCCTGAAAATAAGATACACACCCAGCAAACTTTTTTTGTTAGGGTAAAAGGCGCGGAAAAAATTGTTGGCTATAAAACCGAAATGGTAATATGTGCGTCTTAGAATTTTTGATATTTTATAGTGGACAAATGTACCATTCTAGCGCACCAGTTGCCCTTTCCTGGTTCGGCCCTGGGGATTAGATACACACCTAACAAACTTTTTTTAGTAAAAAATATGTATCAGCCAAATAAGTTTTTGGCCATAAAACTGAAATGGTAATATGTGCGTCTAAGGACTTTTAATATTTTATGGTTGATACATGTACCATTCCAGCGCATAAGTTGTCATTTCCTGGTTCTTTCCTGAAAATAAGATACACACCCAGCAAACTTTTTTTGTTAGGGTAAAAGGCGCGAAAAAAGTTTGTGGCTATAAAACCGAAATGATTATATGTGCGTCTAAGGATTTTTGATATTTTATAGTTGACACATGTACCATTCCAGTGCACTACTTGCTATGTTCTGGTTCGGCCCTGGGATGAGATACACACCCAGCAAACTTTTTTTTAGTGAAAAATTATGTATAAGTCAAATAAGTTTTTGGCTATAAAACTGAAATGGTAATATGTGCGTCTAAGGATTTTTTACATTTTATAGTATACACATGCACCATTCCAGCGCAATAGTTGCCTTTTCCTGGTTCGGTCCTGGAAATAGGATACACACCCAGGAAAGTTTTTTTTTGTTAGAGTAAAGGCGCGAAAAAAGTTTTTGGCCATAAAAGTGAAATGATAATATGTGCGTCTTAGAATTTTTAATATTTTGTAATAGAACCATGTACCAATTTAGCGCAACAGTTGTCATTTGCTGGTTCGCCCTGGGGATGAGATACACACCTAGCAAACTTTTTTTAGTAAAATATATGTATTAGCCAAAAAAGTTTTTGGCCATAAAACTGAAATGGTAATATGTGCGTCTTAGAATTTTTGATATTTTTTAGTAGACACATGTACCATTCCAGCGCACTAGTTGTCATTTCCTGGTTCGGTCCTGAAAATAAGATACACACCCAGCAAACTTTTTTTGTTAGGGTAAAAGGGCGCGGAAAAAGTTATTGGCTATAAAACCGAAATGGTAATATGTGCGTCTTAGAATTTTTTATATTTTATAGTATACACATGTACCATTCCAGCGAAGCAGTTGCTATTTCCTGGTTCGGGCCTGGGGATGAGATACACACCCAGCAAAGTTTTTTTGTTAGAATAAAGGCGCGAAAAAAGTTTTAGGCCATTAAACTGAAATGATAATATGTGCGTCTAAGGATTTTTGATATTTTATAGCTGCAACATGTACCATTCCAGCGCAGTAGTTGCTAATTCCTGGTTCGGCCCTGGGGATGAGATACACACCCAGCAAACTTTTTTTAGTGAAAAATTATGTATTTGTCAAATAAGTTTTTGGCTATAAAACTGAAATGGTAATATGTGCGTTTAGGGATTTTTGATATTTTATAGTATACAGATGCACCATTCCAGCGCACCAGTTGCCATTTCCTGGTTGGGTCCTGGAAATAGGATACAAACCTAGGAAAGTTTTTTTGTTAGAGTAAAGGCGCGAAAAAAGTTTTTGGCCATAAAAGTGAAATGGTAATATGTGCGTCTTAGAATTTTTAATATTTTATAATAGACACATGTACCAATCCAGCGCACTAGTTGTCATTTGCTGGTTCAGCCCTGGGGATGAGATACACATCTAGCAAACTTTTTTTAGTAAAAAATATGTATTAGTCAAATAAGTTTTTGGCCATAAAACTTAAATGGTAATATGTGCGTCTTTGAATTTGTGATATTTTATAGCGGACACATCTACCACTCCAGCGCACCAGTTGTCATTTCCTGGTTCGGTCCTGAAAATAAGATTCACACCCAACAAACTTTTTTTTTTAGGGTAAAAGGCGCGGAAAAAGTTTTTGGCTATAAAACCGAAATGGTAATATGTGCGTCTTAGAATTTTTGATATTTCATAGTGGACAAATGTACCATTCAAGCGCACCAGTTACACTTTCCTGGTTCGGCCCTGGGGATTAGATACACATCAAGCAAACTTTTTTTAGTAAAAAATATGTATTAGCCAAATAAGTCTTTGGCCATAAAACTGAAATGGTAATATGTGCGTCTTAGAGTTTTTAATATTTTATAGTGGACACATGTAACATTTTAGCAATCTAGTTGCTATTTTCTGGTTCGGCCCTGGGGATGAGATACACACCAAGCAAACTTTTTTTGTTAGAGTAAAGGCGCGAAAAACGTTTTTTCCATAAAATTGAAATTATAATATGTGCGTCTAAGGACTTTTAATATTTTATAGTTGACACATGTACCATTCCAGCGCACCAGTTGCCATTTCCTGGTTCGGTTCTGGTAATGAGATACACTCCCAGCAAACTCTTTTTGTTAGAGTAAAAAGCGCGAAAAACGTTTTTGGCCATAAAATTGAAATTATAATATGTGCGTCTAAGGACTTTTAATATTTTATAGTTGACACATGTACCATTCTAGCGCAACAGTTGCCATTTCCTGGTTCGGCCCTGGGGATGAAATACACACCCAGCAAACTTTTTTTAGTGAAAAATTATGTATTAGTCAAATAAGTTTTTGGCTATAAAACTCAAATGGTAATATTATGCTTCTTAGAATTTTTGATATTTTATACTGGACAAATGTACCATTCTAGCGCATCAGTGGCCATTTCCTGGTTCGGCCCTGGGGATTAGATACACACCTAGCAAACTTTTTTTAGTAAAAAATAAGTTTTTGGCCATAAAACTGAAATGGTAATATGTGCGTCTAAGGACTTTTGATATTTTATAGTTGACACATGTACCATTCCAGCGCACCAGTTGCCATTTCCTGGTTCGGTCCTGAAAATAAGATACACACCCAACAAACTTTTTTTGTTAGGGTAAAAGGCACGAAAAAAATGTTTGGCTATAAAACCGAAATGGTAATATGTGCGTCTTAGAATTTTTGATATTTTATAGTGGACAAATGTACCATTCTAGCGCACCAGTTGCCATTTCCTGGTTCGGCCCTGGGGATTAGATACACACCTAGCAAACTTTTTTTAGTAAAAAATAAGTTTTTGGCCATAAAACTGAAATGGTAATATGTGCGTCTAAGGGCTTTTGATATTTTGTAGTTGATACATGTACCATTCCAGCGCACCAGTTGTCATTTTCTGGTTCGGTCCTGAAAATAAGATACACACCCAGCAAACTTTTTTTGTTAGGGTAAAAGGGCGCGGAAAAAGTTTTTGGCTATAAAACCGAAATGGTAATATGTGCGTCTTAGAATTTTTTATATTTTATAGTGGACACACGTACCATTCTAGCGCACCAGTTGCCGTTTCCTGGTTCGGCCCTGGGGATTAGATACACACTTAACAAACTTTTTTTAGTAAAAAATATGTATTAGCCAAATAAGTTTTTGGCTATAAAACTTAAATGGTAATATGTGCGTCTTAGAATTTTTGATATTTTATAGTGGGCATATCTACCACTCCAGCGCACCAGTTGTCATTTCCTGGTTTGGTCCTGGGGATGAGATACACACCCAGCAAACTTTTTTTGTTAGGGCAAAAGGCGCGGAAAAAGTTTTTGGCTATAAAACTGAAATAGTAATATGTGTGTCTTAGAATTTTTAATATTTTATAGTGGACAAATACCATTCTAGCGCACCAGTTGCCATTTCCTGGTTCGGTCCTGGGAATGAGATACACACCCAGCAAACTCTTTTTGTTAGAGTAAAAGGCGCGGAAAAAGTTTTTGGCTATAAAACCGAAATGGTAATATGTGCGTCTTAGAATTTTTAATATTTTATAGTGGACAAATACCATTCTAGCGCACCAGTTGCCATTTCCTGGTTCGGCCCTGGGGATTAGATACACACCTAGCAAACTTTTTTTAGTAAAAAATAAGTTTTTGGCCATAAAACTGAAATGGTAATATGTGCGTCTAAGGACTTTTGATATTTTATAGTTGACACATGTACCATTCCAGCGCACCAGTTGCCATTTCCTGGTTCGGTCCTGAAAATAAGATACACACCCAACAAACTTTTTTTGTTAGGGTAAAAGGCGCGAAAAAAATTTTTGGCTATAAAACCGAAATGGTAATATGTGCGTCTTAGAATTTTTGATATTTTATAGTGGACAAATGTACCATTCTAGCGCACCAGTTGCCATTTTCTGGTTCGGCCCTGGGGATTAGATACACACCTAGCAAACTTTTTTTAGTAAAAAATAAGTTTTTGGCCATAAAACTGAAATGGTAATATATGCGTCTAAGGACTTTTGATATTTTATAGTTGACACATGTACCATTCCAGCGCACCAGTTGTCATTTTCTGGTTCGGTCCTGAAAATACGATACACACCCAGCAAACTTTTTTTGTTAGGGCAAAAGGCGCGGAAAAAGTTTTTGGCTATACAACCGAAATGGTAATATGTGCGTCTTAGAATTTTTGATATTTTATAGTGGACAAATGTACCATTCTAGCGCACCAGTTACCATTTCCTGGTTCGGCCCTGGGGATTAGATACACATCTAGCAAACTTTTTTTAGTAAAAAATATGTATTAGCCAAATAAGTTTTTGGCCATAAAACTGAAATGGTAATATATGCGTCTAAGGACTTTTGATATTTTATAGTTGACACATGTACCATTCAAGCGCACCAGTTGCCATTTCCTGGTTCAGTCCTGGGGATGAGATACACTCCCAGCAAACTCTTTTTGTTAGAGTAAAAGGCACGAAAAAAGTTTTTGGCCATAAAACTGAAATGGTAATATGTGCGTCTTAGAATTTTTAATATTTTATAGTGGACACATGTAACATTTTAGCAATTTAGTTGCTATTTTCTGGTTCGGCCCTGGGGATGAGATACACACCAAGCAAACTTTTTTTGTTAGAGTAAAGGCGCGAAAAACGTTTTTGGCCATAAAATTGAAATGATAATATGTGCGTCGAAGGACTTTTGATATTTTATAGTTGACACATGTACCATTCCAGCGCACCAGTTGCCATTTCCTGGTTCTTTTCTGGGGATGAAATACACCCAGCAAACTCTTTTTGTTAGAGTAAAAGGCGCGGAAAAAATTTTGGCCATAAAACTGAAATGATAATATGTGCGTCTTAGAATTTTTGATATTTTATAGTTGACACATGTACCATTCCAGCGCACCAGTTGCTATTTCCTGGTTCGGGCCTGGGGATGAGATACACACCCACCAAAGTTTTTTTGTTAGAGAAAAGGCAAGAAAAAAGTTTTTAGCCATAAAACTGAAATGATAACATGTGCGTCTTAGAATTTTTGATATTTTATAGTTGACACATGTACCATTCCAGCGCACCAGTTGCTTTTTCCTGGTTCGGGCCTGGAAATAAGATACACACACAGCAAACTTTTTTCGTTAGAGTAAAAGGCGCGGAAAAAGTTTTTGGCCATGAAACTGAAATGATTATATGTGCGTCTACAGATTTTTGAAATTTTATGGTCGACATATTTACCATTTCAGCGCACTAGTTGCTATATTCTGGTTCGGCCCTGGGATGAGATACACACCCAGCAAACTTTTTTTAGTGAAAAATTATGTATTAGTCAAATAAGTTTTTGGCTATAAAACTAAAATGGTTATATGTGCGTCTTAGAATTTTTGATATTTTTTAGTGGACAAACGTACCATTCTAGCGCACCAGTTGCCATTTCCTGGTTCGGCCCTGGGGATTAGATACACACCTAGCAAACTTTTTTTAGTAAAAAATAAGTTTTTGGCCATAAAACTGAAATGGTAATATGTGCGTCTAAGGACTTTTGATATTTTATAGTTGACACATGTACCATCCCAGCACACCAGTTGCCATTTCCTGGTTCGGTCCTGAAAATAAGATACACACCCAACAAACTTTTTTTGTTAGGGTAAAAGGCGCGAAAAAAATTTTTGGCTATAAAACCGAAATGGTAATATGTGCGTCTTAGAATTTTTGATATTTTATAGTGGACAAATGTACCATTCTAGCGCACCAGTTGCCATTTCCTGGTTCGGCCCTCGGGATTAGATACGCACCTAGCAAACTTTTTTTAGTAAAAAATAAGTTTTTGGCCATAAAACTGAAATGGTAATATGTGCGTCTAAGGGCTTTTGATATTTTTTAGTTGATACATGTACCATTCCAGCGCACCAGTTGTCATTTTCTGGTTCGGTCCTGAAAATAAGATACACACCCAGCAAACTTTTTTTGTTAGGGTAAAAGGGCGCGGAAAAAGTTTTTGGCTATAAAACCGAAATGGTAATATGTGCGTCTTAGAATTTTTTATATTTTATAGTGGACACACGTACCATTCTAGCGCACCAGTTGCCATTTCCTGGTTCGGCCCTGGGGATTAGATACACACTTAACAAACTTTTTTTAGTAAAAAATATGTATTAGCCAAATAAGTTTTTGGCTATAAAACTTAAATGGTAATATGTGCGTCTTAGAATTTTTGATATTTTATAGTGGACATATCTACCACTCCAGCGCACCAGTTGTCATTTCCTGGTTCGGTCCTGGGGATGAGATACACACCCAGCAAACTTTTTTTGTTAGGGCAAAAGGCGCGGATAAAGTTTTTGGCTATACAACCGAAATGGTAATATGTGCGTCTTAGAATTTTTGATATTTTATAGTGGACAAATGTACCATTCTAGCGCACCAGTTACCATTTCCTGGTTCAGCCCTGGGGATTAGATACACATTTAGCAAACTTTTTTTAGTAAAAAATATGTATTAGCCAAATAAGTTTTTGGCCATAAAACTGAAATGGTAATATATGCGTCTAAGGACTTTTGATATTTTATAGTTGATACATGTACCATTCCAGCGCACCAGTTGTCATTTTCTGGTTCGGTCCTGAAAATAAGATACACACCCAGCAAACTTTTTTTGTTAGGGTAAAAGGGCGCGGAAAAAGTTTTTGGCTATAAAACCGAAATGGTAATATGTGCGTCTTAGAATTTTTTATATTTTATAGTGGACACACGTACCATTCTAGCGCACCAGTTGCCATTTCCTGGTTCGGCCCTGGGGATTAGATACACACTTAACAAACTTTTTTTAGTAAAAAATATGTATTAGCCAAATAAGTTTTTGGCTATAAAACTTAAATGGTAATATATGCGTCTAAGGACTTTTGATATTTTATAGTTGACACATGTACCATTCAAGCGCACCAGTTACCATTTCCTGGTTCAGTCCTGGGGATGAGATACACTCCCAGCAAACTCTTTTTGTTAGAGTAAAAGGCGCGAAAAAAGTTTTTGGCCATAAAACTGAAATGGTAATATGTGCGTCTTAGAATTTTTAATATTTTATAGTGGACACATGTAACATTTTAGCAATCTAGTTGCTATTTTCTGGTTCGGCCCTGGGGATGAGATACACACCAAGCAAACTTTTTTTGTTAGAGTAAAGGCGCGAAAAACGTTTTTGGCCATAAAATTGAAATGATAATATGTGCGTCTAATTACTTTTGATATTTTATAGTTGACACATGTACCATTCCAGCGCACCAGTTGCCATTTCCTGGTTCTTTTCTGGGGATGAAATACACCCAGCAAACTCTTTTTGTTAGAGTAAAAGGCGCGGAAAAAATTTTGGCCATAAAACTGAAATGATAATATGTGCGTCTTAGAATTTTTGATATTTTATAGTTGACACATGTACCATTCCAGCGCACCAGTTGCTATTTCCTGGTTCGGGCCTGGGGATGAGATACACACCCACCAAATTTTTTTTGTTAGAGAAAAGGCAAGAAAAAAGTTTTTAGCCATAAAACTGAAATGATAACATGTGCGTCTTAGAATTTTTGATATTTTATAGTTGACACATGTACCATTCCAGCGCACCAGTTGCTTTTTCCTGGTTCGGGCCTGGAAATAAGATACACACACAGCAAACTTTTTTTGTTAGAGTAAAAGGCGCGGAAAAAGTTTTTGGCCATGAAACTGAAATGATTATATGTGCGTCTACAGATTTTTGAAATTTTATGGTCGACATATTTACCATTCCAGCGCACTAGTTGCTATATTCTGGTTCGGCCCTGGGATGAGATACACACCCAGCAAACTTTTTTTAGTGAAAAATTATGTATTAGTCAAATAAGTTTTTGGCTATAAAACTGAAATGGTAATATGTGCGTCTTAGAATTTTTGATATTTTTTAGTGGACAAACGTACCATTCTAGCGCACCAGTTGCCATTTCCTGGTTCGGCCCTGGGGATTAGATACACACCGAGCAAACTTTTTTTAGTAAAAAATAAGTTTTTGGCCATAAAACTGAAATGGTAATATGTGCGTCTAAGGGCTTTTGATATTTTGTAGTTGACACATGTACCATTCCAGCGCACCAGTTGTCATTTTCTGGTTCGGTCCTGAAAATAAGATACACACCCAGCAAACTTTTTTTGTTAGGGTAAAAGGCGGGAAAAAAATTTTTGGCTATAAAACCGAAATGGTAATATGTGCGTCTTAGAATTTTGGTATTTTATAGTGGACAAATGTACCATTCTAGCGCACCAGTTACCATTTCCTGGTTCGGCCCTGGGGATTAGATACACACCTAGCAAACTTTTTTTAGTAAAAAATAAGTTTTTGGCCATAAAACTGAAATGGTAATATGTGCGTCTAAGGGCTTTTGATATTTTGTAGTTGACACATGTACCATTCCAGCGCACCAGTTGTCATTTTCTGGTTCGGTCCTGAAAATAAGATACACACCCAGCAAACTTTTTTTATTAGGGTAAAAGGGCGCGGAAAAAGTTTTTGGCTATAAAACCGAAATGGTAATATGTGCGTCTTAGAATTTTTTATATTTTATAGTGGACACACGTACCATTCTAGCGCACCAGTTGCCATTTCCTGGTTCGGCCCTGGGGATTAGATACACACTTAACAAACTTTTTTTAGTAAAAAATATGTATTAGCCAAATAAGTTTTTGGCTATAAAACTTAAATGGTAATATGTGCGTCTTAGAATTTTTGATATTTTATAGTGGACATATCTACCACTCCAGCGCACCAGTTGTCATTTCCTGGTTCGGTCCTGGGGATGAGATACACACCCAGCAAACTTTTTTTGTTAGGGCAAAAGGCGCGGAAAAAGTTTTTGGCTATACAACCGAAATGGTAATATGTGCGTCTTAGAATTTTTGATATTTTATAGTGGACAAATGTACCATTCTAGCGCACCAGTTGCCATTTTCTGGTTCCACCCTGGGGATTAGATACACACCTAGCAAACTTTTTTTAGTAAAAAATAAGTTTTTGGCCATAAAACTGAAATGATAATATGTGCGTCTAAGGACTTTTGATATTTTGTAGTTGACACATGTACCATTCCAGCGCACCAGTTGTCATTTTCTGGTTCGGTCCTGAAAATACGATACACACCCAGCAAACTTTTTTTGTTAGGGCAAAAGGCGCGGAAAAAGTTTTTGGCTATACAACCGAAATGGTAATATGTGCGTCTTAGAATTTTTGATATTTTATAGTGGACAAATGTACCATTCTAGCGCACCAGTTACCATTTCCTGGTTCAGCCCTGGGGATTAGATACACATCTAGCAAACTTTTTTTAGTAAAAAATATGTATTAGCCAAATAAGTTTTTGGCCATAAAACTGAAATGGTAATATGTGCGTCTAAGGACTTTTGATATTTTATAGTTGACACATGTACCATTCAAGCGCACCAGTTGCCATTTCCTGGTTCAGTCCTGGGGATAAGATACACTCCCAGCAAACTCTTTTTGTTAGAGTAAAAGGCGCGAAAAAAGTTTTTGGCCATAAAACTGAAATGGTAATATGTGCGTCTAAGGACTTTTGATATTTTGTAGTTGACACATGTGCTATACCAGCGCACCAGTTGCCATTTCCTGGTTCGGTTCTGGGGATGAGATACACTCCCAGCAAACTCTTTTTGTTAGAGTAAAAGGCACGAAAAACGTTTTTGGCCATAAAACGGAAATGATAATATGTGCGTCTTAGAATTTTTGATATTTTATAGTTGACACATGTACCATTCCAGCGCACCAGTTGCTATTTCCTGGTTCGGGCCTGGGGATGAGATGCACACCCAGCAAAGTTTTTTTGTTAGAGAAAAGGCGCGAAAAAAGTTTTTAGCCATAAAACTGAAATGATAACATGTGCGTCTTAGAATTTTTGATATTTTATAGTTGACACATGTACCATTCCAGCGCACCAGTTGCTTTTTCCTGGTTCGGGCCTGGAAATAAGATACACATACAGCAAACTTTTTTTGTTAGAGTAAAAGGCGCGGAAAAAGTTTTTGGCCATGAAACTGAAATGATTATATGTGCGTCTACAGATTTTTGAAATTTTATGGTCGACACATTTACCATTCCAGCGCACTACTTGCTATATTCTGGTTCGGCCCTGGGATGAGATACACACCCAGCAAATTTTTTTTAGTGAAAAATTATGTATTAGTCAAATAAGTTTTTGGCTATAAAACTGAAATAGTAATATGTGCGTCTTAGAATTTTTAATATTTTTTAGTGGACACATGTTCCATTCCAGCGCACCAGTTGTTATTCCCTGGTTCGGTCCTGAAAATAAGATACACACCCAGCAAACTTTTTTTGTTAGGGTAAAAGGCGCGAAAAATGTTTTTGGCCATAAAACCGAAATGATTATATGTGCGTCTAAGGATTTTTGATATTTTATAGTTGACACATTTGCCATTCCAGCGCACTACTTGCTATATTCTGGTTCGGCCCTGGGATGAGATACACACCCAGCAAACTTTTTTTAGTGAAAAATTCTGTATTAGTCAAATAAGTTTTTGGCTATAAAACTGAAATGGTAATATGTGCGTCTTAGTTTATTTGATATTTTTTAGTGGACACATGTACCATTCCAGCGCACCAGTTGTCATTTCCTGGTTCGGTGAAAATAAGATACACACCCAGCAAACAATTTTTGTAAGGGTAAAAGGCGCGGAAAAAGTTTTTGGCTATAAAACCGAAACGGTAATATGTGCGTCTTAGAATTTTTGATATTTTATAGTGGACAAATGTACCATTCTAGCGCACCAGTTGCCATTTCCTGGTTCGGCCCTGGGGATTAGATACACACCTAGCAAACTTTTTTTTAGTAAAATATATGTATTAGCCAAATAAGTTTTTGGCCATAAAACTGAAATAG
This sequence comes from Epicampocera succincta, assembly GCA_932526305.1. NCBI lineage: Eukaryota > Metazoa > Arthropoda > Insecta > Diptera > Tachinidae > Epicampocera > Epicampocera succincta. The sequence goes on along the minus strand of CAKOAZ010000002.1, from coordinate 561,259 downwards.
TAATATGTGCGTCTAAGGACTTTTGATATTTTATAGTTGACACATGTACCATTCCAGCGCACCAGTTGTTATTTCCTGGTTCAGTCCTGGGGATAAGATACACTCCCAGCCAACTCTTTTTGTTAGAGTAAAAGGCGCGGAAAAAGGTTTTGGCTATAAAACCGAAATGGTAATATGTGCGTCTTAGAATTTTTAATATTTTGTAGTGGACACATGTTACATGTTAGCGATCTAGTTGCTATTTTCTGGTTCGGGCCTGGGGAGGAGATACACACCCAGCAAACTTTTTTTGTTAGAGTTAAGGCGCGAAAAACGTTTTTGGCCATAAAACTGAAATGATTATATGTGCGTCTAAGGACTTTTGATATTTTGTAGTTGACACATGTGCTATACCAGCGCACCAGTTGCCATTTCCTGGTTCGGTTCTGGGGATGAGATACACTCCCAGCAAACTCTTTTTGTTAGAGTAAAAGGCACGAAAAACGTTTTTGGCCATAAAATTGAAATTATAATATGTGCGTCTAAGGACTTTTTATATTTTATAGTTGACACATGTACCATTCCAGCGCACCAGTTGTCATTTCCTGGTTCGGCCCTGGGGATGAGATACACACCCAGCAAACTTTTTTTAGTGAAAAATTATGTATTAGTCAAATAAGTTTTTGGCTATAAAACTCAAATGTTAAGATTATGCGTCTTAGAATTTTTAATATTTTATACTGGACAAATGTACCATTCTAGCGCACTACTTGCTATATTCTGGTTCGGCCCTGGGATGAGATACACACCCAGCAAACTTTTTTTAGTGAAAATTATGTACTAGTCAAATAAGTTTTTGGCTATAAAACTGAAATGGTAATATGTGCGTATTAGTATATTTGATATTTTTTAGTGGACACATGTACCATTCCAGCGCACCAGTTGTCATTTCCTGGTTCGGTCCTGAAAATAAGATACACACCCAGCAAACAATTTTTGTTAGGGTAAAAGGCGCGGAAAAAGTTTTGGGCTATAAAACCGAAATGGTAATATGTGCGTCTTACAATTTTAAATATTTTATAGTTGACACATGTACCATTCCAGCGCACCAGTTGCTATTTCCTGGTTCGGGCCTGGGGATGAGATACACACCCAGCAAAGTTTTTTTGTAAGAGAAAAGGCGCGAAAAAAGTTTTTAGCCATAAAACTCAAATGATAACATGTGCGTCTTAGAATTTTTGATATTTTTTAGTGGACACATGTACCATTCCAGCGCACCAGTTGACATTTCCTGGTTCGGTCCTGAAAATAAGAGACACACCCAGCAAACTTTTTTTGTTAGGGTAAAAGGCGCGGAAAAAATTGTTGGCTATAAAACCGAAATGGTAATATGTGCGTCTTAGAATTTTTGATATTTTATAGTGGACAAATGTACCATTCTAGCGCACCAGTTGCCATTTCCTGGTTCGGCCCTGGGGATTAGATACACACCTAACAAACTTTTTTTAGTAAAAAATATGTATTAGCCAAATAAGTTTTTGGCCATAAAACTGAAATGGTAATATGTGCGTCTAAGGACTTTCAATATTTTATAGTTGACACTTGTACCATTGCAGCGCATCAGTTGTCATTTCCTGGTTCTGTCCTGAAAATAAGATACACACCCAGCAAACTTTTTTTGTTAGGGTAAAAGGCGCGAAAAAGTTTGTGGCTATAAAACCGAAATGATTATATGTGCGTCTAAGGATTTTTGATATTTTATAGTTGACACATGTACCATTCCAGTGCACTACTTGCTATATTCTGGTTCGGCCCTGGGATGAGATACACACCAAGCAAACTTTTTTTAGTGAAAAATTATGTATTAGTCAAATAAGTTTTTGGCTATAAAACTGAAATGGTAATATGTGCGTCTAAGGATTTTTTACAATTTATAGTATACACATGCACCATTCCAGCGCACCAGTTGCCATTTCCTGGTTCGGTCCTGGAAATAGGATACACACCCAGGAAAGTTTTTTTTGTTAGAGTAAAGGCGCGAAAAAAGTTTTTGGCCATAAAACTGAAATGATAACATGTGCGTCTTAGAATTTTTGATATTTTATAGTTGACACATGTACCAATCCAGCGCAACAGTTGTCATTTGCTGGTTCGGCTCTGGGGATGAGATACCTAGAAAACTTTTTTTAGTAAAATATATGTATTAGCCAAATAAGTTTTTGGCCATAAAACTGAAATGGTAATATGTGCGTCTTAGAATTTTTAATATTTTATAGTGGACACATGTAACATTTTAGCAATCTAGTTGCCATTTCCTGGTTCGGTCCTGGAAATAGGATACACACCCAGGAAAGTTTTTTTGTTAGAGTAAAGGCGCGAAAAAAGTTTTTGGCCATAAAAGTAAAATGGTAATATGTGCGTCTTAGAATTTTTAATATTTTATAAACGACACATGTACCAATCCAGCGCACCAGTTGTCATTTGCTGGTTCAGCCCTGGGGATGAGAAACACTCCCAGCAAACTCTTTTTGTTAGAGTAAAAGGCGCGAAAAAAGTTTTTGGCCATAAAACTGAAATGATAATATGTGCGTCTAAGGATTTTTAATATTTTATAGTGGACACATGTGATATTTTAGCGATCGAGTTGTCATTTCCTGGTTCGGCCCTGGGGATTAGATACACACCTAGCAAACTTTTTTTAGTGAAAAATTATGTATTAGTCAAATAAGTTTTTGGCTATAAAACTGAAATGATAATATGTGCGTCTAAGGATTTTTTACAATTTATAGTATACACATGCACCATTCCAGCGCACCAGTTGCCATTTCCTGGTTCGGTCCTGGAAATAGGATACACACCCAGGAAAGTTTTTTTTGTTAGAGTAAAGGCGCGAAAAAAGTTTTTGGCCATAAAAGTGAAATGGTAATATCTGCGTCTTAGAATTTTTAATATTTTATAATAGACACATGTACCATTCCAGCGCACTAGTTGCTATTTCCTGGTTCATCCCTGGGATGAGATACACACCCAGCAAACTTTTTTTAGTGAAAAATTATGTTTTAGTCAAATAAGTTTTTGGCTATAAAACTGAAATGGTAATATGTGCGTCTTAGAATTTTTAATATTTTATAGTGAACACATGTAACATTTTAGCAATCTAGTTGCCATTTCCAGGTTCGGTCCTGGAAATAGGATACACACCCAGGAAAGTTTTTTTGTTAGAGTAAAGGCGCGAAAAAAGTTTTTGGCCATAAAAGTGAAATGGTAATATGTGCGTCTTAGAATTTTTAATATTTTATAAACGACACATGTACCAATCCATCGCACCAGTTGTCATTTGCTGGTTAAGCCCTGGGGATGAGAAACATTCCCAGTAAACTCTTTTTGTTCGAGTAAAAGGCGCGAAAAAAGTTTTTGGCCATAAAACTGAAATGATAATATGTGCGTCTAAGGATTTTTAATATTTTATAGTGGACACATGTGATATTTTAGCGATCGGGTTGTCATTTCCTGGTTCGGCCCTGGGGATTAGATACACACCTAGCAATTTTTTTTTAGTAAAAAATAAGTTTTTGGCCATAAAACTGAAATGGTAATATGTGCGTCTAAGGACTTTTGATATTTTATAGTTGACACATGTACCATTCCAGTGCACTACTTGCTATATTCTGGTTCGGATTTTAAGAAAAAAATAAAAAACCGAAATAGTAATATGTGCGTCTTAGAATTTTTGATATTTTATAGTGGACAAATGTACCATTCTAGCGCACCAGTTGCCATTTCCTGGTTCGGCCCTGGGGATTAGATACACACCTAGCAAACTTTTTTTAGTAAAAAATAAGTTTTTGGCCATAAAACTGAAATGGTAATATGTGCGTCTAAGGACTTTTGATATTTTATAGTTGACACATGTACCATTCCAGCGCACCAGTTGTCATTTCCTGGTTCGGTCCTGAAAATAAGATACACACCCAACAAACTTTTTTTGTTAGGGTAAAAGGCGCGAAAAAAATTTTTGGCTATAAAACCGAAATGGTATTATGTGCGTCTTAGAATTTTTGATATTTTATAGTGGACAAATGTACCATTCTAGCGCACCAGTTGCCTATTCCTGGTTCGGCCCTGGGGATTAGATACACACCTAGCAAACTTTTTTTAGTAAAAAATAAGTTTTTGGCCATAAAACTGAAATGGTAATATGTGCGTCTAAGGACTTTTGATATTTTATAGTTGACACATGTACCATTCCAGCGCACCAGTTGTCATTTCCTGGTTCGGTCCTGAAAATAAGATACACACCCAGCAAACTTTTTTTGTTAGGGTAAAAGGGCGCGGAAAAAGTTTTTGGCTATAAAACCGAAATAATAATATGTGCGTCTTAGAATTTTTTATATTTTATAGTGGACAAACGTACCATTCTAGCGCACCAGTTGCCATTTCCTGGTTCGGCCCTGGGGATTAGATACACACCTAGCAAACTTTTTTTAGTAAAAAACATGTATTAGCCAAATAAGTTTTTGGCTATAAAACTTATATGGTAATATGTGCGTCTTAGAATTTTTGATATTTTATAGTGGACATATCTACCACTCCAGCGCACCAGTTGTCATTTCCTGGTTCGGTCCTAAAAATAAGATACACACCCAGCAACCTTTTTTTGTTAGGGCAAAAGGTGCGGAAAAAAGTTTTTGGCTATACAACCGAAATGGTAATATGTGCGTCTTAGAATTTTTGATATTTTATAGTGGACAAATGTACCATTCTAGCGCACCAGTTACCATTTCCTGGTTCAGCCCTGGGGATTAGACACACATCTAGCAAACTTTTTTTAGTAAAAAATATGTATTAGCCAAATAAGTTTTTGGCCATAAAACTGAAATGGTAATATGTGCGTCTAAGGACTTTTGATATTTTATAGTTGACACATGTACCATTCAAGCGCACCAGTTGCCATTTCCTGGTTCAGTCCTGGGGATGAGATACACTCCCAGCAAACTCTTTTTGTTAGAGTAAAAGGCGCGAAAAAAGTTTTTGGCCATAAAACTAAAATGGTAATATGTGCGTCTTAGAATTTTTAATATTTTATAGTAGACACATGTAACATTTTAGCAATCTAGTTGCTATTTTCTGGTTCGGCCCTGGGGATGAGATACACACCAAGCAAACTTTGTTTGTTAGAGTAAAGGCGCGAAAAACGTTTTTGGCCATAAAATTGAAATGATAATATGTGCGTCTAATTACTTTTGATATTTTATAGTTGACACATGTACCAATCCAGCGCACCAGTTGCCATTTCCTGGTTCGGTTCTGGGGATGAGATACACACCCAGCAAACTCTTTTTGTTAGAGTAAAAGGCGCGGAAAAAATTTTGGCCATAAAACTGAAATGATAATATGTGCGTCTTAGAATTTTTGATATTTGATAGTTGACACATGTTCCATTCCAGCGCACCAGTTGCTATTTCCTGGTTCGGGCCTGGGGATGAGATACACACCCAGCAAAGTTTTTTTGTTAGAGAAAAGGCGCGAAAAAAGTTTTTGGCCATAAAACTGAAATGATAACATGTGCGTCTTAGAATTTTTGATATTTTATAGTTGACACATGTACCATTCCAGGGCACCAGTTGGTTTTTCCTGGTTCGGGCCTGGAAATAAGATACACACACAGCAAACTTTTTTTGTTAGAGTAAAAGGCGCGGAAAAAGTTTTTTGCCATGAAACTGAAATGATTATATGTGCGTCTAAAGATTTTTGAAATTTTATAGTTGACACATGTACCATTCCAGCGCACTACTTGCGATATTCTGGTTCGGCCCTGGGATGAAATACACTGCCAGCAAACTTTTTTTTAGTGAAAAATTATGTATTAGTCAAATAAGTTTTTGGCTATAAAACTGAAATGGTAATATGTGCGGCCTAGAATTTTTGATATTTTTTAGTGGACACATGTACCATTCCAGCGCACCAGTTGTCATTTTCTGGTTCGGTCCTGAAAATAAGATACACACCCAGCAAACATTTTTTGGTAAGGCAAATTTTTTTGTTAGGGTAAAAGGCGCGGAAAAAGTTTTTGGCTATAAAACCGAAATGGTAATATGTGCGTCTTAGAATTTTTGATATTTTATAGTGGAGAAATGTACCATTCTAGCGGACCAGTTGCCATTTCCTGGTTCGGCCCTGGGGATTAGATACACACCTAGCAAACTTTTTTTAGTAAAAAATATGTATTAGCCAAATAAGTTTTTGGCCATAAAACTGAAATGGTAATATGTGCGTCTAAGGACTTTTGATATTTTATAGTTGACACATGTGCCATTCCAGCGCACTAGTTGCTATTTCCTGGTTCGGCCCTGGGATGAGATACACACGCAGCAAACTTTTTTTAGTGAAAAATTATGTATTAGTCAAATAAGTTTTTGGCTATAAAACTGAAATGGTAATATGTGCGGCCTAGAATTTTTGATATTTTTTAGTGGACACATGTACCATTCCAGCGCACCAGTTGTCATTTTCTGGTTCGGTCCTGAAAATAAGATACACACCCAGCAAACATTTTTTGGTAAGGCAAATTTTTTTGTTAGGGTAAAAGGCGCGGAAAAAGTTTTTGGCTATAAAACCGAAATGGTAATATGTGCGTCTTAGAATTTTTGATATTTTATAGTGGAGAAATGTACCATTCTAGCGGACCAGTTGCCATTTCCTGGTTCGGCCCTGGGGATTAGATACACACCTAGCAAACTTTTTTTAGTAAAAAATATGTATTAGCCAAATAAGTTTTTGGCCATAAAACTGAAATGGTAATATGTGCGTCTAAGGACTTTTGATATTTTATAGTATACACATGTACCATTCCAGCGCACCAGTTGTTATTTCCTGGTTCAGTCCTGGGGATGAGATACACTCCCAGCACACTCTTTTTGTTAAAGTAAAAGGCGGGGAAAAAGTTTTTGGCTATAAAACCGAAATGGTAATATGTGCGTCTCAGAATTTTTAATATTTTATAGTGGACAAATGTACCATTCTAGCGCACCAGTTGCCATTTCCTGGTTCGGTCCTGGGGATGAGATACACACCCAGCAAACTCTTTTTGTTAGAGTAAAAGGCGCGGAAAAAGTTTTTGGCCATAAAACTGAAATGATTATATGTGCGTCTAAGGATTTTTGATATTTTATAGTTGACACATGTGCCCTTCCAGCGCACTAGTTGCTATTTCCGGGTTCGGCCCTGGGGATGAGATACACTCCCAGTACACTCTTTTTGTTAGAGTAAAAGGCGGGGAAAAAGTTTTTGGCTATAAAACCGGAATGGTTATATGTGCGTCTTAGAATTTTTAATATTTTATAGTGGACAAAAGTACCATTCTAGCGCACCAGTTGCTATTTCCTGGTTCGGTCCTGGGGATGAGATACACACCCAGCAAACTCTTTTTGTTAGAAAAAAAGGCGCGGAAAAAGTTTTTGGCCATAAAACTGAAATGATTATATGTGCGTCTAAGGATTTTTGATATTTTATAGTTGACACATGTGCCATTCCAGCGCACTAGTGTCTATTTCCTGGTTCGGCCCTGGGATGAGATACACACCCAGCAAACTTTTTTTAATGAAAAATTATGTATTAGTCAAATAAGTTTTTGGCTATAAGACTGAAATGGTAATATGTGCGTCTAGGGATTTTTTACATTTTATAGTATACACATGCACCATTCCAGCGCACCAGCTGCCATTTCCAGGTTCGGTCCTGAAAATAAGATACACACCCAGCAAACTTTTTTGTTAGGGTTAAAGGCGCGGAAAAAGTTTTTGGCTATAAAACCGAAATGGTAATATGTGCGTCTTAGAATTTTTGATATTTTATAGTGGACAAATGTAGTATTCTAGCTATCAGTTACCATTTCCTGGTTCGGCCCTGGGGATTAGATACACATCTAGCAAACTTTTTTAGTAAAAAATATGTATTAACCAAATAAGTTTTTGGCCATAAAACTGAAATGGTAATGTATGCGTCTAAGGACTTTTGATATTTTATAGTTGACACATGCACCATTCCAGCGCACCAGTTGTTATTTCCTGGTTCAGTCCTGGGGATGAGAAACACTCCCAGCAAACTTTTTTTGTTAGAGTAAAGGCGCGAAAAACGTTTTTGGCCATAAATTTGAAATGATAATATGTGCGTCTAAGGACTTTTGATATTTTATAGTTGACACATGTACCATTCCAGCGCACCAGTTGCTGTTTCTTGGTTCGGGCCTGGGATGAGATACACACCCAGCAAAGTTGTTTTGTTAGAGTAAAGGCGCGAAAAAAGTTTTTGGCCATAAAACTTAAATGATAATATGTGCGTCTAAGGACTTTTGATATTTTATAGTTGACACATGTACCATTCAAGCGCACCAGTTGCCATTTCCTGGTTCAGTCCTGGGGATGAGATACACTCCCAGCAAACTCTTTTTGTTAGAGTAAAAGGCGCGAAAAAAGTTTTTGGCCATAAAACTAAAATGGTAATATGTGCGTCTTAGAATTTTTAATATTTTATAGTAGACACATGTAACATTTTAGCAATCTAGTTGCTATTTTCTGGTTCGGCCCTGGGGATGAGATACACACCAAGCAAACTTTGTTTGTTAGAGTAAAGGCGCGAAAAACGTTTTTGGCCATAAAATTGAAATGATAATATGTGCGTCTAATTACTTTTGATATTTTATAGTTGACACATGTACCAATCCAGCGCACCAGTTGCCATTTGCTGGTTCGGCCCTGGGGATTAGATACACACCTAGCAAACTTTTTTTTATTAAAAAATATGTATTAGCCAAATAAGTTTTTGGCCATAAAACTGAAATGGTAAAATGTGCGTCTAAGGACTTTTGATATTTTATAGTTGACACATGTACCATTCCAACGCACCAGTTGCCATTTCCTGGTTATATCCTGGGGATGAGATACACTCCCAGCAAACTCTTTTTGTTAGAGTAAAAAGCGCGGAAAAAGTTTTTGGCCATAAAACTGAAATGCTAACATGTGCGTCTTAGAATTTTTGATATTTTATAGTTGACACATGTGCTAAACCAGCGCACCAGTTGCTATTTCCTGGTTCGGGCCTGGGGATGAGATACACACCCAGCAAAGTTTTTTTGTTAGAGTAAAGGCGCGAAAAAAGTTTTTGGCCATAAAACTGAAATGATAATATGTGCTTCTTAGAATTTTTAATATTTTATAGTGGACACATGTTACATTTTAGCGATCTAGTTGCTATTTTCTGGTTCGGGCCTGGGGGGGAAATACACACCCAGCAAACTTTTTTTGTTAAAGTTAAGGCGCGAAAAACGTTTTTGGCCATAAAACTGAAATGATAATATGTGCGTCTAAGGACTTTTGATATTTTATAGTTGACACATGTGCTATACCAGCGCACCAGTTGCTATTTCCTGGTTCGGGCCTGGGGATGAGATACACACCCAGCAAACTCTTTTTGTTAGAGTAAAAGGCGCGAAAAAAGTTTTTGGCCATAAAACTGAAATGATAATATGTGCGTCTTAGAATTTTTAATATTTTATAGTGGACACATGTAACATTTTAGCGATCTAGTTGCTCTTTTCTGGTTCGGCCCTGGGGATGAGATACACACCCAGCAAACTTTTTTTAGTAAAAAATAATGTATTAGTCAAATAAGTTTTTGGCTATAAAACTGAAGTGGTAATATGTGCGTCTAGGGATTTTTGATATTTTTTTGTTAACACATGCAGCATTCCAGCGCACCAGTTGCCATTTCCTGGTTCGGTCCTGGAAATAAGATACACACCCAGCAAACTTTTTTTGTTAGGGTAAAAGGCGCGTAAAAAGTTTTTGGGCATAAAACTGAAATGGTAATATGTGCGTCTAGGGATTTTTGATATTTTATAGTTGAGAAATGTACCATTCCAGCGCACTAGTTGCTATTTCCTGATTCGGCCCTGGGGATGAGATACACACCCAGCAAAGTTTTTTTGTTAGAGTAAAGGCGCAAAAAAAGTTTTTGGACATAAAACTGAAATGATAAAATATGCGTCGAAGGATTTTTTATATTTTATAGTTGACACATGTACCAATCCAGCGCACCAGTTGCCATTTCCAGGTTCGGTCCTGGGGATGAGATACACACCCAGCAAACTCTTTTTGTTAGAATAAAAGGCGCGAAAAAAGTCTTTAGCCATAAAACTAAAATAATTATATGTGCGTCTAAGGAATTTTAATATTTTATAGTGGACACATGTGACATTTTAGCGATCGAGTTGTCATTTCCTGGTTCGGTCCTGGAAATAAGATACACACCCAGCAAACTTTTTTTTTCAGTAAAAGGCGCGAAAAAAGTTTTTGGCCATAAAACTGAAATGATAACATGTGTGTCTAAGGATTTTTGATATTTTATAGTTGACACATGTACCATTCCATCGCACCAGTTGCTTCTTCCTGGTTCGGTCCTGGAAATAAGTTACACACCCAGCAAACTTTTTTTGTTAGAGTAAAAGGCGCGGAAAAAGTTTTTGGCTATAAAAACGAAATGGTAATATGTGCGTCTTAGAATTTTTAATATTTTATTGTGGACACATATACCTTTCTAGCGCACTAGTTGTTATTTCCTGTTTCGGTCCTGGAAATAAGATACACACCCAGCAAACTTTTTTTGTTAGAGTAAAAGGCGCGAAAAAAGTTTTTGGGCATAAAAGTGAAATGGTAATATGTGCGTCTAAGGATTTTTGATATTTTTTTAATGACACATGTACTATTGCAGCGCACTAGTTGCCATTTCTTGGTTCGGCCCTGGGGATGAGATACACACCCAGCCAACTTTTTTTAGTGAAAAATTATGTATTAGTCAAATAAGTTTTTGGCTATAAAACTGAAATGGTAATATGTGCGGCTTAGAATTTTTGATATTTTATAGTTGACACATGTACCATTCCAGCGCACCAGTTGCTATTTCCTGGTTCGGGCCTGGGAATGAGATACACACCCAGCAAATTTTTTTTGTTAGAGAGAAGGCGCGAAAAAAGTTTTTGGCCATAAAACTGTAATGATAACATGTGCGTCTTAGAATTTTTGATATTTTATAGTTGACACATGTACCATTCCAGCGCACCAGTTGGTTTTTCCTGGTTCGGGCCTGGAAATAAGATACACACACAGCAAACTTTTTTTGTTAGAGTAAAAGGCGCGGAAAAAGTTTTTTGCCATGAAACTGAAATGATTATATGTGCGTCTAAAGATTTTTGAAATTTAATAGTTGACACATGTACCATTCCAGCGCACTACTTGCTATATTGTGGTTCGGCCCTGGGATGAAATACACACCCAGCAAACTTTTTTTTAGTGAAAAATTATGTATTAGTCAAATAAGTTTTTGGCTATAAAACTGAAATGGTAATATGTGCGGCTTAGAATTTTTGATATTTTTTAGTTGACACATGTTTCATTCTAGCGCACTAGTTGTCATTATCTGGTTCGGTCCTGAAAATAAGATACACACCCAGCAAACTTTTTTTGTTAGGGTAAAAGGCGCGAAAAAAGTTTTTGGCTATAAAACCGAAATGATTATATGTGCGTCTAAGGAGTTTTGATATTTTGTAGTTGACAGATGTACCATTCCAGCGCACTACTTGCTATATTCTGCTTCGGCCCTGGGATGAGATACACACCCAGCAAACTTTTTTTAGTGAAAAATTATGTATTAGTCAAATAAGTTTTTGGCTATAAAACTAAAATGGTAATATGTGCGTCTTAGTATTTTTGATATTTTTTAGTGGACACATGTACCATTCCAGCGCACCAGTTGTCATTTCCTGGTTCGGTCCTGAAAATAAGATACACACCCAGCAATTTTTTTTTGGTAAGGCAAACTTTTTTTGTTAGGGTAAAAGGCGCGGAAAAAGTTTTTAGCTATAAAACCGAAATGGTAATATGTGCGTCTTAGAATTTTTGATTTTTTATAGTGGAGAAATGTACCATTCTAGCGCACCAGTTGCCATTTCCTGGTTCGGCCCTGGGGATTAGATACACACCTAGCAAACTTTTTTTAGTAAAAAATATGTATTAGCCAAATAAGTTTTTGGCCATAAAACTGAAATGGTAATATTCGGGTCTAAGGACTTTTGATATTTTATAGTTGACACATGTGCCATTCCAGCGCACAAGTTGCTATTTCCTGGTTCGGCCCTGGGATGAGATACACACCCAGCAAACTTTTTTTAGTGAAAAACTATGTATTAGTCAAATAAGTTTTTGGCTATAAAACTGAAATGGTAATATGTGCGTCTAGTGATTTTTGATATTTTATAGTATACACATGTACCATTCCAGCGCACCAGTTGTTATTTCCTGGTTCAGTCCTGGGGATGAGATACACTCCCAGCACACTCTTTTTGTTAGAGTAAAAGGCTGGGAAAAAGTTTTTGGCTATAAACCCGAAATGGTAATATGTGCGTCTTAGAATTTTTAATATTTTATAGTGGACAAATGTACCATTCTAGCGCACCAGTTGCCATTTCCTGGTTCGGTCCTGGGGATGAGATATACACCCAGCAAACTCTTTTTGTTACAGTAAAAGGCGCGGAAAAAGTTTTTGGCCATAAAACTGAAATGATTATATGTGCGTCTAACGATTTTTGATATTTTATAGTTGACACATGTGCCCTTCCAGCGCACTAGTTGCTATTTCCTGGTTCGGCCCTGGGGATGAGATACACTCCCAGTACACTCTTTTTGTTAGAGTAAAAGGCGGGGAAAAAGTTTTTGGCTATAAAACCGAAATGGTAATATGTGCGTCTTAGAATTTTTAATATTTTATAGTGGACAAATGTAGCATTCTAGCGCACCAGTTACCATTTCCTGGTTCGGTCCTGGGGATGAGATACACACCCAGCAAACTCTTTTTGTTAGAGTAAAAGGCGCGGAAAAAGTTTTTGGCCATAAAACTGAAATGATTATATGTGCGTCTAAGGATTTTTGATATTTTATAGTTGACACATGTGCCATTCCAGCGCACTAGTTGCTATTTCCTGGTTTGGCCCTGGGATGAGATACACACCCAGCAAACTTTTTTTAGTGAAAAATTATGTATTAGTCAAATAAGTTTTTGGCTATAAAACTGAAATGGTAATATGTGCGTCTAGGGATTTTTTATATTTTGTAGTATACACATGCACCATTCCAGCGCGCCAGCTGCCATTTCCAGGTTCGGTCCTGAAAATAAGATACACACCCAGCAAACTTTTTTGTTAGGGTTAAAGGCGCGGAAAAAGTTTTTGGCTATAAAACCGAAATGGTAATATGTGCGTCTTAGAATTTTTGATATTTTATAGTGGACAAATGTAGTATTCTAGCGCACCAGTTACCATTTCCTGGTTCGGCCCTGGGGATTAGATACACATCTAGCAAACTTTTTTAGTAAAAAATATGTATTAGCCAAATAAGTTTTTGGCCATAAAACTGAAATGGTAATGTGTGCGTCTAAGGACTTTTGATATTTTATAGTGGACACATGTGCCCTTCCAGCGCACTAGTTGTCATTTCCTGGTTCAGTCCTGGGGATGAGAAACACTCCCAGCAAACTCTTTTTGTTAGAGTAAAAGGCGCGGAAAAAGTTTTTGGCTATAAAACCGAAATGGTAATATGTGCGTCTTAGAATTTTCAATATTGTACAGTGGACACATGTAACATTTTAGCGATCTAGGTGCTATTTTCTGGTTCGGCCCTGGGGATGAGATACACACCCAGCAAACTTTTTTTGTTAGAGTAAAGGCGCGAAAAACGTTTTTGGCCATAAAATTGAAATGATAATATGTGCGTCTAAGGAATTTTGATATTTTATAGTTGACACATGTACCTTTCCAGCGCACCAGTTGCTGTTTCTTGGTTCGGGCCTGGGATGAGATACACACCCAGCAAAGTTGTTTTGTTAGAGTAAAGGCGCCAAAAAAGTTTTTGGCCATAAAACTGAAATGATAATATGTACGTCTAAGGACTTTTGATATTTTATAGTTGACACATGTACCATTCCAGCGCACCAGTTGCCATTTCCTGGTTATGTCCTGGGGATGAGATACACTCCCAGCAAACTCTTTTTGTTAGAGTAAAAAGCGCGGAAAAAGTTTTTGGCCATAAAACTGAAATGCTAATATGTGCGTCTTAGAATTTTTAATATTTTATAGTGGACACATGTAACATTTTAGCGATCTAGTTGCTCTTTTCTGGTTCGGCCCTGGGGATGAGATACACACCTAGCAAACTTTTTTTAGTAAAAAATAATGTATTAGTCAAATAAGTTTTTGGCTATAAAACTGAAGTGGTAATATGTGCGTCTAGGGATTTTTGATATTTTTTGTTAACACATGCAGCATTCTAGCGCACCAGTTGCCATTTCCTGGTTCGGTCCTGGAAATAAGATACACACCCAGCAAACTTTTTTTGTTAGAGTAAAAGGCGCGTAAAAAGTTTTTGGGCATAAAACTGAAATGGTAATATGTGCGTCTAGGGATTTTTGATATTTTATAGTTGAGAAATGTACCATTCCAGCGCACTAGTTGCTATTTCCTGATTCGGCCCTGGGGATGAGATACACACCCAGCAAAGTTTTTTTGTTAGAGTAAAGGCGCAAAAAAAGTTTTTGGACATAAAACTGAAATGATAAAATATGCGTCGAAGGATTTTTGATATTTTATAGTTGACACATGTCCCAATCCAGCGCACCAGTTGCCATTTCCAGGTTCGGTCCTGGGGATGAGATACACACCCAGCAAACTCTTTTTGTTAGAGTAAAAGGCGCGAAAAAAGTCTTTAGCCATAAAACTAAAATAATTATATGTGCGTCTAAGGATTTTTAATATTTTATAGTGGACACATGTGACATTTTAGCGATCGAGTTGTCATTTCCTGGTTCGGTCCTGGAAATAAGATAAACACCCAGCAAACTTTTTTTTTTACAGTAAAAGGCGCGAAAAAGGTTTTTGGCCATAAAACTGAAATGATAACATGTGTGTCTAAGGATTTTTGATATTTTATAGTTGACACATGTGCCCTTCCAGCGCACTAGTTGCTATTTCCTGGTTCGGCCCTGGGGATGAGATACACTCCCAGTACACTCTTTTTGTTAGAGTAAAAGGCGGGGAAAAAGTTTTTGGCTATAAAACCGAAATGGTAATATGTGCGTCTTAGAATTTTTAATATTTTATAGTGGACAAATGTAGCATTCTAGCGCACCAGTTACCATTTCCTGGTTCGGTCCTGGGGATGAGATACACACCCAGCAAACTCTTTTTGTTAGAGTAAAAGGCGCGGAAAAAGTTTTTGGCCATAAAACTGAAATGATTATATGTGCGTCTAAGGATTTTTGATATTTTATAGTTGACACATGTGCCATTCCAGCGCACTAGTTGCTATTTCCTGGTTTGGCCCTGGGATGAGATACACACCCAGCAAACTTTTTTTAGTGAAAAATTATGTATTAGTCAAATAAGTTTTTGGCTATAAAACTGAAATGGTAATATGTGCGTCTAGGGATTTTTTATATTTTGTAGTATACACATGCACCATTCCAGCGCACCAGCTGCCATTTCCAGGTTCGGTCCTGAAAATAAGATACACACCCAGCAAACTTTTTTGTTAGGGTTAAAGGCGCGGAAAAAGTTTTTGGCTATAAAACCGAAATGGTAATATGTGCGTCTTAGAATTTTTGATATTTTATAGTGGACAAATGTAGTATTCTAGCGCACCAGTTACCATTTCCTGGTTCGGCCCTGGGGATTAGATACACATCTAGCAAACTTTTTTAGTAAAAAATATGTATTAGCCAAATAAGTTTTTGGCCATAAAACTGAAATGGTAATGTGTGCGTCTAAGGACTTTTGATATTTTATAGTGGACACATGTACCATTCCAGCGCACTAGTTGTCATTTCCTGGTTCAGTCCTGGGGATGAGAAACACTCCCAGCAAACTCTTTTTGTTAGAGTAAAAGGCGCGGAAAAAGTTTTTGGCTATAAAACCGAAATGGTAATATGTGCGTCTTAGAATTTTCAATTTTGTACAGTGGACACATGTAACATTTTAGCGATCTAGGTGCTATTTTCTGGTTCGGCCCTGGGGATGAGATACACACCCAGCAAACTTTTTTTGTTAGAGTAAAGGCGCGAAAAACGTTTTTGGCCATAAAATTGAAATGATAATATGTGCGTCTAAGGAATTTTGATATTTTATAGTTGACACATGTACCTTTCCAGCGCACCAGTTGCTGTTTCTTGGTTCGGGCCTGGGATGAGATACACACCCAGCAAAGTTGTTTTGTTAGAGTAAAGGCGCCAAAACAGTTTTTGGCCATAAAACTGAAATGATAATATGTGCGTCTAAGGACTTTTGATATTTTATAGTTGACACATGTACCATTCCAGCGCACCAGTTGCCATTTCCTGGTTATGTCCTGGGGATGAGATACACTCCCAGCAAACTCCTTTTGTTAGAGTAAAAAGCGCGGAAAAAGTTTTTGGCCATAAAATTGAAATGCTAATATGTGCGTCTTAGAATTTTTAATATATTATAGTGGACACATGTAACATTTTAGCGATCTAGTTGCTCTTTTCTGGTTCGGCCCTGGGGATGAGATACACACCTAGCAAACTTTTTTTAGTAAAAAATAATGTATTAGTCAAATAAGTTTTTGGCTATAAAACTGAAGTGGTAATATGTGCGTATAGGGATTTTTGATATTTTTTTGTTAACACATGCAGCATTCTAGCGCACCAGTTGCCATTTCCTGGTTCGGTCCTGGAAATAAGATACACACCCAGCAAACTTTTTTTGTTAGAGTAAAAGGCGCGTAAAAAGTTTTTGGGCATAAAACTGAAATGGTAATATGTGCGTCTAGGGATTTTTGATATTTTATAGTTGAGAAATGTACCATTCCAGCGCACTAGTTGCTATTTCCTGATTCGGCCCTGGGGATGAGATACACACCCAGCAAAGTTTTTTTGTTAGAGTAAAGGCGCAAAAAAAGTTTTTGGACATAAAACTGAAATGATAAAATATGCGTCGAAGGATTTTTGATATTTTATAGTTGACACATGTCCCAATCCAGCGCACCAGTTGCCATTTCCAGGTTCGGTCCTGGGGATGAGATACACACCCAGCAAACTCTTTTTGTTAGAGTAAAAGGCGCGAAAAAAGTCTTTAGCCATAAAACTAAAATAATTATATATGCGTCTAAGGATTTTTAATATTTTATAGTGGACACATGTGACATTTTAGCGATCGAGTTGTCATTTCCTGGTTCGGTCCTGGAAATAAGATAAACACCCAGCAAACTTTTTTTTTTTACAGTAAAAGGCGCGAAAAAGGTTTTTGGCCATAAAACTGAAATGATAACATGTGTGTCTAAGGATTTTTGATATTTTATAGTTGACACATGTACCATTCCATCGCACCAGTTGCTATTTCCTGGTTCGGTCCTGGAAATAAGTTACACACCCAGCAAACTTTTTTTGTTAGAGTAAAAGGCGGGGAAAAAGTTTTTGGCTATAAAAACGAAATGGTAATATGTGCGTCTTAGAATTTTTAATACTTTATAGTGGACACATATACCTTTCTAGCGCACTAGTTGTTATTTCCTGTTTCGGTCCTGGAAATAAGATACACACCCAGCAAACTTTTTTTTTTTTTACAGTAAAAGGCGCGAAAAAAGTTTTTGACCATAAAACTGAAATGATAACATGTGTGTCTAAGGATTTTTGATATTTTATAGTTGACACATGTACCATTCCTTCGCACCAGTTGCTATTTCCTGGTTCGGTCCTGGAAATAAGTTACACACCCAGCAAACTTTTTTTGTTAGAGTAAAAGGCGCGGAAAATTTTTTGGCTATAAAAACGAAATGGTAATATGTGCGTCTTAGAATTTTTAATACTTTATAGTGGACAAATGTACCATTCTAGCGCACCAGTTGCCATTTCCTGGTTCGGTCCTGGGGATGAGATACACACCCAGCAAACTCTTTTTGTTAGAGTAAAAGGCGCGGAAAAAGTTTTTGGCCATAAAACTGAAATGATTATATGTGCGTCTTAGAATTTTTGATATTTTATAGTTGACACATGTGCCATTCCAGCGCACTAGTTGCTATTTCCTGGTTCGGCCCTGGGATGAGATACACACCCAGCAAACTTTTTTTAGTGAAAAATTATGTATTAGTCAAATAAGTTTTTGGCTATAAAACTGAAATGGTAATAAGTGCGTCTAGGGATTTTTTATATTTTATAGTATACACATGCACCATTCCAGCGCACCAGCTGCTATTTCCAGGTTCGGTCCTGAAAATAAGATACACACCCAGCAAACTTTTTTGTTAGGGTTAAAGGCGCGGAAAAAGTTTTTGGCTATAAAACCGAAATGGTAATATGTGCGTCTTAGAATTTTTGATATTTTATAGTGGACAAATGTAGTATTCTAGCGCACCAGTTACCATTTCCTGGTTCGGCCCTGTGGATTAGATACACATCTAGCAAACTTTTTTAGTAAAAAATATGTATTAGCCAAATAAGTTTTTGGCCATAAAACTGAAATGGTAATGTGTGCGTCTAAGGACTTTTGATATTTTATAGTTGACACATGCACCATTCCAGCGCACCAGTTGTTATTTCCTGGTTCAGTCCTGGGGATGAGAAACACTCCCAGCAAACTCTTTTTGTTAGAGTAAAAGGCGCGGAAAAAGTTTTTGGCTATAAAACCGAAATGGTAATATGTGCGTCTTAGAATTTTCAATATTGTACAGTGGACACATGTAACATTTTAGCGATCTAGTTGCCATTTTCTGGTTCGGCCCTGGGGATGAGATACACACCTAGCAAACTTTTTTTGTTAGAGTAAAGGCGCGAAAAACGTTTTTGGCCATAAAATTGAAATGATAATATGTGCGTCTAAGGACTTTTGATATTTTATAGTTGACACACGTACCTTTCCAGCGCACCAGTTGCTGTTTCTTGGTTCGGGCCTGGGATGAGATACACACCCAGCAAAGTTGTTTTGTTAGAGTAAAGGCGCGAAAAAAGTTTTTGGCCATAAAACTGAAATGATAATATGTGCGTCTAAGGACTTTTGATATTTTATAGTTGACACATGTACCATTCCAGCGCACTAGTTGCCATTTCCTGGTTATGTCCTGGGGATGAGATACACTCCCAGCAAACTCTTTTTGTTAGAGTAAAAAGCGCGGAAAAAGTTTTTGGCCATAAAACTGAAATGCTAATATGTGCGTTTTAGAATTTTTGATATTTTATAGTTGACACACGTGCTAAACCAGCGCACCAGTTGCTATTTCCTGGTTCGGGCCTGGGGATGAGATACATACCCAGCAAAGTTTTTTTGTTAGAGTAAAGGCGCGAAAAAAGTTTTTGGCCATAAAACTGAAATGATAATATGTGCTTCTTAGAATTTTTAATATTTTATAGTGGACACATGTTACATTTTAGCGATCTAGTTGCTATTTTCTGGTTCGGGCCTGGGGAGGAGATACACACCCAGCAAACTTTTTTTGTTAAAGTTAAGGCGCGAAAAACGTTTTTGGCCATAAAACTGAAATGATATCATGGGCGTCTAAGGACTTTTGATATTTTATAGTTGACACATGTGCTATACCAGCGCACCAGTTGCTATTTCCTGATTCGGGCCTGGGGATGAGATACACACCCAGCAAACTCTTTTTGTTAGAGTAAAAGGCGCGAAAAAAGTTTTTGGCCATAAAACTGAAATAATAATATGTGCGTCTTAGAATTTTTAATATTTTATAGTGGACACATGTAGCATTTTAGCGATCTAGTTTCTCTTTTCTGGTTCGGCCCTGGGGATGAGATACACACCCAGCAAACTTTTTTTAGTAAAAAATAATGTATTAGTCAAATAAGTTTTTGGCTATAAAACTGAAGTGGTAATATGTGCGTCTAGGGATTTTTGATATTTTTTTGTTAACACATGCAGCATTCTAGCGCACCAGTTGCCATTTCCTGGTTCGGTCCTGGAAATAAGATACACACCCAGCAAACTTTTTTTGTTAGAGTAAAAGGCGCGTAAAAAGTTTTTGGGCATAAAACTGAAATGGTAATATGTGCGTCTAGGGATTTTTGATATTTTATAGTTGAGAAATGTACCATTCCAGCGCACTAGTTGCTATTTCCTGATTCGGCCCTGGGGATGAGATACACACCCAGCAAAGTTTTTTTGTTAGAGTAAAGGCGCAAAAAAAGTTTTTGGACATAAAACTGAAATGATAAAATATGCGTCGAAGGATTTTTGATATTTTATAGTTGACACATGTCCCAATCCAGCGCACCAGTTGCCATTTCCAGGTTCGGTCCTGGGGATGAGATACACACCCAGCAAACTCTTTTTGTTAGAGTAAAAGGCGCGAAAAAAGTCTTTAGCCATAAAACTAAAATAATTATATATGCGTCTAAGGATTTTTAATATTTTATAGTGGACACATGTGACATTTTAGCGATCGAGTTGTCATTTCCTGGTTCGGTCCTGGAAATAAGATAAACACCCAGCAAACTTTTTTTTTTTACAGTAAAAGGCGCGAAAAAGGTTTTTGGCCATAAAACTGAAATGATAACATGTGTGTCTAAGGATTTTTGATATTTTATAGTTGACACATGTACCATTCCATCGCACCAGTTGCTATTTCCTGGTTCGGTCCTGGAAATAAGTTACACACCCAGCAAACTTTTTTTGTTAGAGTAAAAGGCGGGGAAAAAGTTTTTGGCTATAAAAACGAAATGGTAATATGTGCGTCTTAGAATTTTTAATACTTTATAGTGGACACATATACCTTTCTAGCGCACTAGTTGTTATTTCCTGTTTCGGTCCTGGAAATAAGATACACACCCAGCAAACTTTTTTTTTTTTTACAGTAAAAGGCGCGAAAAAAGTTTTTGACCATAAAACTGAAATGATAACATGTGTGTCTAAGGATTTTTGATATTTTATAGTTGACACATGTACCATTCCTTCGCACCAGTTGCTATTTCCTGGTTCGGTCCTGGAAATAAGTTACACACCCAGCAAACTTTTTTTGTTAGAGTAAAAGGCGCGGAAAATTTTTTGGCTATAAAAACGAAATGGTAATATGTGCGTCTTAGAATTTTTAATACTTTATAGTGGACAAATGTACCATTCTAGCGCACCAGTTGCCATTTCCTGGTTCGGTCCTGGGGATGAGATACACACCCAGCAAACTCTTTTTGTTAGAGTAAAAGGCGCGGAAAAAGTTTTTGGCCATAAAACTGAAATGATTATATGTGCGTCTTAGAATTTTTGATATTTTATAGTTGACACATGTGCCATTCCAGCGCACTAGTTGCTATTTCCTGGTTCGGCCCTGGGATGAGATACACACCCAGCAAACTTTTTTTAGTGAAAAATTATGTATTAGTCAAATAAGTTTTTGGCTATAAAACTGAAATGGTAATAAGTGCGTCTAGGGATTTTTTATATTTTATAGTATACACATGCACCATTCCAGCGCACCAGCTGCTATTTCCAGGTTCGGTCCTGAAAATAAGATACACACCCAGCAAACTTTTTTGTTAGGGTTAAAGGCGCGGAAAAAGTTTTTGGCTATAAAACCGAAATGGTAATATGTGCGTCTTAGAATTTTTGATATTTTATAGTGGACAAATGTAGTATTTTAGCGCACCAGTTACCATTTCCTGGTTCGGCCCTGTGGATTAGATACACATCTAGCAAACTTTTTTAGTAAAAAATATGTATTAGCCAAATAAGTTTTTGGCCATAAAACTGAAATGGTAATGTGTGCGTCTAAGGACTTTTGATATTTTATAGTTGACACATGCACCATTCCAGCGCACCAGTTGTTATTTCCTGGTTCAGTCCTGGGGATGAGAAACACTCCCAGCAAACTCTTTTTGTTAGAGTAAAAGGCGCGGAAAAAGTTTTTGGCTATAAAACCGAAATGGTAATATGTGCGTCTTAGAATTTTCAATATTGTACAGTGGACACATGTAACATTTTAGCGATCTAGTTGCCATTTTCTGGTTCGGCCCTGGGGATGAGATACACACCTAGCAAACTTTTTTTGTTAGAGTAAAGGCGCGAAAAACGTTTTTGGCCATAAAATTGAAATGATAATATGAGCGTCTAAGGACTTTTGATATTTTATAGTTGACACACGTACCTTTCCAGCGCACCAGTTGCTGTTTCTTGGTTCGGGCCTGGGATGAGATACACACCCAGCAAAGTTGTTTTGTTAGAGTAAAGGCGCGAAAAAAGTTTTTGGCCATAAAACTGAAATGATAATATGTGCGTCTAAGGACTTTTGATATTTTATAGTTGACACATGTACCATTCCAGCGCACTAGTTGCCATTTCCTGGTTATGTCCTGCGGATGAGATACACTCCCAGCAAACTCTTTTTGTTAGAGTAAAAAGCGCGGAAAAAGTTTTTGGCCATAAAACTAAAATGCTAATATGTGCGTTTTAGAATTTTTGATATTTTATAGTTGACACACGTGCTAAACCAGCGCACCAGTTGCTATTTCCTGGTTCGGGCCTGGGGATGAGATACATACCCAGCAAAGTTTTTTTGTTAGAGTAAAGGCGCGAAAAAAGTTTTTGGCCATAAAACTGAAATGATAATATGTGCTTCTTAGAATTTTTAATATTTTATAGTGGACACATGTTACATTTTAGCGATCTAGTTGCTATTTTCTGGTTCGGGCCTGGGGAGGAGATACACACCCAGCAAACTTTTTTTGTTAAAGTTAAGGCGCGAAAAACGTTTTTGGCCATAAAACTGAAATGATAATATGTGCGTCTAAGGACTTTTGATATTTTATAGTTGACACATGTGCTATACCAGCGCACCAGTTGCTATTTCCTGGTTCGGGCCTGGGGATGAGATACACACCCAGCAAACTCTTTTTGTTAGAGTAAAAGGCGCGAAAAAAGTTTTTGGCCATAAAACTGAAATAATAATATGTGCGTCTTAGAATTTTTAATATTTTATAGTGGACACATGTAGCATTTTAGCGATCTAGTTTCTCTTTTCTGGTTCGGCCCTGGGGATGAGATACACACCCAGCAAACTTTTTTTAGTAAAAAATAATGTATTAGTCAAATAAGTTTTTGGCTATAAAACTGAAGTGGTAATATGTGCGTCTATGGATTTTTGATATTTTTTTGTTAACACATGCAGCATTTCAGCGCATCAGTTGCCATTTCCTGGTTCGGTCCTGGAAATAAGATACACACCCAGCAAACTTTTTTTGTTAGAGTAAAAGGCGCGTAAAAAGTTTTTGGGCATAAAACTGAAATGGTAATATGTGCGTCTAGGGATTTTTGATATTTTATAGTTGAGAAATGTACCATTCCAGCGCACTAGTTGCTATTTCCTGATTCGGCCCTGGGGATGAGATACACACCCAGCAAAGTTTTTTTGTTAGAGTAAAGGCGCAAAAAAAGTTTTTGGACATAAAACTGAAATGATAATATGTGCGTCTAATTACTTTTGATATTTTATAGTTGACAAATGTACCATTCCAGCGCACCAGTTGCCATTTGCTGGTTCTTTTCTGGGGATGAAATACACCCAGCAAACTCTTTTTGTTAGAGTAAAAGGCGCGGAAAAAATTTTGGCCATAAAACTGAAATGATAATATGTGCGTCTTAGAATTTTTGATATTTTATAGTTGACACATGTACCATTCCAGCGCACCAGTTGCTATTTTCTGGTTCGGGCCTGGGGATGAGATACACACCCACCAAAGTTTTTTTGTTAGAGAAAAGGCAAGAAAAAAGTTTTTAGCCATAAAACTGAAATGATAACATGTGCGTCTTAGAATTTTTGATATTTTATAGTTGACACATGTACCATTCCAGCGCACCAGTTGCTTTTTCCTGGTTCGGGCCTGGAAATAAGATACTCACACAGCAAACTTTTTTCGTTAGAGTAAAAGGCGCGGAAAAAGTTTTTGGCCATGAAACTGAAATTATTATATGTGCGTCTACAGATTTTTGAAATTTTATGGTCGACATATTTACCATTCCAGCGCACTAGTTGCTATATTCTGGTTCGGCCCTGGGATGAGATACACACCCAGCAAACTTTTTTTAGTGAAAAATTATGTATTAGTCAAATAAGTTTTTGGCTATAAAACTGAAATGGTAATATGTGCGTCTTAGAATTTTTGATATTTTATAGTGGACAAATGTACCATTCTAGCGCACCAGTTGCCATTTCCTGGTTCGGCCCTGGGGATTAGATACACACCTAGCAAACTTTTTTTAGTAAAAAATAAGTTTTTGGCCATAAAACTGAAATGGTAATATGTGCGTCTAAGGACTTTTGATATTTTATAGTTGACACATGTACCATTCCAGCGCACCAGTTGCCATTTCCTGGTTCGGTCCTGAAAATAAGATACACACCCAACAAACTTTTTTTGTTAGGGTAAAAGGCACGAAAAAAATTTTTGGCTATAAAACCGAAATGGTAATATATGCGTCTTGGAATTTTTGATATTTTATAGTGGACAAATGTACCATTCTAGCGCACCAGTTGCCATTTCCTGGTTCGGCCCTGGGGATTAGATACACACCTAGCAAAATTTTTTTAGTAAAAAATAAGTTTTTGGCCATAAAACTGAAATGGTAATATGTGCGTCTAAGGGCTTTTGATATTTTGTAGTTGATACATGTACCATTCCAACGCACCAGTTGCCATTTCTTGGTTCAGTCCTGGGGATGAGATACGCACCCAGCAATCTTTTTTTTTAGAGTAAAAGGCGCGAAAAAAGTCTTTGGCCATAAAACTGAAATGGTAATATGTGCGTCTTAGAATTTTTAATATTTTATAGTGGACACAAGGAAAAATTTAGCGATCTAGTTGCTATTTCCTGGTTCGGCCCTGGAAATAAGATACACAACCAGCAAACTTTTTTTGTTAGAGTAAAAGGCGCGGAAAAAGTTTTTGGCCAAAAAAGTGAAATGGTAACATGTGCGTCTTAGAATTTTTATTCTTTTATAATAGACACATGTACCAATCCAGCGCACCAGTTGTCATTTGCTGCTTCGGCCCTGGGGATGAGATACACACCCAGAAAACTTTTTTTTGAAAAATTATGTATTAGCCAAATAAATTTTTGGCTATAAAACTTAAATGGTAACATGTGCGTCTTATAATTTTTGATATTTAATAGTGGACACATCTACTATTCCAGGACACTAGTTTTCATTTCCTGGTTCGGTCCTGAAAATAAGATACACACACAGCAAACTTTTTTTGTTAGGGTAAAAGGCGCGGAAAAAGTTTTTGGCCATAAAACTGAAATGGTAATATGTGCGTCTAAGGACTTTTGATATTTTATAGTTGACACATGTACCATTCTAGCGCACCAGTTTTAATTCCCTGGTTCGGTCCTGAAAATAAGATACACACCCAGCAAACTTTTTTGTTAGGGTTAAAGGCGCGGAAAAAGTTTTTGGCTATAAAACCGAAATGGTAATATGTGCGTCTTAGAATTTTTGATATTTTATAGTGGACAAATGTAGTATTCTAGCGCACCAGTTACCATTTCCTGGTTCGGCCCTGTGGATTAGATACACATCTAGCAAACTTTTTTAGTAAAAAATATGTATTAGCCAAATAAGTTTTTGGCCATAAAACTGAAATGGTAATGTGTGCGTCTAAGGACTTTTGATATTTTATAGTTGACACATGCACCATTCCAGCGCACCAGTTGTTATTTCCTGGTTCAGTCCTGGGGATGAGAAACACTCCCAGCAAACTCTTTTTGTTAGAGTAAAAGGCGCGGAAAAAGTTTTTGGCTATAAAACCGAAATGGTAATATGTGCGTCTTAGAATTTTCAATATTGTACAGTGGACACATGTAACATTTTAGCGATCTTGTTGCTATTTTCTGGTTCGGGCCTGGGATGAAATACACACCCAGCAAAGTTGTTTTGTTAGAGTAAAGGCGCGAAAAAAGTTTTTGGCCATAAAACTGAAATGATAATATGTGCGTCTAAGGACTTTTGATATTTTATAGTTGACACATGTACCATTCCAGCGCACCAGTTGCCATTTCCTGGTTATGTCCTGGGGATGAGATACACTCCCAGCAAACTCTTTTTGTTAGAGTAAAAAGCGCGGAAAAAGTTTTTGGCCATAAAACTGAAATGCTAATATGTGCGTCTTAGAATTTTTGATATTTTATAGTTGACACATGTGCTAAACCAGCGTACCAGTTGCTATTTCCTGGTTCGGGCCTGGGGATGAGATACATACCCAGCAAAGTTTTTTTGTTAGAGTAAAGGCGCGAAAAAAGTTTTTGGCCATAAAACTGAAATGATAATATGTGCTTCTTAGAATTTTTAATATTTTATAGTGGACACATGTTACATTTTAGCGATCTAGTTGCTATTTTCTGGTTCGGGCCTGGGGAGGAGATACACACCCAGCAAACTTTTTTTGTTAAAGTTAAGGCGCGAAAAACGTTTTTGGCCATAAAACTGAAATGATAATATGTGCGTCTAAGGACTTTTGATATTTTATAGTTGACACATGTGCTATACCAGCGCACCAGTTGCTATTTCCTGGTTCGGGCCTGGGGATGAGATACACACCCAGCAAACTCTTTTTGTTAGAGTAAAAGGCGCGAAAAAAGTTTTTGGCCATAAAACTGAAATAATAATATGTGCGTCTTAGAATTTTTAATATTTTATAGTGGACACATGTAACATTTTAGCGATCTAGTTGCTCTTTTCTGGTTCGGCCCTGGGGATGAGATACACACCCAGCAAACTTTTTTTAGTAAAAAATAATGTATTAGTCAAATAAGTTTTTGGCTATAAAACTGAAGTGGTAATATGTGCGTCTAGGGATTTTTGATATTTTTTTGTTAACACATGCAGCATTCCAGCGCACCAGTTGCCATTTCCTGGTTCGGTCCTGGAAATAAGATACACACCCAGCAAACTTTTTTTGTTAGAGTAAAAGGCGCGTAAAAAGTTTTTGGGCATAAAACTAAAATGGTAATATGTGCGTCTAGAGATTTTTGATATTTTATAGTTGACACATGTCCCAATCCAGACCACCAGTTGCCATTTCCAGGTTCGGTCCTGGGGATGAGATACACACCCAGCAAACTCTTTTTGTTAGAGTAAAAGGCGCGAAAAAAGTCTTTAGCCATAAAACTAAAATAATTATATGTGCGTCTAAGGATTTTTAATATTTTATAGTGGACACATGTGACATTTTAGCGATCGAGTTGTCATTTCCTGGTTCGGTCCTGGAAATAAGATACACACCCAGCAAACTTTTTTTTTTACAGTAAAAGGCGCGAAAAAAGTTTTTGGCCATAAAACTGAAATGATAACATGTGTGTCTAAGGATTTTTGATATTTTATAGTTGACACATGTACCATTCCATCGCACCAGTTGCTATTTCCTGGTTCGGTCCTGGAAATAAGTTACACACCCAGCAAACTTTTTTTGTTAGAGTAAAAGGCGCGGAAAAAGTTTTTGGCTATAAAAACGAAATAATAATATGTGCGTCTTAGAATTTTTAATACTTTATAGTAGACACATATACCTTTCTAGCGCACTAGTTGTTATTTCCTGTTTCGGTCCTGGAAATAAGATACACACCCAGCAAACTTTTTTTGTTAGAGTAAAAGGCGCGAAAAAAGTTTTTGGGCATAAAAGTGAAATGGTAATATGTGCGTCTAAGGATTTTTGATATTTTTTGAATGACACATGTACTATTGCAGCGCACTAGTTGCCATTTCTTGGTTCGGCCCTGGGGATGAGATACACACCCAGCAAACTTTTTTTAGTGAAAAATTATGTATTAGTCAAATAAGTTTTTGGCTATAAAACTAAAATGGTGATATGTGCGCCTAGGGATTTTTGATGTTTTATAGTATACACATGCAGCAATTTAGCGCACCAGTTGCCATTTCCTGGTTCGGTTCTGGAAATAAGATATACACCCAGCTAACTTTTTTTGTTAGAGAAAAGGCGGGAAAAAAGTTTTTGGGCATAAAAGTGAAATGGTAATATGTGCGTCTACGGATTTTTGATATTTTTTTATTAACACATGCAGCATTCCAGCGCACCAGTTGCCATTTCCTGGTTCGGTCCTGGAAATAAGATACACACCCAGCAAACTCTTTTTGTTAAAGTAAAAGGCGTGAAAAAAGTCTTTACCCATAAAACTAAAATGATTATATGTGCGTCTAAGGATTTTTAATATTTTATAGTGGACACATGTGACATTTTAGCGATCGAGTTGTCATTTCCTGGTTCAGTCCTGGAAATAAGATACACACCCAGCAAACTTTTTTTTTAGAGTAAAGGCGCGAAAAAAGTTTTTAGCCATAAAACTGAAATGGTAATATGTGTGTCTAAGGATTTTTGATATTTTATAGTTGACACATGTACCATTCCATCTCTTTAGTTTCTATTTCCTGGTTCGGTCCTGGAAATAAGATACACACCCAGCAAACTTTTTTTGTTAGAGTAAAAGGCGCGGAAAAAGTTTTTGGACATAAAATTGAAATCATAAAATATGCGTCGAAGGATTTTTGATATTTTATAGTTGACACATGTACCGTTGCAGCACTCTAGTTGCCACTTCCTGGTTCGGCCCTGGGGATGAGATACACACCCAGCAAACTTTTTTTGTGAAAAATTATGTATTAGCCAAATAAGTTTTTGGCTATAAAAAAGAAATAGTAACATGTGAGTCTTAGAATTTTTAATATTTTATAGTGGACACATGTACCATTCCAGCGCACAAGTTGTCATTTCCTGAGTCGGCTCTGGGGATGAGATACACACCCAGCAAACTTTTTTTAGTGAAAAATTATGTATTAGTAAAATAAGTTTTTGGCTATAAAACTGAAATGGTAATATGTGCGTCGAGGGATTTTTGATTTTTTATATTATACACATGCACCATTCCAGCGCACCAGTTGCCATTTCCTGGTTCGGTCCTAGAAATAAGATACACACCCAGCAAACTTTTTTTGTTAGAGTAAAAGGCGCGGAAAAAGTTTTTGGCCATAAAACTGAAATGGTAATATGTGCGTCTTAGGATTTTTGATTTTTTATAGTGGACAAATGTACCATTTTAGCGCACCAGTTGCTATTTCCTGGTTTGGCCCTGGGGATTAGATACACACCCAGCAAACTTTTTTTAGTGAAAAATTGTGTATTAGTAAAATAAGTTTTTGGCTATAAAACTGAAATGGTAATATGTGCGTCGAGGGATTTTTGATTTTTTATATTATACACATGCACCATTCCAGCGCACCAGTTGCCATTTCCTGGTTCGGTCCTAGAAATAAGATACACACCCAGCAAACTTTTTTTGTTAGAGGAAAAGGCGCGTAAAAAGTTTTTGGGCATAAAACTGAAATGGTAATATGTGCGTCGAAGGATTTTTGATATTTTATAGTGGACAAATGAACCATTCTAGCGCAGCAGTTGCCTTTTCCTGGTTTGGCCCTGGGGATTAGATATACATCTAGCAAACCTTTTTTAGTGAAAAATATGTATTAGCCAAATAAGTTTTTGGGCATAAAACTGAAATGGTAATATGTGCGTCTAGGGATATTTGATATTTTATAGTTGACACATGTACCATTCCAGCGCACTAGTTGCTATTTCCTGATTCGGCCCTGGGGATGAGATACACACCCAGCAAACTTTTTTTAGTGAAAAATTATGTATTAGTCAAATAAGTTGTTGGCTATAAAACTGAAATGGTAATATGTGCCCCTTGGGTTTTTTAATTTTTTATAGTATACACATGCAGCATTCCAGCGCACCAGTTGCCGTTTCCTGGTTCGGCCCTGGAGATGAGATACACACTCAGCACACTTTTTTTAGTGAAAAATTATGTATTAGTCAAATAAGTTGTTGGCTATAAAACTGAAATTGTAATATGTGCCCCTTGGGTTTTTTAATATTTTATAGTATACACATGCAGCATTCCAGCGCACCAGTTGCCATTTAATGGTTCGGCCCTGGGGATGAGATACACACCCAGCAAACTTTTTTTAGTGAAAAATTATGTATTAGTCAAATAAGTTGTTGGCTATAAAACTGAAATGTTAATATGTGCCCCTTGGGTTTTTTAATATTTTATAGTATACACATGCAGCATTCCAGCGCACCAGTTGCCATTTCCTGGTTCGGTCCTGGAAATAAGATACACACCCAACAAAGTTTTTTTGTTAGAGTAAAGGCGCAAAAAAAGTTTTTGGACATAAAAGTGAAATGGTAATATGTGCGTTGAAGGATTTTTGATATTTTATAGTTGACACATGTACCATTTCAGCTCACCAGTTACTATTTCCTGGTTCGGTCCTGGGGATGAGATACACACCCAGCAAACTCTTTTTGTTAGAGTAAAAGACGCGAAAAAAGATTTTGGCCATAAAACTGAAATGATAATATGTGCGTCTTAGAATTTTTAATATTTTATAGTGGACACATTTACCATTCCAGCGCACCAGTTGCCATTTCCTGGTTTTGCCCTGGGGATTAGATATACACCTAGCAAACTTTTTTTAGTGAAAAATATGTATTAGCCAAATAAGTTTTTGGCCATAAAACTGAAATGATGATATGTGTGTCTAAGAATTTTTGATATTTTATAGTTGACACATGTGCTATACCAGCGCACCAGTTGCTATTTCCTGGTTCGATTCTGGGTATGAGATACACACCCAGCAAAGTTTTTTTGTTAGAGTAAAGGCGCGAAAAAAGTTTTTGGCCATAAAACTGAAATGATAATATGTGCGTCTTAGAATTTTTAATATTTTATAGTGGACACATGTTACATTTTAACGCACCAGTTGCTATTTCCTGGTTCGAGCATGGGGATGAGATACACACCCAGCAAAGTTTTTTTGTTAGTGTAAAGGCGCGAAAAAAGTTTTTGGCCATAAAACTGAAATGATAATATGTGCGTCCTAGAATTATTAATTTTTTATAGTGGACACACGTTATATTTTAGCGCACCAATTGCTATTTCCTGGTTCGAGCCTGGGGATGAGATACACACCCAGCAAAGTTTTTTTGTTAGTGTAAAGGCGCGAAAAAAGTTTTTGGCCATAAAACTGAAATGATAATATGTGCGTCTAAGGACTTTTGATATTTTTTGATTGACACATGTTATATTGCAGCGCACCAGTTGCCATTTCCTGGTTCGGTCCTGGGGATGAGATACACACCCAGCAAACTCTTTTTGTTAGAGTAAAAGGCCAACAACAGAGGCACGATCTTCCAAAAGTCCGTGCAACTGCTAGCATACGCTGACGACATTCACGTGATTGGTCGAACACAGCGAGCCGTCACTGAAGCGTTTGCTGGTTTTTTAACGGAGGCGGCCAAAATGGGCCTAGCGGTGAACGATGGCAAAACGAAGTATATGCTGTCATCAAAAAAGGACGCGCAACACCGACGACTGGGCCACAACATCACCATAGGCAGCTATAACTTCGAGGTAGTGAAGGACTTCGTCTACCTTGGCTCCCAAGTCAACAGTATGAACAACATCAGTACCGAGATCAAACGCAGAATAACTTTTGCCAATCGCTGTTTCTTTGGGCTCAAGAGGCAATTGAGTAGTAAGGCCCTTTCTCGAAAAACCCAGTTGACACTATATACCACTTTGATAATCCCTGTACTTCTCTATGGCGCAGAAGCATGAACGGTATCGAAGGCGGATG
Source organism: Epicampocera succincta (assembly GCA_932526305.1). Taxonomy (NCBI): domain Eukaryota; kingdom Metazoa; phylum Arthropoda; class Insecta; order Diptera; family Tachinidae; genus Epicampocera; species Epicampocera succincta. The sequence goes on along the minus strand of CAKOAZ010000002.1, from coordinate 529,512 downwards.
AGGAAGTCCTTGGTATTTTCGAGAGAAAAGTTCTGCGTTCAATCTTCGGCCCTGTTTGCGTTGATGGTTTCTGGAGAAGAAAATTCAATCATGAACTGTACGGGTTGTACAGCTACATGAGCCTAACCAGGCGCCTACGGATCCAACGGCTAAGATAGTTGGGCCATGTAGAGCGCATGGAGAATACTGCTCCGATCCGTAGAATCTTCGATTCCGAACATGTGGGACAACGCAGTAGAGGACGACCACGGAACCGATGGCGCACACAAGTGGAGAGGGACCTCAACCAAGTCCCTAAGTTCAAATTTGAAAATACATAAATATATATTTTCAACATAAAATAAATTTCAACGCACACTGAATGTTTTAAATCACAAGTTTTTATTAGAAATCACACAGAAATTATCAAGCAAAAACTTAAACTTGAGGACATTTGAATGCACAGAAACTCTGAACTGATCAGCAATTGGTTTATGTTTCTACCTTCCAAGTTAACATGCACCATTGCAGTTTCTACCACTGCCGCTTCTTTAAATATCCTTTTGTTCTGCTTCTCATGGATCTTCTGCATCACATTAAAAACTGAAGTTGCATTCAAAGCTATTTTAATGATTTTTGTATCGCTATTTCAATATTGTCTACAGGCTGTAAGTTTCTGACAGACGCACTGTCACAATATAGCGAGGCCTTTTTGTCGGGCGATCAGTACGAAAGATCTTGCAAACGTTTGCGTACTAATAATAAGAATTTCGCTTTGAGAAAATCCATAAAAGAAACAGCTTACGAAGCGAATAATATTGTGAACAACTTTAAAATTCCAGCGGGGGGCACTGACAGCAATTTAACTGTCAAATATAATTTTTCGCAGAGCTTAAACACTGCGCCAATAGAGATAAGTGAACTTTTATTTAAAAGTGCACAAAACAATGTCCTTATGCAAGAACAGCCCGTGGAAAATGAGATTAATGTTGTGTATCTATACAACAATTCGGAAAGCTTTAATGACTCTGATTCTACGTATGCTTCTTGGACAACAGAACTAACGAAGCAAAATATTTGGGACACAACGCTTTCCTGAATTAAAACCTTAATCGTCCGCCTTCTCCGATCAAGAAGTAGAAGTAGAAGTGTATCAGTTTGATTTGCAATGTATTTTTTACCAATTTTTTTATTGCAACTTATTGCAAAATAAATTTAATATAGAGGTTTTTAAGGTGCCCAAGAAAGTGAATCGTCATATACTAAAAGCAGTCAATTTCTTAAGCAACGACAATAACAGTTGTGCAACTGTTTCGCAAATTATTAATCAAGTTAAATATCAAATGAGAAATTTACAGCCTGTAGACAATACTGAAATAGCGATACAAAAATCATTAAAATAGCGTTGAATGCAACTTCAGTTTTTAATGTGATGCAGAAGATCCATGAGAAGCAGAACAAAAGGATATTTAAACAAGCGGCAGTGGTAGAAACTGCAATGGTGCATGTTAACTTGGAAGGTAGAAACATAAACCAATTGCTGATCAGTTCAGAGTTTCTGTGCATTCAAATATCCTCAAGTTCAAGTTTTTGCTTGATAATTTCTACCTCTGTGTGATTTCTAATAAATACTTGTGATTTAAAATATTCAGTGTGCGTTGAAATTTATTTTATGTTGAAAATATATATTTATGTATTTTCAAATTTGAACTTAGCAGTATTTGTGAAAAAATTAATATATACAAATTTTTTGTGTATTTTTTAAAAATAAGCTTTAACTCTAAATAAAATATGGAGGTTTTTAAAGTGCCTAAGAAAGTGGATCGTCATGTACTAAAGGCAGTCAATTTCTTAAGCAGCGACAATAACAGTTCTGCAACTGTTTCGCAAATTATTAATCAAGTTAAATATCAAATGAGAAACTTACAGCCTGTAGACAATATTGAAATAGCGATACAAAAATCATTAAAAAACTTCAGCAATGTAGGGCTGATGAATCGAGCTGGACCCGGAAGGTATAGTGTTGGCAAAACTTCAAATTCCAATGTAACCAGAAAGAAAACAGACCTGTTGAAGCCCAGCGTAAGTTGTATTCCATCTATCTTAAAAAAAAATTGATAGATTTATTATTTTCTTTTTAAGTTTTTGCGAAAAAGAACCTTCAGCAGATTTGGCCCAAACATTGAGAGAAATCAGTTATATAGCGAGGCCTCTTTGTCGGGCGATCAGTACGAAAGATCTTGCAAACGTTTGCGTACTAATAGTAAGAATTTGACTTTGAGAAAATCCATAAAAGAAACAGCTTGCGAAGCGAATAATATTTTGAACATCTTTAAAATTCCAGCGGGGAGCACCGTCAGCAATTTAAATGTCAAATCTAATTTTTCGCAGAGCTTAAACACTGCGCCAATAGAGATAAGTGAACTTTTATTGAAAAGTGCACAAAACAATGTCCTTATGCAAGAACAGCCCGTGGAAAATGGGGTTAATATTGTGTATCTATACAACAATTCGGAAAGCTTTAATGACTCTGATTCTACATATGCTTCTTGAAAAACAGAACTAACAAAGCAAAATAGTTGGGACACAACGCTTTCCTGAATTAAAACCTTAATCGTCCGCCTTCTCCGATCAAGAAGTAGAAGTAGAAGTGTATCAGTTTGATTTGCAATGTATTTTTTACCAATTTTTTTATTGCAACTTATTGGAAAATAAATTAAATCTGTAGGTTTTTAAGGTGCCCAAGAAAGTGAATCGTCATATACTTAAAGCAGTCAATTTCTTAAGCAACGACATTAACAGTTGTGCAACTGTTTCGCAAATTATTAATCAAGTATAAAAAAGTTTTTGGCCATAAAACTGAAATGGTACTATGTGCGTCTTAGAATTTTTAATATTTTATAGTGGACACATGTAACATTTTAGCGATCTAGTTGCTATTTTCTGGTTCGGCCCTGGGGATGACATACACACCCAGCAAACTTTTTAGCGAAAAATTATGTATTAGCCAAATAAGTTTTTGGCTATAAAACTTAAATGGTAATATGTGCGTCCTAGAATTTTTGTATTTTATAGTGGACACATCTACCATTCCAGCGCACCAGTTGTCATTTCCTGGTTCGGTCCTGAAAATAAGATACACACCCAGCAAACTTTTTTTGTTAGAGTAAAAAGCGCAGAAAAAGTTTTTGGCTATAAAACCGAAATGGTAACATGTGTGTCTTAGAATTTTTGATATTTTATAGTGGACAAATGTTCCATTCTAGCGCACCAGTTGCCATTTCCTGGTTCGGCCCTGGGGAGCAGATACACACCTAGCAAAACTTTTTTAGCAAAAAATATGTATTAGCCAAATAAGTTTTTGGCTATAACACCGAAATGGTAACATGTGTGTCTTAGAATTTTTGATATTTTATAGTGGGCAAATGTACCATTCTAGCGCACCAGTTGCCATTTCCTGGTTCGCCCCTGGGGATTAGATACACACCTAGCAAACTTTTTTTAGTGAAAAATATGTATTAGCCAAATAAGATTTTGGCCATTAAACTGAAATGGTAATATGTGCGTCTAAGGACTTTTGATATTTTATAGTGGACATATGTTACATTTAAGCGATCTAGTTGCTATTTTCTGGTTCGGCCCTGGGAATGAGATACACACTCAGCAAATTTTTTTTGTTAGAGTAAAGACGCGAAAAAAGTTTTTGGCTATAAAACCGAAATGATTATACGTGCGTCTAAGGATTTATGATATTTTATAGTAGACACAAGTAACATTTTAGCGATCTAGTTGCTATTTTCTGGTTCGACACTGGGGATGAGATACACACCCAGCAAACTTTTTAGCGAAAAATTATGTATAAGCCAAATAAGTTTTTGGCTATAAAACTTAAATGGTAATATGTGCGTCTTAGAATTTTTGTATTTTATAGTGGACACATCTACCATTCCAGCGCACCAGTTGTCATTTCCTGGTTCGGCCCTGGGAATGAGATATACACTCAGCAAACTTTTTTTGTTAGAGTAAAAGCGCGAAAAAAGTTTTTGGACATAAAACTGAAATGATAATATGTGCGTCTAAGGATTTTTGATATTTTATAGTTGACACATCTACCATTCCAACGCACCAGTTGTCATTTCCTGGTTCGGCCCTGGGAATGAGATACACACTCAGCAATTTTTTTTTGTTAGAGTAAAAGCGCGAAAAAAGTTTTTGGCTATAAAACTTAAATGGTAATATGTGCGTCTTAGAATTTGTGATATTTTATAGTTGACACATGTACCATTCGCGCGCACCAGTTGCCATTTCCAGGTCAGCACTCACTCAGCAATTTTTTTTTGTTAGAGTAAAAGCGCGAAAAAAGTTTTTGGCTATAAAACTGAAATGGTAGTATGTGCGTCTAAGGATTTGTGATATTTTATAGTTGACACATGTACCATTCGCGCGCACCAGTTGCCATTTCCAGGTTCGGTCCTGGGGATGAGATATACACCTAGCAAACTTTTCTTGTTAGAGTAAAAGGCGCGAAAAAATTTGTTGGCCATAAATCTTAAATGGTAATATGTGCGTCGAAGGATTTTTGATATTTTATAGTTGACACATGTACCATTCCAGCGCACCAGTTGCCATTTCCTGGTTCAGTCCTGGGGATGAGATACACTCCCAGCAAACTCTTTTTGTTAGAGTAAAAGGCGCGAAAAACGTTTTTGGCCATAAAACTGAAATGATAATATGTGCGTCTAAGGACTTTTGATATTTTATAGTTGTCACATGTACCATTCCAGCGCACCAGGTGTTATTTCCTTGTACGGTCCTGGAAATAAGATACACACCCAGCAAAGTTTTTTTGTTAGAGTAAAAGCGCGAAAAAAGGTTTTGGACATACAACTGAAATGATAATATGTGCGTGGAAGGATTTTTGATATTTTATAGTTGACAAATGTTCCATTCTACCGCACCAGTTGCCATTTCCTGGTTCGGCTCTGGGGATTAGATACACACCTAGCAAACTTTTTTTAGTGCAAAATATGTATTAGCCAAATAAGATTTTGGCCATAAAACAGAAATGGTAATATGTGCGTCTAACTACTTTTAATATTTTATAGTTGACACATGTAAAATTCTAGCGCACCAGTTGCCATTTCCTGGTTCAGTCCTGGGGATGAGATACACTCCCAGCAAACTCTTTTTGGTAGAGTAAAAGGCGCGAAGAACGTTTTTGGCCATAAAACTGAAATGATAATATGTGCGTCCAAGGACTTTTGATATTTTATAGTTGGCACATGTACCATTCCAGCGCACCAGTTGCCATTTCCTGGTTCAGTCTTGGGGATGAGATACACTCCCAGCAAACTCTTTTTGTTAGAGTAAAAGGCGCGAGAAATGTTTTTAGCCATAAAACTGAAATGATAATATGTGCGTCTAAGGACTTTTGATATTTTATAGTTGGCACATGTACCATTCCAACGCACTAGTTGCCGTTTCCTGGTTCGGTCCGGGAAATAAGATACACACCCAGCAAAGTTTTTTTGTTAGAGTAAAGGCGCGAAAAAATATTTGGCCATAAAACCGAAATGATAATATGTGCGTCTTAAGACTTTTGATATTTTATAGTTGTCACATGTACAATTCCAGCGCACCAGTTGTTATTTCCTGGTACGGTCCTGGAAATAAGATACACACCCAGCAACCATATTTGTTAGAGTAAAAGCGCGAAAAAAGTTTTTGGACATACAATTGAAATGATAATATGTGCGTCGAAGGATTTTTGATATTTTATACTTGACACATGTGCCATTCCAGCGCACCAGTTGCCATTTCCTGGTTCGGTCCTGGGGATGAGATACACACCCAGCAAACTCTTTTTGTTAGAGTAAAAGGCGCGAAAAAAGTCTTTGGCCATAAAACTGAAATGGTAATATGAGCGTCTTAGAATTTTTAATTTTTTAATAGTTGATACATGTACCATTTCAGCGCACCAGTTGCTATTTCCTGGTTCGGTCCTGGAAATAAGATACACAACCAGCAAATTTTTTTTGTTAGAGTAAAAGGCGCGAAAAAAGTTTTTAGCCATAAAAATGAAATGGTAATATTTGCGTCTTAACATTTTTGATATTTAATAATGGACAAACTTACCATTCTAGCGCACCAGTTGCCATTTCCTGCTTCGGTCCTGGGGATGAGATACACACCTAGCAAACCTTTTTTTAGTGAAAAATATGTATAAGCCAAATAAGTTTTTTAACATAAAACTGAAATGGTAATATGTGCGTCTTTGAATTTTTGATATTTTATAGTGGACAAATGTACCATTCTAGCGCACCAGTTGGCTTTTCCTGGTTCGGCTCTGGGGATTAGATACACACTTAGCAAACTTTTTTTAGTAAAAAATATGTATTAGCCAAATAAGTTTTTGGCCATAAAACTGAAATGGTAATATGTGCGTCTAAGGATTTTTGATATTTTATAGTTGACACATCTACCATTCCAGCGCACTAGTTGCCGTTTCCTGGTTCGGTCCGGGAAATAAGATACACACCCAGCAAACTCTTTGTTAGAGTAAAAAGCGCGGAAAAAGTTTTTGGCCATAAAACTGAAATGATAATATGTGCGTTTTAGAATTTTTGATATTTTATAGTTGACACATGTGCTATACCAGCGCACCATTTGCTATTTCCTGGTTCGGGCCTGGGGATGAGATACACACCCAGCAAAGTTGTTTTGTTAGAGTAAAGGCGCGAAAAAAGTTTTTGGCCATAAAACTGAAATGGTAATATGTGCGTCTAAGGATTTTTGATATTTTATAGTTGACACATCTACCATTCCAGCGCACTAGTTGCCGTTTCCTGGTTCGGTCCGGGAAATAAGATACACACCCAGCAAACTCTTTGTTAGAGTAAAAAGCGCGGAAAAAGTTTTTGGCCATAAAACTGAAATGATAATATGTGCGTTTTAGAATTTTTGATATTTTATAGTTGACACATGTGCTATACCAGCGCACCATTTGCTATTTCCTGGTTCGGGCCTGGGGATGAGATACACACCCAGCAAAGTTGTTTTGTTAGAGTAAAGGCGCGAAAAAAGTTTTTAGCCATAAAAATGAAATGGTAATATTTGCGTCTTAGCATTTTTGATATTTCATAATGGACAAATGTACCATTCCAGCGCACCAGTTGCCATTTCCTGGTTATGTCCTGGAAATAAGATACACTCCCAGCAAACTCTTTGTTAGAGTAAAAAGCGCGGAAAAAGTTTTTGTCCATAAAACTGAAATGATAATATGTGCGTTTTAGAATTTTTGATATTTTATAGTTGACACATGTGCTATACCAGCGCACCATTTGCTATTTCCTGGTTCGGGCCTGGGGATGAGATACACACCCAGCAAAGTTGTTTTGTTAGAATAAAGGCGCGAAAAAAGTTTTTGGCCATAAAACTGAAATGGTAATATGTGCGTCCAAGGACTTTTGATATTTTATAGTTGACACATGTACCATTTCAGCGCACCAGTTGCCATTTTCTGGTTCGGTCCTGGGGATGAGATACACTCCCAGCAAACTCTTTTTGGTAGAGTAAAAGGCGCGAAGAACGTTTTTGGCTATAAAACTAAAATGATAATATGTGCGTCCAAGGACTTTTGATATTTTATAGTTGGCACATGTACCATTCCAGCGCACCAGTTGCCATTTCCTGGTTCAGTCTTGGGGATGAGATACACTCTCAGCAAACTCTTTTTGTTAGAGTAAAAGGCGCGAGAAACGTTTTTAGCCATAAAACTAAAATAATAATATGTGCGTCTAAAGACTTTTGATATTTTATAGTTGGCACATGTACCATTCCAACGCACTAGTTGCCGTTTCCTGGTTCGGTCCGGGAAATAAGATACACACCCAGCAAAGTTTTTTTGTTAGAGTAAAGGCGCGAAAAAATATTTGGCCATAAAACCGAAATGATAATATGTGCGTCTTAAGACTTTTGATATTTTATAGTTGTCACATGTACCATTCCAGCGCACCAGTTGTTATTTCCTGGTACGGTCCTGGAAATAAGATACACACCCAGCAACCTTATTTGTTAGAGTAAAAGCGCGAAAAAAGTTTTTGGACATACAATTGAAATGATAATATGTGCGTCGAAGGATTTTTGATATTTTATAGTTGACACATGTACCATTCCAGCGCACCAGTTGCCATTTCCTGGTTCGGTCCTGGGGATGAGATACACACCCAGCAAACTCTTTTTGTTAGAGTAAAAGGCGCGAAAAAAGTCTTTGGCCATAAAACTGAAATGGTAATATGTGCGTCTTAGAATTTTTAATTTTTTAATAGTTGATACATGTACCATTTCAGCCCACCAGTTTCTATTTCCTGGTTCGGGCCTGGGGATGAGATACACACCCAGCAAAGTTGTTTTGTTAGAGTAAAGGCGCGAAAAACGGTTTTGGCCATAAAACTGAAATAATAATATGTGCGTCTAAGGACTTTTGATATTTTATAGTTGGCACATGTACCATACATACAGTATACACATGCACCATTCCAGCGCACCAGTTGCCATTTCGTGGTTCGGTCCTGGAAATAAAATACACACCCAGCAAACTTTTTTTGTTAGAGTAGAAGGTGCGTAAAAAGTTTTTGGGCATAAAACTGAAATGGTAATATGTGCGTCTAAGGATCTTAAATATTTTTTAATAAGCACATGTACCATTCCAGCGCACCAGTTGCCATTTCCTGGTTCGGTCCTGGAAATAAGATACACACCCAGCAAACTTTTTTTGTTAGAGTAAAAGGCGCGGAAAAAGTTTTTGGCCATAAAACTGAAATGATTATATGTGCGTCTAAGGATTTTTGATATTTTATAGTTGGCATGTACCATACCAGCGCACTAGTTGCTATTTCCTGATTCAGCCCTGGGGATGAGATACACACCCAGCAAAGTTTTTTTGTTAGAGTAAAGGCGCAAAAAAAGTTTTTAAACATACAACTGAAATGATAATATGTGCGTCGAAGGATTTTGTATATTTTATAGTTGACATATACAATACCAGCGCACTAGTTGCTATTTCCTGATTCGGCCCTGGGGATGAGATACACACCCAGCAAACTCTTTTTGTTAGAGTAAAACGTGCGGAAAAAGTTTTTGGCCCTAAAACTGAAATGATAATATAAACGTCGAAGGACTTTTGATATTTTATAGTTGCCACATGTACCATTCCAGCTCACCAGTTGCAATTTCCTGGTTCGCTCCTGGGAATAAGATACACACCCAGCAAACTTTTTTTGTTAGGGTAAAAGGCGCGGAAAAAGTTTTTGGCCATAAAACTGAAATGGTAATATGTGCGGCTAAGGACTTTTTATATTTTGTAGTTGACACATGTACCATTCCAGCTCACCAGTTGCTATTTCTTGGTTCGGTCCTGGAAATAAGATACACACCCAGCAAACTTTTTTTGTTAGGGTAAAAGGCGCGGAAAAAGTTTTTGGGTATAAAACTGATGTGATAATATGTGCGGCTAAGGACTTTTAATATTTTATAGTTGACACATGTACCATTCCAGCACACCAGTTGCTTTTTCCTGGTTCGGTCCTGGAAATAAGATACACACCCAGCAAACTTTTTTTGTTAGAGTAAAAGGCGCGGAAAAAGTTTTTGGGCATTAAACTGAAATGGTAATATGTGTGTCTAGGGATTTTTGATATTTTATAGTTGCTACATGTACCTATACTACCATTTCTTAGTTTGGCCCTGGGGATGAGATACACACCCAGCAAACTTTTTTTAGTGAAAAATTATGTTTTAGACAAATAAGTTGTTAGCTATAAAACTGAAATGGTAATATGTGCCCCTTGGGTTTTTTAATATTTTATAGTATACACATGCAGCATTCCAGCGTACCAGTTGCCAATTTCTGGTTCGGTTCTGGAAATAAGATATACACCTAGCTAACTTTTTTTGTTAGAGAAAAGGCGCGAAAAAAGTTTTTGGGCATAAAAGTGAAATGGTAATATGTGCGTCTAAGGATTTTTGATATTTTTTTATTGACACATGTACTATTGCAGCGCACTAGTTGCCATTTCTTGGTTCGGCCCTGGGGATGAGATACACACCCAGCAAACTTTTTTTAGTGAAAAATTATGTATTAGTCAAATAAGTTGTTGGCTATAAAAGTGAAATGGTAATATGTGCCCCTGGGGTTTTTTAATATTTTATAGTATACACATGCAGACTTCCTGCGCACCAGTTGCCAATTTCTGGTTCGGTCCTGGAAATAAGATACACACCCAGAAAAGTTTTTTTGTTAGAGTAAAGGCGCAAAAAAAGTTTTTGGACATAAAACTGAAATGATAAAATATGCGTCAAAGGATTTTTGATATTTTATAGTTAACACATGTACCATTGCAGCGCACTAGTTGCCATTTCCTGGTTCGGCCCTGGGGATAAGATACACACCCAGCAAACTTTTTTTGTGAAAATTTATGTATTAGCCAAATAAGTTTTTGGCTATAAAAATAAAATAGTAATATGTGAGTCTTAGAATTTTTAAGATTTTATAGTGGACACATGTACCATTCCAGCGCACCAGTTGTCATTTCCTGAGTCGGCTCTGGGGATGAGATACACACCCAGCAAAGCTTTTTTGTTAGAGTAAAGGCGCGAAAAAAGTTTTTGGCCATAAAACTGAAATGGTTATATGTGCGTCTTAGAATTTTTGATATTTTATAGTGGACAAATGTACCATTCTAGCACACCAGTTGCCATTTCCTGGTTTGGCCCTAGGGATTAGATACACACCTAGCAAACTTTTTTTAGTGAAAAATATGTATTAGTCAAATAAGTTTTTGGCCATCAAACTGAAATAGTAATATGTGCTTCTAAGGATTTTTGATATTTTATAGTTGGCACATGTACCATTCCAGCGTACCAGTTGCAATTTCTTGGTTCAGTCCTGGGGATGAGATACACTCCCAGCAAACTTTTTGTTAGAGTAAAAGGTGCGAAAAAAGTTTTTGGTCATAAAACTGAAATGGTATTATGTGCGTCTTAGATCTTTTAATATTTAATAGTGGACACATGTAAAATTTTAACGATCTAGTTGCTCTTTTCTGGTTCGGCCCTGGGGATGAGCTACACACCCAGCAAAGTTTTTTTTGTTAGAGTAAAGGCGCGAAAAACGTTTTTGGCCATAAAATTGAAATGATAATATGGGCGTCTAAGGACTTTTGATATTTTATAGTTGACACATGTACCATTCCAACGCACCAGTTGCCATTTCTTGGTTCAGTCCTGGGGATGAGATACACTCCCAGCAAACTTTTTGTTAGAGTAAAAGGTGCGAAAAAAGTTTTTGGTCATAAAACTGAAATGGTATTATGTGCGTCTTAGAATTTTTAATATTTTATAGTGGACACATGTAACATTTTAACGATCTAGTTGTTCTTTTCTGGTTCGGCCCTGGGGATGAGATACACACCCAGCAACCTTTTTTTGTTAGAGTAAAGGCGCGAAAAACGTTTTTGGCCATAAAATTGAAATGATATCATGGGCGTCTAAGGACTTTTGATATTTTATAGTATTCACATGCACCATTCCAGCGCACCAGTTGCCATTTTCTGGTTCGGTCCTGGAAATAAGATACACACCCAGCAAACTTTTTTTGTTAAAGTAAAAGGCGCGAAAAAAGCTTTTGGCCACAAAACTGAAATGGTAATATGTGCGTGTAAGGATCTTAAATATTTTTTAATTGACACATGTACCATTCCTGCGCACCAGTTGCCATTTCCTGGTTCGGTCCTGGAAATAAGATACACACCCAGCAAATTTTTTTTGTTAGAGTAAAAGGCGCGAAAAAAGTTTTTGGGCATAAAACTGAAATGGTAATATGTGCGTCTAAGGATTTTTGATATTTTATAGTTGACACATGTACGATTCTAGCGCATCAGTTGCTATTTCCTGGTTAGGTCCTGGAAATAAGATACACACCCAGCAAACTCTTTTTGTTAGAGTAAAAGGCGCGAAAAAAGTCTTTGGCTATAAAACTGAAATGGTAATATGTGCGTCTTAGAATTTTTGATATTTTATAGTAGACGCATGTACCTTTCTAGCGCACTAGTTGTTATTTCCTGGTTCGGTCCTGGAAATAAGATACACACCCAGCAAACTTTTTTTGTTAGAGTAAAAGGCGCGAAAAAAGTTTTTGGGCATAAAAGTGAAATTGTAATATGTGCGTCTAAGGATTTTTGATATTTTTTGTTTGACACATTTACTATTGTAGCGCACTAGTTGCCATTTCTTGGTTCGGCCCTGGGGATGAGATACACACCCAGCAAACTATATATATATAGTATACACATGCAGCATTCCAGCGCACCAGTTTTCAATTTCTGGTTCGGTCCTGGAAATAAGATATACACCCAGCTAACTTTTTTTGTTAGAGAAAAGGCGCGAAAAAAGTTTTTTGGCATAAAAGTGAAATGGTAATATGTGCGTCTAAGGATTTTTGATATTTTTTTATTGACACATGTACTATTGCAGCGCACTAGTTGCCATTTCTTGGTTCGGCCCTGGGGATGAGATACACACCCAGCAAACTTTTTTTAGTGAAAAATTATGTATTAGTCAAATAAGTTGTTGGCTATAAAACTGAAATGGTAATATGTGCGTCTAAGGATTTTTGATATTTTATACTATACACATGCAGCATTCCAGCGCACCAGTTGCAATTTCCTGGTTCGGTCCTGGAAATAAGATACACACCCAGCAAACTTTTTTTAGTGAAAAATATGTATTAGCCAAATAAGTTTTTGGCCATCAAACTGAAATAGTAATATGTGCGTCTAAGGATTTTTGATATTTTATAGTTGGCACATGTACCATTCCAACGCACCAGTTGCCATTTCTTGGTTCAGTCCTGGGGATGAGATACACTCCCAGCAAACTTTTTGTTAGAGTAAAAGGTGCGAAAAAAGTTTTTGGTCATAAAACTGAAATGGTATTATGTGCGTCTTAGAATTTTTAATATTTTATAGTGGACACATGTAACATTTTAACGATCTAGTTGTTCTTTTCTGGTTCGGCCCTGGGGATGAGATACACACCCAGCAACCTTTTTTTGTTAGAGTAAAGGCGCAAAAAAAGTTTTTGGACATAAAACTGAAATGATAAAATATGCGTCAAAGGATTTTTGATATTTTATAGTTAACACATGTACCATTGCAGCGCACTAGTTGCCATTTCCTGGTTCGGCCCTGGGGATAAGATACACACCCAGCAAACTTTTTTTGTGAAAATTTATGTATTAGCCAAATAAGTTTTTGGCTATAAAAATAAAATAGTAATATGTGAGTCTTAGAATTTTTAAGATTTTATAGTGGACACATGTACCATTCCAGCGCACCAGTTGTCATTTCCTGAGTCGGCTCTGGGGATGAGATACACACCCAGCAAAGCTTTTTTGTTAGAGTAAAGGCGCGAAAAAAGTTTTTGGCCATAAAACTGAAATGGTTATATGTGCGTCTTAGAATTTTTGATATTTTATAGTGGACAAATGTACCATTCTAGCACACCAGTTGCCATTTCCTGGTTTGGCCCTAGGGATTAGATACACACCTAGCAAACTTTTTTTAGTGAAAAATATGTATTAGTCAAATAAGTTTTTGGCCATCAAACTGAAATAGTAATATGTGCTTCTAAGGATTTTTGATATTTTATAGTTGGCACATGTACCATTCCAGCGTACCAGTTGCAATTTCTTGGTTCAGTCCTGGGGATGAGATACACTCCCAGCAAACTTTTTGTTAGAGTAAAAGGTGCGAAAAAAGTTTTTGGTCATAAAACTGAAATGGTATTATGTGCGTCTTAGATCTTTTAATATTTAATAGTGGACACATGTAAAATTTTAACGATCTAGTTGCTCTTTTCTGGTTCGGCCCTGGGGATGAGCTACACACCCAGCAAAGTTTTTTTTGTTAGAGTAAAGGCGCGAAAAACGTTTTTGGCCATAAAATTGAAATGATAATATGGGCGTCTAAGGACTTTTGATATTTTATAGTTGACACATGTACCATTCCAACGCACCAGTTGCCATTTCTTGGTTCAGTCCTGGGGATGAGATACACTCCCAGCAAACTTTTTGTTAGAGTAAAAGGTGCGAAAAAAGTTTTTGGTCATAAAACTGAAATGGTATTATGTGCGTCTTAGAATTTTTAATATTTTATAGTGGACACATGAACATTTTAACGATCTAGTTGTTCTTTTCTGGTTCGGCCCTGGGGATGAGATACACACCCAGCAACCTTTTTTTGTTAGAGTAAAGGCGCGAAAAACGTTTTTGGCCATAAAATTGAAATGATATCATGGGCGTCTAAGGACTTTTGATATTTTATAGTATTCACATGCACCATTCCAGCGCACCAGTTGCCATTTTCTGGTTCGGTCCTGGAAATAAGATACACACCCAGCAAACTTTTTTTGTTAAAGTAAAAGGCGCGAAAAAAGCTTTTGGCCACAAAACTGAAATGGTAATATGTGCGTGTAAGGATCTTAAATATTTTTTAATTGACACATGTACCATTCCTGCGCACCAGTTGCCATTTCCTGGTTCGGTCCTGGAAATAAGATACACACCCAGCAAATTTTTTTTGTTAGAGTAAAAGGCGCGAAAAAAGTTTTTGGGCATAAAACTGAAATGGTAATATGTGCGTCTAAGGATTTTTGATATTTTATAGTTGACACATGTACGATTCTAGCGCATTAGTTGCTATTTCCTGGTTAGGTCCTGGAAATAAGATACACACCCAGCAAACTCTTTTTGTTAGAGTAAAAGGCGCGAAAAAAGTCTTTGGCTATAAAACTGAAATGGTAATATGTGCGTCTTAGAATTTTTGATATTTTATAGTAGACGCATGTACCTTTCTAGCGCACTAGTTGTTATTTCCTGGTTCGGTCCTGGAAATAAGATACACACCCAGCAAACTTTTTTTGTTAGAGTAAAAGGCGCGAAAAAAGTTTTTGGGCATAAAAGTGAAATTGTAATATGTGCGTCTAAGGATTTTTGATATTTTTTGTTTGACACATTTACTATTGTAGCGCACTAGTTGCCATTTCTTGGTTCGGCCCTGGGGATGAGATACACACCCAGCAAACTATATATATATAGTATACACATGCAGCATTCCAGCGCACCAGTTTTCAATTTCTGGTTCGGTCCTGGAAATAAGATATACACCCAGCTAACTTTTTTTGTTAGAGAAAAGGCGCGAAAAAAGTTTTTTGGCATAAAAGTGAAATGGTAATATGTGCGTCTAAGGATTTTTAATATTTTTTTATTGACACATGTACTATTGCAGCGCACTAGTTGCCATTTCTTGGTTCGGCCCTGGGGATGAGATACACACCCAGCAAACTTTTTTTAGTGAAAAATTATGTATTAGTCAAATAAGTTGTTGGCTATAAAACTGAAATGGTAATATGTGCGTCTAAGGATTTTTGATATTTTATACTATACACATGCAGCATTCCAGCGCACCAGTTGCAATTTCCTGGTTCGGTCCTGAAAATAAGATACACACCCAGCAAACTTTTTTTAGTGAAAAATATGTATTAGCCAAATAAGTTTTTGGCCATCAAACTGAAATAGTAATATGTGCGTCTAAGGATTTTTGATATTTTATAGTTGGCACATGTACCATTCCAACGCACCAGTTGCCATTTCTTGGTTCAGTCCTGGGGATGAGATACACTCCCAGCAAACTTTTTGTTAGAGTAAAAGGTGCGAAAAAAGTTTTTGGTCATAAAACTGAAATGGTATTATGTGCGTCTTAGAATTTTTAATATTTTATAGTGGACACATGTAACATTTTAACGATCTAGTTGTTCTTTTCTGGTTCGGCCCTGGGGATGAGATACACACCCAGCAACCTTTTTTTGTTAGAGTAAAGGCGCGAAAAACGTTTTTGGCCATAAAATTGAAATGATATCATGGGCGTCTAAGGACTTTTGATATTTTATAGTATTCACATGCACCATTCCAGCGCACCAGTTGCAATTTCCTGGTTCGGTCCTGGAAATAGGATACACACCCAGCAAACTTTTTTTGTTAGAGTAAAAGGCGCGAAAAAAGTTTTTGCCATAAAACTGAAATGTTAATATGTGCGTGTAAGGATCTTAAATATTTTTTAATTGACAAATGTACCATTCCTGCGCACCAGTTGCCATATCCTGGTTCGGTCCTGGAAATAAGATACACACCCAGCAAACTTTTTTTGTTAGAGTAAAAGGCGCGAAAAAAGTTTTTGGGCATAAAACTGAAATGGTAATATGTGCGTCTAGGGATTTTTGATATTTTATAGATGACACATGTACCTTTCCAGCGCACCAGTTGCCATTTCCTGGTTCGGTCCTGGGGATGAGATACACACTCAGCAAACTTTTTTTAGTGAAAAATTATGTATTAGTCAAATAAGTTGTTGGCTATAAAACTGAAATGGTAATATGTGCGTCTAGGAATTTTTGATATTTTATAGTTGACATATGTACCATTTCAGCGCACTAGTTGCTATTTCCTGATTCGGCCCTGGAAATAAGATACGCACCCAGCAAACTTTTTTTGTTAGAGTAAAAGGCGCGAAACAAGTTTTTGGCCATAAAACTGAAATGTTAATATGTGCGTCTTAGAATTTTATAATATTTTATAGTGGACACATGTGACATTTTAGCGATTTTGTTGTCATTTCCTTGTTCGGTCCTGGAAATAAGATACACACCCAGCAAACTTTTTTTGTTAGAGTAAAAGGCGCGAAAAAAGTTTTTGGCCATAAAACTGAAATGATAATATGGGCGTCTAAGGACTTTTGATATTTTATAGTTGACACATGTACCATTCCAACGCACCAGTTGCCATTTCTTGGTTCAGTCCTGGGGATGAGATACACTCCCAGCAAACTTTTTGTTAGAGTAAAAGGTGCGAAAAAAGTTTTTGGTCATAAAACTGAAATGGTATTATGTGCGTCTTAGATCTTTTAATATTTAATAGTGGACACATGTAAAATTTTAACGATCTAGTTGCTCTTTTCTGGTTCGGCCCTGGGGATGAGCTACACACCCAGCAAAGTTTTTTTTGTTAGAGTAAAGGCGCGAAAAACGTTTTTGGCCATAAAATTGAAATGATAATATGGGCGTCTAAGGACTTTTGATATTTTATAGTTGACACATGTACCATTCCAACGCACCAGTTGGCATTTCTTGGTTCAGTCCTGGGGATGAGATACACTCCCAGCAAACTTTTTGTTAGAGTAAAAGGTGCGAAAAAAGTTTTTGGTCATAAAACTGAAATGGTATTATGTGCGTCTTAGAATTTTTAATATTTTATAGTGGACACATGTAACATTTTAACGATCTAGTTGTTCTTTTCTGGTTCGGCCCTGGGGATGAGATACACACCCAGCAACCTTTTTTTGTTAGAGTAAAGGCGCGAAAAACGTTTTTGGCCATAAAATTGAAATGATATCATGGGCGTCTAAGGACTTTTGATATTTTATAGTATTCACATGCACCATTCCAGCGCACCAGTTGCCATTTTCTGGTTCGGTCCTGGAAATAAGATACACACCCAGCAAACTTTTTTTGTTAAAGTAAAAGGCGCGAAAAAAGCTTTTGGCCACAAAACTGAAATGGTAATATGTGCGTGTAAGGATCTTAAATATTTTTTAATTGACACATGTACCATTCCTGCGCACCAGTTGCCATTTCCTGGTTCGGTCCTGGAAATAAGATACACACCCAGCAAATTTTTTTTGTTAGAGTAAAAGGCGCGAAAAAAGTTTTTGGGCATAAAACTGAAATGGTAATATGTGCGTCTAAGGATTTTTGATATTTTATAGTTGACACATGTACGATTCTAGCGCATCAGTTGCTATTTCCTGGTTAGGTCCTGGAAATAAGATACACACCCAGCAAACTCTTTTTGTTAGAGTAAAAGGCGCGAAAAAAGTCTTTGGCTATAAAACTGAAATGGTAATATGTGCGTCTTAGAATTTTTGATATTTTATAGTAGACGCATGTACCTTTCTAGCGCACTAGTTGTTATTTCCTGGTTCGGTCCTGGAAATAAGATACACACCCAGCAAACTTTTTTTGTTAGAGTAAAAGGCGCGAAAAAAGTTTTTGGGCATAAAAGTGAAATTGTAATATGTGCGTCTAAGGATTTTTGATATTTTTTGTTTGACACATTTACTATTGTAGCGCACTAGTTGCCATTTCTTGGTTCGGCCCTGGGGATGAGATACACACCCAGCAAACTATATATATATAGTATACACATGCAGCATTCCAGCGCACCAGTTTTCAATTTCTGGTTCGGTCCTGGAAATAAGATATACACCCAGCTAACTTTTTTTGTTAGAGAAAAGGCGCGAAAAAAGTTTTTTGGCATAAAAGTGAAATGGTAATATGTGCGTCTAAGGATTTTTGATATTTTTTTATTGACACATGTACTATTGCAGCGCACTAGTTGCCATTTCTTGGTTCGGCCCTGGGGATGAGATACACACCCAGCAAACTTTTTTTAGTGAAAAATTATGTATTAGTCAAATAAGTTGTTGGCTATAAAACTGAAATGGTAATATGTGCGTCTAAGGATTTTTGATATTTTATACTATACACATGCAGCATTCCAGCGCACCAGTTGCAATTTCCTGGTTCGGTCCTGGAAATAAGATATACACCCAGCAAACTTTTTTTAGTGAAAAATATGTATTAGCCAAATAAGTTTTTGGCCATCAAACTGAAATAGTAATATGTGCGTCTAAGGATTTTTGATATTTTATAGTTGGCACATGTACCATTCCAACGCACCAGTTGCCATTTCTTGGTTCAGTCCTGGGGATGAGATACACTCCCAGCAAACTTTTTGTTAGAGTAAAAGGTGCGAAAAAAGTTTTTGGTCATAAAACTGAAATGGTATTATGTGCGTCTTAGAATTTTTAATATTTTATAGTGGACACATGTAACATTTTAACGATCTAGTTGTTCTTTTCTGGTTCGGCCCTGGGGATGAGATACACACCCAGCAACCTTTTTTTGTTAAAGTAAAGGCGCGAAAAACGTTTTTGGCCATAAAATTGAAATGATATCATGGGCGTCTAAGGACTTTTGATATTTTATAGTATTCACATGCACCATTCCAGCGCACCAGTTGCAATTTCCTGGTTCGGTCCTGGAAATAGGATACACACCCAGCAAACTTTTTTTGTTAGAGTAAAAGGCGCGAAAAAAGTTTTTGCCATAAAACTGAAATGTTAATATGTGCGTGTAAGGATCTTAAATATTTTTTAATTGACAAATGTACCATTCCTGCGCACCAGTTGCCATATCCTGGTTCGGTCCTGGAAATAAGATACACACCCAGCAAACTTTTTTTGTTAGAGTAAAAGGCGCGAAAAAAGTTTTTGGGCATAAAACTGAAATGGTAATATGTGCGTCTGGGGATTTTTGATATTTTATAGTTGACACATGTACCTTTCCAGCGCACCAGTTGCCATTTCCTGGTTCGGTCCTGGGGATGAGATACACACTCAGCAAACTTTTTTTAGTGAAAAATTATGTATTAGTCAAATAAGTTGTTGGCTATAAAACTGAAATGGTAATATGTGCGTCTAGGAATTTTTGATATTTTATAGTTGACATATGTACCATTTCAGCGCACTGGTTGCTATTTCCTGATTCGGCCCTGGAAATAAGATACGCACCCAGCAAACTTTTTTTGTTAGAGTAAAAGGCGCGAAACAAGTTTTTGGCCATAAAACTGAAATGTTAATATGTGCGTCTTAGAATTTTATAATATTTTATAGTGGACACATGTGACATTTTAGCGATTTTGTTGTCATTTCCTTGTTCGGTCCTGGAAATAAGATACACACCCAGCAAACTTTTTTTGTTAGAGTAAAAGGCGCGAAAAAAGTTTTTGGCCATAAAACTGAAATGGTAATATGTGCGTCTAAGGATTTTTGATATTTTTTGATTTACACATGTACTATTGTAGCGCACTAGTTGTTATTTCTTCGTTCGGCCCTGGTGATGAGATACACACCCAGCAAACTTTTTTTAGTGAAAATTTATGTATTAGTTAAATAAGTTTTTGGCTATAAAACTGAAATGGTATATGTGCGTCTAGGAATTTTTGATATTTTATAGTTGACATATGTACCATTTCAGCGCACTAGTTGCTATTTCCTGATTCGGCCCTGGAAATAAGATACGCACCCAGCAAACTTTTTTTGTTAGAGTAAAAGGCGCGAAAAAAGTTTTTTGGCATAAAACTGAAATGGTAATATGTGCGTGTAAGGATCTTAAATATTTTTTAATTGACACATGTGCTATACCAGCGCACCAGTTGCCATTTCCTGGTTCGGTCCTGGAAATAAGATACACACCCAGCAAACTTTTTTTGTTAGAGTAAAAGGCGCGAAAAAAGTTTTTGGCCATAAAACTGAAATGTTAATATGTGCGTCTTAGAATTTTTAATATTTTATAGTGGACACATGTGACATTTTAGCGATCTAGTTGTCATTTCCTTGTTCGGTCCTGGAAATAAGATACACACCGTGCAAACTTTTTTTGTTAGAGTAAAAGGCGCGAAAAAAGTTTTTGGCCATAAAACTGAAATGGTAATATGTGCGTGTAAGGATCTTAAATATTTTTTAATTGACACATGTACCATTCCTGCGCACCAGTTGCCATTTCCTGGGTCGGTCCTGGAAATAAGATACACACCGAACAAACTTTTTTTGTTAGAGTAAAAGGCGCGAAAAAAGTTTTTGGGCATCAAACTGAAATGGTAATAGGTGCGTCTAGGGATTTTTGATATTTTATAGTTGACATATGTGCCATTTCAGCGCACAAGTTGCTATTTCCTGATTCGGCCCTGGGGATGAGCTACACACCCAGCAAAGTTTTTTTGTTAGAGTAAAGGCTCAAAAAAAAATTTTTGGACATACAACTGAAATGACAATATGTGCGTCGAAGGATTTTTGATATTTTATAGTTGACACATGTACCATTCCAGCGCACCAGTTGCCATTTCCTGGTTCGGGCCTGGGGATGAGATACACACCCAGCAAACTCTTTTTGTTAGAGTAAAAGGCGCGAAAAAAGTCTTTGGCCATAAAACTGAAATGGTAATATGTGCGTCTTAGAATTTTTAATATTTTATAGTGGACACATGTGACATTTTAGCGATCTAGTTGTCATTTCCTTGTTCGGTCCTGGAAATAAGATACACATCCCGCAAACTTTTTTTGTTAGAGTAAAAGGCGCGGAAAAAGTTTTTGGCCATAAAACTCAAATGGTAATATGTGCGTCTAAGGATTTTTGATATTTTATAGTTGACACATGTACGATTCTAGCGCATCAGTTGCTATTTCCTGGTTCGGTCCTGGAAATAAGATACACACCCAGCAAACTTTTTTTGTTAGAGTAACGAGCGCGGAAAAAGTTTTTGGCTATAAAACCGAAATGGTAATATGTGCGTCTTAGAATTTTTGATACTTTATAGTAAACGCATGTACCTTTCTAGCGCACTAGTTGTTATTTCCTGGTTCGGTCCTGGAAATAAGATACACACCCAGCAAACTTTTTTTGTTAGAGTAAAAGGCGCGAAAAAAGTTTTTGGCCATAAAACTGAAATGTTAATATGTGCGTCTTAGAATTTTTAATATTTTATAGTGGACACATGTGACATTTTAGCGATCTAGTTGTCATTTCCTTGTTCGGTCCTGGAAATAAGATACACACCCAGCAAACTTTTTTTGTTAGAGTAAAAGGCGCGAAAAAAGTTTTTGGCCATAAAACTGAAATGGTAATATGTGCGTGTAAGGTTCTTAAATATTTTTTAATTGACACATGTACCATTCCTGCGCACCAGTTGCCATGACTTGGGTCGGTCCTGGAAATAAGATACACACCGAACAAACTTTTTTTGTTAGAGTAAAAGGCGCGAAAAAAGTTTTCGGGCATAAAACTGAAATGGTAATATGAGCGTCTAGGGATTTTTGATATTTTATAGTTGACATATGTGCCATTTCAGCGCACTAGTTGCTATTTCCTGATTCGGCCCTGGGGATGAGCTACACACCCAGCAAAGTTTTTTTGTTAGAGTAAAGGCTCAAAAAAAAATTTTTGGACATACAACTTAAATGACAATATGTGCGTCGAAGGATTTTTGATATTTTATAGTTGACACATGTACCATTCCAACGCACCAGTTGCCATTTCCTGGTTCGGGCCTGGGGATGAGATACACACCCAGCAAACTCCTTTTTTGTTAGAGTAAAAGGCGCGAAAAAAGTTTTTGGCCATAAAACTGAAATGGTAATATGTGCGTCTTAGAATTTTTAATATTTTATAGTGGACACATGTGACATTTTAGCGATCTAGTTGTCATTTCCTTGTTCGGTCCTGGAAATAAGATACACATCCCGCAAACTTTTTTTGTGAGAGTAAAAGGCGCGGAAAAAGTTTTTGGCCATAAAACTGAATTGATAATATGTGCGTCTAAGGATTTTTGATATTTTATAGTTGACACATGTACGATTCTAGCGCATCAGTTGCTCTTTCCTGGTTCGGTCCTGGAAATAAGATACACACCCAGCAAACTTTTTTTGTTAGAGTAAAGAGCGCGGAAAAAGTTTTTGGCTATAAAACCGAAATGATAATATGTGCGTCTTAGAATTTTTGATACTTTATAGTAAACGCATGTACCTTTCTAGCGCACTAGTTGTTATTTCCTGGTTCTGTCCTGGAAATAAGATACACACCCAGCAAACTTTTTTTGTAAGAGTAAAAGGCGCGAAAAAAGTTTTTGGGCATAAAAGTGAAATGGTAATATGTGCGTCTAAGGATTTTTGATATTTTTTGATTAACACATGTACTATTGTAGCGCACTAGTTCCCATTTCTTCGTTCGGCCCTGGGGATGAGATACACACCCAGCAAACTTTTTTTAGTGAAAAATTATGTATTAGTCAAATAAGTTTTTGGCTATAAAACTGAAATGGTAATATGTGCGGCTTAGAATTTTTGATATTTTATAGTTGACACATGTACCATTCAAGCGCACCAATTGCCTTTTCCTGGTTCAGTCCTAGGGATGAGATACACTCCCAGCAAACTCTTTTTGTTAGAAAAAAAGGCGCGAAAAAAAATGTTGGCCATAAAACTGAAATGGTAATATGTGCGTCTTAGAATTTTTAATATTTTATAGTGGACACATGTTACATTTTAGCAATCTAGTTGCTATTTTCTGGTTCGGCCCTGGGGATGAGGTACACACCAAGCAAACTTTGTTTGTTAGAGTAAAGGCGCGAAAAACGTTTTTGGCCATAAAATTGAAATGATAATATGTGCGTCTTAGAATTTTTGATATTTTATAGTTGACACATGTACCATTCCAGCGCACCAGTTGCCATTTCCTGGTTCGGTTCTGGGGATGAGATACACACCCAGCAAACTCTTTTTGTTAGAGTAAAAGGCGCGGAAAAAATTTGGCCATAAAACTGAAATGATAATATGTGCGTCTTAGAATTTTTGATATTTGATAGTTGACACATGTACCATTCCAGCGCACCAGTTGCTATTTCCTGGTTCGGGCCTGGGAATGAGATACACACCCAGCAAATTTTTTTTGTTAGAGAGAAGGCGCGAAAAAAGTTTTTGGCCATAAAACTGAAATGATAACATGTGCGTCTTAGAATTTTTGATATTTTATAGTTGACACATGTACCATTCCAGCGCACCAGTTGGTTTTTCCTGGTTCGGGCCTGGAAATAAGATACACACACAGCAAACTTTTTTTGTTAGAGTAAAAGGCGCGGAAAAAGTTTTTTGCCATGAAACTGAAATGATTATATGTGCGTCTAAAGATTTTTGAAATTTAATAGTTGACACATGTACCATTCCAGCGCACTACTTGCTATATTCTGGTTCGGCCCTGGGATGAAATACACACCCAGCAAACTTTTTTTTAGTGAAAAATTATGTATTAGTCAAATAAGTTTTTGGCTATAAAACTGAAATGGTAATATGTGCGGCTTAGAATTTTTGATATTTTTTAGTTGACACATGTACCATTCTAGCGCACCAGTTGTCATTATCTGGTTCGGTCCTGAAAATAAGATACACACCCAGCAAACTTTTTTTGTTAGGGTAAAAGGCGCGAAAAAAGTTTTTGGCTATAAAACCGAAATGATTATATGTGCGTCTAAGGAGTTTTGATATTTTGTAGTTGACAGATGTACCATTCCAGCGCACTACTTGCTATATTCTGCTTCGGCCCTGGGATGAGATACACACCCAGCAAACTTTTTTTAGTGAAAAATTATGTATTAGTCAAATAAGTTTTTGGCTATAAAACTAAAATGGTAATATGTGCGTCTTAGTATTTTTGATATTTTTTAGTGGACACATGTACCATTCCAGCGCACCAGTTGTCATTTCCTGGTTCGGTCCTGAAAATAAGATACACACCCAGCAATTTTTTTTTGGTAAGGCAAACTTTTTTTGTTAGGGTAAAAGGCGCGGAAAAAGTTTTTAGCTATAAAACCGAAATGGTAATATGTGCGTCTTAGAATTTTTGATTTTTTATAGTGGAGAAATGTACCATTCTAGCGCACCAGTTGCCATTTCCTGGTTCGGCCCTGGGGATTAGATACACACCTAGCAAACTTTTTTTAGTAAAAAATATGTATTAGCCAAATAAGTTTTTGGCCATAAAACTGAAATGGTAATATGTGGGTCTAAGGACTTTTGATATTTTATAGTTGACACATGTGCCATTCCAGCGCACAAGTTGCTATTTCCTGGTTCGGCCCTGGGATGAGATACACACCCAGCAAACTTTTTTAGTGAAAAACTATGTATTAGTCAAATAAGTTTTTGGCTATAAAACGGAAATGGTAATATGTGCGTCTAGTGATTTTTGATATTTTATAGTATACACATGTACCATTCCAGCGCACCAGTTGTTATTTCCTGGTTCAGTCCTGGGGATGAGATACACTCCCAGCACACTCTTTTTGTTAGAGTAAAAGGCTGGGAAAAAGTTTTTGGCTATAAACCCGAAATGGTAATATGTGCGTCTTAGAATTTTTAATATTTTATAGTGGGCAAATGTACCATTCTAGCGCACCAGTTGCCATTTCCTGGTTCGGTCCTGGGGATGAGATATACACCCAGCAAACTCTTTTTGTTACAGTAAAAGGCGCGGAAAAAGTTTTTGGCCATAAAACTGAAATGATTATATGTGCGTCTAACGATTTTTGATATTTTATAGTTGACACATGTGCCCTTCTAGCGCACTAGTTGCTATTTCCTGGTTCGGCCCTGGGGATGAGATACACTCCCAGTACACTCTTTTTGTTAGAGTAAAAGGCGGGGAAAAAGTTTTTGGCTATAAAACCGAAATGGTAATATGTGCGGCTTAGAATTTTTAATATTTTATAGTGGACAAATGTAGCATTCTAGCGCACCAGTTACCATTTCCTGGTTCGGTCCTGGGGATGAGATACACACCCAGCAAACTCTTTTTGTTAGAGTAAAAGGCGCGGAAAAAGTTTTTGGCCATAAAACTGAAATGATTATATGTGCGTCTAAGGATTTTTGATATTTTATAGTTGACACATGTGCCATTCCAGCGCACAAGTTGCTATTTCCTGGTTCGGCCCTGGGATGAGATACACACCCAGCAAACTTTTTTAGTGAAAAACTATGTATTAGTCAAATAAGTTTTTGGCTATAAAACTGAAATGGTAATATGTGCGGCTTAGAATTTTTAATATTTTATAGTGGACAAATGTAGCATTCTAGCGCACCAGTTACCATTTCCTGGTTCGGTCCTGGGGATGAGATACACACCCAGCAAACTCTTTTTGTTACAGTAAAAGGCGCGGAAAAAGTTTTTGGCCATAAAACTGAAATGATTATATGTGCGTCTAACGATTTTTGATATTTTATAGTTGACACATGTGCCCTTCCAGCGCACTAGTTGCTATTTCCTGGTTCAGTCCTGGGGATGAGATACACTCCCAGCACACTCTTTTTGTTAGAGTAAAAGGCTGGGAAAAAGTTTTTGGCTATAAACCCGAAATGGTAATATGTGCGTCTTAGAATTTTTAATATTTTATAGTGGGCAAATGTACCATTCTAGCGCACCAGTTGCCATTTCCTGGTTCGGTCCTGGGGATGAGATATACACCCAGCAAACTCTTTTTGTTACAGTAAAAGGCGCGGAAAAAGTTTTTGGCCATAAAACTGAAATGATTATATGTGCGTCTAACGATTTTTGATATTTTATAGTTGACACATGTGCCCTTCCAGCGCACTAGTTGCTATTTCCTGGTTCGGCCCTGGGGATGAGATACACTCCCAGTACACTCTTTTTGTTAGAGTAAAAGGCGGGGAAAAAGTTTTTGGCTATAAAACCGAAATGGTAATATGTGCGGCTTAGAATTTTTAATATTTTATAGTGGACAAATGTAGCATTCTAGCGCACCAGTTACCATTTCCTGGTTCGGTCCTGGGGATGAGATACACACCCAGCAAACTCTTTTTGTTAGAGTAAAAGGCGCGGAAAAAGTTTTTGGCCATAAAACTGAAATGATTATATGTGCGTCTAAGGATTTTTGATATTTTATAGTTGACACATGTGCCATTCCAGCGCACTAGTTGCTATTTCCTGGTTTGGCCCTGGGATGAGATACACACCCAGCAAACTTTTTTTAGTGAAAAATTATGTATTAGTCAAATAAGTTTTTGGCTATAAAACTGAAATGGTAATATGTGCGTCTAGGGATTTTTTATATTTTGTAGTATACACATGCACCATTCCAGCGCGCCAGCTGCCATTTCCAGGTTCGGTCCTGAAAATAAGATACACACCCAGCAAACTTTTTTGTTAGGGTTAAAGGCGCGGAAAAAGTTTTTGGCTATAAAACCGAAATGGTAATATGTGCGTCTTAGAATTTTTGATATTTTATAGTTGACACACGTGCTAAACCAGCGCACCAGTTGCTATTTCCTGGTTCGGGCCTGGGGATGAGATACATACCCAGCAAACTTTTTTTGTTAGAGTAAAGGCGCGAAAAAAGTTTTTAAACATACAACTGAAATGATAATATGTGCGTCGAAGGATTTTAATATTTTATAGTGGACAAATGTAGTATTCTAGCGCACCAGTTACCATTTCCTGGTTCGGCCCTGGGGATTAGATACACATCTAGCAAACTTTTTTAGTAAAAAATATGTATTAGCCAAATAAGTTTTTGGCCATAAAACTGAAATGGTAATGTGTGCGTCTAAGGACTTTTGATATTTTATAGTGGACACATGTACCATTCCAGCGCACTAGTTGTCATTTCCTGGTTCAGTCCTGGGGATGAGAAACACTCCCAGCAAACTCTTTTTGTTAGAGTAAAAGGCGCGGAAAAAGTTTTTGGCTATAAAACCGAAATGGTAATATGTGCGTCTTAGAATTTTCAATATTGTACAGTGGACACATGTAACATTTTAGCGATCTAGGTGCTATTTTCTGGTTCGGCCCTAGGGATGAGATACACACCCAGCAAACTTTTTTTTTTTACAGTAAAAGGCGCGAAAAAAGTCTTTAGCCATAAAACTAAAATAATTATATGTGCGTCTAAGGATTTTTAATATTTTATAGTGGACACATGTGACATTTTAGCGATCGAGTTGTCATTTCCTGGTTCGGTCCTGGAAATAAGATAAACACC
The DNA here is from genome assembly GCA_932526305.1 of Epicampocera succincta. NCBI lineage: Eukaryota > Metazoa > Arthropoda > Insecta > Diptera > Tachinidae > Epicampocera > Epicampocera succincta. Next base: position 501,758 of record CAKOAZ010000002.1, on the reverse strand, counting down.
CAGCAAACTTTTTTTTTTTACAGTAAAAGGCGCGAAAAAGGTTTTTGGCCATAAAACTGAAATGATAACATGTGTGTCTAAGGATTTTTGATATTTTATAGTTGACACATGTGCCCTTCCAGCGCACTAGTTGCTATTTCCTGGTTCGGCCCTGGGGATGAGATACACTCCCAGTACACTCTTTTTGTTAGAGTAAAAGGCGGGGAAAAAGTTTTTGGCTATAAAACCGAAATGGTAATATGTGCGTCGTAGAATTTTTAATATTTTATAGTGGACAAATGTAGCATTCTAGCGCACCAGTTACCATTTCCTGGTTCGGTCCTGGGGATGAGATACACACCCAGCAAACTCTTTTTGTTAGAGTAAAAGGCGCGGAAAAAGTTTTTGGCCATAAAACTGAAATGATTATATGTGCGTCTAAGGATTTTTGATATTTTATAGTTGACACATGTGCCATTCCAGCGCACTAGTTGCTATTTCCTGGTTTGGCCCTGGGATGAGATACACACCCAGCAAACTTTTTTTAGTGAAAAATTATGTATTAGTCAAATAAGTTTTTGGCTATAAAACTGAAATGGTAATATGTGCGTCTAGGGATTTTTTATATTTTGTAGTATACACATGCACCATTCCAGCGCACCAGCTGCCATTTCCAGGTTCGGTCCTGAAAATAAGATACACACCCAGCAAACTTTTTTGTTAGGGTTAAAGGCGCGGAAAAAGTTTTTGGCTATAAAACCGAAATGGTAATATGTGCGTCTTAGAATTTTTGATATTTTATAGTGGACAAATGTAGTATTCTAGCGCACCAGTTACCATTTCCTGGTTCGGCCCTGGGGATTAGATACACATCTAGCAAACTTTTTTAGTAAAAAATATGTATTAGCCAAATAAGTTTTTGGCCATAAAACTGAAATGGTAATGTGTGCGTCTAAGGACTTTTGATATTTTATAGTGGACACATGTACCATTCCAGCGCACTAGTTGTCATTTCCTGGTTCAGTCCTGGGGATGAGAAACACTCCCAGCAAACTCTTTTTGTTAGAGTAAAAGGCGCGGAAAAAGTTTTTGGCTATAAAACCGAAATGGTAATATGTGCGTCTTAGAATTTTCAATATTGTACAGTGGACACATGTAACATTTTAGCGATCTAGGTGCTATTTTCTGGTTCGGCCCTGGGGATGAGATACACACCCAGCAAACTTTTTTTGTTAGAGTAAAGGCGCGAAAAACGTTTTTGGCCATAAAATTGAAATGATAATATGTGCGTCTAAGGAATTTTGATATTTTATAGTTGACACATGTACCTTTCCAGCGCACCAGTTGCTGTTTCTTGGTTCGGGCCTGGGATGAGATACACACCCAGCAAAGTTGTTTTGTTAGAGTAAAGGCGCCAAAAAAGTTTTTGGCCATAAAACTGAAATGATAATATGTGCGTCTAAGGACTTTTTTTATTTTATAGTTGACACATGTACCATTCCAGCGCACCAGTTGCCATTTCCTGGTTATGTCCTGGGGATGAGATACACTCCCAGCAAACTCTTTTTGTTAGAGTAAAAAGCGCGGAAAAAGTTTTTGGCCATAAAACTGAAATGCTAATATGTGCGTCTTAGAATTTTTAATATATTATAGTGGACACATGTAACATTTTAGCGATCTAGTTGCTCTTTTCTGGTTCGGCCCTGGGGATGAGATACACACCTAGCAAACTTTTTTTAGTAAAAAATAATGTATTAGTCAAATAAGTTTTTGGCTATAAAACTGAAGTGGTAATATGTGCGTCTAGGGATTTTTGATATTTTTTTGTTAACACATGCAGCATTCTAGCGCACCAGTTGCTATTTCCTGGTTCGGTCCTGGAAATAAGATACACACCCAGCAAACTTTTTTTGTTAGAGTAAAAGGCGCGTAAAAAGTTTTTGGGCATAAAACTGAAATGGTAATATGTGCGTCTAGGGATTTTTGATATTTTATAGTTGAGAAATGTACCATTCCAGCGCACTAGTTGCTATTTCCTGATTCGGCCCTGGGGATGAGATACACACCCAGCAAAGTTTTTTTGTTAGAGTAAAGGCGCAAAAAAAGTTTTTGGACATAAAACTGAAATGATAAAATATGCGTCGAAGGATTTTTGATATTTTATAGTTGACACATGTCCCAATCCAGCGCACCAGTTGCCATTTCCAGGTTCGGTCCTGGGGATGAGATACACACCCAGCAAACTCTTTTTGTTAGAGTAAAAGGCGCGAAAAAAGTCTTTAGCCATAAAACTAAAATAATTATATGTGCGTCTAAGGATTTTTAATATTTTATAGTGGACACATGTGACATTTTAGCGATCGAGTTGTCATTTCCTGGTTCGGTCCTGGAAATAAGATAAACACCCAGCAAACTTTTTTTTTTTACAGTAAAAGGCGCGAAAAAGGTTTTTGGCCATAAAACTGAAATGATAACATGTGTGTCTAAGGATTTTTGATATTTTATAGTTGACACATGTACCATTCCATCGCACCAGTTGCTATTTCCTGGTTCGGTCCTGGAAATAAGTTACACACCCAGCAAACTTTTTTTGTTAGAGTAAAAGGCGGGGAAAAAGTTTTTGGCTATAAAAACGAAATAGTAATATGTGCGTCTTAGAATTTTTAATACTTTATAGTGGACACATATACCTTTCTAGCGCACTAGTTGTTATTTCCTGTTTCGGTCCTGGAAATAAGATACACACCCAGCAAACTTTTTTTTTTTACAGTAAAAGGCGCGAAAAAAGTTTTTGACCATAAAACTGAAATGATAACATGTGTGTCTAAGGATTTTTGATATTTTATAGTTGACACATGTACCATTCCTTCGCACAAGTTGCTATTTCCTGGTTCGGTCCTGGAAATAAGTTACACACCCAGCAAACTTTTTTTGTTAGAGTAAAAGGCGCGGAAAATTTTTTGGCTATAAAAACGAAATGGTAATATGTGCGTCTTAGAATTTTTAATACTTTATAGTGGACAAATGTACCATTCTAGCGCACCAGTTGCCATTTCCTGGTTCGGTCCTGGGGATGAGATACACACCCAGCAAACTCTTTTTGTTAGAGTAAAAGGCGCGGAAAAAGTTTTTGGCCATAAAACTGAAATGATTATATGTGCGTCTAAGGATTTTTGATATTTTATAGTTGACACATGTGCCATTCCAGCGCACTAGTTGCTATTTCCTGGTTCGGCCCTGGGATGAGATACACACCCAGCAAACTTATTTTAGTGAAAAATTATGTATTAGTCAAATAAGTTTTTGGCTATAAAACTGAAATGGTAATAAGTGCGTCTAGGGATTTTTTATATTTTATAGTATACACATGCACCATTCCAGCGCACCAGCTGCTATTTCCAGGTTCGGTCCTGAAAATAAGATACACACCCAGCAAACTTTTTTGTTAGGGTTAAAGGCGCGGAAAAAGTTTTTGGCTATAAAACCGAAATGGTAATATGTGCGTCTTAGAATTTTTGATATTTTATAGTGGACAAATGTAGTATTCTAGCGCAACAGTTACCATTTCCTGGTTCGGCCCTGTGGATTAGATACACATCTAGCAAACTTTTTTAGTAAAAAATATGTATTAGCCAAATAAGTTTTTGGCCATAAAACTGAAATGGTAATGTGTGCGTCTAAGGACTTTTGATATTTTATAGTTGACACATGCACCATTCCAGCGCACCAGTTGTTATTTCCTGGTTCAGTCCTGGGGATGAGAAACACTCCCAGCAAACTCTTTTTGTTAGAGTAAAAGGCGCGGAAAAAGTTTTTGGCTATAAAACCGAAATGGTAATATGTGCGTCTTAGAATTTTCAATATTGTACAGTGGACACATGTAACATTTTAGCGATCTAGTTGCCATTTTCTGGTTCGGCCCTGGGGATGAGATACACACCTAGCAAACTTTTTTTGTTAGAGTAAAGGCGCGAAAAACGTTTTTGGCCATAAAATTGAAATGATAATATGTGCGTCTAAGGACTTTTGATATTTTATAGTTGACACATGTACCTTTCCAGCGCACCAGTTGCTGTTTCTTGGTTCGGGCCTGGGATGAGATACACACCCAGCAAAGTTGTTTTGTTAGAGTAAAGGCGCGAAAAAAGTTTTTGGCCATAAAACTGAAATGATAATATGTGCGTCTAAGGACTTTTGATATTTTATAGTTGACACATGTACCATTCCAGCGCACTAGTTGCCATTTCCTGGTTATGTCCTGGGGATGAGATACACTCCCAGCAAACTCTTTTTGTTAGAGTAAAAAGCGCGGAAAAAGTTTTTGGCCATAAAACTGAAATGCTAATATGTGCGTTTTAGAATTTTTGATATTTTATAGTTGACACACGTGCTAAACCAGCGCACCAGTTGCTATTTCCTGGTTCGGGCCTGGGGATGAGATACATACCCAGCAAAGTTTTTTTGTTAGAGTAAAGGCGCGAAAAAAGTTTTTGGCCATAAAACTGAAATGATAATATGTGCTTCTTAGAATTTTTAATATTTTATAGTGGACACATGTTACATTTTAGCGATCTAGTTGCTATTTTCTGGTTCGGGCCTGGGGAGGAGATACACACCCAGCAAACTTTTTTTGTTAAAGTTAAGGCGCGAAAAACGTTTTTGGCCATAAAACTGAAATGATAATATGTGCGTCTAAGGACTTTTGATATTTTATAGTTGACACATGTGCTATACCAGCGCACCAGTTGCTATTTCCTGGTTCGGGCCTGGGGATGAGATACACACCCAGCAAACTCTTTTTGTTAGAGTAAAAGGCGCGAAAAAAGTTTTTGGCCATAAAACTGAAATAATAATATGTGCGTCTTAGAATTTTTAATATTTTATAGTGGACACATGTAGCATTTTAGCGATTTAGTTGCTCTTTTCTGGTTCGGCCCTGGGGATGAGATACACACCCAGCAAACTTTTTTTAGTAAAAAATAATGTATTAGTCAAATAAGTTTTTAGCTATAAAACTGAAGTGGTAATATGTGCGTCTATGGATTTTTGATATTTTTTTGTTAACACATGCAGCATTCCAGCGCACCAGTTGCCATTTCCTGGTTCGGTCCTGGAAATAAGATACACACCCAGCAACCTTTTTTTGTTAGAGTAAAAGGCGCGTAAAAAGTTTTTGAGCATAAAACTGAAATGGTAATATGTGCGTCTAGGGATTTTTGATATTTTATAGTTGAGAAATGTACCATTCCAGCGCACTAGTTGCTATTTCCTGATTCGGCCCTGGGGATGAGATACACACCCAGCAAAGTTTTTTTGTTAGAGTAAAGGCGCAAAAAAAGTTTTTGGACATAAAACTGAAATGATAAAATATGCGTCGAAGGATTTTTGATATTTTATAGTTGACACATGTCCCAATCCAGCGCACCAGTTGCCATTTCCAGGTTCGGTCCTGGGGATGAGATACACACCCAGCAAACTCTTTTTGTTAGAGTAAAAGGCGCGAAAAAAGTCTTTAGCCATAAAACTAAAATAATTATATGTGCGTCTAAGGATTTTTAATATTTTATAGTGGACACATGTGACATTTTAGCGATCGAGTTGTCATTTCCTGGTTCGGTCCTGGAAATAAGATACACACCCAGCAAACTTTTTTTTTTTACAGTAAAAGGCGCGAAAAAAGTTTTTGGCCATAAAACTGAAATGATAACATGTGTGTCTAAGGATTTTTTATATTTTATAGTTGACACATGTGCTAAACCAGCGCACCAGTTGCTATTTCCTGGTTCGGGCCTGGGGATGAGATACATACCCAGCAAAGTTTTTTTGTTAGAGTAAAGGCGCGAAAAAAGTTTTTGGCCATAAAACTGAAATGATAATATGTGCGTCTAAGGACTTTTGATATTTTATAGTTGACACATGTGCCATTCCAGCGCACTAGTTGCTATTTCCTGGTTCGGCCCTGGGATGAGATACACACCCAGCAAACTTTTTTTAGTGAAAATTTATGTATTAGTTAAATAAGTTTTTGGCTATAAAACTGAAATGGTAATATGTGCGTCTAGGGATTTTTTATATTTTATAATATACACATGCACCATTCCAGCGCACCAGCTGCCATTTCCAGGTTCGGTCCTGAAAATAAGATACACACCCAGCAAACTTTTTTGTTAGGGTTAAAGGCGCGGAAAAAGTTTTTGGCTATAAAACCGAAATGGTAATATGTGCGTCTTAGAATTTTTGATATTTTATAGTGGACAAATGTAGTATTCTAGCGCACCAGTTACCATTTCCTGGTTCGGCCCTGTGGATTAGATACACATCTAGCAAACTTTTTTAGTAAAAAATATGTATTAGCCAAATAAGTTTTTGGCCATAAAACTGAAATGGTAATGTGTGCGTCTAAGGACTTTTGATATTTTATAGTTGACACATGCACCATTCCAGCGCACCAGTTGTTATTTCCTGGTTCAGTCCTGGGGATGAGAAACACTCCCAGCAAACTCTTTTTGTTAGAGTAAAAGGCGCGGAAAAAGTTTTTGGCTATAAAACCGAAATGGTAATATGTGCGTCTTAGAATTTTCAATATTGTACAGTGGACACATGTAACATTTTAGCGATCTTGTTGCTATTTTCTGGTTCGGGCCTGGGATGAAATACACACCCAGCAAAGTTGTTTTGTTAGAGTAAAGGCGCGAAAAAAGTTTTTGGCCATAAAACTGAAATGATAATATGTGCGTCTAAGGACTTTTGATATTTTATAGTTGACACATGTACCATTCCAGCGCACCAGTTGCCATTTCCTGGTTATGTCCTGGGGATGAGATACACTCCCAGCAAACTCTTTTTGTTAGAGTAAAAAGCGCGGAAAAAGTTTTTGGCCATAAAACTGAAATGCTAATATGTGCGTCTTAGAATTTTTGATATTTTATAGTTGACACATGTGCTAAACCAGCGCACCAGTTGCTATTTCCTGGTTCGGGCCTGGGGATGAGATACATACCCAGCAAAGTTTTTTTGTTAGAGTAAAGGCGCGAAAAAAGTTTTTGGCCATAAAACTGAAATGATAATATGTGCTTCTTAGAATTTTTAATATTTTATAGTGGACACATGTTACATTTTAGCGATCTAGTTGCTATTTTCTGGTTCGGGCCTGGAGAGGAGATACACACCCAGCAAACTTTTTTTGTTAAAGTTAAGGCGCGAAAAACGTTTTTGGCCATAAAACTGAAATGATAATATGTGCGTCTAAGGACTTTTGATATTTTATAGTTGACACATGTGCTATACCAGCGCACCAGTTGCTATTTCCTGGTTCGGGCCTGGGGATGAGATACACACCCAGCAAACTCTTTTTGTTAGAGTAAAAGGCGCGAAAAAAGTTTTTGGCCATAAAACTGAAATAATAATATGTGCGTCTTAGAATTTTTAATATTTTATAGTGGACACATGTAACATTTTAGCGATCTAGTTGCTCTTTTCTGGTTCGGCCCTGGGGATGAGATACACACCCAGCAAACTTTTTTTAGTAAAAAATAATGTATTAGTCAAATAAGTTTTTGGCTATAAAACTGAAGTGGTAATATGTGCGTCTAGGGATTTTTGATATTTTTTTGTTAACACATGCAGCATTCCAGCGCACCAGTTGCCATTTCCTGGTTCGGTCCTGGAAATAAGATACACACCCAGCAAACTTTTTTTGTTAGAGTAAAAGGCGCGTAAAAAGTTTTTGGGCATAAAACTGAAATGGTAATATGTGCGTCTAGAGATTTTTGATATTTTATAGTTGACACATGTCCTAATCCAGACCACCAGTTGCCATTTCCAGGTTCGGTCCTGGGGATGAGATACACACCCAGCAAACTCTTTTTGTTAGAGTAAAAGGCGCGAAAAAAGTCTTTAGCCATAAAACTAAAATAATTATATGTGCGTCTAAGGATTTTTAATATTTTATAGTGGACACATGTGACATTTTAGCGATCGAGTTGTCATTTCCTGGTTCGGTCCTGGAAATAAGATACACACCCAGGAAACTTTTTTTTTTACAGTAAAAGGCGCGAAAAAAGTTTTTGGCCATAAAACTGAAATGATAACATGTGTGTCTAAGGATTTTTGATATTTTATAGTTGACACATGTACCATTCCATCGCACCAGTTGCTATTTCCTGGTTCGGTCCTGGAAATAAGTTACACACCCAGCAAACTTTTTTTGTTAGAGTAAAAGGCGCGGAAAAAGTTTTTGGCTATAAAAACGAAATGGTAATATGTGCGTCTTAGAATTTTTAATACTTTATAGTAGACACATATACCTTTCTAGCGCACTAGTTGTTATTTCCTGTTTCGGTCCTGGAAATAAGATACACACCCAGCAAACTTTTTTTGTTAGAGTAAAAGGCGCGAAAAAAGTTTTTGGGCATAAAAGTTAAATGGTAATATGTGCGTCTAAGGATTTTTGATATTTTTTGAATGACACATGTACTATTGCAGCGCACTAGTTGCCATTTCTTGGTTCGGCCCTGGGGATGAGATACACACCCAGCAAACTTTTTTTAGTGAAAAATTATGTATTAGTCAAATAAGTTTTTGGCTATAAAACTAAAATGGTGATATGTGCGCCTAGGGATTTTTGATGTTTTATAGTATACACATGCAGCATTTCAGCGCACCAGTTGCCATTTCCTGGTTCGGTTCTGGAAATAAGATATACACCCAGCTAACTTTTTTTGTTAGAGAAAAGGCGGGAAAAAAGTTTTTGGGCATAAAAGTGAAATGGTAATATGTGCGTCTACGGATTTTTGATATTTTTTTATTAACACATGCAGCATTCCAGCGCACCAGTTGCCATTTCCTGGTTCGGTCCTGGAAATAAGATACACACCCAGCAAACTCTTTTTGTTAAAGTAAAAGGCGTGAAAAAAGTCTTTACCCATAAAACTAAAATGATTATATGTGCGTCTAAGGATTTTTAATATTTTATAGTGGACACATGTGACATTTTAGCGATCGAGTTGTCATTTCCTGGTTCGGTCCTGGAAATAAGATACACACCCAGCAAACTTTTTTTTTTAGAGTAAAGGCGCGAAAAAAGTTTTTAGCCATAAAACTGAAATGGTAATATGTGTGTCTAAGGATTTTTGATATTTTATAGTTGACACATGTACCATTCCATATCATTAGTTTCTATTTCCTGGTTCGGTCCTGGAAATAAGATACACACCCAGCAAACTTTTTTTGTTAGAGTAAAAGGCGCGGAAAAATTTTTGGACATAAAATTGAAATCATAAAATATGCGTCGAAGGATTTTTGATATTTTATAGTTGACACATGTACCGTTGCAGCACTCTAGTTGCCACTTCCTGGTTCGGCCCTGGGGATGAGATACACACCCAGCAACCTTTTTTTGTGAAAAATTATGTATTAGCCAAATAAGTTTTTGGCTATAAAAATGAAATAGTAACATGTGAGTCTTAGAATTTTTAATATTTTATAGTGGACACATGTACCATTCCAGCGCACAAGTTGTCATTTCCTGAGTCGGCTCTGGGGATGAGATACACACCCAGCAAACTTTTTTTAGTGAAAAATTATGTATTAGTAAAATAAGTTTTTGGCTATAAAACTGAAATGGTAATATGTGCGTCGAGGGATTTTTGATTTTTTATATTATACACATGCACCATTCCAGCGCACCAGTTGCCATTTCCTGGTTCGGTCCTAGAAATAAGATACACACCCAGCAAACTTTTTTTGTTAGAGTAAAAGGCGCGGAAAAAGTTTTTGGCCATAAAACTGAAATGGTAATATGTGCGTCTTAGGATTTTTGATTTTTTATAGTGGACAAATGTACCATTTTAGCGCACCAGTTGCTATTTCCTGGTTTGGCCCTGGGGATTAGATACACACCCAGCAAACTTTTTTTAGTGAAAAATTATGTATTAGTAAAATAAGTTTTTGGCTATAAAACTGAAATGGTAATATGTGCGTCGAGGGATTTTTGATTTTTTATATTATACACATGCACCATTCCAGCGCACCAGTTGCCATTTCCTGGTTCGGTCCTAGAAATAAGATACACACCCAGCAAACTTTTTTTGTTAGAGGAAAAGGCGCGTAAAAAGTTTTTGGGCATAAAACTGAAATGGTAATATGTGCGTCGAAGGATTTTTGATATTTTATAGTGGACAAATGAACCATTCTAGCGCAGCAGTTGCCATTTCCTGGTTTGGCCCTGGGGATTAGATATACATCTAGCAAACCTTTTTTAGTGAAAAATATGTATTAGCCAAATAAGTTTTTGGGCATAAAACTGAAATGGTAATATGTGCGTCTAGGGATATTTGATATTTTATAGTTGACACATGTACCATTCCAGCGCACTAGTTGCTATTTCCTGATTCGGCCCTGGGGATGAGATACACACCCAGCACACTTTTTTTAGTGAAAAATTATGTATTAGTCAAATAAGTTGTTGGCTATAAAACTGAAATGGTAATATGTGCCCCTTGGGTTTTTTAATATTTTATAGTATACACATGCAGCATTCCAGCGCACCAGTTGCCATTTAATGGTTCGGCCCTGGGGATGAGATACACACCCAGCAAACTTTTTTTAGTGAAAAATTATGTATTAGTCAAATAAGTTGTTGGCTATAAAACTGAAATGGTAATATGTGCCCCTTGGGTTTTTTAATATTTTATAGTATACACATGCAGCATTCCAGCGCACCAGTTGCCATTTAATGGTTCGGCCCTGGGGATGAGATACACACCCAGCAAACTTTTTTTAGTGAAAAATTATGTATTAGTCAAATAAGTTGTTGGCTATAAAACTGAAATGTTAATATGTGCCCCTTGGGTTTTTTAATATTTTATAGTATACACATGCAGCATTCCAGCGCACCAGTTGCCATTTCCTGGTTCGGTCCTGGAAATAAGATACACACCCAACAAAGTTTTTTTGTTAGAGTAAAGGCGCAAAAAAAGTTTTTGGACATAAAAGTGAAATGGTAATATGTGCGTTGAAGGATTTTTGATATTTTATAGTTGACACATGTACCATTTCAGCTCACCAGTTACTATTTCCTGGTTCGGTCCTGGGGATGAGATACACACCCAGCAAACTCTTTTTGTTAGAGTAAAAGACGCGAAAAAAGATTTTGGCCATAAAACTGAAATGATAATATGTGCGTCTTAGAATTTTTAATATTTTATAGTGGACACATTTACCATTCCAGCGCACCAGTTGCCATTTCCTGGTTTTGCCCTGGGGATTAGATATACACCTAGCAAACTTTTTTTAGTGAAAAATATGTATTAGCCAAATAAGTTTTTGGCCATAAAACTGAAATGATGATATGTGTGTCTAAGAATTTTTGATATTTTATAGTTGACACATGTGCTATACCAGCGCACCAGTTGCTATTTCCTGGTTCGATTCTGGGTATGAGATACACACCCAGCAAAGTTTTTTTGTTAGAGTAAAGGCGCGAAAAAAGTTTTTGGCCATAAAACTGAAATGATAATATGTGCGTCTTAGAATTTTTAATATTTTATAGTGGACACATGTTACATTTTAACGCACCAGTTGCTATTTCCTGGTTCGAGCATGGGGATGAGATACACACCCAGCAAAGTTTTTTTGTTAGTGTAAAGGCGCGAAAAAAGTTTTTGGCCATAAAACTGAAATGATAATATGTGCGTCCTAGAATTATTAATTTTTTATAGTGGACACACGTTATATTTTAGCGCACCAATTGCTATTTCCTGGTTCGAGCCTGGGGATGAGATACACACCCAGCAAAGTTTTTTTGTTAGTGTAAAGGCGCGAAAAAAGTTTTTGGCCATAAAACTGAAATGATAATATGTGCGTCTAAGGACTTTTGATATTTTTTGATTGACACATGTTATATTGCAGCGCACCAGTTGCCATTTCCTGGTTCGGTCCTGGGGATGAGATACACACCCAGCAAACTCTTTTTGTTAGAGTAAAAGGCCAACAACAGAGGCACGATCTTCCAAAAGTCCGTGCAACTGCTAGCATACGCTGACGACATTCACGTGATTGGTCGAACACAGCGAGCCGTCACTGAAGCGTTTGCTGGTTTTTTAACGGAGGCGGCCAAAATGGGCCTAGCGGTGAACGATGGCAAAACGAAGTATATGCTGTCATCAAAAAAGGACGCGCAACACCGACGACTGGGCCACAACATCACCATAGGCAGCTATAACTTCGAGGTAGTGAAGGACTTCGTCTACCTTGGCTCCCAAGTCAACAGTATGAACAACATCAGTACCGAGATCAAACGCAGAATAACTTTTGCCAATCGCTGTTTCTTTGGGCTCAAGAGGCAATTGAGTAGTAAGGCCCTTTCTCGAAAAACCCAGTTGACACTATATACCACTTTGATAATCCCTGTACTTCTCTATGGCGCAGAAGCATGAACGGTATCGAAGGCGGATGAGGAAGTCCTTGGTATTTTCGAGAGAAAAGTTCTGCGTTCAATCTTCGGCCCTGTTTGCGTTGATGGTTTCTGGAGAAGAAAATTCAATCATGAACTGTACGGGTTGTACAGCTACATGAGCCTAACCAGGCGCCTACGGATCCAACGGCTAAGATAGTTGGGCCATGTAGAGCGCATGGAGAATACTGCTCCGATCCGTAGAATCTTCGATTCCGAACATGTGGGACAACGCAGTAGAGGACGACCACGGAACCGATGGCGCACACAAGTGGAGAGGGACCTCAACCAAGTCCCTAAGTTCAAATTTGAAAATACATAAATATATATTTTCAACATAAAATAAATTTCAACGCACACTGAATGTTTTAAATCACAAGTTTTTATTAGAAATCACACAGAAATTATCAAGCAAAAACTTAAACTTGAGGACATTTGAATGCACAGAAACTCTGAACTGATCAGCAATTGGTTTATGTTTCTACCTTCCAAGTTAACATGCACCATTGCAGTTTCTACCACTGCCGCTTCTTTAAATATCCTTTTGTTCTGCTTCTCATGGATCTTCTGCATCACATTAAAAACTGAAGTTGCATTCAAAGCTATTTTAATGATTTTTGTATCGCTATTTCAATATTGTCTACAGGCTGTAAGTTTCTGACAGACGCACTGTCACAATATAGCGAGGCCTTTTTGTCGGGCGATCAGTACGAAAGATCTTGCAAACGTTTGCGTACTAATAATAAGAATTTCGCTTTGAGAAAATCCATAAAAGAAACAGCTTACGAAGCGAATAATATTGTGAACAACTTTAAAATTCCAGCGGGGGGCACTGACAGCAATTTAACTGTCAAATATAATTTTTCGCAGAGCTTAAACACTGCGCCAATAGAGATAAGTGAACTTTTATTTAAAAGTGCACAAAACAATGTCCTTATGCAAGAACAGCCCGTGGAAAATGAGATTAATGTTGTGTATCTATACAACAATTCGGAAAGCTTTAATGACTCTGATTCTACGTATGCTTCTTGGACAACAGAACTAACGAAGCAAAATATTTGGGACACAACGCTTTCCTGAATTAAAACCTTAATCGTCCGCCTTCTCCGATCAAGAAGTAGAAGTAGAAGTGTATCAGTTTGATTTGCAATGTATTTTTTACCAATTTTTTTATTGCAACTTATTGCAAAATAAATTTAATATAGAGGTTTTTAAGGTGCCCAAGAAAGTGAATCGTCATATACTAAAAGCAGTCAATTTCTTAAGCAACGACAATAACAGTTGTGCAACTGTTTCGCAAATTATTAATCAAGTTAAATATCAAATGAGAAATTTACAGCCTGTAGACAATACTGAAATAGCGATACAAAAATCATTAAAATAGCGTTGAATGCAACTTCAGTTTTTAATGTGATGCAGAAGATCCATGAGAAGCAGAACAAAAGGATATTTAAACAAGCGGCAGTGGTAGAAACTGCAATGGTGCATGTTAACTTGGAAAGTAGAAACATAAACCAATTGCTGATCAGTTCAGAGTTTCTGTGCATTCAAATATCCTCAAGTTCAAGTTTTTGCTTGATAATTTCTACCTCTGTGTGATTTCTAATAAATACTTGTGATTTAAAATATTCAGTGTGCGTTGAAATTTATTTTATGTTGAAAATATATATTTATGTATTTTCAAATTTGAACTTAGCAGTATTTGTGAAAAAATTAATATATACAAATTTTTTGTGTATTTTTTAAAAATAAGCTTTAACTCTAAATAAAATATGGAGGTTTTTAAAGTGCCTAAGAAAGTGGATCGTCATGTACTAAAGGCAGTCAATTTCTTAAGCAGCGACAATAACAGTTCTGCAACTGTTTCGCAAATTATTAATCAAGTTAAATATCAAATGAGAAACTTACAGCCTGTAGACAATATTGAAATAGCGATACAAAAATCATTAAAAAACTTCAGCAATGTAGGGCTGATGAATCGAGCTGGACCCGGAAGGTATAGTGTTGGCAAAACTTCAAATTCCAATGTAACCAGAAAGAAAACAGACCTGTTGAAGCCCAGCGTAAGTTGTATTCCATCTATCTTAAAAAAAAATTGATAGATTTATTATTTTCTTTTTAAGTTTTTGCGAAAAAGAACCTTCAGCAGATTTGGCCCAAACATTGAGAGAAATCAGTTATATAGCGAGGCCTCTTTGTCGGGCGATCAGTACGAAAGATCTTGCAAACGTTTGCGTACTAATAGTAAGAATTTGGCTTTGAGAAAATCCATAAAAGAAACAGCTTGCGAAGCGAATAATATTTTGAACATCTTTAAAATTCCAGCGGGGAGCACCGTCAGCAATTTAAATGTCAAATCTAATTTTTCGCAGAGCTTAAACACTGCGCCAATAGAGATAAGTGAACTTTTATTGAAAAGTGCACAAAACAATGTCCTTATGCAAGAACAGCCCGTGGAAAATGGGGTTAATATTGTGTATCTATACAACAATTCGGAAAGCTTTAATGACTCTGATTCTACATATGCTTCTTGAAAAACAGAACTAACAAAGCAAAATAGTTGGGACACAACGCTTTCCTGAATTAAAACCTTAATCGTCCGCCTTCTCCGATCAAGAAGTAGAAGTAGAAGTGTATCAGTTTGATTTGCAATGTATTTTTTACCAATTTTTTTATTGCAACTTATTGGAAAATAAATTAAATCTGTAGGTTTTTAAGGTGCCCAAGAAAGTGAATCGTCATATACTTAAAGCAGTCAATTTCTTAAGCAACGACATTAACAGTTGTGCAACTGTTTCGCAAATTATTAATCAAGTATAAAAAAGTTTTTGGCCATAAAACTGAAATGGTACTATGTGCGTCTTAGAATTTTTAATATTTTATAGTGGACACATGTAACATTTTAGCGATCTAGTTGCTATTTTCTGGTTCGGCCCTGGGGATGACATACACACCCAGCAAACTTTTTAGCGAAAAATTATGTATTAGCCAAATAAGTTTTTGGCTATAAAACTTAAATGGTAATATGTGCGTCCTAGAATTTTTGTATTTTATAGTGGACACATCTACCATTCCAGCGCACCAGTTGTCATTTCCTGGTTCGGTCCTGAAAATAAGATACACACCCAGCAAACTTTTTTTGTTAGAGTAAAAAGCGCAGAAAAAGTTTTTGGCTATAAAACCGAAATGGTAACATGTGTGTCTTAGAATTTTTGATATTTTATAGTGGACAAATGTTCCATTCTAGCGCACCAGTTGCCATTTCCTGGTTCGGCCCTGGGGAGCAGATACACACCTAGCAAAACTTTTTTAGCAAAAAATATGTATTAGCCAAATAAGTTTTTGGCTATAACACCGAAATGGTAACATGTGTGTCTTAGAATTTTTGATATTTTATAGTGGGCAAATGTACCATTCTAGCGCACCAGTTGCCATTTCCTGGTTCGCCCCTGGGGATTAGATACACACCTAGCAAACTTTTTTTAGTGAAAAATATGTATTAGCCAAATAAGATTTTGGCCATTAAACTGAAATGGTAATATGTGCGTCTAAGGACTTTTGATATTTTATAGTGGACATATGTTACATTTAAGCGATCTAGTTGCTATTTTCTGGTTCGGCCCTGGGAATGAGATACACACTCAGCAAATTTTTTTTGTTAGAGTAAAGACGCGAAAAAAGTTTTTGGCTATAAAACCGAAATGATTATATGTGCGTCTAAGGATTTATGATATTTTATAGTAGACACAAGTAACATTTTAGCGATCTAGTTGCTTATTTCTGGTTCGACACTGGGGATGAGATACACACCCAGCAAACTTTTTAGCGAAAAATTATGTATAAGCCAAATAAGTTTTTGGCTATAAAACTTAAATGGTAATATGTGCGTCTTAGAATTTTTGTATTTTATAGTGGACACATCTACCATTCCAGCGCACCAGTTGTCATTTCCTGGTTCGGCCCTGGGAATGAGATATACACTCAGCAAACTTTTTTTGTTAGAGTAAAAGCGCGAAAAAAATTTTTGGCTATAAAACTTAAATGGTAATATGTGCGTCTTAGAATTTGTGATATTTTATAGTTGACACATGTACCATTCGCGCGCACCAGTTGCCATTTCCAGGTCAGCACTCACTCAGCAATTTTTTTTTGTTAGAGTAAAAGCGCGAAAAAAGTTTTTGGCTATAAAACTGAAATGGTAGTATGTGCGTCTAAGGATTTGTGATATTTTATAGTTGACACATGTACCATTCGCGCGCACCAGTTGCCATTTCCAGGTTCGGTCCTGGGGATGAGATATACACCTAGCAAACTTTTCTTGTTAGAGTAAAAGGCGCGAAAAAATTTGTTGGCCATAAATCTTAAATGGTAATATGTGCGTCGAAGGATTTTTGATATTTTATAGTTGACACATGTACCATTCCAGCGCACCAGTTGCCATTTCCTGGTTCAGTCCTGGGGATGAGATACACTCCCAGCAAACTCTTTTTGTTAGAGTAAAAGGCGCGAAAAACGTTTTTGGCCATAAAACTGAAATGATAATATGTGCGTCTAAGGACTTTTGATATTTTATAGTTGTCACATGTACCATTCCAGCGCACCAGGTGTTATTTCCTTGTACGGTCCTGGAAATAAGATACACACCCAGCAAAGTTTTTTTGTTAGAGTAAAAGCGCGAAAAAAGGTTTTGGACATACAACTGAAATGATAATATGTGCGTGGAAGGATTTTTGATATTTTATAGTTGACAAATGTTCCATTCTACCGCACCAGTTGCCATTTCCTGGTTCGGCTCTGGGGATTAGATACACACCTAGCAAACTTTTTTTAGTGCAAAATATGTATTAGCCAAATAAGATTTTGGCCATAAAACAGAAATGGTAATATGTGCGTCTAACTACTTTTAATATTTTATAGTTGACACATGTAAAATTCTAGCGCACCAGTTGCCATTTCCTGGTTCAGTCCTGGGGATGAGATACACTCCCAGCAAACTCTTTTTGGTAGAGTAAAAGGCGCGAAGAACGTTTTTGGCCATAAAACTGAAATGATAATATGTGCGTCCAAGGACTTTTGATATTTTATAGTTGGCACATGTACCATTCCAGCGCACCAGTTGCCATTTCCTGGTTCAGTCTTGGGGATGAGATACACTTCCAGCAAACTCTTTTTGTTAGAGTAAAAGGCGCGAGAAATGTTTTTAGCCATAAAACTGAAATGATAATATGTGCGTCTAAGGACTTTTGATATTTTATAGTTGGCACATGTACCATTCCAACGCACTAGTTGCCGTTTCCTGGTTCGGTCCGGGAAATAAGATACACACCCAGCAAAGTTTTTTTGTTAGAGTAAAGGCGCGAAAAAATATTTGGCCATAAAACCGAAATGATAATATGTGCGTCTAAAGACTTTTGATATTTTATAGTTGTCACATGTACAATTCCAGCGCACCAGTTGTTATTTCCTGGTACGGTCCTGGAAATAAGATACACACCCAGCAACCATATTTGTTAGAGTAAAAGCGCGAAAAAAGTTTTTGGACATACAATTGAAATGATAATATGTGCGTCGAAGGATTTTTGATATTTTATACTTGACACATGTACCATTCCAGCGCACCAGTTGCCATTTCCTGGTTCGGTCCTGGGGATGAGATACACACCCAGCAAACTCTTTTTGTTAGAGTAAAAGGCGCGAAAAAAGTCTTTGGCCATAAAACTGAAATGGTAATATGAGCGTCTTAGAATTTTTAATTTTTTAATAGTTGATACATGTACCATTTCAGCGCACCAGTTGCTATTTCCTGGTTCGGTCCTGGAAATAAGATACACAACCAGCAAATTTTTTTTGTTAGAGTAAAAGGCGCGAAAAAAGTTTTTAGCCATAAAAATGAAATGGTAATATTTGCGTCTTAGCATTTTTGATATTTAATAATGGACAAACTTACCATTCTAGCGCACCAGTTGCCATTTCCTGCTTCGGTCCTGGGGATGAGATACACACCTAGCAAACTTTTTTTAGTAAAAAATATGTATTAGCCAAATAAGTTTTTGGCCATAAAACTGAAATGGTAATATGTGCGTCTAAGGATTTTTGATATTTTATAGTTGACACATCTACCATTCCAGCGCACTAGTTGCCGTTTCCTGGTTCGGTCCGGGAAATAAGATACACACCCAGCAAACTCTTTGTTAGAGTAAAAAGCGCGGAAAAAGTTTTTGGCCATAAAACTGAAATGATAATATGTGCGTTTTAGAATTTTTGATATTTTATAGTTGACACATGTGCTATACCAGCGCACCATTTGCTATTTCCTGGTTCGGGCCTGGGGATGAGATACACACCCAGCAAAGTTGTTTTGTTAGAGTAAAGGCGCGAAAAAAGTTTTTGGCCATAAAACTGAAATGGTAATATGTGCGTCTAAGGATTTTTGATATTTTATAGTTGACACATCTACCATTCCAGCGCACTAGTTGCCGTTTCCTGGTTCGGTCCGGGAAATAAGATACACACCCAGCAAACTCTTTGTTAGAGTAAAAAGCGCGGAAAAAGTTTTTGGCCATAAAACTGAAATGATAATATGTGCGTTTTAGAATTTTTGATATTTTATAGTTGACACATGTGCTATACCAGCGCACCATTTGCTATTTCCTGGTTCGGGCCTGGGGATGAGATACACACCCAGCAAAGTTGTTTTGTTAGAGTAAAGGCGCGAAAAAAGTTTTTGGCCATAAAACTGAAATGGTAATATGTGCGTCTAAGGATTTTTGATATTTTATAGTTGACACATCTACCATTCCAGCGCACTAGTTGCCGTTTCCTGGTTCGGTCCGGGAAATAAGATACACACCCAGCAAACTCTTTGTTAGAGTAAAAAGCGCGGAAAAAGTTTTTGGCCATAAAACTGAAATGATAATATGTGCGTTTTAGAATTTTTGATATTTTATAGTTGACACATGTGCTATACCAGCGCACCATTTGCTATTTCCTGGTTCGGGCCTGGGGATGAGATACACACCCAGCAAAGTTGTTTTGTTAGAGTAAAGGCGCGAAAAAAGTTTTTAGCCATAAAAATGAAATGGTAATATTTGCGTCTTAGCATTTTTGATATTTCATAATGGACAAATGTACCATTCCAGCGCACCAGTTGCCATTTCCTGGTTATGTCCTGGAAATAAGATACACTCCCAGCAAACTCTTTGTTAGAGTAAAAAGCGCGGAAAAAGTTTTTGTCCATAAAACTGAAATGATAATATGTGCGTTTTAGAATTTTTGATATTTTATAGTTGACACATGTGCTATACCAGCGCACCATTTGCTATTTCCTGGTTCGGGCCTGGGGATGAGATACACACCCAGCAAAGTTGTTTTGTTAGAGTAAATGCGCGAAAAAAGTTTTTGGCCATAAAACTGAAATGGTAATATGTGCGTCCAAGGACTTTTGATATTTTATAGTTGACACATGTACCATTTCAGCGCACCAGTTGCCATTTTCTGGTTCGGTCCTGGGGATGAGATACACTCCCAGCAAACTCTTTTTGGTAGAGTAAAAGGCGCGAAGAACGTTTTTGGCTATAAAACTAAAATGATAATATGTGCGTCCAAGGACTTTTGATATTTTATAGTTGGCACATGTACCATTCCAGCGCACCAGTTGCCATTTCCTGGTTCAGTCTTGGGGATGAGATACACTCTCAGCAAACTCTTTTTGTTAGAGTAAAAGGCGCGAGAAACGTTTTTAGCCATAAAACTAAAATAATAATATGTGCGTCTAAAGACTTTTGATATTTTATAGTTGGCACATGTACCATTCCAACGCACTAGTTGCCGTTTCCTGGTTCGGTCCGGGAAATAAGATACACACCCAGCAAAGTTTTTTTGTTAGAGTAAAGGCGCGAAAAAATATTTGGCCATAAAACCGAAATGATAATATGTGCGTCTTAAGACTTTTGATATTTTATAGTTGTCACATGTACCATTCCAGCGCACCAGTTGTTATTTCCTGGTACGGTCCTGGAAATAAGATACACACCCAGCAACCTTATTTGTTAGAGTAAAAGCGCGAAAAAAGTTTTTGGACATACAATTGAAATGATAATATGTGCGTCGAAGGATTTTTGATATTTTATAGTTGACACATGTACCATTCCAGCGCACCAGTTGCCATTTCCTGGTTCGGTCCTGGGGATGAGATACACACCCAGCAAACTCTTTTTGTTAGAGTAAAAGGCGCGAAAAAAGTCTTTGGCCATAAAACTGAAATGGTAATATGTGCGTCTTAGAATTTTTAATTTTTTAATAGTTGATACATGTACCATTTCAGCCCACCAGTTGCTATTTCCTGGTTCGGGCCTGGGGATGAGATACACACCCAGCAAAGTTGTTTTGTTAGAGTAAAGGCGCGAAAAACGGTTTTGGCCATAAAACTGAAATAATAATATGTGCGTCTAAGGACTTTTGATATTTTATAGTTGGCACATGTACCATACATACAGTATACACATGCACCATTCCAGCGCACCAGTTGCCATTTCGTGGTTCGGTCCTGGAAATAAAATACACACCCAGCAAACTTTTTTTGTTAGAGTAGAAGGCGCGTAAAAAGTTTTTGGGCATAAAACTGAAATGGTAATATGTGCGTCTAAGGATCTTAAATATTTTTTAATAAACACATGTACCATTCCAGCGCACCAGTTGCCATTTCCTGGTTCGGTCCTGGAAATAAGATACACACCCAGCAAACTTTTTTTGTTAGAGTAAAAGGCGCGGAAAAAGTTTTTGGCCATAAAACTGAAATGATTATATGTGCGTCTAAGGATTTTTGATATTTTATAGTTGGCATGTACCATACCAGCGCACTAGTTGCTATTTCCTGATTCAGCCCTGGGGATGAGATACACACCCAGCAAATTTTTTTTTTTAGAGTAAAGGCGCAAAAAAAGTTTTTAAACATACAACTGAAATGATAATATGTGCGTCGAAGGATTTTGTATATTTTATAGTTGACATATACCATACCAGCGCACTAGTTGCTATTTCCTAATTCGGCCCTGGGGATGAGATACACACCCAGCAAACTCTTTTTGTTAGAGTAAAACGTGCGGAAAAAGTTTTTGGCCCTAAAACTGAAATGATAATATAAACGTCGAAGGACTTTTGATATTTTATAGTTGCCACATGTACCATTCCAGCTCACCAGTTGCAATTTCCTGGTTCGCTCCTGGAAATAAGATACACACCCAGCAAACCTTTTTTGTTAGGGTAAAAGGCGCGGAAAAAGTTTTTGGCCATAAAACTGAAATGGTAATATGTGCGGCTAAGGACTTTTTATATTTTATAGTTGACACATGTACCATTCCAGCTCACCAGTTGCTATTTCTTGGTTCGGTCCTGGAAATAAGATACACACCCAGCAAACTTTTTTTGTTAGGGTAAAAGGCGCGGAAAAAGTTTTTGGGTATAAAACTGATGTGATAATATGTGCGGCTAAGGACTTTTAATATTTTATAGTTGACACATGTACCATTCCAGCACACCAGTTGCTTTTTCCTGGTTCGGTCCTGGAAATAAGATACACACCAAGCAATCTTTTTTTTTAGAGTAAAATGCGCGAAAAAATCCTTTGGCCATAAAACTGAAATGATAATATGTGCGTGGAAGGACTTTTGATATTTTATAGTTGACACATGTACCATTCCAGCTCACCAGTTGCTATTTCCTGGTTCGGTCCTGGAAATAAGATACACACCCAGCAAACTTTTTTTGTTAGAGTAAAAGGCGCGGAAAAAGTTTTTGGGCATTAAACTGAAATGGTAATATGTGTGTCTAGGGATTTTTGATATTTTATAGTTGCTACATGTACCTATACTACCATTTCTTAGTTTGGCCCTGGGGATGAGATACACACCCAGCAAACTTTTTTTAGTGAAAAATTATGTTTTAGACAAATAAGTTGTTAGCTATAAAACTGAAATGGTAATATGTGCCCCTGGGGTTTTTTAATATTTTATAGTATACACATGCAGCATTCCAGCGTACCAGTTGCCAATTTCTGGTTCGGTTCTGGAAATAAGATATACACCCAGCTAACTTTTTTTGTTAGAGAAAAGGCGCGAAAAAAGTTTTTGGGCATAAAAGTGAAATGGTAATATGTGCGTCTAAGGATTTTTGATATTTTTTTATTGACACATGTACTATTGCAGCGCACTAGTTGCCATTTCTTGGTTCGGCCCTGGGGATGAGATACACACCCAGCAAACTTTTTTTAGTGAAAAATTATGTATTAGTCAAATAAGTTGTTGGCTATAAAAGTGAAATGGTAATATGTGCCCCTGGGGTTTTTTAATATTTTATAGTATACACATGCAGACTTCCTGCGCACCAGTTGCCAATTTCTGGTTCGGTCCTGGAAATAAGATACACACCCAGAAAAGTTTTTTTGTTAGAGTAAAGGCGCAAAAAAAGTTTTTGGACATAAAACTGAAATGATAAAATATGCGTCAAAGGATTTTTGATATTTTATAGTTAACACATGTACCATTGCAGCGCACTAGTTGCCATTTCCTGGTTCGGCCCTGGGGATAAGATACACACCCAGCAAACTTTTTTTGTGAAAATTTATGTATTAGCCAAATAAGTTTTTGGCTATAAAAATAAAATAGTAATATGTGAGTCTTAGAATTTTTAAGATTTTATAGTGGACACATGTACCATTCCAGCGCACCAGTTGTCATTTCCTGAGTCGGCTCTGGGGATGAGATACACACCCAGCAAAGCTTTTTTGTTAGAGTAAAGGCGCGAAAAAAGTTTTTGGCCATAAAACTGAAATGGTTATATGTGCGTCTTAGAATTTTTGATATTTTATAGTGGACAAATGTACCATTCTAGCACACCAGTTGCCATTTCCTGGTTTGGCCCTAGGGATTAGATACACACCTAGCAAACTTTTTTTAGTGAAAAATATGTATTAGTCAAATAAGTTTTTGGCCATCAAACTGAAATAGTAATATGTGCTTCTAAGGATTTTTGATATTTTATAGTTGGCACATGTACCATTCCAGCGTACCAGTTGCAATTTCTTGGTTCAGTCCTGGGGATGAGATACACTCCCAGCAAACTTTTTGTTAGAGTAAAAGGTGCGAAAAAAGTTTTTGGTCATAAAACTGAAATGGTATTATGTGCGTCTTAGATCTTTTAATATTTAATAGTGGACACATGTAAAATTTTAACGATCTAGTTGCTCTTTTCTGGTTCGGCCCTGGGGATGAGCTACACACCCAGCAAAGTTTTTTTTGTTAGAGTAAAGGCGCGAAAAACGTTTTTGGCCATAAAATTGAAATGATAATATGGGCGTCTAAGGACTTTTGATATTTTATAGTTGACACATGTACCATTCCAACGCACCAGTTGCCATTTCTTGGTTCAGTCCTGGGGATGAGATACACTCCCAGCAAACTTTTTGTTAGAGTAAAAGGTGCGAAAAAAGTTTTTGGTCATAAAACTGAAATGGTATTATGTGCGTCTTAGAATTTTTAATATTTTATAGTGGACGCATGTAACATTTTAACGATCTAGTTGTTCTTTTCTGGTTCGGCCCTGGGGATGAGATACACACCCAGCAACCTTTTTTTGTTAGAGTAAAGGCGCGAAAAACGTTTTTGGCCATAAAATTGAAATGATATCATGGGCGTCTAAGGACTTTTGATATTTTATAGTATTCACATGCACCATTCCAGCGCACCAGTTGCCATTTTCTGGTTCGGTCCTGGAAATAAGATACACACCCAGCAAAATTTTTTTGTTAAAGTAAAAGGCGCGAAAAAAGCTTTTGGCCACAAAACTGAAATGGTAATATGTGCGTCTAAGGATTTTTGATATTTTATAGTTGACACATGTACGATTCTAGCGCATCAGTTGCTATTTCCTGGTTAGGTCCTGGAAATAAGATACACACCCAGCAAACTCTTTTTGTTAGAGTAAAAGGCGCGAAAAAAGTCTTTGGCTATAAAACTGAAATGGTAATATGTGCGTCTTAGAATTTTTGATATTTTATAGTAGACGCATGTACCTTTCTAGCGCACTAGTTGTTATTTCCTGGTTCGGTCCTGGAAATAAGATACACACCCAGCAAACTTTTTTTGTTAGAGTAAAAGGCGCGAAAAAAGTTTTTGGGCATAAAAGTGAAATTGTAATATGTGCGTCTAAGGATTTTTGATATTTTTTGTTTGACACATTTACTATTGTAGCGCACTAGTTGCCATTTCTTGGTTCGGCCCTGGGGATGAGATACACACCCAGCAAACTATATATATATAGTATACACATGCAGCATTCCAGCGCACCAGTTTTCAATTTCTGGTTCGGTCCTGGAAATAAGATATACACCCAGCTAACTTTTTTTGTTAGAGAAAAGGCGCGAAAAAAGTTTTTTGGCATAAAAGTGAAATGGTAATATGTGCGTCTAAGGATTTTTGATATTTTTTTATTGACACATGTACTATTGCAGCGCACTAGTTGCCATTTCTTGGTTCGGCCCTGGGGATGAGATACACACCCAGCAAACTTTTTTTAGTGAAAAATTATGTATTAGTCAAATAAGTTGTTGGCTATAAAACTGAAATGGTAATATGTGCGTCTAAGGATTTTTGATATTTTATACTATACACATGCAGCATTCCAGCGCACCAGTTGCAATTTCCTGGTTCGGTCCTGGAAATAAGATACACACCCAGCAAACTTTTTTTAGTGAAAAATATGTATTAGCCAAATAAGTTTTTGGCCATCAAACTGAAATAGTAATATGTGCGTCTAAGGATTTTTGATATTTTATAGTTGGCACATGTACCATTCCAACGCACCAGTTGCCATTTCTTGGTTCAGTCCTGGGGATGAGATACACTCCCAGCAAACTTTTTGTTAGAGTAAAAGGTGCGAAAAAAGTTTTTGGTCATAAAACTGAAATGGTATTATGTGCGTCTTAGAATTTTTAATATTTTATAGTGGACACATGTAACATTTTAACGATCTAGTTGTTCTTTTCTGGTTCGGTCCTGGGGATGAGATACACACCCAGCAACCTTTTTTTGTTAGAGTAAAGGCGCGAAAAACGTTTTTGGCCATAAAATTGAAATGATATCATGGGCGTCTAAGGACTTTTGATATTTTATAGTATTCACAAGCACCATTCCAGCGCACCAGTTGCAATTTCCTGGTTCGGTCCTGGAAATAGGATACACACCCAGCAAACTTTTTTTGTTAGAGTAAAAGGCGCGAAAAAAGTTTTTGCCATAAAACTGAAATGTTAATATGTGCGTGTAAGGATCTTAAATATTTTTTAATTGACAAATGTACCATTCCTGCGCACCAGTTGCCATATCCTGGTTCGGTCCTGGAAATAAGATACACACCCAGCAAACTTTTTTTGTTAGAGTAAAAGGCGCGAAAAAAGTTTTTGGGCTAAAACTGAAATGGTAATATGTGCGTCTGGGGATTTTTGATATTTTATAGTTGACACATGTACCTTTCCAGCGCACCAGTTGCCATTTCCTGGTTCGGTCCTGGGGATGAGATACACACTCAGCAAACTTTTTTTAGTGAAAAATTATGTATTAGTCAAATAAGTTGTTGGCTATAACACTGAAATGGTAATATGTGCGTCTAGGAATTTTTGATATTTTATAGTTGACATATGTACCATTTCAGCGCACTAGTTGCTATTTCCTGATTCGGCCCTGGAAATAAGATACGCACCCAGCAAACTTTTTTTGTTAGAGTAAAAGGCGCGAAACAAGTTTTTGGCCATAAAACTGAAATGTTAATATGTGCGTCTTAGAATTTTATAATATTTTATAGTGGACACATGTGACATTTTAGCGATTTTGTTGTCATTTCCTTGTTCGGTCCTGGAAATAAGATACACACCCAGCAAACTTTTTTTGTTAGAGTAAAAGGCGCGAAAAAAGTTTTTGGCCATAAAACTGAAATGGTAATATGTGCGTCTAAGGATTTTTGATATTTTTTGATTGACACATGTACTATTGTAGCGCACTAGTTGCCATTTCTTCGTTCGGCCCTGGGGATGAGATACACACCCAGCAAACTTTTTTTAGTGAAAATTTATGTATTAGTTAAATAAGTTTTTGGCTATAAAACTGAAATGGTATATGTGCGTCTAGGAATTTTTGATATTTTATAGTTGACATATGTACCATTTCAGCGCACTAGTTGCTATTTCCTGATTCGGCCCTGGAAATAAGATACGCACCCAGCAAACTTTTTTTGTTAGAGTAAAAGGCGCGAAAAAAGTTTTTTGGCATAAAACTGAAATGGTAATATGTGCGTGTAAGGATCTTAAATATTTTTTAATTGACACATGTACCATTCCTGCGCACCAGTTGCCATTTCCTGGTTCGGTCCTGGAAATAAGATACACACCCAGCAAACTTTTTTTGTTAGAGTAAAAGGCGCGAAAAAAGTTTTTGGCCATAAAACTGAAATAATAATATGTGCGTCTTAGAATTTTTAATATTTTATAGTGGACACATGTGACATTTTAGCGATCTAGTTGTCATTTCCTTGTTCGGTCCTGGAAATAAGATACACACCGTGCAAACTTTTTTTGTTAGAGTAAAAGGCGCGAAAAAAGTTTTTGGCCATAAAACTGAAATGGTAATATGTGCGTGTAAGGATCTTAAATATTTTTTTAATGACACATGTACCATTCCTGCGCACCAGTTGCCATTTCCTGGGTCGGTCCTGGAAATAAGATACACACCGAACAAACTTTTTTTGTTAGAGTAAAAGGCGCGAAAAAAGTTTTTGGGCATCAAACTGAAATGGTAATAGGTGCGTCGAAGGATTTTTGATATTTTATAGTTGACACATGTACCATTCCAGCGCACCAGTTGCCATTTCCTGGTTCGGGCCTGGGGATGAGATACACACCCAGCAAACTCTTTTTGTTAGAGTAAAAGGCGCGAAAAAAGTCTTTGGCCATAAAACTGAAATGGTAATATGTGCGTCTTAGAATTTTTAATATTTTATAGTGGACACATGTGACATTTTAGCGATCTAGTTGTCATTTCCTTGTTCGGTCCTGGAAATAAGATACACATCCCGCAAACTTTTTTTGTTAGAGTAAAAGGCGCGGAAAAAGTTTTTGGCCATAAAACTCAAATGGTAATATGTGCGTCTAAGGATTTTTGATATTTTATAGTTGACACATGTACGATTCTAGCGCATCAGTTGCTATTTCCTGGTTCGGTCCTGGAAATAAGATACACACCCAGCAAACTTTTTTTGTTAGAGTAACGAGCGCGGAAAAAGTTTTTGGCTATAAAACCGAAATGGTAATATGTGCGTCTTAGAATTTTTGATACTTTATAGTAAACGCATGTACCTTTCTAGCGCACTAGTTGTTATTTCCTGGTTCGGTCCTGGAAATAAGATACACACCCAGCAAACTTTTTTTGTTAGAGTAAAAGGCGCGAAAAAAGTTTTTGGCCATAAAACTGAAATGTTAGTATGTGCGTCTTAGAATTTTTAATATTTTATAGTGGACACATGTGACATTTTAGCGATCTAGTTGTCATTTCCTTGTTCGGTCCTGGAAATAAGATACACACCCAGCAAACTTTTTTTGTTAGAGTAAAAGGCGCGAAAAAAGTTTTTGGGCATAAAAGTGAAATGGTAATATGTGCGTCTAAGGATTTTTGATATTTTTTGATTGACACATGTACTATTGTAGCGCACTAGTTCCCATTTCTTCGTTCGGCCCTGGGGATGAGATACACACCCAGCAAATTTTTTTTAGTGAAAATTTATGTATTAGTCAAATAAGTTGTTGGCTATAAAACTGAAATTGTATATGTGCGTCTAGGAATTTTTGATATTTTATAGTTGACATATGTACCATTTCAGCGCACTAGTTGCTATTTCCTGATTCGGCCCCGGAAATAAGATACGCACCCAGCAAACTTTTTTTGTTAGAGTAAAAGGCGCGAAAAAAGTTTTTTGGCATAAAACTGAAATGGTAATATGTGCGTGTAAGGATCTTAAATATTTTTTAATTGACACATGTACCATTCCTGCGCACCAGTTGCCATTTCCTGGTTCGGTCCTGGAAATAAGATACACACCCAGCAAACTTTTTTTGTTAGAGTAAAAGGCGCGAAAAAAGTTTTTGGCCATAAAACTGAAATGTTAATATGTGCGTTTTAGAATTTTTAATATTTTATAGTGGACACATGTGACATTTTAGCGATCTAGTTGTCATTTCCTTGTTCTGTCCTGGAAATAAGATACACACCCAGCAAACTTTTTTTGTTAGAGTAAAAGGCGCGAAAAAAGTTTTTGGCCATAAAACTGAAATGGTAATATGTGCGTGTAAGGATCTTAAATATTTTTTAATTGACACATGTACCATTCCTGCGCACCAGTTGCCATTTCCTGGGTCGGTCCTGGAAATAAGATACACACCGAACAAACTTTTTTTGTTAGAGTAAAAGGCGCGAAAAAAGTTTTTGGGCATAAAACTGAAATGGTAATATGTGCGTCTACGGATTTTTGATATTTTATAGTTGACATATGTGCTATTTCAGCGCACAAGTTGCTATTTCCTGATTCGGCCCTGGGGATGAGCTACACACCCAGCAAAGTTTTTTTGTTAGAGTAAAGAGCGCGGAAAAAGTTTTTGGCTATAAAACCGAAATGGTAATATGTGCGTCTTAGAATTTTTGATACTTTATAGTAAACGCATGTACCTTTTTAGCGCACTAGTTGTTATTTCCTGGTTCGGTCCTGGAAATAAGATACACACCCAGCAAACTTTTTTTGTTAGAGTAAAAGGCGCGAAAAAAGTTTTTGGGCATAAAAGTGAAATGGTAATATGTGCGTCTAAAGGATTTTAGATATTTTTTGATTGACACATGTACTATTGTAGCGCACAAGTTGCCATTTCTTCGTTCGGCCCTGGGGGTGAGATACACACCCAGCAAACTTTTTTTAGTGAAAAATTATGTATTAGTTAAATAAGTTTTTGGCTATAAAACTGAAATGGTATATGTGCGTCTAGGAATTTTTAATATTTTATAGTTGACATATGTACCATTTCAGCGCACTAGTTGCTATTTCCTGATTCGGCCCTGGAAATAAGATACACACCCAGCAAACTTTTTTTGTTAGAGTAAAAGGCGCGAAAAAAGTTTTTGGGCATAAAACTGAAATGGTAATATGTGCGTCTGGGGATTTTCAATATTTTATAGTTGACACATGTACCTTTCCAGCGCACCAGTTGCTATTTCCTGGGTCGGTCCTGGGGATGAGCTACACACCCAGCAAAGTTTGTTGTTAGAGTAAAGGCGCCAAAAAAAATTTTTGGACATACAACTGAAATGACAATATGTGCGTCGAAGGATTTTTATATTTTATAGTTGACACATGTACCATTCCAGCGCACCAGTTGCCATTTCCTGGTTCGGTCCTGGGGATGAGATACACACCCAGCAAACTCTTTTTGTTAGAGTAAAAGGCGCGAAAAAAGTCTTTGGCCATAAAACTGAAATGGTAATATGTGCGTCTTTGAATTTTTAATATTTTATAGTGGACACATGTGACATTTTAGCGATCTAGTTGTCATTTCCTTGTTCGGTCCTGGAAATAAGATACACACCCAGCAAACTTTTTTTGTTAGATTAAAAGGCGCGGAAAAAGTTTTTGGCCATAAAACTGAAATGGTAATATGTGCGTCTAAGGATTTTTGATATTTTATAGTTGAGACATGTACGATTCCAGCGCATCAGTTGTTATTTCCTGGTTCGGTCCTGGAAATAAGATACACACCCAGCAAACTCTTTTTGTTAGAGTAAAAGGCGCGAAAAAAGTCTTTGGCTATAAAACTGAAATTGTAATATGTGCGTCTAAGGATTTTTGATATTTTTTTATTGACACATGTACTATTGCAGCGCACTAGTTGCCATTTCTTGGTTCGGCCCTGGGGATGAGATACACACCCAGCAAACTTTTTTTGTTAGAGTAAAGAGCGCGGAAAAAGTTTTTGGCTATAAAACCGAAATGGTAATATGTGCGTCTTAGAATTTTTGATACTTTATAGTAAACGCATGTACCTTTCTAGCGCATTAGTTGTTATTTCCTGGTTCGGTCCTGGAAATAAGATACACACCCAGCAAACTTTTTTTGTTAGAGTAAAAGGCGCGGAAAAAGTTTTTGGCCTTACAACTGACATGGTAATATGTGCGTCTAAGGATTTTTGATATTTTATAGTATACACATGCAGCATTCCAGCGCACCAGTTGCAATTTCCTGGTTCGGTCCTGGAAATAAGATACACACCCAGCAAACTTTTTTTGTTAGAGTAAAAGGCGCGGAAAAAGTTTTTGGCCTTAAAACTGACATGGTAATATGTGCGTCTTAGAATTTTTGATATTTTATAGTGGACAAATGTACCATTCTAGCGCACCAGTTGCCATTTCCTGGTTTGGCCCTGGGGATTAGATACACACCTAGCAAACTTTTTTTAAAGAAAAATATGTATTAGCCAAATAAGTTTTTGGCTATAAAACTAAAATGGTAATATGTGCGTCTAAGGATTTTTGATATTTTATAGTATACACATGCAGCATTCCAGCGCACCAGTTGCAATTTCCTGGTTCGGTCCTGGAAATAAGATACACACCCAGCAAACTTTTTTTGTTAGAGTAAAAGGCGCGGAAAAAGTTTTTGGCCTTAAAACTGACATAGTAATATGTGCGTCTTAGAATTTTTGATATTTTATAGTGGACAAATGTACCATTCTAGCGCACCAGTTGCCATTTCCTGGTTTGGCCCTGGGGATTAGATACACACCTAGCAAACTTTTTTTAAAGAAAAATATGTATTAGCCAAATAAGTTTTTGGCCATCAAACTGAAATAGTAATATGTGCGTCTAAGAATTTTTAATATTTTATAGTTGGCACATGTACCATTCCAACGCACCAGTTGCCATTTCTTGGTTCAGTCCTGGGGATGAGATACACTCCCAGCAAACGTTTTGTTACAGTAAAAGGTGCGAAAAAAGTTTTTGGTCATAAAACTGAAATGGTATTATGTGCGTCTTAGAATTTTTAATATTTTATAGTGGACACATGTAACATTTTAACGATCTAGTTGTTCTTTTCTGGTTCGGCCCTGGGGATGAGATACACACCCAGCAACCTTTTTTTGTTAGAGTAAAGGCGCGAAAAACGTTTTTGGCCATAAAATTGAAATCATATCATGGGCGTCTAAGGACTTTTGATATTTTATAGTTGACACATGTACCAGTCCAGCGCACCAGTTGCCATTTCCTAGTTCGGTCCTGGGGATGAGATACACACCCAGCAAACTCTTTTTGTTAGAGTAAAAGGCGCGAAAAAAGTTTTTGGCTATAAAACTGAAATGGTAATAGGTGCGTCTAGGAATTTTTGATATTTTATAGTATTCACATGCACCATCCCAGCGCACCAGTTGCAATTTCCTGGTTCGGTCCTGGAAATAGGATACACACCCAGCAAACTTTTTTTGTTAGAGTAAAAGGCGCGAAAAAAGTTTTTGCCATAAAACTGAAATGGTAATATGTGCGTGTAAGGATCTTAAATATTTTTTAATTGACACATGTACCATTCCTGCGCACCAGTTGCCATTTCCTGGTTCGGTCCTGGAAATAAGATACACACCCAGCAAACTTTTTTTGTTAGAGTAAAAGGCGCGAAAAAAGTTTTTGGGCATAAAACTGAAATGGTAATATGTGCGTCTGGGGATTTTTGATATTTTATAGTTGACACATGTACCTTTCCAGCGCACCAGTTGCCATTTCCTGGTTCGGTCCTGGGGATGAGATACACACCCAGCAAACTTTTTTTAGTGAAAAATTATGTATTAGTCAAATAAGTTGTTGGCTATAAAACTGAAATGGTAATATGTGCGTCTAGGAATTTTTGATATTTTATAGTATTCACATGCTGTTGCGGGTAAAGCGGCCCAAGCTCAAGATAGCCAATGTGGATTTTAAACACAAGTGTAAGAATTTTAGAAAACTTTAATTCTTTATTCTTACGCTTTAATATGTTAAAATTCCTAAAATTATAAATAAATTCATTATACAAACTTACATACTAAACTGCTGATATACTAACTTTTATGTATGGCTACTCCAAGCGAAGCTTCGTAATCCTTATGACCTGAACGAATAAATATCTTAAATGTATGTAGGTGTTTTATATACCTATGTATGTGGTCTCGATTAAATATGGCCTCATAATTATACCGCGTGGAAAATTAAAAGGAATAATTGAACATTTTGCCATGCTCATCTCTCTACATATCGATAACAGTAATGTCATATTAGCGATTTATGAGTGGCGGTAACAGTAATGTCATATTAGCGATTTATGAGTGGCGGTAACACTCCCCCACAGTATGGCGAGATTTCGAAGACTTACTCTACTTTCTTTCAGCCACGTCTAAAACCGCTAATTTTGCAGCAGGTCTTTCTAAAACGCCACAAACTGTCAAAACTTTTGCCTTTCGTACTTGTCCATCTTCGGATTTGGCAACTTCGATGACCTTTCCTTTTGGCCACACGTTTCTCGGGTTATTTGGATCAACCACTATCACTAAATCTCCCACAGATATGGGTTTGGCCCTTTGAAACCACTTTGTCCTACACGTCAAAGTAGGCAGGTACTCTGTCACCCATCTCTTCCAAAAGATTTGTGCATATTGTTGTGAACGCAACCAACTTTCTTTAAGTACAAGACCTTCGTCGTCGTACGATGCAAGGGGTTTTAAGCCACTGGAGTTGCCAAGCAAAATATGATTTGGTGTGATCGCTTCTTGATTTTCGCTTTCTATTGGGACATATGTAAGAGGACGGGAATTTATAATACTTTCGACTTCAGCCATCATGCTTTGCAGCATTTCATCGCTTGGAAACCGTCCTGTTTTAATATTGTAGAGTACAGTTTTTACGGATCGAACTAATCGTTCCCATGCTCCTCCCATATGAGGAGCAGAAGGTGGGTTAAAGTTCCATTTGGTGTAGGACGTTGTAAAACTTCGTATTAGCTCGTTCTTGTCCACCTCTCTTAAGGCTTCACGCAACTCTCGATCAGCACCGATAAAATTAGTACCATTGTCGCTGAAAAATTCTCTTGGGCTGCCTCTTCGCGAAATAAACTTACGTATTGCCATGATACACGAACTTGTATTAAGCGAATAGACGATTTCAATATGAACCGCACGTACCGTTAAACATGTAAATAGCGCACCGCATCTCTTTTCTTTATGTCGGTTAACAGTGACAAGCATAGGACCAAAAAAGTCAAGACCCGTGAATGTGAATGGTGAGAGATACGAACCCAGTCGAGCCCGAGGTAATTTTGCCATCTGCGGAATCTCCCGCATCGCAGTTTTAATTTTACACATTTGACACTGCTTAATGGTTGATTTACAAACGGTTCTCAATTTAGGAATATAGTATTTTTGCCGCAATTCATTCACCACTGTCTCAAGGCTACTATGACGGTACAGATTATGGTAATGTAATATTAAAAGGGTTGTTAGGCGGCAATGTTTAGGCGAAACGGCTGGATGCTTCAGTTCCTCCGGAACATCAGCATAATCAATTCGGCCACCTACTCTCAAGACACCTTTATGATCCAAATACGGGGACAATTTATACAAAAAATTTGTTTTTGTTAATTTATTCTTTTGTGATAGAAAATTTATTTAATTTTGGAAATATACTTTCTGCGTATCTTTGATAAGAGTCAGTTCTGCTTTGAGCAACTCAATTTGAGTTAGTTCCTTTCCACAGGAAGGCGTGATATCTCTGTTTCTACGGCAGTAGCAAAAACGAATTACGTATGCAGTTGCCCTTAATGCTCTGCACCACCGAGAAAATCTTTGTAAGTTTATAAGTTGTTCTATACTTCGTGCCGTTAAATGGCACTCTTTCAACTCGAGCTTTGTTTCCAAAAGTTGTGTATTGGGTTCCCGCCATTCTTTCTCTGGCAACTTTAAAAAATCAGGGCCGCTAAACCAGCGCCCTGTATTCGATAGATTAGGTTTATTTGTGCATCGTGTTGCTTCGTCAGCTACATTCGTTTTTCCTGATATCCAGGACCACTCGTCCACCTCTGAAATATCGAGAATTTCACTTACACGAACTGCAACGAACTGGTGATATTTTCGGTGGTCGGAGCGTATCCAGCTTAAAACTGTTCGTGAATCTGACCAGAGTGTTTTTCGATTTATCTTAACGGTATGATGTTTTTCAATATATTTAGCAAACCGAGCACCAATAACAGCTGCCATCAGCTCTAAACGTGGTATCGATAAAACCTTTAGTGGCGCCACCCTAGTTTTTGATCCAATAAGTGAAATAGCGATTTCGTCCCCACAGCACATCCTAAAATACGCTACGGCGGCATAACCGTTTTCGCTTGCATCCACAAATACATGCAATTGAACATCTAGGTTATTATAGTTTTTCAATGTTTTAAGATAACAACGAGGTATATTTACATTTTTTAAATTTGGTAAAAGCGCTAGCCAGTTTTCCCACCTTAATTGTTGATTTACTAGAATATGTTCGTCCCAGTCGATATTGCTTCTCCAAACTTCTTGGAGAACTATTTTCAAATACATAAGGAAATTTCCTACAAGCCCTAAAGGGTCATAAATGCTCATTAGAGTTCTTAAAATTTCACGTTTGGTGGGAATTTTGTTTCCGAGAAGAAGTTCGCTGTTTAAGACAGACTGCGACAGTTTAAAGGTTATATTGTCTTCCCCAGGGTTCCAAAATATGCCAAGTACCTTTTCTGTTACTTCGCCTACACTAACGTTTAGGCAAATATTGGTCAAAGGGTTAGAAGAGTTCAATTCTTTCAAAACGCTATCATTATTCGAACACCAGTTTCTAATTTTGAATCCTCCCTCACTATGAATGAATCGCACAGTTTTAGCCAGTTCGGCGGCTTCTGCAGGAGTATCCGAAGAAGCAAGAAAATCATCTACGTAGTGGTTGTCTTTGATGGCAGCAGCGGCTAAGGGATACTTGGCTTCAAATTTTGATGCGTTGAGGTTTTTAACATACTGAGATATGCACGGAGCGCAGGAGGCACCGAATATCATAACCTTCATTACGTACACTTCGGGTTCTTTGTTGTCGTCGCAGCTGCGCCATAAAAATCTTTGCGCATAGCAGTCTTCATCGCGTATATAAATCTGATGGAACATTTGTTCGATGTCACCACAGATTGCAATTTGACTTTGCCGAAAACGAAAAAGAATAGCTGCAAGAGAAGACAGCAAATCTGGCCCTTTGAGCAGCATAGAGTTAAGTGAAATACCATTTGCCTTCGCGGCCGCATCCCAAACTATTCTTGTTTTATTCGGTTTGTTTTTGTTAAATACCGGAAACATTGGTAAATACCATACATTTTGTTTATCATCTTCATTGTTTACTTTGGCTATGTAATTTCTTTCAAAATATTCAGAAATTGTTTTTTCGAAATGTTCAAACAACTCTTTATTTTTTCTTAGAGTTTTTTCGAGACAAATCAGTCGTCTCTTCGCCATATCAAAGCTTTGTGGAAGTGTAATATTGTCATATCGCCACAGCAAAGCTGTCTCGTAATGGCCATCGCATCTTTGTTTCGTATATGTTTCTAGCAAACTTAATGCCCTTTGGTCATCTTTTCCAAGAGCTGGAGTATAGTTACTTATCCCTGCTAACTCAGTTGTATAAAACTGTTTGAGTAAGTGAGTAAGAATTTGGTCGTTTTCACCTTTACACTCGCAAGAGTAAAAATTATATTGAATTTGGCCTTTTCTCCAACACTGGAGTTGCCACATATTAGCCAGCCGAGGCGAGTATGTAAAGCGACGGGTTCGTTTTTCTTGCCTTCTTTAACACGAGTTGGCACACATAATTTCAAGTTATTTAATCCTGAAAGTACATCTGGTACAGCATTTTCAAATCGGCGATGGGTAGCCCTTTAAGGTGCGGAAATTTTTTACATAACTTTTTATAATTAAAGCTCTGAATCGGAAGCGATAGTTGTTTAACCGTACGAACAGAAATAGAAAATTCAGTTTTATTCATACCTGAAATTTTCATTGAGACTATTTTTGAGTCCTCTTCGTTGCGACCTATTTCACCTGTCCATTTCAAGCATAGAGGTTGTGACTCACCATTTAAATCTAGTTTATTAATTAATTGTTCATTTACCAGACTTACAGACGAACCCTCGTCTATAAATGCAAAAGTATTAAAACGTTTATTATTGTTTCCGTATATTGTTATGGGTATAATTTTAAATAAGATTTCATTGCATTCATTCCTATGGGCTGCATGTAAATTATCTCTTTTGCTTTTATTTTCAGTTTCTCTGGTAGCGTTTGTTTCTCTATCTTCAGTCATGGATTTATGCAGCAATGTATTATGTTTTATTTGACAATTATTTTCTCTGCAAACGATGCTGCTACTGCAAATACCGTAGTGACGTCGCAGGCACAGTTTACATAGATTGTACATTCTTACTAAGTTCCATCGCTCGCTTCTATTCGCAGCCAAGAATTTTTTACACTTCTCAACGCTATTGCAGTTGCCAGAACACACTAAACAGATCTTTTTGTTTTGTTCT
Organism: Epicampocera succincta; assembly: GCA_932526305.1. Classification (NCBI taxonomy): domain Eukaryota; kingdom Metazoa; phylum Arthropoda; class Insecta; order Diptera; family Tachinidae; genus Epicampocera; species Epicampocera succincta. The sequence continues at coordinate 464,641 of CAKOAZ010000002.1, read as the reverse complement.
TCATGAGCATGCACATAAACGTTTTTTGGCTTACGCGAATACTGCTCTATTGACTTTGATGCGCTGCTGTCACTGTCTATATTTATGCTGCTTGCTGAGACACCGACTTCATATATCCAGTTAGCGAATTCAGTCAAACTAACTCTTTTGTTATTTTTTGCTAGTTTTATTTTTTGTTCACCCCAGTTAAGTTGAAAATGTGATGGCATTTTCATTATTAATTCATGTAATAAAGATGAATTGGTCAGTTCATTTATTAAACCACTGGGTTTAATTGTTGTTTCTAGGCCCTTTACTTCCACGGCGAAAGAGGTAATTGTGCTCAATTTATTTGTGTTCAGTGCTGGTAGTGATCTTATTCTATTTTTTAGTGAGTTTAATATTTTTTCCGGTTGTCCGAAAAGCAATTTTAGTGTAGATAGAGCACATGGTACACCCGATGGATGGATCAAAATATGTTTAACAGATCGAAGTGCTTCCCCCTTTAGAGAACTTTGAAGCCTGACAAGATTTTCGGCGTCTGTAAAACCACAGACTGCTGTCGACCAGTCATATGTGGCACTAAACAAGGGCCATTCTTCAGGAGTGCCGGTAAAAATTGGAAGCTCTTTTGGTACTGACTGCCGCGTGCTTATTTGTTGTTGCGAAAGCCTGTGAGAAGGTAATATAACAGGTTGGAGGTTTGATGGGTTCATGGAAAACGTTGAATCCATGTAACCAAATTGTACAGGTGTCTCTAATGTGTGATTTTCTGCATTTACGTTGTCTGAATTATTACATAAATTTGCAGTTGTCGGCTGCTGACGGTTCGTTGTTGGGTCATTAATAAATGAAGACATGTTATTAACGAATGACGTAGTTGTACATACGGGCGGAGTTATTGTTTTTGTCGTATAAACTAAGTCATTACTTACGTTTTGGCAATATGGTTTAGTAGTGTTAGGCAGTTCTTGCGTTGTTGTGGCTTGTGGTACAAATGTGTAAGGTGGCGTTTCAAACTGACGAGCTGCGGAAACTATATTTTGGTGTGCGGTTGCAATAGCCGAAGTAGGGAGTTGGATTTGATTATCTAACCACTCATGTACAGATCTGACAGCTGAGTGTTTATTAACTGATTGTGCGTCCTCGAAGTCATCTACTGCTTGTTCGAGAATTTGGTATTTCTTTTTAATGAAATCTCTTTCAAGTTGTGTCTCTTCTTCTAGACGTTGTAGCTCAAGAGCTTGTCGGCGGGAGCGGGTGGTGGCCGAAGAGCCACTACGAATGGAAGAGGCAGAATCGATCGTGATTTGATGTTGTACCGTACAATTTTGGCAACTCCACGTAGGTTGGTCTTGATTGCTGCTGAGATTGACACATGGTAAATGAAAATTAAGATGGCACTTGCTGCATTTTATAAATTTTTCGTTGTCTGTGGACTTGTTGCAAATGTTACATTCGTTCAGTGCAGGACTTAACTGAGTTGGTCGTTGACGACTTAGTGGTTGACCCTGTGAGGGAGTGGAAGGTTGCATTCTGTTAGGACTTACGTTTTAACACCCAAGATGATTCCTTCGAACGATCCGATGAGGCAAATAAAAGAATTTTAATGTTGCGGGTAAAGCGGCCCAAGCTCAAGATAGCCAATGTGGATTTTAAACACAAGTGTAAGAATTTTAGAAAACTTTAATTCTTTATTCTTACGCTTTAATATGTTAAAATTCCTAAAATTATAAATAAATTCATTATACAAACTTACATACTAAACTGCTGATATACTAACTTTTATGTATGGCTACTCCAAGCGAAGCTTCGTAATCCTTATGACCTGAACGAATGAATATCTTAAATCTATGTAGGTGTTTTATATACCTATGTATGTGGTCTCGATTAAATATGGCCTCATAATTATACCGCGTGGAAAATTAAAAGGAATAATTGAACATTTTGCCATGCTCATCTCTCTACATATCGATAACAGTAATGTCATATTAGCGATTTATGAGTGGCGGTAACAGTAATGTCATATTAGCGATTTATGAGTGGCGGTAACACATGCACCATTCCAGCGCACCAGTTGACATTTCCTGGTTCGGTCCTGGAAATAAGATACACACCCAGCAAACTTTTTTTGTTAGAGTAAAAGGCGCGAAAAAAGTTTTTGGGCATAAAACTGAAATGGTAATATGTGCGTCTAGGAATTTTTGATATTTTATAGCTGACATATGTACCATTTCAGCGCACTAGTTGCTATTTCCTGGGTCGGTCCTGGGGATGAGCTACACACCCAGCAAAGTTTTTTTGTTAGAGTAAAGGCTCAAAAAAAAATTTTTGGACATACAACTGAAATGAAAATATGTGCGTCGAAGGATTTTTGATATTTTATAGTTGACACATGTACCATTCCAGCGCACCAGTTGCCATTTCCTGGTTCGGGCCTGGGGATGAGATACACACCCAGCAAACTCTTTTTGTTAGAGTAAAAGGCGCGAAAAAAGTCTTTGGCCATAAAACTGAAATGGTAATATGTGCGTCTAAGAATTTTTAATATTTTATAGTGGACACATGTGACATTTTAGCGATCTAGTTGTCATTTCCTTCTTCGGTCCTGGAAATAAGATACACATCCCGCAAACTTTTTTTGTGAGACTAAAAGGCGCGGAAAAAGTTTTTGGCCATAAAACTGAATTGGTAATATGTGCGTCTAAGGATTTTTGATATTTTATAGTTGACACATGTACGATTCTAGCGCATCAGTTGCTCTTTCCTGGTTCGGTCCTGGAAATAAGATACACACCCAGCAAACTTTTTTTGTTAGAGTAAAGAGCGCGGAAAAAGTTTTTGGCTATAAAACCGAAATGGTAATATGTGCGTCTTAGAATTTTTCATACTTTATAGTAAACGCATGTACCTTTCTAGCACACTAGTTGTTATTTCCTGGTTCGGTCCTGGAAATAAGATGCACACACAGCAAACTTTTTTTGTTAGAGTAAAAGGCGCGAAAAAAGTATTTGGGCATAAAAGTGAAATGGTATATGTGCGTCTAGGAATTTTTGATATTTTATAGTTGACATATGTACCATTTCTGCGCACTAGTTGCTATTTCCTGATTCGGCCCTGGAAATAAGATACGCACCCAGCAAACTTTTTTTGTTAGAGTAAAAGGCGCGAAAAAAGTTTTTGGGCATAAAACTGAAATGGTAATATGTGCGTGTAAGGATCTTAAATATTTTTTAATTGACACATGTACCATTCCTGCGCACCAGTTGCCATTTCCTGGTTCGGTCCTGGAAATAAGATACACACCCAGCAAACTTTTTTTGTTAGAGTAAAAGGCGCGAAAAAAGTCTTTGGCCATAAAACTGAAATGTTAATATGTGCGTCTTAGAATTTTTAATATTTTATAGTGGACACATGTGACATTTCAGCGATCTAGTTGTCATTTCCTTGTTCGGTCCTGGAAATAAGATACACACCCAGCAAACTTTTTTTGTTAGAGTAAAAGGCGCGAAAAAAGTTTTTGGCCATAAAACTGAAATGGTAATATGTGCGTGTAAGGATCTTAAATATTTTTTAATTGACACATGTACCATTCCTGCGCACCAGTTGCCATTTCCTGGGTCGGTCCTGGAAATAAGATACACACCGAACAAACTTTTTTTGTTAGAGTAAAAGGCGCGAAAAAAGTTTTTGGGCATAAAACTGAAATGGTAATATGTGCGTCTAGGGATTTTTGATATTTTATAGTTGACATATGTGCCATTTCAGCGCACAAGTTGCTATTTCCTGATTCGGGCCTGGGGATGAGCTACACACCCAGCAAAGTTTTTTTGTTAGAGTAAAGGCTCAAAAAAAATTTTTTGGACATACAACTGAAATGACAATATGTGCGTTGAAGGATTTTTGATATTTTATAGTTGACACATGTACCATTCCAGCGCACCAGTTGCCATTTCCTGGTTCGGGCCTGGGGATGAGATACACACCCAGCAAACTCTTTTTGTTAGAGTAAAAGGCGCGAAAAAAGTCTTTGGCCATAAAACTGAAATGGTAATATGTGCGTTTTAGAATTTTTAATATTTTATAGTGGACACATGTGACATTTTAGCGATCTAGTTGTCATTTCCTTGTTCGGTCTTGGAAATAAGATACACTTCCCGCAAACTTTTTTTGTTAGAGTAAAAGGCGCGGAAAAAGTTTTTGGCCATAAAACTGAAATGGTAATATGTGCCTCTAAGGATTTTTGATATTTTATAGTGGACACATGTACGATTCTAGCGCATCAGTTGCTATTTCCTGGTTCGGTCCTGGAAATAAGATACACACCCAGCAAACTTTTTTTGTTAGAGTAAAGAGCACGAAAAAAGTTTTTGGCTATAAAACCGAAATGGTAACATGTGCGTCTTAGAATTTTTGATATTTTATAGCTGACATATGTACCATTTCAGCGCACTAGTTGCTATTTCCTGGGTCGGTCCTGGGGATGAGCTACACACCCAGCAAAGTTTTTTTGTTAGAGTAAAGGCTCAAAAAAAAATTTTTGGACATACAACTGAAATGAAAATATGTGCGTCGAAGGATTTTTGATATTTTATAGTTGACACATGTACCATTCCAGCGCACCAGTTGCCATTTCCTGGTTCGGGCCTGGGGATGAGATACACACCCAGCAAACTCTTTTTGTTAGAGTAAAAGGCGCGAAAAAAGTCTTTGGCCATAAAACTGAAATGGTAATATGTGCGTCTAAGAATTTTTAATATTTTATAGTGGACACATGTGACATTTTAGCGATCTAGTTGTCATTTCCTTCTTCGGTCCTGGAAATAAGATACACATCCCGCAAACTTTTTTTGTGAGACTAAAAGGCGCGGAAAAAGTTTTTGGCCATAAAACTGAATTGGTAATATGTGCGTCTAAGGATTTTTGATATTTTATAGTTGACACATGTACGATTCTAGCGCATCAGTTGCTCTTTCCTGGTTCGGTCCTGGAAATAAGATACACACCCAGCAAACTTTTTTTGTTAGAGTAAAGAGCGCGGAAAAAGTTTTTGGCTATAAAACCGAAATGGTAATATGTGCGTCTTAGAATTTTTCATACTTTATAGTAAACGCATGTACCTTTCTAGCACACTAGTTGTTATTTCCTGGTTCGGTCCTGGAAATAAGATGCACACACAGCAAACTTTTTTTGTTAGAGTAAAAGGCGCGAAAAAAGTATTTGGGCATAAAAGTGAAATGGTATATGTGCGTCTAGGAATTTTTGATATTTTATAGTTGACATATGTACCATTTCTGCGCACTAGTTGCTATTTCCTGATTCGGCCCTGGAAATAAGATACGCACCCAGCAAACTTTTTTTGTTAGAGTAAAAGGCGCGAAAAAAGTTTTTGGGCATAAAACTGAAATGGTAATATGTGCGTGTAAGGATCTTAAATATTTTTTAATTGACACATGTACCATTCCTGCGCACCAGTTGCCATTTCCTGGTTCGGTCCTGGAAATAAGATACACACCCAGCAAACTTTTTTTGTTAGAGTAAAAGGCGCGAAAAAAGTCTTTGGCCATAAAACTGAAATGTTAATATGTGCGTCTTAGAATTTTTAATATTTTATAGTGGACACATGTGACATTTCAGCGATCTAGTTGTCATTTCCTTGTTCGGTCCTGGAAATAAGATACACACCCAGCAAACTTTTTTTGTTAGAGTAAAAGGCGCGAAAAAAGTTTTTGGCCATAAAACTGAAATGGTAATATGTGCGTGTAAGGATCTTAAATATTTTTTAATTGACACATGTACCATTCCTGCGCACCAGTTGCCATTTCCTGGGTCGGTCCTGGAAATAAGATACACACCGAACAAACTTTTTTTGTTAGAGTAAAAGGCGCGAAAAAAGTTTTTGGGCATAAAACTGAAATGGTAATATGTGCGTCTAGGGATTTTTGATATTTTATAGTTGACATATGTGCCATTTCAGCGCACAAGTTGCTATTTCCTGATTCGGGCCTGGGGATGAGCTACACACCCAGCAAAGTTTTTTTGTTAGAGTAAAGGCTCAAAAAAAATTTTTTGGACATACAACTGAAATGACAATATGTGCGTTGAAGGATTTTTGATATTTTATAGTTGACACATGTACCATTCCAGCGCACCAGTTGCCATTTCCTGGTTCGGGCCTGGGGATGAGATACACACCCAGCAAACTCTTTTTGTTAGAGTAAAAGGCGCGAAAAAAGTCTTTGGCCATAAAACTGAAATGGTAATATGTGCGTTTTAGAATTTTTAATATTTTATAGTGGACACATGTGACATTTTAGCGATCTAGTTGTCATTTCCTTGTTCGGTCCTGGAAATAAGATACACTTCCCGCAAACTTTTTTTGTTAGAGTAAAAGGCGCGGAAAAAGTTTTTGGCCATAAAACTGAAATGGTAATATGTGCCTCTAAGGATTTTTGATATTTTATAGTGGACACATGTACGATTCTAGCGCATCAGTTGCTATTTCCTGGTTCGGTCCTGGAAATAAGATACACACCCAGCAAACTTTTTTTGTTAGAGTAAAGAGCACGAAAAAAGTTTTTGGCTATAAAACCGAAATGGTAATATGTGCGTCTTAGAATTTTTGATACTTTATAGTAAACGCATGTACCTTTCTAGCGCACTAGTTGTTATTTCCTGGTTCGGCCCTGGAAATAAGATACACACCCAGCAAACTTTTTCTGTTAGAGTAAAGGCGCGAAAAAAGTTTTTAAACATACAACTGAAATGATAATATGTGCGTCGAAGGATTTTAATATTTTATAGTTGACACATGTACCATTCCAGCGCACCAGTTGCCATTTCCTTGTTCGGGCCTGGGGATGAGATACACACCCAGCAAACTCTTTTTGTTAGAGTAAAAGGCGCGAAAAAAGTCTTTGGCCATAAAACTGAAATGGTAATATGTGCGTCGAAGGATTTTAATATTTTATAGTTGACACATGTACCATTCCAGCGCACCAGTTGCCATTTCCTGGTTCGGGCCTGGGGATGAGATACACACCCAGCAAACTCTTTTTGTTAGAGTAAAAGGCGCGAAAAAAGTCTTTGGCCATAAAACTGAAATGGTAATATGTGCGTTTTAGAATTTTTAATATTTTATAGTGGACACATGTGACATTTTAGCGATCTAGTTGTCATTTCCTTGTTCGGTCCTGGAAATAAGATACACTTCCCGCAAACTTTTTTTGTTAGAGTAAAAGGCGCGGAAAAAGTTTTTGGCCATAAAACTGAAATGGTAATATGTGCCTCTAAGGATTTTTGATATTTTATAGTGGACACATGTACGATTCTAGCGCATCAGTTGCTATTTCCTGGTTCGGTCCTGGAAATAAGATACACACCCAGCAAACTTTTTTTGTTAGAGTAAAAGGCACGAAAAAAGTTTTTGGGCATAAAAGTGAAATGGTAATATGTGCGTCTAAGGATTTTTGATATTTTTTGATTGACACATGTACTATTGTAGCGCACTAGTTGCCATTTCTTCGTTCGGCCCTGGGGATGAGATACACACCCAGCAAACTTTTTTTAGTGAAAAATTATGTATTAGTTAAATAAGTTTTTGGCTATAAAACTGAAATGGTATATGTGCGTCTAGGAATTTTCGATATTTTATAGTTGACATATGTACCATTTCAGCGCACTAGTTGCTATTTCCTGATTCGGCCCTGGAAATAAGATACACACCCAGCAAACTTTTTTTGTTAGAGTAAAAGGCGCGAAAAAAGTTTTTTGGCATAAAACTGAAATGGTAATATGTGCGTGTAAGGATCTTAAATATTTTTTAATTGACACATGTACCATTCCTGCGCACCAGTTGCCATTTCCTGGTTCGGTCCTGGAAATAAGATACACACCCAGCAAACTTTTTTTGTTAGAGTAAAAGGCGAGAAAAAAGTTTTTGGGCATAAAACTGAAATGATAATATGTGCGTCTAGGGATTTTTGATATTTTATAGTTGACATATGTACCATTTCAGCGCACTAGTAGCTATTTCCTGATTCGGCCCTGGGGATGAGCTACACACCCAGCAAAGTTTTTTGTTAGAGTAAAGGCGCCAAAAAAAATTTTTGGACATACAACTGAAATGAGAATATGTGCGTCGAAGGATTTTTGATATCTTATAGTTGACACATGTACCATTCCAGCGCACCAGTTGCCATTTCCTGGTTCGGTCCTGGGGATGAGATACACACCCAGCAAACTCTTTTTGTTAGAGTAAAAGGCGCGAAAAAAGTCTTTGGCCATAAAACTGAAATGTTAATATGTGCGTCTTAGAATTTTTAATATTTTATAGTGGACACATGTGACATTTTAGCGATCTAGTTGTCATTTCCTTGTTCGGTCCTGGAAATAAGATACACACCCAGCAAACTTTTTTTGTTAGAGTAAAAGGCGCGGAAAAAGTTTTTGTCCATAAAACTGAAATGGTAGTATGTGCGTCTTAGAATTTTTGATATTTTATAGTGGACAAATAAACCATTCTAGCGCACCAGTTGCTACTTCCTGGTTCAGCCCTGGGGATGAGATACACACCCAGCGAACTTTTTTTGTGAAAATTTATGTATTAGCCAAATAAGTTTTTGGCTATAAAAATGAAATAGTAATATGTGAGTCTTAGACTTTTTTAAATTTTATAGTGGACACATGTACCATTCCAGTGCACCAGTTGTCATTTCCTGATTCGGCCCTGTGGATGAGATACACACCCAGAAAGGCTTTTTTGTTAGAGTAAAGGCGCGAATAAAGTTTTTGGACATAAAACTGAATTGATAATATGTGCGTTTAAGGTTTTGTGATATTTTATAGTTGACACATGTACCATTCCAGCGCACTAGTTGCCATTTCCTGGTTCAGTCCTGGGGATGAGATACACTCCCAGAAAACTCTTTTTGTTAGAGTAAAAGGCGCGAAAAAAGTTTTTGGTTATAAAACTGAAATGGTAATATGTGCGTCTTAGAATTTTTAATATTTTATAGTGGACACATGTAACATTTTAGCGATCTAGTTGCTCTTTTCTGGTTCGGCCCTGGGGATGAGATACACACCCAGCAAACTTTTTTTGTTAGAGTAAAGGCGCGAACAAGTTTTTGGCCATAAAACTTAAATGATAATATGTGCGTTTAAGGTTTTGTGATATTTTATAGTTGACACATGTACCATTCCAGCGCACCAGTTGTCCATTCCTGGTTCGGGCCTGGAAAAAAGATACACACCCAGCAAACTTTTTTTTTTAGAGTAAAAGGCGCGGAAAAAGTTTTTAGCCATAAAACTGAAATGGTAATATGTGCGTCTTAGAATTTTTGATATTTTATAGTGGACACATGTAACATTTTAGCGATCTAGTTGCTCTTTTCTGGTTCGGCCCTGGGGATGATATACACACCCAGCAAACTTTTTTTGTTAGAGTTAAGGCGCGAAAAACGTGTTTGGCCATAAAACTGAAATGATAATATGTGCGTCTAAGGACTTTTGATATTTTATAGTTGACACATGTACCATTCCAGCGCACTAGTAGCTATTTCCTGATTCGGCCCTGGGAATGATCTACACACCCAGCAAAGTTTTTTGTTAGAGTAAAGGCGCCAAAATAAATTTTTGGGCATAAAACTGAAATGGTAATATGTGCGTCGAAGGATTTTTGATATTTTATAGTTGACACATGTACCATTCCAGCGCACCAGTTGCCATTTCCTGGTTCGGGCCTGGGGATGAGATACACACACAGCAAACTCTTTTTGTTAGAGTAAAAGGCGCGAAAAAAGTCTTTGGCCATAAAACTGAAATGGTAATATGTGCGTCTTAGAATTTTTAATATTTTATAGTGGACACATGTGACATTTTAGCGATCTAGTTGTCATTTCCTTGTTCGGTCCTGGCAATAAGATACACATCCCGCAAACTTTTTTTGTTAGAGTAAAAGGCGCGGAAAAAGTTTTTGGCCATAAAACTGAAATGGTAACATGTGCGTCTAAGGATTTTTGATATTTTATAGTTGACACATGTACGATTCTAGCGCATCAGTTGCTATTTCCTGGTTCGGTCCTGGAAATAAGATACACCTCCAGCAAACTTTTTTTGTTAGAGTAAAGAGCGCGGAAAAAGTTTTTGGCTATAAAACCGAAATGGTAATATGTGCGTCTTAGAATTTTTGATACTTTATAGTAAACGCATGTACCTTTCTAGCGCACTATTTGTTATTTCCTGGTTCGGTCCTGGAAATAAGATACACACCCAGCAAACTTTTTTTGTTAGAGTAAAAGGCGCGAAAAAAGTTTTTGGGCATAAAAGTGAAATGGTAATATGTGCGTCTAAGGATTTTTGATATTTTTTGATTGACACATGTACTATTGTAGCGCACTAGTTACCATTTCTTCGTTCGGCCCTGGTTATGAGATACACACCCAGCAAACTTTTTTTAGTGAAAAATTATGTATTAGTTAAATAAGTTTTTGGCTATAAAACTGAAATGGTATATGTGCGTCTAGGAATTTTCGATATTTTATAGTTGACATATGTACCATTTCAGCGCACTAGTTGCTATTTCCTGATTCGGCCCTGGAAATAAGATACACACCCAGCAAACTTTTTTTGTTAGAGTAAAAGGCGCGAAAAAAGTTTTTGGGCATTAAACTGAAATGGTAATATGTGCGTGTAAGGATCTTAAATATTTTTTAATTGACACATATACCATTCCTGCGCACCAGTTGCCATTTCCTGGTTCGGTCCTGGAAATAAGATACACACCCAGCAAACTGTTTCTGTTAGAGTAGAAGGCGAGAAAAAAGTTTTTGGGCATAAAACTGAAATGATAATATGTGCGTCTAAGGATTTTTGATATTTTATAGTTGACATATGTACCATTCCAGCGCACCAGTTGCCATTTCCTGGTTCGGTCCTAGGGATGAGATACACACCCAGCAAACTCTTTTTGTTAGAGTAAAAGGCGCGAAAAAAGTCTTTGGCCATAAAACTGAAATGTTAATATGTGCGTCTTAGAATTTTTAATATTTTATAGTGGACACATGTGACATTTTAGCGATCTAGTTGTCATTTCCTTGTTCGGTCCTGGAAATAAGATACACACCCAGCAAACTTTTTTTGTTAGAGTAAAAGGCGCGGAAAAAGTTTTTGTCCATAAAACTGAAATGGTAGTATGTGCGTCTTAGAATTTTTGATATTTTATAGTGGACAAATAAACCATTCTAGCGCACCAGTTGCTACTTCCTGGTTCGGCCCTGGGGATGAGATACACACCCAGCGAACTTTTTTTGTGAAAATTTATGTATTAGCCAAATAAGTTTTTGGCTATAAAAATGAAATAGTAATATGTGAGTCTTAGACTTTTTTAAATTTTATAGTGGACATATGTACCATTCCAGTGCACCAGTTGTCATTTCCTGATTCGGCCCTGGGGATGAGCTACACACCCAGCAAAGTGTTTTGTTAGAGTAAAGGCGCCAAAAAAAATTTTTGGACATACAACTGAAATGACAATATGTGCGTCGAAGGATTTTTGATATCTTATAGTTGACACATGTACCATTCCAGCGCACTAGTTGCCATTTCCTGGTTCAGTCCTGGGGATGAGATACACTCCCAGAAAACTTTTTTTGTTAGAGTAAAAGGCGCGAAAAAAGTTTTTGGTCATAAAACTGAAATGGTAATATGTGCGTCTTAGAATTTTTAATATTTTATAGTGGACACATGTAACATTTTAGCGATCTAGTTGCTCTTTTCTGGTTCGGCCCTGGGGATGAGATACACACCCAGCAAACTTTTTTTGTTAGAGTAAAGGCGCGAACAAGTTTTTGGCCATAAAACTGAAATGATAATATGTGCGTTTAAGGTTTTGTGATATTTTATAGTTGACACATGTACCATTCCAGCGCACCAGTTGTCCATTTCTGGTTCGGTCCTGGAAAAAAGATACACACCCAGCAAACTTTTTTTTTTAGAGTAAAAGGCGCGGAAAAAGTTTTTGGCCATAAAACTGAAATGGTAATATGTGCGTCTTAGAATTTTTGATATTTTATAGTGGACACATGTAACATTTTAGCGATCTAGTTGCTCTTTTCTGGTTCGGCCCTGGGGATGATATACACACCCAGCAAACTTTTTTTGTTAGAGTTAAGGCGCGAAAAACGGTTTTGGCCATAAAACTGAAATGATAATATGTGCGTCTAAGGACTTTTGATATTTTATAGTTGACACATGTACCATTACAGCGCACCAGTTGCCATTTCCTGGTTCGGTTCTGGGGATGAGATACACACCCAGCAAACTCTTTTTGTTAGAGTAAAAAGCGCGAAAAAAGTTTTTGGCCATAAAACTGAAATAGTAATATGTGCGTCTTAGAATTTTTATTATTTTGTAGTGGACACATGTGACATTTTAGTGATCTAGTTGCTATTCTCTGGTTTGGCCCTGGGGATGAGATACACACCCAGCAAACTTTTTTTAGTAAAACATTATGTATTAGTCAAATAACTTTTTGGCCATAAAACTGAAATGGTAATATGTGCGTCTAGGAATTTTTGATATTTTATAGTATACACATGCACCATTCCAGCGCACGAGTTGCCATTTCCTGGTTCGGTCCTGGAAATAAGATACACACCCAGCAAACTTTTTTTGTTAAAGTAAAAGACGCGAAAAAAGTTTTTGGAAATAAAACTGAAATGGTAATATGTGCGTCTAAGGGTCTTAAATATTTTTTAATTGACACATGTACCATTCCAGCGCACCAGTTGCCATTTCCTGGTTCGGTCCTGGAAATAAGATACACACCCAGCAAACTTTTTTTGTTAAAGTAAAAGGTGCGAATTAAGTTTTTGGGCATTAAACTGAAATGGTAATATGTGCGTCTAGGGATTTTTGATATTTTATAGTTGACACATGTACTATTTCAGCACACTAGTTGCTATTTCCTTATTCGGCCCTGAGCATGAGATACACACCCAGCAAAGTTTTTTTGTTAGAGTAAAGGCGCGAAAAAAGTTTTAAGACATACAACTGAAATGATAATATGTGCGTCGAAGGATTTTTAATATTTTATAGTTGACACATGTATCATTCCAGCGCACCAGTTGCCATTTCCTGGTTCGGTCCTGGGAAAAAGATACACACCCAGCAAACTTTTTTTTTAGAGTAAAAGGCGCGGAAAAAGTTTTTGGCCATAAAACTGAAATGGTAATATGTGCGTCTTAGAAGTTTTAATATTTTATAGTGGACAAATGTACCATTCTAGCGCACCAGTTGCCATTTCCTGATTCGGCCCTGGGGATTTGATACACACCTAGAAAACTTTTTTTAGTGAAAAATATGTATTAGCCAAATAAGTTTTTGGCCATAAAACTGAAATGGTAATATGTGTTTAAGGACTTTTGATATTTTATAGTTGACACATGTACCATTCCAGCGCACCAGTTGCCATTTCCTGGTTCAGCCCTGGGGATGAGATACACTTCCAGCAAACTCTTTTTGTTAAAGTAAAAGGCGTGAAAAAAGTGTTTGATCATAAAACTGAAATGGTAATATGTGCGTCGAAAAATTTTTGATATTTTATAGTGGACACATGTAACATTTTAGCGATCTAGTTGCTCTTTTCTGGTTCGGCCCTGGGGATGAGATACACACCCAGCAAACTTTTTTTGTTAGAGTTAAGGCGTGAAAAACGCTTTTGGCCATAAAACTGAAATGATAATATGTGCGTCTAAGGACTTTTGATATTTTATAGTTGACACATGTACCATTCCAGCGCACCAGTTGCCATTTCCTGGTTCGGTTCTGGGGATGAGATACACACCCAGCAAACTCTTTTTGTTAGAGTAAAAAGCGCAACAAAATTTTTTGGCCATAAAACTGAAATAGTAATATGTGCGTCTTAGAATTTTTAATATTTTGTAGTGGACACATGTAACAATTTAGTGATCTAGTTGCTATTCGCTGGTTTGGCCCTGGGGATGAGATACACACCCAGCAAACTTTTTTTAGTAAAACATTATGTATTAGTCAAATAACTTTTTGGCCATAAAACTGAAATGGTAATATGTGCGTCTAGGAATTTTTGATATTTTATAGTATACACATGCACCATTCCAGCTCACGAGTTGCCATTTCCTGGTTCGGTCCTGGAAATAAGATACACACCCAGCAAACTTTTTTTGTTAAAGTAAAAGACGCGAAAAAAGTTTTTGGCCATAAAACTGAAATGATAATATGTGCGTCGAAGGATTTTTGGTATTTTATAGTTGACACATGTACCATTCCAGCGCACCAGTTGCCATTTCCTGGTTCGGTCCTGGGGATGAGATACACACCCAGCAAACGTTTTTTGTTAGAGTAAAAGGCGCGGAAAAAGTTTTTGGCAATAAAACTGAAATGGTAATATGTGCGTCTATGGATTTTTAAAATTTTTTAATTGACACATGTAACATTCCAGCGCACCAGTTGCCATTTCCTGGTTCGGTCCTGGGGATGAGATACACACCCAGCAAACGTTTTTTGTTAAAGTAAAATACGCGAAAAAAGTTTTTGGCCATAAAACTGAAATGATAATATGTGCGTCGAAGGATTTTTGGTATTTTATAGTTGACACATGTACCATTCCAGCGCACCAGTTTTTATTTCCTGGTTCGGTCCCGGAAATAAGACACACACCCAGCAAACTTTTTTTGTTAGAGTAAAAGGCGCGAAAAAAGTTTTTGGGCATAAAACTGAAATAGTAATATGTGCGTCTTAGAATTTTTGATATTTTATAGGGGACATATGTAGCATTTTAGCGATCTAGTTGCTATTTTCTGGTTCGGCCCTGGGGATTAGATACACACCTAGCAAACTTTTTTTAGTAAAAAATATGTAGTAGCCAAATAAGTTTTTGCCTATAAAACTAAATTGGTAATATGTGCGTCTAGGGACTTTTGATATTTTATAGTATACACATGAACCATACTAGCGCACCAGTTGCCATTTCCTAGTTCGGTCCTGGAAATAAGATACACACCCAGCAAACTTTTTTTGTTAGAGTAAAAGGCGCGAAAAAAGTTTTTGGGCATAAAACTGAAATGGTAATATGTGCGTCTAGGGATTTTTGATATTTTATAGTTGACATGTACAATTCCAGCGCACTAGTTGCTATTTCCTGATTCTGCCCTGGGGATGAGATACACACCCAGCAAAGTTGTTTTGTTAGAATAAAGGCGCGAAAAAGTTTTTGGCCATAAAACTAAATTGGTAATATGTGCGTCTAGGGACTTTGGATATTTTATAGTATACACATGAACCATACTAGCGCACCAGTTGCCATTTCCTAGTTCGGTCCTGGAAATAAGATACACACCCAGCAAACTTTTTTTGTTAGAGTAAAAGGCGCGAAAAAAGTTTTTGGGCATAAAACTGAAATGGTAATATGTGCGTCTAGGGATTTTTGATATTTTATAGTTTACATGTACAATTCCAGCGCACTAGTTGCTATTTCCTGATTCTGCCCTGGGGATGAGATACACACCCAGCAAACTTTTTTTGTTAAAGTAAAGGCGCGAAAAACGTTCTTGGCCATAAAATTGAAATGATAATATCTGCGTCTAAGGACTTTTGATATTTTATAGTTGACACACGTACCATTTAAGCGTACCAGTTGCCATTTTCTGGTTCGGTCCTGGGGATGAGATATACACCCAGCAAACTCTTTTTGTTAGAGTAAAAAGCGCAAAAAAAGTTTTTGGCTATAAAACTGAAATGATAATATGTGCGTCTTAGAATTTTTGATATTTTATAGTTGACACATTTACCATTCCAGCGCACCAGTTGCTATTTCCTGGTTCGGGCCTGGGGATGAGATACACACCCAGCAAAGTTGTTTTGTTAGAATAAAGGCGCGAAAAAGTTTTTGGCCATAAAACTGAAATGATAATATGTGCGTCTAAGGATTTTTGATATATTTATAGGGGACACATGTAACATTTTAGCGATCTAGTTGCTATTTTCTGGTTCGGCCCTGGGGATTAGATACACACCTAGCAAACTTTTTTTAGTAAAAAATATGTATTAGCCAAATAAGTTTTTGTCTATAAAACTAAATTGGTAATATGTGTGTCTAGGGACTTTTGATATTTTATAGTATACACATGAACCATTCCAGCGCACCAGTTGCCATTTCCTGGTTCGGTCCTGGAAATAAGATACAGACCCAGCAAACTTTTTTTGTTAGAGTAAAAGGCGCGAAAAAAGTTTTTGGGCATAAAACTGAAATGGTAATATGTGCGTCTAGGGATTTTTGATATTTTATAGTTGACATACACCATTCCAGCGCACTAGTTGCTATTTCCTGATTCTGCCCTGGAAATAAGATACACACCCAGCAAACTTTTTTTGTTAGGATAAAGGCGCGAAAAAAGTTTTTAAACATACAACTGAAATGATAATATGTGCGTCGAAGGATTTCAATATTTTATAGTTGACACATGTACCATTCCAGCGCACCAGTTGCCATTTCCTGGTTCGGTCCTGGGGATGAGATACACACCCAGCAAACTCTTTTTGTTAGATTAAAAGGCGCAAAATAAGTCTTTGGCTATAAAACTGAAATGGTAATATGTGCCTCTATGGATGTTTAATATTTTTTAATTGACACATGTAACATTCCAGCGCACCAGTTTTTATTTTCTGGTTCGGTCTTGAAAATAAGATACACACCCAGCAAACTTTTTTGTTAGAGTAAAAGGCGCGAAAAAAGTTTTTGGGCATAGAACTGAAAATGGTAATATGTGCGTCTTAGAATTTTTGATATTTTTTAGTGGGCACATGTAACATTTTAGCGATCTAGTTGCTATTTTCTGATTCGGCCCTGGGGATGAGATACACACCCAGCAAACTTTTTTTGTTAAAGTAAAGGCGCGAAAGGGGGAATGGGCCAGTGCTCTCAGGGCAAAGTTGTTGATTGCTCTCAACCTGGCGAGAAGCCAGCAGCGATCCCTGAAAATGGACTGGTCAAGCTGACATACTGCCTCCCCGTGGCGCCCCTGGATAGCCCCTACAGCACCCGCTTAGAGGTGAACCAAAGTGTGCAGCGAATCCCCTCTGTCCAGGGGTCTAAACCAGGACCCGGTCCTCCAGGTTTCGGGGGTTGTGCGTGGGGGTAACTTCCCTACCGTGTAAAAACACACTAGTTTCGACACAACAACAAGGAATAAATATAAATATGGATGACTTTATTGCTGACGACCAGGAACAACGAAATAAGGATAACGATTTTCGGTTCTGCACGTGGAATGTCAGGTCCCTGAACAGACCACGTGCAGCCGATGAACTTGCGGAGGCCCTGGAAGCCTATAAGGCTGACATCACCGCCATCCAGGAAGTGCGATGGGATGGGCCGGGCAAAAAGAAAGTGAGAAACTGCGACATCTACTACGGTGATTGCTACAAAGAGCGGCGACAGCGCCTGTTTGGATGCGGGTTTGTTGTTCGAGGCAGACTTAGGCAAAAAGTCTTAAGCTTTAAATCCGTGAGTGAACGCCTCATTACAATCCGCATCAAGGCTAGGCTCGGCAACATTAGCCTAATCTGCGCCCACGCCCCTACGGAGGATAAAGATGATGACAGCAAGGATGACTTTTATAATCTCCTAGAAAGAACATACGATCAATGCCCCAGCTACGACACCAAGATCGTCCTAGGAGATTTCAACGCAAAGCTGGGCAAGGAAGACATCTTTGCTAGAGTCATCGGGAAACACAGCCTGCATGACGACACATCGGATAACGGACTCAGGCTGCTAGATTTTGTAACGGGGCGCAATCTCACTGTAGCAAGCACGCGATTCCCTCACCTCAACATTCACAAAGGGACATGGCGGTCCCCTGATCAATTAACCGTCAACCAAATTGATCACATTGCGATCGACGGCAGACACTCCTCCAGTATTCTTGATGTCCGAACATTCCGAGGAGCCAACATTGACTCCGATCACTTCCTTGTTGTAGCCAAGGTAAGATCACGGATATCAGTAGCAAACCGGAGTAGAGCACGACCACAACAGTTTGACGTCGCAAAGCTACAATCGCAATCGACCGCTGGGAAATTTGCCGATCTAGTCTCCCTTAAGCTCTCAGAGAGTCCAGCCCTGCCAGGCGAAACAACCGATGAGGAATGGAACCGTTGCCAAAACGCCATCAGAGATACTGCCTCTGATGTATTGGGTTTTAAAATGCCACCGGAAAAACCCATGGTTTGACGACGAGTGCAGGCAGGCACATTCAGCGAAGCTAGCAGCGTATAAGGCGACGTTGGAGAGAAGGACGAGAGCAGCTCGTGAGCTCTACGAACGGAAGAGAAGGGAAGAACACCGGCTTCTCAAAAAGAAGAAGAAAGAGTACGAGAAGCGCGCGATCGAGGAACTGGAGAGGTGTTACGGCAGGAATAATATCCGAAAGTTTTACCAACGGGTAAAGCAACTATCCAATGGATATAAGCTTCGGACAGAAGCCTGTCGTGACGAAGAGGGACAAATCGTAGTAGAGCATGATATGAAGTCAAGATAGCAATATCGAGATTGAAATCAAACAAAGCTGCAGGAGCGGACGCACCGTCCGCGGAACTATTTAAGGCAGCCGGAGATGACCTGGTTGGGCGCATGCACCAGCTCATCTGTAAGATATGGTCTGAGGAAAGCATGCCCGACGAGTGGAATCTCAGCATCGTTTGCCCGATCCACAAAAAAGGCGACCCCTTCAACTGCGCCAACTACCGAGGAATAAGTCTCCTGAACATCGCCTACAAGATCTTCTCTGCCGTTTTGTGTGAGCGCCTGAAACCATTCGTGAACAGTCTGATAGGTCCTTATCAGTGTGGTTTCAGGCCGGGGAAGTCCACCATCGACCAAATTTTCACACTGCGGCAGATCCTGGAAAAGACCCAAGAAATGCAAATCGACACCCACCACCTATTCGTTGATTTTAAGGCCGCATATGACATTGTGTATAGAGACGAGCTATACGAAGCCATGTCTAGTTTTGACATTCCTACTAAACTCGTGCTCCATCAAGGTCGGTAACGAATTCACCGAGACCTTCAATGTTAGAAGGGGATTTAGACAAGGCGACGAACTGTCATGTGACTTTTTTAACATAATTCTTGAGAAGATCGTGCAAAACTCACACGCCAACAACAGAGGCACGATCTTCCAAAAGTCCGTTCAACTGCTAGCATACGCTGACGACATTGACGTGATTGGTCGAACACAGCGAGCCGTCACTGAAGCGTTTGCTGGTATTTCAACGGAGGCGGCCAAAATGGGTCTAGCGGTGAACGATGGCAAAACGAAGTATATGCTGTCATCAAAAAAGGACGCGCAACACCGACGACTGGGCCACAACATCACCATAGGCAGCTATAACTTCGAGGTAGTGAAGGACTTCGTCTACCTTGGCTCCCAAGTCAACAGTATGAACAACATCAGTACCGAGATCAAACGCAGAATAACTTTTGCCAATCGCTGTTTCTTTGGGCTCAAGAGGCAATTGAGTAGTAAGGCCCTTTCTCGAAAAACCCAGTTGACAGTTTGATAATCACTGTACTTCTCTATGGCGCAGAAGCATGAACGGTATCGAAGGCGGATGAGGAAGTCCTTGGTATTTTCGAGAGAAAAGTTCTGCGTTCAATCTTCGGCCCTGTTTGCGTTGATGGTTTCTGGAGAAGAAAATTCAATCATGAACTGTACGGGTTGTACAGCTACATGAGCCTAACCAGGCGCCTACGGATCCAACGGCTAAGATAGTTGGGCCATGTAGAGCGCATGGAGAATACTGCTCCGACCCGTAGAATCTTCGATTCCGAACCTGTGGGACAACGCAGTAGAGGACGCCCACGGAACCGATGGCGCACACAAGTGGAGAGGGACCTCAACCAACTTGGTGTGCAAAATTGGAGAACGCTGGCTAAAGACCGTGCCAGCTGGAAAACTTTGTTGGTTGAGGCCCAGGTTCACCACGGACTGTAGCGCCAAAAGAAGAAGAAGAAGAAAGGCGCGAAAAACGTTCTTGGCCATAAAATTGAAATGATAATATCTGCGTCTAAGGACTTTTGATATTTTATAGTTGACACATGTACCATTTAAGCGCACCAGTTGCCATTTTCTGGTTCGGTCCTGGGGATGAGATACACACCCAGCAAACTCTTTTTGTTCGAGTAAATGGCGCGGAAAAAGTTTCTGGCCATAAAACTGAAATGATAACATGTGCGTCTTAGAATTTTTGATATTTTATAGTTGACACATGTACCATTCCAGCGCACCAGTTGCTATTTCCTGGTTCGGGCCTGGGGATGAGATACACACCCAGCAAAGTTGTTTTGTTAGAATAAAGGCGCGAAAAAGTTTTTGGCCATAAAACTGAAAAGATAATATGTGCGGCTAAGGACTTTTTATATTTTATAGTTGACACATGTACCATTCCAGCTCACCAGTTGCTATTTCCTGGTTCGGGCCTGGAAATAAGACACAAACCCAGCAAACTTTTTTTGTTAGAGTAAAAGGCGCGGAAAAAGTTTTTGGCCATAAAACTGAAATGATTATATGTGCGTCTAAGGATTTTTGATATTTTATAGTTGACATGTACCATACCAGCGCACTAGTTGCTATTTCCTGATTCGGCCCTGGGGATGAGATACACCCAGAAAAGTTTTTTTGTTAGAGTAAAGGCGCGAAAAAAGTTTTTAAACATACAACTGAAATGATAATATGTGCGTCGAAGGATTTTTGATATTTTAAAGTTGACATGTACCATACCAGCGCACTAGTTGCTATTTCCTGATTCGGCCCTGGGGATGAGATACACACCTAGCAAACTCTTTTTGTTAGAGTAAAACGCGCGGAAAAGTTTTTGGCCATAAAACTGAAATGATAATATGTGCGTCTAAGGACTTTTGATATTTTATAGTTGACACATGTACCATTCCAGCGCAACAGTTGCTTCTTCCTGGTTCGGTCCTGGAAATAAGATACACACCCAGCAATCTTTTTTTTTAGAGTAAAATGCGCGAAAAAATTCTTTGGCCATAAAACTGAAATTATAATATGTGCGTCGAAGGACTTTTGATATTTTATAGTTGACACATGTACCATTCCAGCTCACCAGTTGCTATTTCCTGGTTCGGTCCTGGAAATAAGATACACACCCAGCAATCGTTTTTTTTTTTAGAGTAAAATGCGCGAAAAAATTCTTTGGCCATAAAACTGAAATGATAATATCTGCGTCTAAGGACTTTTGATATTTTATAGTTGACACATGTACCATTCCAGCGCATCAGTTGCTATTTCCTGGTTCGGTCCTGGAAATAAGATACACAGCCAGCAAAATTTTTTTTGTTAGGTTGAAAGGCGCGGAAAAAGTTTTTGGCCATAAAACTGAAATGATAATATGTGCGGCTAAGGACTTTTTATATTTTATAGTTGACACATGTACCATTCCAGCTCAGCACGTGCTATTTCCTGGTTCGGTCCTGGAAATAAGATACACACCCAGCAAACTTTTTTTGTTAGGGTAAAAGGCGCGGAAAAAGTTTTTGACCATAAAACTTTAATGGTAATATGTGCGGCTAAGGACTTTTGATATTTTATAGTTGACACATTTACCATTCCAGCTCACCAGTTGCTATTTCCTGGTTCGGTCCTGGAAATAAGATACACACCAAGCAATCTTTTTTTTAGAGTAAAATGCGCGAAAAAATCCTTTGGCCATAAAACTGAAATTATAATATGTGCGTCGAAGGACTTTTGATATTTTATAGTTGACACATGTACCATTCCAGCTCACCAGTTGCTATTTCCTGGTTCGGTCCTGGAAATAAGATACACACCCAGCAATCGTTTTTTTTAGAGTAAAATGCGCGAAAAAATTCTTTGGCCATAAAACTGAAATGATAATATCTGCGTCTAAGGACTTTTGATATTTTATAGTTGACACATGTACCATTCCAGCGCATCAGTTGCTATTTCCTGGTTCGGTCCTGGAAATAAGATACACACCCAGCAAAATTTTTTTTGTTAGGTTAAAAGGCGCGGAAAAAGTTTTTGGCCATAAAACTGAAATGATAATATGTGCGGCTAAGGACTTTTGATATTTTATAGTTGACACATGTTAAATTCCAGCTCAGCACGTGCTATTTCCTGGTTCGGTCCTGGAAATAAGATACACACCCAGCAAACTTTTTTTGTTAGGGTAAAAGGCGCGGAAAAAGTTTTTGACCATAAAACTTTAATGGTAATATGTGCGGCTAAGGACTTTTGATATTTTATAGTTGACACATTTACCATTCCAGCTCACCAGTTGCTATTTCCTGGTTCGGTCCTGGAAATAAGATACACACCAAGCAATCTTTTTTTTAGAGTAAAATGCGCGAAAAAATCCTTTGGCCATAAAACTGAAATTATAATATGTGCGTCGAAGGACTTTTGATATTTTATAGTTGACACATGTACCATTCCAGCTCACCAGTTGCTATTTCCTGGTTCGGTCCTGGAAATAAGATACACACCCAGCAATCGTTTTTTTTAGAGTAAAATGCGCGAAAAAATTCTTTGGCCATAAAACTGAAATGATAATATCTGCGTCTAAGGACTTTTGATATTTTATAGTTGACACATGTACCATTCCAGCGCATCAGTTGCTATTTCCTGGTTCGGTCCTGGAAATAAGATACACACCCAGCAAAATTTTTTTTGTTAGGTTAAAAGGCGCGGAAAAAGTTTTTGGCCATAAAACTGAAATGATAATATGTGCGGCTAAGGACTTTTGATATTTTATAGTTGACACATGTTAAATTCCAGCTCAGCACGTGCTATTTCCTGGTTCGGTCCTGGAAATAAGATACACACCCAGCAAACTTTTTTTGTTAGGGTAAAAGGCGCGGAAAAAGTTTTTGACCATAAAACTTTAATGGTAATATGTGCGGCTAAGGACTTTTGATATTTTATAGTTGACACATTTACCATTCCAGCTCACCAGTTGCTATTTCCTGGTTCGGTCCTGGAAATAAGATACACACAGAGCAATCTTTTTTTTAGAGTAAAATGCGCGAAAAAATCCTTTGGCCATAAAACTGAAATGATAATATGTGCGTCGAAGGGCCTTTGATATTTTATAGTTGACACATGTACCATTCCAGCTCACCAGTTGCTATTTCCTGGTTCGGTCCTGGAAATAAGATACACACCCAGCAAACTTTTTTTGTTAGAGTAATAGGCGCGAAAAAAGTTTTTGCGCATAAAACTTTAATGGTAATATGTGCGGCTAAGGACTTTTGATATTTTATAGTTGACACATTAACCATTTCAGCTCACCAGTTGCTATTTCCTGGTTCGGTCCTGGAAATAAGATACACACCCAGCAAAAATTTTTTTGTTAGAGTAAAGGCGCGAAAAAAGTTTTTAAACATACAACTGAAATGATAATATGTGCGTCGAAGGATTTTTGATATTTTATAGTTGACACATGTACTATTCCAGCGCACCAGTTTTCATTTCCTGGTTCGGTCCTGGGGATGAGATACACCCCCAGCAAACTCTTTTTGTTAGAGTAAAAGGCGCAAAAAAAGTCTTTGGCCATAAAACTGAAATGGTAATATGTGCGTCTATGGATTTTTAATATTTTTTAATTGACACATGTAACATTCCAGCGCACCAGTTTTCATTTCCTGGTTCGGTCCCGGAAATAAGATACACACCCAGCAAACTTTTTTTGTTAGAGTAAAAGGCGCGAAAAAAGTTTTTGGGCATAAAACTGAAAATGGTAATATGTGTGTCTTAGAATTTTTGATATTTTTTAGTGGACACATGTAATATTTTAGCGATCTAGTTGCTATTTTCTGATTCGACCCTGGGGATGAGATACACACCCAGCAAACTTTTTTTGTTAAAGTAAAGGCGCGAAAAACGTTCTTGGCCATAAAACTAAAATGATAATATCGGCGTCTAAGGACTTTTGATTCTTTATAGTTGACACATGTACCATTTTAGCGCACCAGTTGCCATTTTCTGGTTCGGTCCTGGGGATGAGATACACACCCAGCAAACTCTTTTTGTTAGAGTAAAAGGCGCGGAAAAAGTTTTTGGCCATAAAAGTGAAATGATAATATGTGCGTCTTAAAATTTTTAATATTTTATAGTTGACACATGTACCATTCCAGCGCACCAGTTGCTATTTCCTGGTTCGGGCCTGGGGATCAGATACACACCCAGCAAAGTTGTTTTGTTAGAGTAAAGGCGCGAAAAAAGTTTTTGGCCATAAAACTGAAATGATTATATGTGCGTCTAAGGATTTTTGATATTTTATAGTTGACATAAACCATACCAGCGCACTAGTTGCTATTTCCTGATTCGGCCCTGGGGATAAGATACACACCCAGAAAAGTTTTTTTGTTAGAGTAAAGGCGCGAAAAAAGTTTTTAAACATACAACTGAAATGATAATATGTGCGTCGAAGGATTTTTGATATTTAATAGTTGACCTGTACCATACCAGCGAGCTAGTTGCTATTTCCTGATTCGGCCCTGGGGATGAGATATACACCCAGCAAACTCTTTTTGTTAGAGTAAAACGCGCGGAAAAAGTTTTTAGCCATAAAACTGAAATGATAATATGTGCGTCGAAGGACTTTTGATATTTTATAGTTGACACATGTACCATTCCAGCTCACCAGTAGCTATTTCCTGGTTCGGTCCTGGAAATAAGATACACACCCAGCAATCTTTTTTGTTAGGGTAAAAGGCGCGGAAAAAGTTTTTGGCCATAAAACTGAAATGATAATATGTGCGGCTAAGGACTTTTGATATTTTATAGTTGACACATGTACTATTTCAGCGCACCAGTTGCCATTTTCTGGTTCGGTCCTGGGGATGAGATACACACCCAGCAAACTCTTTTTGTTAGAGTAAAAGGCGCGGAAAAGTTTTTTGGCCATAAAACTGAAATGATAATATCGGCGTCTAAGGACTTTTGATATTTTATAGTTGACACATGTACCATTTAAGCGCACCAGTTGCCATTTTCTGGTTCGGTCCTGGGGATGAGATACACACCCAGCAAACTCTTTTTGTTAGAGTAAAAGGTGCAGAAAAATTTTTTTGTCATAAAACTGAAATGATAATATTGGCGTCTAAGGACTTTTGATATTTTATAGT
This sequence comes from Epicampocera succincta, assembly GCA_932526305.1. Classification (NCBI taxonomy): domain Eukaryota; kingdom Metazoa; phylum Arthropoda; class Insecta; order Diptera; family Tachinidae; genus Epicampocera; species Epicampocera succincta. The sequence continues at coordinate 439,447 of CAKOAZ010000002.1, read as the reverse complement.
TGACACATGTACCATTTCAGCGCACCAGTTGCCATTTTCTGGTTCGGTCCTGGGGATGAGATACACACCCAGCAAACTCTTTTTGTTAGAGTAAAAAGCGCGGAAAAGTTTTTGGCCATAAAAGTGAAATGATAATATAGGCGTCTTAGAATTTTTAATATTTTATAGTTGTCACATGTACCATTCCAGCGCACCAGTTGCCATTTCCTGGTTCGGTCCTGGGGATGAGATACACACCCAGCAAACTCTTTTTGTTAGAGTAAAAGGCGCAAAAAAAGTCTTTGGCCATAAAACTGAAATGGTAATATGTGCGTCTATGGATTTTTAATATTTTTTAATTGACACATGTAACATTCCAGATCACCAGTTTTCATTTCCTGGTTCGGTCCCGGAAATAAGATACACACCCAGCAAACTTTTTTTGTTAGAGTAAAAGGCGCGAAAAAAGTTTTTGGGCATAAAACTGAAAATGGTACTATGTGTGTCTTAGAATTTTTGATATTTTATACGGGACACATGTAACATTTTAGCGATCTAGTTGCTATTTTCTGGTTCGGCCCTGGGGATAAGATACACACCTAGCAAACTTTTTTTAGTAAAAAATATGTATTAGCCAAATAAGTTTTTGCCTATAAAACTAAATTGGTAATATGTGCGTCTGAGGACTTTTGATATTTTATAGTATACACATGAACCATTCCAGCGCACTAGTTGCCATTTCCTGGTTCGGTCCTGGAAATAAGATACACACCCAGCAAACTTTTTTGTTAGAGTAAAAGGCGCGAAAAACGTTTTTGGGCATAGAACTGAAAATGGTATAATGTGCGTCTTAGAATTTTTGATATTTTTTAGTGGGCACATGTAACATTTTAGCGATCTAGTTGCTATTTTCTGATTCGGCCCTGGGGATGAGATACACACCCAGCAAACTTTTTTGTTAGAGTAAAAGGCGCAAAAAAAGTCTTTGGCCATAAAACTGAAATGGTAATATGTGCGTCTATGGATTTTTAATATTTTTTAATTGACACATGTAACATTCCAGATCACCAGTTTTCATTTCCTGGTTCGGTCCCGGAAATAAGATACACACCCAGCAAACTTTTTTTGTTAGAGTAAAAGGCGCGAAAAAAGTTTTTGGGCATAAAACTGAAAATGGTAATATGTGTGTCTTAGAATTTTTGATATTTTATAGGGGACACATGTAACATTTTAGCGATCTAGTTGCTATTTTCTGGTTCGGCCCTGGGGATTAGATACACACCTAGCAAACTTTTTTTAGTAAAAAATATGTATTAGCCAAATAAGTTTTTGCCTATAAAACTAAATTGGTAATATGTGCGTCTAGGGACTTTTGATATTTTATAGTATACACATGAACCATTCCAGCGCACTAGTTGCCATTTCCTGGTTCGGTCCTGGAAATAGGATACACACCCAGCAAACTTTTTTTGTTAGAGTAAAAGGCGCGAAAAAAGTTTTTGGGCATAAAACTGAAATGGTAATATGTGCGTCTAAGGATTTTCGATATTTTTTTATTGACACATGTACTACTGCAGCGCACTAGTTGCTATTTCCTGATTCGGCCCTGGAATGGATACACTGGTTGTGTATCTTATTTCCAGGAACGAACCAGGAAATGGCAACTAGTTCGCTGGAATGCTGCATGTGTATACTATAAAATATTAAAAAACCCAAGGGGCACATATTACCATTTCAGTTTTATAGCCAACAACTTATTTGACTAATACATAATTTTTCACTAAAAAAAGTTTGCTGGGTGTGTATCTCATCCCCAGGGCCGAACCAAGAAATGGCAACTAGTGCGCTGCAATAAAACATGTGTCAATAAAAAAATATCGAAAATCCTTAGACGCACATATTACCATTTCACTTTTATGCCCAAAAACTTTTTTTGCGCCTTTTCTCTAACAAAAAAAGTTAGCTGAGTGTATATCTTATTTCCAGAACCGAACCAGGAAATGGCAACTGGTGCGCTGAAATGCTGCATGTGTATACTATAAAATATAAAAAATCCCTAGGCGCACATATTACCATTTCAGTTTTATAGCCAAAAACTTATTTGACTAATACATAATTTTTCACTAAGAAAAGTTTGCTGGGTTTGTATCTAATCCCCAGGGCGGAAATAAGAAATGGCAACTTGTGCGCTGCAATAGTACATGTGTCAATCAAAACACATCAAAAATCCTTATACGCACATATTACTATTTCACTTTTATGCCCAAAAACTTTTTTCGCGCCTTTTACTCTAACAAAAAACGGTTGCTGGGTGTGTATCTTATTTCCAGGACCCAACCACGAAATAACAACTAGTGCGCTAGAAAGGTACATGTGTCCGCTATAAAGTGTCAAAAATTCTAAGACGCACAAAATACCATTTCGTTTTTATAGCCAAAAACTTTTTCCGCGCCTTTTACTCTAACAAAAAAAGTTTGCTGGTTGTGTATCTTATTTCCAGGACCGAACCAGGAAATGACAACTAGATCGCTAAAATGTAACGTGTATCCACTATAAAATATTAAAAATCCTTAGGCGCACATATAATCATTTCAGTTTTATGGCCAAACACTTTTTTCGCGCCTTTTACTCTAACAAAAAGAGTTTGTTGGGTGTGTATCTCATCCCCAGGACCGAACCAGGAAATGGCAACTGGTGCGCTGGAATGGTACTTGTGTCAACTATAAAATATCAAAAATCCTTCGACGCATATTTTACCATTTCAGTTTTATGTCCAAAAACTTTTTACGCGCCTTTTACTCTAACAAAAAAAGTTTGCTGGGTGTGTATTTTATTTCCAGGACCGAACCAGGAAATGGCAACTAAAGCGCTGGAATGGTGCATGTGTATACTAAAAAGTGTCAAAAATCCCTAGACGCTTTTTCTCTTACAAAAAAAGTTAGCTGGGTGTATATCTTATTTCCAGAACCAAACCAGGAAATGGCAACTGGTGCGCTGAAATGCTGCATGTGTATACTATAAAATATCAAAAATCCCCAGGCGCACATGTTACCATTTCAGTTTTATAGCCAAAAACTTATTTGACTAATACATAATTTTTCACTAAAAAAAGTTTGCTGGGTGTGTATCTCATCCCCAGGGCCGAACCAAGAAATGGCATCTAGTGCGCTGCAATAGTAAATGTGTCAATCAAAAAATATCAAAAATCCTTAGACGCACATATTACCATTTCACTTTTATGCCCAAAAACTTTTTTCGCGCCTTTTACTCTAACAAAAAAAGTTTGCTGGGTGTGTATCTTATTTCCAGGACCGAAACAGAAAATAAAAACTAACGCGCTAGAAAGGTACATGTGTCCACTATAAAATATTAAAAATTCTAAGACGCACATATTATCATTTCAGTTTTATGGCCAAAAACTTTTTTCGCGCCTTTACTCTAACAAAAAAACTTTGCTGGGTGTGTATCTTATTTTCAGGACTGAACCAGGAAATAACAACTGGTGCGCTGGAATGGTACATGTGTATACTATAAAATATCAAAAATCACTAGACGCACATATTACCATTTCAGTTTTATAGCCAAAAACTTATTTGACTAATACATAATTTTTCACTAAATAAAGTTTGCTGGGTGTGTATCTCATCCCCAGGGCCAAACCAGGAAATGGTAACTGGTGCGCTAGAATGGTACTCTTGTCCACTATAAAATATCAAAAATTCTAAGACGCACATATTACCATTTCGGTTTTATAGCCAAAATTTTTTCCGCGCCTTCAACCCTAACAAAAAGAGTTTGCTGGGTGTGTATCGTATTTTCAGGACTGAACCAGGAAATAACAACTGGTGTGCTGGAATGGTACATGTGTATACTATAAAATATCAAAAATCACTAGACGCACATATTACCATTTCAGTTTTATCGCCAAAAACTTATTTGGCTAATACATATTTTTTACTAAAAAAAGTTTGCTGGGTGTGTATCTCATCCCCAGGGCCGAACCAGAAAATAGCAACTAGATCGCTAAAATGTTACATGTGTCAACTATAAAATATCAAAAATTCTAAGACGCACATATTATCATTTCAGTTTTATGGCCAAAAACTTTTTTCGCGCCTTTTACTCTAACAAAAAGAGTTTGCTGGGAGTGTATCTCATCCCCAGGACTGAACCAGGAAATAACAACTGGTGCGCTGGAATGGTACATGTGTCAACTATAAAATATCAAAAGTCCGTAGACGCACATATTACCATTTCAGTTTTATCGCCAAAAACTTATTTGGCTAATACATATTTTTTACTAAAAAAAGTTTGCTAGGTGTGTATCTAATCCCCAGGGCCGAACCAGGAAATGGCAACTAGTGCGCTAGAATGGTACATTTGTCTACTATAAAATATCAAAAATTCTAAGACGCACATATTATCATTTCAGTTTTATAGCCAAAAACTTATTTGACTAATACATAATTTTTCACTAAAAAAAGTTTGCTGGGTGTGTATCTCATCCCCAGGGCCGAACCAGAAAATAGCAACTAGATCGCTAAAATGTTACATGTGCTAACTATAAAATATCAAAAATTCTAAGACGCACATATTATCATTTCAGTTTTATGGCCAAAAACTTTTTTCGCGCCTTTTACTCTAACAAAAAGAGTTTGCTGGGAGTGTATCTCATCCCCAGGACTGAACCAGGAAATAACAACTGGTTCGCTGGATTGATGCATGTGTATACTATAAAATATAAAAAATCCCTAGACGCACATATTACCATTTCAGTTTTATAGCCAAAAACTTATTTGACTAATACATAATTTTTCACTAAAAAAAGTTTGCTGGGTGTGTATCTAATCCCCAGGGCTGAACCAGGAAATGGCAACTGGTGCGCTAGAATGGTATATGTGTCTACTGTACAATATTAAAAATTCTAAGGCGCACATATTACCATTTCAGTTTTATAGCCAAAAACCTTTTTCCGCGCCTTTTACTCTAACAAAAAAAGTTTGCTGGGTGTGTATCTCATCCCAGGCCCGAACCAAGAAACAGCAACTGGTGCGCTGGAATGGTACATGTGTCAACTATAAAATATCAAAAATTACTAGACGCACATATTACCATTTCAGTTTTATAGCCAAAAACTTATTTGACTAATACATAATTTTTCACTAAAAAAAGTTTGCTGGGTGTGTATCTAATCCCCAGCGCTGAACCAGGAAATGGCAACTGGTGCGCTAGAATGGTACATTTGTCAACTATAAAATATAAAAAGTCATTAGACGTACATATTACCATTTCAGTTTTATGGCCAAAAACTTATTTGGCTAATACATAATTTTTCACTAAAAAAAGTTTGCTGGGTGTGTATCTCATCCCAGGGCCGAACCAGAATATAGCAAGTAGTGCGCTGGAATGGTACATGTGTCAGCTATAAATTATCAAAAATTCTAAGACGCACATATTACCATTTCGGTTTTATAGCCAAAAACTTTTTCCGCGCCTTTTACTCTAACAAAAAGAGTTGGCTGGGAGTGTATCTCATCCCCAGGACCGAACCAGGAAATGGCAACTGGTGCGCTAGAATGGTACATTTGGCTACTATAAAATATCAAAAATTCTAAGACACACATATTACCATTTCGGTTTTATAGCCAAAAACTTTTTCCGCGCCTTTTACTCTAACAAAAAGAGTTGGCTGGGAGTGTATCTAATCCCCAGGACTGAACAGGGAAATAACAACTGTTGCGCTGGAATGGTACATGTGTATACTATAAAATATCAAAAATCACTAGACGCACATATTACCATTTCAGTTTTATAGCCAAAAACTTATTTGACTAATACATAATTTTTCACCAAAAAAGTTTGCTGGGTGTGTATCTCATTCCCAGGGCCGAACCAGAAAAGAGCAACTAGATCGCTAAAATGTTACATGTGTCCACTATAAAATATTAAAAATTCTAAGACGCACATATTATCATTTCAGTTTTATGGCCAAAAACTTTTTTCGCGCCTTTTACTCTAACAAAAAGAGTTTGCTGGGTGTGTATCTCATCCCCAGGGTCGAACCAGGAAATAGCAACTGGTGCGCTAAAATGGTTTATGTGTCCACTATAAAATATTAAAAATTCTAAGACGCACATATTATCATTTCAGTTGTATGGCCAAAAACTTTTTTCGTGCCTTTACTCTTACAAAAAGAGTTTGCTGGGTGTGTATCTCATCCCCAGGACCGAACCAGGAAATGGCAACTGGTGCGCTAGAATGGTACATTTGTCCACTATAAAATATCAAAAATTCTAAGACACACATATTACCATTTTGGTTTTATAGCCAAAAACTTTTTCCGCGCCTTTTACTCTAACAAAAAGAGTTGGCTGGGAGTGTATCTCATCCCCAGGACTGAACAGGGAAATAACAACTGTTGCGCTGGAATGGTACATGTGTATACTATAAAATATCAAAAATCACTAGACGCACATATTACCATTTCGGTTTTATAGCCAAAAACTTTTTCCGCGCCTTTTACTCTAACAAAAAGAGTTGGCTGGGAGTGTATCTCATCCCCAGGACTGAACAGGGAAATAACAACTGTTGCGCTGGAATGGTACATGTGTATACTATAAAATATCAAAAATCACTAGACGCACATATTACCATTTCAGTTTTATAGCCAAAAACTTATTTGACTAATACATAATTTTTCACCAAAAAAGTTTGCTGGGTGTGTATCTCATCCCCAGGGCCGAACCAGAAAAGAGCAACTAGATCGCTAAAATGTTACATGTGTCCACTATAAAATATTAAAAATTCTAAGACGCACATATTATCATTTCAGTTTTATGGCCAAAAACTTTTTTCGCGCCTTTTACTCTTACAAAAAAACTTTGCTGGGTGTGTATCTCATACCCAGGCTCGAACAAGGAAATAGCAACTGGTGCGCTGGTATAGCACATGTGTCAACTATAAAATATCATAAATTCTAAGACGCACATATTATCATTTCAGTTTTATGGCCAAAAACTTTTTTCGCGCCTTTTACTTTAACAAAAAGAGTTTGCTGGGTGTGTATCTCATCCCAAGGACCGAACCAGGAAAAAGCAACTGGTGAGCTGGAATGGTACATGTGTCAACTATAAAATATCAAAAATCCTTCGACGCATATTTTATCATTTCAGTTTTATGTCCAAAAACTTTTTTTGCGCCTTTACTCTAACATAAAAACTTTGTTGGGTGTGTATCTTATTTCCAGGACCGAACCAGGAAATGCCAAATGGTGCGCTGGAATGGTACATGTGTCCGCTATAAAGTATCAAAAATTCTAAGACGCACATATTACCATTTCGTTTTTATAGCCAAAAACTTTTTCCGCGCCTTTTACTCTAACAAAAAAAGTTTGCTGGGTGTGTATTTTATTTCCAGGACCGCACCAGGACATGGCAACTAAAGCGCTGGAATGGTGCATGTGTATACTAAAAAGTGTCAAAAATCCCTAGACGCACATATTACCATTTCAGTTTTATAGCCAAAAACTTATTTGAGTAATACATAATTTTTCACTAAAAAAAGTTTGCTGGGTGTGTATCTCATCCCCAGGGCCGAACCAGAAAAGAGCAACTAGATCGCTAAAATGTTACATGTGTCGACTATAAAAGATTAAAAATTCTAAGACGCACATATTATCATTTCAGTTTTATGGCCAAAAACTTTTTTCGCGCCTTTTACTCTAACAAAAAGAGTTTGCTGGGTGTGTATCTCATCCCCAGGCCCGAACCAGGAAATAGCAACTGGTGCGCTGGTAAAGCACATGTGTCAGCTATAAAATATTAAAAATTCTTAGACGCACATATTATCATTTCAGTTTTATGGCCAAAAACTTATTTGACTAATACATATTTTTCACTAAAAAAAGTTTGCTAGGTGTATATCTAATCCCCAGGGCCGAACCAAGAAATAGCAACTAGTGCGCTGCAATAGTACATGTGTCAATCAAAAAATATCAAACATCCTTAGACGCACATATTACCATTTCACTTTTATGCCCAAAAACTTTTTTCGCACCTTTAACTCTAACAAAAAAAAGTTTGCTGGGTGTGTATTATATTTTCAGGACCGAACCAGGAAATAACAACTAGTGCGCTAGAAAGATACATGTGTCCACTATAAAGTGTTAAAAATTCTAAGACGCACATATTACCATTTCGATTTTATAGCCAAAAACTTTTTCCGCGCCTTTTACTCTAACAAAAAAAGTTTGCTTGGTGTGTATCTTATTTCCAGGACTGAACCAGGAAATAGCAACTAGTGCGCTGGAATGGTTCATGTGTCAACTATAAAATATCAAAAATCCTTCGACGCATATTTTATCATTTCAGCTTTATGTCCAAAAACTTTTTTTGCGCCTTTACTCTAACAAAAAAACTTTGTTGGGTGTGTATCTTATTTCCAGGACCGAACCAGGAAATGGCAACTGGTGCGCTGGAATGCTGCATGTGTATACTATAAAATATTAGAAAACCCAAGGGGCACATATTACCATTTCAGTTTTATAGCCAACAACTTATTTGACTAATACATAATTTTTCACTAAAAAAAGTTTGCTGGGTGTGTATCTCATCCCCAGGACCGAACCAGGAAATGGCAACTTGTGCGCTGGAATTGTACATGTGCCAACTATAAAATATCAAAAGTCCTTAGACGCACATATTATCATTTCAGTTTTATGGCCAAAAACTTTTTTCGCGCCTTTACACTAACAAAAAAACTTTGCTGGGTGTGTATCTCATCCCCAGGCTCGAACCAGGAAATAGCAACTGGTGCGCTAAAATGGTACATGTGTCCACTATAAAATATTAAAAATTCTAAGACGCACATATTATCATTTCAGTTTTATGGCCAAAAACTTTTTTCGCGCCTTTACTCTTACAAAAAAACTTTGCTGGGTGTGTATCTCATACCCAGGCTCGAACAAGGAAATAGCAACTGGTGCGCTGGTATAGCACATGTGTCAACTATAAAATATCATAAATTCTAAGACGCACATATTATCATTTCAGTTTTATGGCCAAAAACTTATTTGGCTAATACATATTTTTCACTAAAAAAAGTTTGCTAGGTGTATATCTAATCCCTAGGGCCAAACCAGGAAATGGCAACTAAAGCGCTCGAATGGTGCATGTGTATACTAAAAATTGTCAAAAATCCCTAGACGCACATATTACCATTTCAGTTTTATGCCCAAAAACTTTTTTCGCGCCTTTTACTCTAACAAAAAACGGTTGCTGGGTGTGTATCTTATTTCCAGGACCGAACCACGAAATAACAACTAGTGCGCTAGAAAGGTACATGTGTCCGCTATAAAGTATCAAAAATTCTAAGACGCACATATTACCATTTCGTTTTTATAGCCAAAAACTTTTTTCGCGCCTTTTACTCTAACAAAAAGAGTTTGCTGGGTGTGTATCTCATCTCCAGGACCGAACCAGGAAATGGCAACTTGTGCGCTGGAATGGTGCATGTGTATACTAAAAAGTGCCAAAAATCCTTAGACGCACATATTACCATTTCAGTTTTATAGCCAAAAACTTATTTGAGTAATACATAATTTTTCACTAAAAAAAGTTTGCTGGGTGTGTATCTCATCCCAAGTACCGAACCAGGAAATAGCAACTGGTGCTCTGCAATAGTACATGTGTCAATAAAAAAATATCGAAAATCCTTAGACGCACATATTACCATTTCTTTTTTATGCCCAAAAACTTTTTTCGCGCCTTTTCTCTAACAAAAAAAGTTAGCTGGGTGTATATCTTATTTCCAGAACCGAACCAAGAAATGGCAACTGGTGCGCTGAAATGCTGCATGTGTATACTATAAAATATCAAAAATCCCTAGGCGCACATGTTACCATTTCAGTTTTATAGCCAAAAACTTATTTGACTAATACATAATTTTTCACAAAGAAAAGTTTGCTGGGTTTGTATCTAATCCCCAGGGCCGAACCAAGAAATGGCAACTAGTGCGTTGCAATAGTACATGTGTCAATCAAAACACATCAAAAATCCTTAGACGCACATATTACCATTTCACTTTTATGCCAAAAAACTTTTTTCGCGCCTTTTACTCTAACAAAAAACGGTTGCTGGGTGTGTATCTTATTTCCAGGGCCGAACCAGGAAATAACAACTAGTCCGCTAGAAAGGTACATGTGTCCGCTATAAAGTATCAAAAATCCTTAGACGCACATATTACCATTTCACTTTTATGCCCAAAAACTTTTTTCGCGCCTTTTACTCTAACAAAAAAAGTTTGCTGGGTGTGTATTTTATTTCCAGGACCGAACCAGGAAATGGCAACTAAAGCGCTGGAATGGTGATTGTGTATACTAAAAAGTGTCAAAAATCCCTAGACGCACATATTACCATTTCAGTTTTATAGCCAAAAACTTATTTGAGTAATACATAATTTTTCACTAAAAAAAGTTGGTGGGTGTGTATCTCCTCCCCAGGGCCGAACTAGAAAAGAGCAACTAGATCGCTAAAATGTTACATGTGTCCACTATAAAATATTAAAAATTCTAAGACGCACATATTACCATTTCAGTTTTATGGCCAAAAACTTATTTGGCTAATACATATTTTTTACTAAAAAAAGGTTGCTAGGTGTGTATCTAATCCCCTGGGCCGAACCAGGAAATAACAACTAGTCCGCTAGAAAGGTACATGTGTCCGCTATAAAGTATCAAAAATCCTTAGACGCACATATTACCATTTCACTTTTATGCCCAAAAACTTTTTTCGCGCCTTTTACTCTAACAAAAAAACTTTGTTGGGTGTGTATCTTATTTCCAAGACCGAACGAGGAAATGGCAACTAGTGCGCTGGAATGCTGCATGTGTTAATAAAAAAATATCAAAAATCCTTAGACGCACATATTACCATTTCAGTTTTATGCCCAAAAACTTTTTACGCGCCTTTTACTCTAACAAAAAAAGTTTGCTGGGTGTGTATCTTATTTCCAGGACCGAACCAGGAAATGGCTACTGGTGCGCTGGAATGGTGCATGTGTATACTATAAAATATCAAAAATCCCTAGACGTACATATTACCATTTCAGTTTTATAGCCAAAAACTTATTTGACACATAATTTTTCACTAAAAAAGTTTGCTGGGTGTGTATCTCATCCCCAGGGCCGAACCAGAAAAGAGCAACTAGATCGCTAAAATGTTACATGTGTCCACTATAAAATATTAAAAATTCTAAGACGCACATATAATCATTTCAGTTTTATGGCCAAAAACTTTTTTCGCGCCTTTCACTCTAACAAAAAGAGTTTGCTGGGTGTGAATCTCATCCCCAGGATCGAACCAGGAAATGGCAACTTGTGCGCTGGAATGGTACATGTGCCACCTATAAAATGTCAAAAGTCCTTAGACGCACATATTATCATTTCAGTTTTATGGCCAAAAACGTTTTTCGCGCCTTAACTCTAACAAAAAAAGTTTGCTGGGTGTGTATCTCATCCCCAGGCACGAGCCAGAAAATAGCAACTAGATCGCTAAAATAAAACATGTGTCCACTATAAAATATTAAAAATTCTAAGACGCACATATTATCATTTCAGTTTTATGGCCAAAAACTTATTTGGCTAATACATATTTTTCACTAAAAAAAGTTTGCTATGTGTATATCTAATCCCCAGGGCCAAACCAGGAAATGGCAACTTGTGCGCTAGAATGGTACATTTGTCTATTATAAAATATCAAAAATTCTAAGACGCACATATTATCATTTCAGTTTTATGCCCAAAAACTTTTAACGCGGATTTTCCTCTCACAAAAAAAGTTTGCTGGGTGTGTATCTTATTTCCAGGACCGAACCAGGAAATGGCAACTGGTGCGCTGGAATGGTGCATGTGTATACTATAAAGTATCAAAAATCCCTAGACGCACATATTACCATTTCAGTTTTATAGCCAAAAACTTATTTGGCTAATACATAATTTTTCACTAAAAAAAGTTTGCTGGGTGTGTATCTAATCCCCAGGGGCAAACCAGGAATTAGCAACTAGTGCGCTAGAATGGTACATTTGTCCACTATAAAATATCAAAAATCATAAGACGCACATATTACCATTTCAGTTTAATGGCCAAAAACTTTTTCCGCGCCTTTTACTCTAACAAAAAAAGTTTGCTGGGTGTGTATCTTATTTCCAGGACCGAACCAGGAAATATCAACAGGTGCGCTGAAATGGTGCATGTGTATACTATAAAGTATCAAAAATCCTTCGACGCACAAATTACCATTTCAGTTTTATGCCCAAAAACATTTTACGCGCCTTTTCCTCTAACAAAAAAGTTTGCTGGGTGTGTATCTTATTTCCATGACCAACCCAGGAATTGACAACTGGTGCGCTGGAATGGTACATGTGTCAACTATAAAATATCACAAAACCTTAGACGCACATATTATCATTTCACTTTTATGGCCAAAAACTTTTTTCGCGCCTTTACTCTAACAAAAAAGCTTTGCTGGGTGTGTATCGCATCCCCAGAGCCGACTCAGGAAATGACAACTTGTGCGCTGGAATGGTACATGTGTCCACTATAAAATATTAAAAATTCTAAGACTCACATATTACTATTTTATTTTTATAGCCAAAAACTTATTAGGCTAATACATAATTTTTCACAAAAAAAGTTTGCTGGGTGTGTATCTCATCCCCAGGGCCGAACCAGGAAGTGGCAACTAGAGTGCTGCAACGGTACATGTGTCAACTATAAAATATTAAAAATCCTTCGACGCATATTTTATCATTTCAACTTTATGTCCAAAAACTTTTTTTGCGCCTTTACTCTAACAAAAAAACTTTGTTGGGTGTGTATCTTATTTCCAAGACCGAACGAGGAAATGGCAACTAGTGCGCTGGAATGCTGCATGTGTTAATAAAAAAATATCGAAAATCCTTAGACGCACATATTACCATTTCTTTTTTATGCCCAAAAACTTTTTTCGCGCCTTTTCTCTAACAAAAAAAGTTAGCTGTGTGTATATCTTATTTCCAGAACCGAACCAAGAAATGGCAACTGGTGCGCTGAAATGCTGCATGTGTATACTATAAAATATCAAAAATCCCTAGGCGCACATGTTACCATTTCAGTTTTATAGCCAAAAACTTATTTGACTAATACATAATTTTTCACAAAGAAAAGTTTGCTGGGTTTGTATCTAATCCCCAGGGCCGAACCAAGAAATGGCAACTAGTGCGTTGCAATAGTACATGTGTCAATCAAAACACATCAAAAATCCTTAGACGCACATATTACCATTTCACTTTTATGCCAAAAAACTTTTTTCGCGCCTTTTACTCTAACAAAAAACGGTTGCTGGGTGTGTATCTTATTTCCAGGGCCGAACCAGGAAATAACAACTAGTCCGCTAGAAAGGTACATGTGTCCGCTATAAAGTATCAAAAATCCTTAGACGCACATATTACCATTTCACTTTTATGCCCAAAAACTTTTTTCGCGCCTTTTACTCTAACAAAAAAAGTTTGCTGGGTGTGTATTTTATTTCCAGGACCGAACCAGGAAATGGCAACTAAAGCGCTGGAATGGTGATTGTGTATACTAAAAAGTGTCAAAAATCCCTAGACGCACATATTACCATTTCAGTTTTATAGCCAAAAACTTATTTGAGTAATACATAATTTTTCACTAAAAAAAGTTGGTGGGTGTGTATCTCCTCCCCAGGGCCGAACTAGAAAAGAGCAACTAGATCGCTAAAATGTTACATGTGTCCACTATAAAATATTAAAAATTCTAAGACGCACATATTACCATTTCAGTTTTATGGCCAAAAACTTTTTCCGCGCCTTTTACTCTAACAAAAAAAGTTTGCTGGGTGTGCCAGGACCGACCCAGGAAATGACAACTAAATCGCTTAAATGTCACATGTGTCCACTATAAAATATTAAAAATCCCTAGATGCACATAAATTCATTTCAGTTTTATGGCCAAAGACTTTTTTCGCGCCTTTTACTCTAACAAAAAGATTTTGCTGGGTGTGTATCTCATCCCCAGGACCGAAGCAGGAAATGGCAACTGGTGCGCTGGAATGGTACATGTGTCAACTATAAAATATCAAAAATCCTTCGACGCATATTTTATCATTTTAAATTTATGTCCAAATACTTTTTTTGCGCCTTTACTCTAACAAAAAAACTTTGTTGGGTGTGTATCTTATTTCCAAGACCGAACGAGGAAATGGCAACTAGTGCGCTGGAATGCTGCATGCGTTAATAAAAAAATATCAAAAATCCTTAGCACACATATTACCATTTCAGTTTTATGCCCAAAAACTTTTTACGCGCCTTTTACTCTAACAAAAAAAGTTTGCTGGGTGTGTATCTTATTTCCAGGACCGAACCAGGAAATGGCTACTGGTGCGCTGGAATGGTGCATGTGTATACTATAAAATATCAAAAATCCCTAGACGTACATATTACCATTTCAGTTTTATAGCCAAAAACTTATTTGACACATAATTTTTCACTAAAAAAGTTTGCTGGGTGTGTATCTCATCCCCAGGGCCGAACCAGAAAAGAGCAACTAGATCGCTAAAATGTTACATGTGTCCACTATAAAATATTAAAAATTCTAAGACGCACATATAATCATTTCAGTTTTATGGCCAAAAACTTTTTTCGCGCCTTTCACTCTAACAAAAAGAGTTTGCTGGGTGTGAATCTCATCCCCAGGATCGAACCAGGAAATGGCAACTTGTGCGCTGGAATGGTACATGTGCCACCTATAAAATGTCAAAAGTCCTTAGACGCACATATTATCATTTCAGTTTTATGGCCAAAAACGTTTTTCGCGCCTTAACTCTAACAAAAAAAGTTTGCTGGGTGTGTATCTCATCCCCAGGCACGAGCCAGAAAATAGCAACTAGATCGCTAAAATAAAACATGTGTCCACTATAAAATATTAAAAATTCTAAGACGCACATATTATCATTTCAGTTTTATGGCCAAAAACTTATTTGGCTAATACATATTTTTCACTAAAAAAAGTTTGCTATGTGTATATCTAATCCCCAGGGCCAAACCAGGAAATGGCAACTTGTGCGCTAGAATGGTACATTTGTCTATTATAAAATATCAAAAATTCTAAGACGCACATATTATCATTTCAGTTTTATGCCCAAAAACTTTTTACGCGCCTTTTCCTCTCACAAAAAAAGTTTGCTGGGTGTGTATCTTATTTCCAGGACCGAACCAGGAAATGGCAACTGGTGCGCTGGATTGGTGCATGTGTATACTATAAAGTATCAAAAATCCCTAGACGCACATATTACCATTTCAGTTTTATAGCCAAAAACTTATTTGGCTAATACATAATTTTTCACTAAAAAAAGTTTGCTGGGTGTGTATCTAATCCCCAGGGCCAAACCAGGAATTAGCAACTGGTGCGCTAGAATGGTACATTTGTCCACTATAAAATATCAAAAATCCTAAGACGCACATATTACCATTTCAGTTTAATGGCCAAAAACTTTTTCCGCGCCTTTTACTCTAACAAAAAAAGTTTGCTGGGTGTGTATCTTATTTCCAGGACCGAACCAGGAAATATCAACAGGTGCGCTGAAATGGTGCATGTGTATACTATAAAGTATCAAAAATCCTTCGACGCACAAATTACCATTTCAGTTTTATGCCCAAAAACATTTTACGCGCCTTTTCCTCTAACAAAAAAGTTTGCTGGGTGTGTATCTTATTTCCATGACCAACCCAGGAATTGACAACTGGTGCGCTGGAATGGTACATGTGTCAACTATAAAATATCACAAAACCTTAGACGCACATATTATCATTTCACTTTTATGGCCAAAAACTTTTTTCGCGCCTTTACTCTAACAAAAAAGCTTTGCTGGGTGTGTATCGCATCCCCAGAGCCGACTCAGGAAATGACAACTTGTGCGCTGGAATGGTACATGTGTCCACTATAAAATATTAAAAATTCTAAGACTCACATATTACTATTTTATTTTTATAGCCAAAAACTTATTAGGCTAATACATAATTTTTCACAAAAAAAGTTTGCTGGGTGTGTATCTCATCCCCAGGGCCGAACCAGGAAGTGGCAACTAGAGTGCTGCAACGGTACATGTGTCAACTATAAAATATTAAAAATCCTTCGACGCATATTTTATCATTTCAACTTTATGTCCAAAAACTTTTTTTGCGCCTTTACTCTAACAAAAAAACTTTGTTGGGTGTGTATCTTATTTCCAAGACCGAACGAGGAAATGGCAACTAGTGCGCTGGAATGCTGCATGTGTTAATAAAAAAATATCAAAAATCCTTAGACGCACATATTACCATTTCAGTTTTATGCCCAAAAACTTTTTTCGCGCCTTTTCTCTAACAAAAAAAGTTAGCTGGGTGTATATCTTATTTCCAGAACCAAACCAGGAAATGGCAACTGGTGCGCTGAAATGTTGCATGTGTATACTATAAAATACCAAAAATCCCCAGGCGCACATGTTACCATTTCAGTTTTATAGCCAAAAACTTATTTGACTAATACATAATTTTTCACTAAAAAAAGTTTGCTGGGTGTGTATCTCATCCCCAGGGCCGAACCAAGAAATGGCAACTAGTGCGCTGCAATAGTACATGTGTCAATAAAAAAATATCAAAAATCCTTAGACGCACATATTACCATTTCACTTTTATGCCCAAAAACTTTTTTCGCGCCTTTTCTCTAACAAAAAAAGTTAGCTGGGTGTATATCTTATTTCCAGAACCGAACCAGGAAATGGCAACTGGTGCGCTGAAATGCTGCATGTGTATACTATAAAATATCAAAAATCCTTAGGCGCACATATTACCATTTCAGTTTTATAGCCAAAAACTTATTTGACTAATACATAGCACATATAATCATTTCAGTTTTATGGCCAAAAACTTTTTTCGTGCCTTTTACTCTAACAAAAAGAGTTTGCTGGGTGTGTATCTTATTTCCAGGACCGAAACAGGAAATAACAACTAGTGCGCTAGAAAGGTACATGTGTCCACCATAAAGTATCAAAAATTCTAAGACGAACATATAATCATTTCAGTTTTATGGCCAAAAACTTTTTTCGTGCCTTTTACTCTAACAAAAAGAGTTTGCTGGGTGTGTATCTCATCCCTAGGCCCGAACCAGGAAATAGCAACTGGTGCGCTGGTATAGCTTATGTGTCAACTATAAAATATCAAAAGTCCTTAGACGCACATATTATCATTTCAGTTTTATGGCCAAAAACGTTTTTCGCGCCTTAACTCTAACAAAAAAAGTTTGCTGGGTGTGTATCTCCTCCCCAGGCCCGAACCAGAAAATAGCAACTAGATTGCTAAAATGTAACATGTGTCCACTATAAAATATTAAAAATTCTAAGACGCACATATTATCATTTCAGTTTTATGGCCAAAAACTTTTTTCGCGCCTTTACTATAACAAAAAAACTTTGCTGGGTGTGTATCTCATCCCCAGGCCCGAACCAGGAAATAGCAACTGGTGCGCTGGTATAGCACATGTGTCAACTATAAAATATCAAAAATTCTAAGACGCACATATTATCATTTCAGTTTTATGGCCAAAAACTTTTTCCGCGCTTTTTACTCTAATAAAAAGAGTTTGCTGGGAGTGTATCTCATCCCCAGGACATAACCAGGAAATGGCAACTGGTGCGCTGGAATGGTACATGTGTCAACTATAAAATATCAAAAGTTTTTAGACGCACATATTGCCATTTCAGTTTTATGGCCAAAAACTTATTTGGCTAATACATATTTTTTACTAAAAAAAGTTTGCTAGGTGTGTATCTAATCCCCAGGGCCGAACCAGCAAATGGCAACTGGTGCGCTGGATTGGTACATGTGTCAACTATAAAATATCAAAAATCTTTAGACGCACATATTATCATTTCAGTTTTATGGCCAAAAACTTTTTTCGCGCCTTTACTCTAACAAAACAACTTTGCTGGGTGTGTATCTCATCCCAGGCCCGAACCAAGGAACAGCAACTGGTGCGCTAGAATGGTACATGTGTCAACTATAAAAAATCAAAAGTCCTTAGACGCACATATTATCATTTCAATTTTATGGCCAGAAACGTTTTTCGCGCCTTTACTCTAACAAAAAAAAATTGCTGGGTGTGTATCTCATCCCCAGGGCCGAACCAGAAAATAGCAACTAGATCGCTAAAATGTTACATGTGTCCACTGTACAATATTAAAAATTCTAAGACGCACATATTACCATTTCGGTTTTATAGCCAAAAACTTTTTCCGCGCCTTTTACTCTAACAAAAAGAGTTTGCTGGGAGTGTATCTCATCCCCAGGACTGAACCAGGAAATAACAACTGGTGCGCTGGAATGGTGCATGTGTCAACTATAAAATATCAAAAGTCCTTAGACGCACATATTACCACTTCAGTTTTATGGCCAAAAACTTATTTGGCTAATACATATTTTTTACTAAAAAAAGTTTGCTAGGTGTGTATCTAATCCCCAGGGCCAAACCAGGAAATGGTAACTGGTGCGCTAGAATGGTACACTTGTCCACTATAAAATATCAAAAATTCTAAGACGCACATATTACCATTTCAGTTTTATGGCCAAAAACTTTTTCCACGCTTTTTACTCTAATAAAAAGAGTTTGCTGGGAGTGTATCTTATTTCCAGGACCAACCCAGGAATTGACAACTGGTGCGCTGGAATGGTACATGTGTCAACTATAAAATATCAAAAGTTTTTAGACGCACATATTACCATTTCGGTTTTATAGCCAAAAACTTTTTCCGCGCCTTTAACCCTAAC
Organism: Epicampocera succincta; assembly: GCA_932526305.1. Taxonomy (NCBI): domain Eukaryota; kingdom Metazoa; phylum Arthropoda; class Insecta; order Diptera; family Tachinidae; genus Epicampocera; species Epicampocera succincta. The sequence continues at coordinate 420,612 of CAKOAZ010000002.1, read as the reverse complement.
AAAAAAAGTTTGCTGGGTGTGTATCTTATTTCCAGGACCAACCCAGGAATTGACAACTGGTGCGCTGGAATGGCACATGTGTCAACTATAAAATATCACAAAACCTTAGACGCACATATTATCATTTCACTTTTATGGCCAAAAACTTTTTTCGCGCCTTTACTCTAACAAAAAAGCTTTGCTGGGTGTGTATCGCATCCCCAGAGCCGACTCAGGAAATGACAACTTGTGCGCTGGAATGGTACATGTGTCCACTATAAAATATTAAAAATTCTAAGACTCACATATTACTATTTCATTTTTATAGCCAAAAACTTATTTGGCTAATACATAATTTTTCACAAAAAAAGTTTGCTGGGTGTGTATCTCATCCCAGGGCTGAACCAGGAAATAGCAACTAGTGCGCTGGAATGGTACATGTGTCAGCTATAAAATATCAAAAGTCCTTAGACGCACATATTACCATTTCAGTTTTATGGCCAAAAACTTATTTGGCTAATACATATTTTTTACTAAAAAAAGTTTGCTAGGTGTGTATCTAATCCCCAGGGCCAAACCAGGAAATGGTAACTGGTGCGCTAGAATGGTACACTTGTCCACTATAAAATATCAAAAATTCTAAGACGCACATATTACCATTTCGTTTTTATAGCCAAAAACTTTTTCCGCGCCTTTTACCCTAACAAAAAAAGTTTGCTGGGTGTGTATCTTATTTTCAGGACCGAACCAGGAAATGAAACTTGTGCGCTAAAATGGTACATGTGTCAACTATAAAATATCAAAAGTCCTTAGACGCACATATTACCATTTCAGTTTTATGGCCAAAAACTTATTTGGCTAATACATATTTTTTACTAAAAAAAGTTTGCTAGGTGTGTATCTAATCCCCAGGGCCAAACCAGGAAATGGTAACTGGTGCGCTAGAATGGTACACTTGTCCACTATAAAATATCAAAAATTCTAAGACGCACATATTACCATTTCGGTTTTATAGCCAAAAACTTTTTCCGCGCCTTTAACCCTAACAAAAAAAGCTTTGCTGGGTGTGTATCGCATCCCCAGAGCCGACTCAGGAAATGACAACTTGTGCGCTGGAATGGTACATGTGCCCACTATAAAATATTAAAAATTCTAAGACTCACATATTACTATTTCATTTTTATAGCCAAAAACTTATTTGGCTAATACATAATTTTTCACAAAAAAAGTTTGCTGGGTGTGTATCTCATCCCCAGGGCCGAACCAGGAAGTGGCAACTAGAGTGCTGCAACGGTACATGTGTCAACTATAAAATATTAAAAATCCTTCGACGCATATTTTATCACTTCAGTTTTATGTCCAAAAACTTTTTTTGCGCCTTTACTCTAACAAAAAAACTTTGTTGGGTGTGTATCTTATTTCCAGGACCGAACGAGGAAATGGCAACTAGTGCGCTGGAATGCTGCATGTGTTAATAAAAAAATATCAAAAATCCTTAGACGCACATATTACCATTTCAGTTTTATGCCCAAAAAGTTTTTTCGCGCCTTTTCTCTAACAAAAAAAGTTAGCTGGGTGTATATCTTATTTCCAGAACCAAACCAGGAAATGGCAACTGGTGCGCTGAAATGTTGCATGTGTATACTATAAAATACCAAAAATCCCCAGCCGCACATGTTACCATTTCAGTTTTATAGCCAAAAACTTATTTGACTAATACATAATTTTTCACTAAAAAAAGTTTGCTGGGTGTGTATCTCATCCCCAGGGCCGAACCAAGAAATGGCAACTAGTGCGCTGCAATAGTACATGTGTCAATAAAAAAATATCAAAAATCCTTAGACGCACATATTACCATTTCATTTTTATGCCCAAAAACTTTTTTCGCGCCTTTTCTCTAACAAAAAAAGTTAGCTAGGTGTATATCTTATTTCCAGAACCGAACCAGGAAATGGCAACTGGTGCGCTGAAATGCTGCATGTGCATACTATAAAATATCAAAAATCCTTAGGCGCACATATTACCATTTCAGTTTTATAGCCAAAAACTTATTTGACTAATACATAGCACATATAATCATTTCAGTTTTATGGCCAAAAACTTTTTTCGTGCCTTTTACTCTAAAAAAAAGAGTTTGCTGGGTGTGTATCTTATTTCCAGGACCGAAACAGGAAATAACAACTAGTGCGCTAGAAAGGTACATGTGTCCACCATAAAGTATCAAAAATTCTAAGACGCACATATAATCATTTCAGTTTTATGGCCAAAAACTTTTTTCGTGCCTTTTACTCTAACAAAAAGAGTTTGCTGGGTGTGTATCTCATCCCCAGGCCCGAACCAGGAAATAGCAACTGGTGCGCTGGTATAGCCCATGTGTCAACTATAAAATATCAAAAGTCCTTAGACGCACATATTATCATTTCAGTTTTATGGCCAAAAACGTTTTTCGCGCCTTAACTCTAACAAAAAAAGTTTGCTGGGTGTGTATCTCCTCCCCAGGCCCGAACCAGAAAATAGCAACTAGATCGCTAAAATTTAACATGTGTCCACTATAAAATATTAAAAATTCTAAGCCGCACATATTATCATTTCAGTTTTATGGCAAAAAACTTTTTTCGCGCCTTTACTCTAACAAAAAAACTTTGCTGCGTGTGTATCTCATCCCCAGGCCCGAACCAGGAAACAGCAACTGGTGCGCTGGTATAGCACATGTGTCAACTATAAAATATCAAAAATTCTAAGACGCACATATTATCATTTCAGTTTTATGGCCAAAAACTTTTTCCACGCTTTTTACTCTAATAAAAAGAGTTTGCTGGGAGTGTATCTCATTCCCAGGACATAACCAGGAAATGGCAACTGGTGCGCTGGAATGGTACATGTGTCAACTATAAAATATCAAAAGTTTTTAGACGCACATATTGCCATTTCAGTTTTATGGCCAAAAACTTATTTGGCTAATACATATTTTTTACTAAAAAAAGTTTGCTAGGTGTGTATCTAATCCCCAGGGCCGAACCAGCAAATGGCAACTGGTGCGCTGGATTGGTACATGTGTCAACTATAAAATATCAAAAATCTTTAGACGCACATATTATCATTTCAGTTTTATGGCCAAAAACTTTTTTCGCGCCTTTACTCTAACAAAACAACTTTGCTGGGTGTGTATCTCATCCCCAGGCCCGAACCAAGGAACAGCAACTGGTGCGCTAGAATGGTACATGTGTCAACTATAAAAAATCAAAAGTCCTTAGACGCACATATTATCATTTCAATTTTATGGCCAAAAACGTTTTTCGCGCCTTTACTCTAACAAAAAAAAATTGCTGGGTGTGTATCTCATCCCCAGGACCGAACCAGAAAATAGCAACTAGATCGCTAAAATGTTACATGTGTCCACTGTACAATATTAAAAATTCTAAGACGCACATATTACCATTTCGGTTTTATAGCCAAAAACTTTTTCCGCGCCTTTTACTCTAACAAAAAGAGTTTGCTGGGAGTGTATCTCATCCCCAGGACTGAACCAGGAAATAACAACTGGTGCGCTGGAATGGTGCATATGTCAACTATAAAATATCAAAAGTCCTTAGACGCACATATTACCACTTCAGTTTTATGGCCAAAAACTTATTTGGCTAATACATATTTTTTACTAAAAAAAGTTTGCTAGGTGTGTATCTAATCCCCAGGGCCAAACCAGGAAATGGTAACTGGTGCGCTAGAATGGTACACTTGTCCACTATAAAATATCAAAAATTCTAAGACGCACATATTATCATTTCAGTTTTATGGCCAAAAACTTTTTCCGCGCCTTTAACCCTAACAAAAAAAGTTTGCTGGGTGTGTATCTTATTTTCAGGACTGAACCAGGAAATAACAACTGGTGCGCTGGAATGGTACATGTGTATACTATAAAATATCAAAAATCACTAGACGCACATATTACCATTTCAGTTTTATGGCCAAAAACTTATTTGGCTAATACATATTTTTTACTAAAAAATGTTTGCTAGGTGTGTATCTAATCCCCAGGGCCAAACCAGGAAATGGTAACTGGTGCGCTAGAATGGTACACTTGTCCACTATAAAATATCAAAAATTCTAAGACGCACATATTACCATTTCGGTTTTATAGCCAAAAACTTTTTCCGCGCCTGTAACCCTAACAAAAAAAGTTTGCTGGGTGTGTATCTTATTTTCAGGACTGAACCAGGAAATAACAACTGGTGCGCTGGAATGGTACATGTGTATACTATAAAATATCAAAAATCACTAGACGCACATATTACCATTTCAGTTTTATAGCCAAAAACTTATTTGACTAATACATAATTTTTCACTAAAAAAAGTTTGCTGGGTGTGTATCTCATCCCCAGGGCCGAACCAGAAAATAGCAACTAGATCGCTAAAATATTACATGTGTCCACTATAAAATATCAAAAATCCTTAGACGCATATATTATCATTTCAGTTTTATAGCCAAAAACTTTTTTCGCGCCTTTTACTCTAACAAAAAGAGTTTGCTGGGAGTGTATCTCATCCCCAGGACTGAACCAGAAAATAACAACTGGTGCGCTGGAATGGTACATGTGTCAACTATAAAATATCAAAAGTCCTTGGACGCACATATTACTATTTCAGTTTTATGGCCAAAAACTTATTTGGCTAATACATATTTTTTACTAAAAAAAGTTTGCTAGGTATGTATCTAATCCCCAGGGCCGAACCAGGAAATGGCAACTGGTGCGCTAGAATGGTACACTTGTCCACTATAAAATATCAAAAATTCTAAGACGCACATACTACCATTTCGGTTTTATAGCCAAAAACTTTTTCCGCGCCTTTTACCCTAACAAAAAAAGTTTGCTGTGTGTGTATCTTATTTTCAGGTCCGAACCAGGAAATGACAACTGGTGCGCTGGAATGGTACATGTGTCCACTAAAAAATATCAAAAATTCTAAGAAGCACATATTACCATTTCAGTTTTATAGCCAAAAACTTATTTGACTAACACATAATTTTTCACTAAAAAAAGTTTGCTGGGTGTGTATCTCATTCCAGGGCCGAACCAGAATAAAGCAAGTAGTGCGCTGGAATGGTACATGTGTCAGCTATAAAATATCAAAAATCCTTAGACACAGATATTACCATTTCAGTTTTATGGCCAAAAACTTTTTTCGCGCCTTTTACTCTAAAAAAAAGAAGTTTGCTGGGTGTGTATCTTATTTCCAGGACCGAAACAAAAAATGACAACTCGATCGCTAAAATGTCACATATGTCCACTATAAAATATCAAAAATTCTAAGACGCACATATTACATAATTTTTCACTAAAAAAAGTTTGGTGGGTGTGTATCTAATTCCCAGGGCCGAACCAGGAAATTGCAACTGGTGCACTAAAATGGTACATTTGTCCACTATAAAATATCAAAAATTCTAAGACGTACATATTACCATTTCGGTTTTATAGTCAAAAACTTTTTCCGCGCCTTTTACCCTAACAAAAAAAGTTTGCTGGGTGTGTATCTTATTTTCAGGACCGAACCAGGAAATGATAACTGGTGCGCTAGAATGGTACATCTGTCAACTATAAAATATCAAAAGTCCTTAGACGCATATATTACCATTTCAGTTTTATGTCCAAAAACTTTTTTTGCGCCTTTACTCTAACAAAAAAACTTTGCTGGGTGTGAATCTCATCCCCAGGGCCGAATCAGGAAATAGCAACTAGTGCGCTGGAATGGTACATTTCTCAACTATAAAATATCAAAAATCCCTAGACGCACATATAACCATTTCAGTTTTATGCCCAAAAACTATTTACGCGCCTTTTACTCTAACAAAAAAGGTTTGCTGGGTGTGTATCTTATTTCGAGGACGGAACCAGGAAATGACAAGTGGTGCGCTGGAATGGTGAATGTGGACACTATAAAGTATTAAAAATCCCTAGACGCACATATTACCATTTCAGTTTTATAGCCAAAAACTTATTTGACAAATACATAATTTTTCACTAAAAAAAGTTTGCTGGGTGTGTATCTCATCCCCAGGGCCGAACCAGAAACGAGCTACTAGATCGCTAAAATTTTACATGTGTTCACTATAAAATATTAAAAATTCTAAGACGCACATATTATCAATTTAGTTTTATGGCCAAAAACTTTTTTCGCGCCTTTTACTCTAACAAAAAGAGTTTGCTGGGTGTGTATCTCATCCCCAGGCCCGAACCACGAAATAGCAACTGGTGCGCTGGTATAGCACATGTGTCAACTATAAAATATCAAAAGTCCTTAGACGCACATATTATCATTTCAGTTTTATGGCCAAAAACGTTTTTCGCACCTTAACTCTAACAAAAAAAGTTTGCTGGGTGTGTATCTCCTCCCCAGGCCCGAACCAGAAAATAGCAACTAGATCGCTAAAATGTAACATGTGTCTAAAATAAAATATTAAAAATTCTAAGACGCACATATTATCATTTCAGTTTTATGGCCAAAAACTTTTTTCGCGCCTTTACTCTAACAAAAAAAACTTTGCTGGGTGTGTATCTCATCCCCAGGCCCGAACCAGGAAATATCAACTGGTGCGCTGGTATAGCACATGTGTCAACTATAAAATATCAAAAATTCTAAGACGCACATATTATCATTTCAGTTTTATGGCCAAAAACTTTTTCCGCGCTTTTTACTCTAACAAAAAGAGTTTGCTGGGAGTGTATCTCATCCCCAGGACATAACCAGGAAAAGGCAACTAGTGCGCTGGAATGGTACATGTGTCAACTATAAAATATCAAAAGTCCTTAGACGCACATATTACCATTTCAGTTTTATGGCCAAAAACTTATTTGGCTAATACATATTTTTTACTAAAAAAAGTTTGCTAGGTGTGTATCTAATCCCCAGGGCCGAACCAGCAAATGGCAACTGGTGCGCTGGATTGGTACATGTGTCAACTATAAAATATCAAACATCTTTAGACGCACAAATTATCATTTCAGTTTTATGGCCAAAAACTTTTTTCGCGCCTTTACTCTAACAAAAAAACTTTGCTGGGTGTGTATCTCATCCCCAGAGCCGAATCAGGAAATATCAACTGGTGCGCTGGTATAGCACATGTGTCAACTATAAAATATAAAAAATTCTAAGACGCACATATTATCATTTCAGTTTTATGGCCAAAAACTTTTTCCGCGCCTTTTACTCTAACAAAAAGAGTTGGCTGGGAGTGTATCTCATCCGCAGGACAGAACCAGGAAATAACAACTGGTGCGCTGGAATGGTACATGTGTATACTATAAAATATCAAAAGTCCTTAGACGCACATATTACCATTTCAGTTGTATGGCCAAAAACTTATTTGGCTAATACATATTTTTTACTAAAAAAAGCTTGCTAGGTGTGTATCTAATCCCCAGGGCCGAACCAGGAAATGGCAACTGGTGCGCTAGAATGGTACATTTGTCCACTATAAAATATCAAAAATTCTAAGACGCACATATTAACATTTCGGTTTTATAGCCAAAAACTTTTTCCGCGCCTTTTACCCTAAAAAAAAAAGTTTGCTGGGTGTGTATCTTATTTTCAGGACCGAACCAGGAAATGAAAACTTGTTCGCTGGAATGGTACAGGTGTCAACCAAAAAAAATCAAAAGTCCTTAGACGCATATATTACCATTTCAGTTTTATGTTCAAAAACTTTTTTTGCGCCTTTACTCTAACAAAAAAACTTTGCTGGGTGTGTATCTCATCCCCAGAGCCGAATCAGGAAATAGCAACTAGTGCGCTGGAATGGTACATTTCCCAAATATAAAATATCAAAAATCCCTAGACGCACATATTATCATTTCAGTTTTATGGCCAAAAACGTTTTTCGCGCCTTAACTCTAACAAAAAAAGTTTGCTGGGTGTGTATCTCCTCCCCAGGCCCGAACCAGAAAATAGCAACTAGATCGCTAAAATGTAACATGTGTCTACTATAAAATATTAAAAATTCTAAGACGCACATATTATCATTTCAGTTTTATGGCCAAAAATCTATTTGGCTAATACATATTTTTTACTAAAAAAAGTTTGCTAGGTGTGTATCTAATCCCCAGGGCCGAACCAGCAAATGGCAACTGGTGCGCTGGATTGGTACATGTGTCAACTATAAAATATCAAAAATCTTTAGACGCACATATTATCATTTCAGTTTTATGGCCAAAAACTTTTTTCGCGCCTTTACTCTAACAAAACAACTTTGCTGGGTGTGTATCTCATCCCAGGCCCGAACCAAGAAACAGCAACTGGTGCGCTGGAATGGTACATGTGTCAACTATAAAATATCAAAAGTCCCTAGACGCACATATTATCATTTCAATTTTATGGCCAAAAACGTTTTCGCGCCTTTACTCTAACAAAAAAAGTTTGCTTGGTGTGTATCTCATCCCCAGGGCCGAACCAGAAAATAGCAACTAGATCGCTAAAATGTTACATGTGTCCACTGTACAATATTAAAAATTCTAAGGCGCACATATTACCATTTCGGTTTTATAGCCAAAAACTTTTTCCGCGCCTTTTACTCTAACAAAAAGAGTTTGCTGGGAGTGTATCTCATCCCCAGGACTGAACCAGGAAATAACAACTTGTGCGCTGGAATGGTGCATGTGTATACTATAAAATATAAAAAATCCCTAGACGCACATATTACCATTTCAATTTTATAGCCAAAAACTTATTTCACTAATACATAATTTTTCACTAAAAAAAGTTTTCTGGGTGTGTATCTCATCCCAGGGCAGAACCAGGAAATAGCAACTAGTGCGCTGGAATGGCACATGTGTCAAATATAAAATATCAAAAATCCTTAGACGCATATATAATCATTTCAGTTTTATGGCCAAAAACTTTTTCCGCGCCTTTTACTCTAACAAAAAGAGTTTGCTGGGTGTGTATCTCATCCCCAGAACGAACCAGGAAATGGCAACTAGTGCGCTAGAATGGTACATTTGTCCACTATAAAATATCAAAATATCTAAGACGCACATATTACCATTTCGGTTTTATAGCCAAAAACTTTTTCCGCGCCTTTTACCCTAACAAAAAAAGTTTGCTGGGTGTGTATCTTATTTTCAGGACCGAACAAGGAAATGACAACTGGTGCGCTGGAATGGTTCATGTGTCAACTAAAAAATATCAAAAATTCTAAGACGCACATATTACCATTTTAGTTTTATAGCCAAAAACTTATTTGACTAATACATAATTTTTCACTAAAAAAAGTTTGCTGGGTGTGTATCTCATCCCAGGGCCGAAACAGAATATAGCAAGTAGTGCGCTGGAATGGTACATGTGTCAAGTATAAAATTTCAAAAATCTTTAGACGCACATATAATCATTTCAGTTTTATGGCCAAAAACTTTTTTCGCGCCTTTTCTCTAACAAAAAAAGTTTGCTGGGTGTGTATCTCATCCCAAGGCCCGAACCAGGAAATAGCAACTGGTGCGCTAGAATGGTACATGTACCAACTATAAAATATTAAAAATTCTAAGACGCACATATTATCATTTCAGTTTTATGGCCAAAATTTTTTCCGCGCCTTTTACTCTAACAAAAAGAGTTTGCTGGGTGTGTATCTCATCCCCAGAACCGAACCAGGAAATGGCAACTGGTGCGTTGGAATGGTACATGTGTCAACTATAAAATATCAAAAGTAATTAGACGCACATATTATCATTTCAATTTTATGGCCAAAAACGTTTTTCGCGCCTTTACTCTAACAAAAAAAGTTTGCTTGGTGTGTATCTCATCCCCAGGGCCGAACCAGAAAATAGCAACTAGATTGCTAAAATGTTACATGTGTCCACTATAAAATATTAAAAATTCTAAGACGCACATATTACCATTTCAGTTTTATGGCCAAAAACTTTTTTCGTGCCTTTTACTCTAACAAAAAGAGTTTGCTGGGAGTGTATCTCATCCCCAGGACTGAACCAGGAAATGGCCACTGGTGCGCTTGAATGGTACATGTGTCAACTATAAAATATCAAAAGTCCTTAGACGCACATATTACCATTTCAGTTTTATGACCAAAAACTTTTTTCGCGCCTTTTACTCTAAAAAAAAGTTTGCTGGGTGTGTATCTTATTTCCAGGACCGAATCAGGAAATAGCAACTGGTGCGCTTGAATGGTACATGTGTCAACTAAAAAATATCAAAAATTCTAAGACGCACATATTACCATTTTAGTTTTATAGCCAAAAACTTATTTGACTTATACATAATTTTTCGCTAAAAAGTTTGCTAGATGTGTATCTAGTCCCCAGGGCCGAACCAGGAAATGATAATTGGTGCGCTAGAATGGTACATTTGTCCACTATAAAATATCAAAAATTCTAAGACGCACATATTACCATTTCTTTTTCATAGCCAAAAACTTTTTCCGCGCCATTTACTCTAACAAAAAAAGTTTGCTGGGTGTGTATCTTATTTCCAGGACCGAATCAGGAAATTGCAACTGGTGCGCTGAAATGGTACATGTGTCAACTATAAAATATCAAAAATCCTTAGACACACATATTACCATTTCTGTTTTATGGCCAAAAACTTTTTTCGCGCCTTTTACTCTAAAAAAAGTTTGCTGGGTGTGTATTATATTTCCAGGACCGAAACAGGAAATGACAACTCGATCGCTAAAATGTCACATGTGTCCACTATAAAATATTAAAAATCCTTAGACGCATATATAATCATTTCAGTTTTATGGCCAAAGACTTTTTTCGCGCCTTTTACTCTAACAAAAAGAGTTTGCTGGGTGTGTATCTCATCCCCAGGACCGAACCAGGAAATGGCAACTGGTGCGCTGGAATGGTACATGTGTCAACTATAAAATATCAAAAATCCTTTGACGCATATTTTATTTTTTCAGTTTTGTGTCCAAAAACTTTTTTTGCGCCTTTACTCTAACAAAAAAACTTTGCTGGGTGTGTATCTCATCCCCAGGGCCGAATCAGAAAAAAAAACTCGATCGCTAAAATGTTACATGTGTCCACTATAAAATATTAAAAATTCTAAGACGCACATATTATCATTTCAGTTTTATGGCCAAAAACTTTTTCGCGCCTTTTACTCTAACAAAAAGAGTTTGCTGGGTGTGTATCTCCTATCCAGGCCCGAACCAGGAAATAGCAACTGGTGCGCTGGTATAGCACATGTGTCAACTATAAAATATCAAAAATTCTAAGACGCACATATTTTCATTTCAGTTTTATGGCCAAAAACTTTTTCCGCGCTTTTTACTCTAAAAAAAAGAGTTTGCTGGGAGTGTATCTCATCCCCAGGACATAACCAGGAAATGGCAACTGGTGCGCTGGAATGTTACATGTGTCATCTATAAAATATCAAAAGTCCTTAGACGCACATATTACCATTTCAGTTTTATGGCCAAAAACTTATTTGGCTAATACATATTTTTTGCTAAAAAAAGTTTACTAGGTGTGTATCTAATCCCCAGGGCCGAACCAACAAATGGCAACTGGTGCGCTAGATTGGTACATGTGTCAACTATAAAATATCAAAAATCTTTAGACGCACATATTATCATTTCAGTTTTATGGCCAAAAACTTTTTTCGCGCCTTTACTCTAACAAAACAACTTTGCTGGGTGTGTATCTCATCCCAGGCCCGAAACAAGAAACAGCAACTGGTGCGCTGGAATGGTACATGTGGTAACTATAAAATATCAAAAATTCTAAGACGCACATATTACCATTTCTTTTTTATAGCCAAAAACTTTTTCCGCGCCTTTTACTCTAACAAAAAAAGTTTGCTGGGTGTGTATCTTATTTCCAGGACCGAAACAAGAAACAGCAACTGGTGCGCTGGAATGGTACATGTGGTAACTATAAAATATCAAAAATCCTTAGACACACATATTACCATTTCAGTTTTATGGCCAAAAACTTTTTTCGCGCCTTTTACTCTAAAAAAAAGTTTGCTGGGTGTGTATCTTATTTCCAGGACCGAAACAGGAAATGACAACTCGATCGCTAAAATGTCACATGTGTCCACTATAAAATATTAAAAATCCTTAGACGCATATATAATTATTTCAGTTTTATGGCCAAAGACTTTTTTCGCGCCTTTCACTCTAACAAAAAGAGTTTGCTGGGTGTGTATCTCATCCCCAGGACCGAACCAGGAAATGGCAACTGGTGTGCTGGAATGGTACATGTGTCAACTATAAAATATCAAAAATCCTTCGACGCATATTTTATCTTTTCAGTTTTATGTCCAAAAACTTTTTTTGCGCCTTTACTCTAACAAAAAAACTTTGCTGGGTGTATATCTCATCCCCAGGGCCGAATCAGAAAATAGCAACTCGATCGCTAAAATGTTACATGTGTCCACTATAAAATATTAAAAATTCTAAGACGCACATATTATCATTTCAGTTTTATGGCCAAAAACTTTTTCGCGCCTTTTACTCTAACAAAAAGAGTTTGCTGGGTGTGTATCTCATATCCAGGCCCGAACCAGGAAATAGCAACTGGTGCGCTGGTATAGCACATGTGTCAACTATAAAATATCAAAAATTCTAAGACGCACATATTTTCATTTCAGTTTTATGGCCAAAAACTTTTTCCGCGCTTTTTACTCTAAAAAAAAGAGTTTGCTGGGAGTGTATCTCATCCCCAGGACATAACCAGGAAATGGCAACTGGTGCGCTGGAATGGTACATGTGTCAACTATAAAATATCAAAAGTCCTTAGACGCACATATTACCATTTCAGTTTTTTGGCCAAAAACTTATTTGGCTAATACATATTTTTTACTAAAAAAAGGTTGCTAGGTGTGTATCTAATCCCCAGGGCCAAACCAGCAAATGGCAACTGGTGCGCTAGATTGGTACATGTGTCAACTATAAAATATCAAAAATCTTTAGACGCACATATTATCATTTCAGTTTTATGGCCAAAAACTTTTTAAGCGCCTTTACTCTAACAAAACAATTTTGCTGGGTGTGTATCTCATCCCAGGCCCGAAACAAGAAACAGCAACTGGTGCGCTGGAATGGTACATGTGGTAACTATAAAATATCAAAAATTCTAAGACGCACATATTACCATTTCTTTTTTATAGCCAAAAACTTTTTCCGCGCCTTTTACTCTAACAAAAAAAGTTTGCTGGGTGTGTATCTTATTTCCAGGACCGAAACAGGAAATGACAACTCGATCGCTAAAATGTCACATGTGTCCACTATAAAATATTAAAAATCCTTAGACGCATATATAATTATTTCAGTTTTATGGCCAAAGACTTTTTTCGCGCCTTTCACTCTAACAAAAAGAGTTTGCTGGGTGTGTATCTCATCCCCAGGACCGAACCAGGAAATGGCAACTGGTGTGCTGGAATGGTACATGTGTCAACTATAAAATATCAAAAATCCTTCGACGCATATTTTATCTTTTCAGTTTTATGTCCAAAAACTTTTTTTGCGCCTTTACTCTAACAAAAAAACTTTGCTGGGTGTATATCTCATCCCCAGGGCCGAATCAGAAAATAGCAACTCGATCGCTAAAATGTTACATGTGTCCACTATAAAATATTAAAAATTCTAAGACGCACATATTATCATTTCAGTTTTATGGCCAAAAACTTTTTCGCGCCTTTTACTCTAACAAAAAGAGTTTGCTGGGTGTGTATCTCATATCCAGGCCCGAACCAGGAAATAGCAACTGGTGCGCTGGTATAGCACATGTGTCAACTATAAAATATCAAAAATTCTAAGACGCACATATTTTCATTTCAGTTTTATGGCCAAAAACTTTTTCCGCGCTTTTTACTCTAAAAAAAAGAGTTTGCTGGGAGTGTATCTCATCCCCAGGACATAACCAGGAAATGGCAACTGGTGCGCTGGAATGGTACATGTGTCAACTATAAAATATCAAAAGTCCTTAGACGCACATATTACCATTTCAGTTTTTTGGCCAAAAACTTATTTGGCTAATTCATATTTTTTACTAAAAAAAGGTTGCTAGGTGTGTATCTAATCCCCAGGGCCAAACCAGCAAATGGCAACTGGTGCGCTAGATTGGTACATGTGTCAACTATAAAATATCAAAAATCTTTAGACGCACATATTATCATTTCAGTTTTATGGCCAAAAACTTTTTAAGCGCCTTTACTCTAACAAAACAATTTTGCTGGGTGTGTATCTCATCCCAGGCCCGAAACAAGAAACAGCAACTGGTGCGCTGGAATGGTACATGTGGTAACTATAAAATATCAAAAATTCTAAGACGCACATATTACCATTTCTTTTTTATAGCCAAAAACTTTTTCCGCGCCTTTTACTCTAACAAAAAAAGTTTGCTGGGTGTGTATCTTATTTCCAGGACCGAATCAGGAAATAGCAACTGGTGCGCTGGAATGGTACATGTGTCAACTATAAAATATCAAAAATCCTTAGACACACATATTACCATTTCAGTTTTATGGCCAAAAACTTTTTTCGCGCCTTTTACTCTAACAAAAAAAGTTTGCTGGGTGTGTATCTTATTTCCAGGACCGAAACAGGAAATGACAACTCGATCGCTAAAATGTCACATGTGTTTACTATAAAATATTAAAAATCCTTAGACGCATATATAATCATTTCAGTTTTATGGCCAAAGACTTTTTTCGCGCCTTTTACTCTAACAAAAAGAGTTTGCTGGGTGTGTATCTCATCCCCAGGACCGAACCAGGAAATGGCAACTGGTGCACTGGAATGGTACATGTGTCAACTATAAAATATCAAAAATCCTTCGACGCATATTTTATCTTTTCAGTTTTATGTCCAAAAACTTTTTTTGCGCCTTTACTCTAACAAAAAAACTTTGCTGGGTGTATATCTCATCCCCAGGGCCGAATCAGAAAATAGCAACTCGATCGCTAAAATGTTACGTGTGTCCACTATAAAATATTAAAAATCCTAAGACGCACATATTATCATTTCAGTTTTATGGCCAAAAACTTTTTCGCGCCTTTTACTCTAACAAAAAGAGTTTGCTGGGTGTGTATCTCATATCCAGGCCCGAACCAGGAAATAGCAACTGGTGCGCTGGTATAGCACATGTGTCAACTATAAAATATCAAAAATTCTAAGACGCACATATTTTCATTTCAGTTTTATGGCCAAAAACTTTTTCCGCGCTTTTTACTCTAAAAAAAAGAGTTTGCTGGGAGTGTATCTCATCCCCAGGACATAACCAGGAAATGGCAACTGGTGCGCTGGAATGGTACATGTGTCAACTATAAAATATCAAAAGTCCTTAGACGCACATATTACCATTTCAGTTTTATGGCCAAAAACTTTTTTCGCGCCTTTACTCTAACAAAACAACTTTGCTGGGTGTGTATCTCATCCCAGGCCCGAAACAAGAAACAGCAACTGGTGCGCTGGAATGGTACATGTGTCAACTATAAAATATCAAAAGTCCTTAAACGCACATAATATCATTTCAATTTTATGGCCAAAAACGTTTTTCGCGCCTTTACTCTAACAAAAAAAGTTTGCTGGGTGTGTATCTCATCCCCAGGGCCGAACCAGAAAATAGCAACTCGATCGCTAAAATGGTACATGTGTCTACTGTACAATATTAAAAATTCTAAGGCGCACATATAACCATTTCAGTTTTATAGCCAAAAACTTTTTCCGCGCCTTTTACTCTAACAAAAAGAGTTTGCTGGGAGTGTATCTCATCCCTAGGACTGAACCAGGAAATAACAACTGGTGCGCTGGAATGGTGCATGTGTCAACTATAAAATATCAAAAGTCCTTAGACGCACATATTACCATTTCAGTTTTATGGCCAAAAACTTATTTGGCTAATACATATTTTTTACTAAAAAAAGTTTGCTAGATGTGTATCTAATCCCCAGGGCCGAACCAGGAAATGGTACCTGGTTCGCTAGAATGGTACATTTGTCCACTATAAAATATCAAAAATTCTAAGACGCACATATTACCATTTCAGTTTTATAGCCAAAAACTTATTTGACTAATACATAATTTTTCACTAAAAAAAGTTTGCTGGGTGTGTATCTAATCCCCATGGCCGAACCAGGAAATGGCAACTGGTGCGCTAGAATGGTATATGTGTCTACTGTACAATATTAAAAATTCTAAGGCGCACATATTACCATTTCAGTTTTATGGCCAAAAGCTTTTTTCGCGCCTTTACTCTAACAAAACAACTTTGCTGGGTGTGTATCTCATCCCAGGCCCGAACCAAGAAACAGCAACTGGTGCGCTGGAATGGTACATGTGTCAACTATAAAATATCAAAAATCCTTCGACGCATATTTTATCTTTTCAGTTTTATGTCCAAAATCTTTTTTTGCGCCTTTACTCTAACAAAAAAACTTTGCTGGGTGTGTATCTCATCCCCAGGGCCGAATCAGGAAATAGCAACTAGATCGCTAAAATGGTACATGTGTCTACTGTACAATATTAAAAATTCTAAGGCGCACATATTACCATTTCAGTTTTATAGCCAAAAAATTTTTTCACGCCTTTTACTCTAACAAAAAGAGTTTGCTGGGTGTGTATCGCATCCCCAGAACCGAACCAGGAAATGGCAACTGGTGCGCTAGAATGGTACATGTGTCCACTAAAAAAAATTAAAAATTTCTAAGACACACATATTACCATTTCGGTTTTATAGCCAAAAACTTTTTCCGCGCCTTTTACTCTAACAAAAAGAGTTGGCTGGGAGTGTATCTCATCCCCAGGACATAACCAGGAAATAACAACTGGTGCGCTGGAATGGTACATGTGTATACTATAAAATATCAAAAACCACTAGACGCACATATTACCATTTCAGTTTTATAGCGAAAAACTTATTAGACTAATACATAATTTTTCACTAAAAAAAGTTTGCTGGGTGTGTATCTAATCCCCAGGTTCGAACCAGGAAATGGCAACTGGTGCGCTAGAATGGTACATTTGTCCACTATAAAATATCAAAAATTCTAAGACGCACATATTACCATTTCGGTTTTATAGCCAAAAACTTTTTCCGCGCCTTTTACCCTAACAAAAAAAGTTTGCTGGGTGTGTATCTTATTTTCAGGACCGAACCAGGAAATGACAACTGGTGCGCTGGAATGGTACATGCGTCAACTATAAAATATCAAAAGTCCTTAGACGCATATATTACCATATCAGTTTTATGTCCAAAAACTTTTTTTGCGCCTTTACTCTAACAGAAAGAGTTTGCTGGGTGTGTATCTCATCCCCAGGACCGAACCAGGAAATGGCAACTGGTGCGCTAGAATGGTACATTTGTCCACTATAAAATACTAAAAATTCTAAGACACACATATTACCATTTCGGTTTTATAGCCAAAAACTTTTTCCGCGCCTTTTACTCTAACAAAAAGAGTTGGCTGGGAGTGTATCTCATCCCCTGGACTGAACCAGGAAATACAACTGGTGCGCTGGAATGGTACATGTGTATACTATAAAATATCAAAAATCACTAGACGCACATATTACCATTTCAGTTTTATAGCCAAAAACTTATTTGACTAATACATAATTTTTCACCAAAAAAGTTTGCTGGGTGTGTATCTCATCCTCAGGGCCGAACCAGAAAAGAGCAACTAGATCGCTAAAATGTTACATGTGCCCACTATAAAATATTAAAAATTCTAAGACGCACATATTATCATTTCAGTTTTATGACCAAAAACTTTTTTCGCGCCTTTTACTCTAACAAAAAGAGTTTGCTGGGTGTGTATCTCATCCCCAGGCTCGAACCAGGAAATAGCAACTGGTGCGCTAAAATGGTACATGTGTCCACTATAAAATATCAAAAATCTAAGACGCACATATTATCATTTCAGTTTTATGGCCAAAAACTTTTTTTGCGCCTTTACTCTAACAAAAAAACTTTGCTGGGTGTGTATCTCATCCCCAGGGCCGAATCAGAAAATAGCAACACGATCGCTAAAATGTTACATGTGTCCACTATAAAATATTAAAACTTCTAAGACGCACATATTATCATTTCAGTTTTATGGCCAAAAACTTTTTTCGCGCCTTTTACTCTAACAAAAAGAGTTTGCTGGGTGTGTATCTCATATCCAGGCCCGAACCAGGAAATAGCAACTGGTGCGCTGGTATAGCACATGTGTCAACTATAAAATATCAAAAATTCTAAGACGCACATATTTTCATTTCAGTTTTATGGCCAAAAACTTTTTCCGCGCTTTTTACTCTAAAAAAAAGAGTTTGCTGGGAGTGTATCTCATCCCCAGGACATAACCAGGAAATGGCAACTGATGCGCTGGAATGGTACATGTGTCAACTATAAAATATCAAAAGTCCTTAGACGCACATATTACCATTTCAGTTTTATGGCCAAAAACTTATTTGGCTAATACATATTTTTTACTAAAAAAAGGTTGCTAGGTGTGTATCTAATCCCCTGGGCCGAACCAGCAAATGGCAACTGGTGCGCTAGATTGGTACATGTGTCAACTATAAAATATCAAAAATCTTTAGACGCACATATTATCATTTCAGTTTTATGACCAAAAACTTTTTTCGCGCCTTTACTCTAACAAAACAACTTTGCTGGGTGTGTATCTCATCCCAGGCCCGAAACAAGAAACAGCAACTGGTGCGCTGGAATGGTACATGTGTCAACTATAAAATATCAAAAATCTTTAGACGCACATATTATCATTTCAGTTTTATGGCCAAAAACGTTTTTCGCGCCTTTACTCTTACAAAAAAAGTTTGCTGGGTGTGTATCTCATCCCTAGGGCCGAACCAGAAAATAGCAACTCGATCGCTAAAATGGTACATGTGTCTACTGTACAATATTAAAAATTCTAAGGCGCACATATAACCATTTCAGTTTTATAGCCAAAAACTTTTTCCGCGCCTTTTACTCTAACAAAAAGAGTTTGCTGGGTGTGTATCGCATCCCCAGAACCGAACCAGGAAATGGCAACTGGTGCGCTAGAATGGTACATGTGTCCACTATAAAAAATTAAAAATTTCTAAGACACACATATTACCATTTCGGTTTTATAGCCAAAAACTTTTTCCGCGCCTTTTACTCTAACAAAAAGAGTTGGCTGGGAGTGTATCTCATCCCCAGGACATAACCAGGAAATAACAACTGGTGCGCTGGAATGGTACATGTGTATACTATAAAATATCAAAAATCACTAGACGCACATATTACCATTTCAGTTTTATAGCCAAAAACTTATTTGACTAATACATAATTTTTCACTAAAAAAAGTTTGCTGGGTGTGTATCTAATCCCCAGGGCCGAACAAGGAAATGGCAACTGGTGCGCTAGAATGGTACATTTGTCCACTATAAAATATCAAAAATTCTAAGACGCACATATTACCATTTCGGTTTTATAGCCAAAAACTTTTTCCGCGCCTTTTACCCTAACAAAAAAAGTTTGCTGGGTGTGTATCTTATTTTCAGGACCGAACCAGGAAATGACAACTGGTGCGCTGGAATGGTACATGCGTCAACTATAAAATATTAAAAGTCCTTAGACGCATATATTACCATTTCAGTTTTATGTCCAAAAACTTTTTTTGCGCCTTTAATCTAACAAAAAGAGTTTACTGGGTGTGTATCTCATCCCCAGGACCGAACCAGGAAATAACAACTGGTGCGCTGGAATGGTACATGTGTATACTATAAAATATCAAAAATCACTAGACGCACATATTACCATTTCAGTTTTATGTCCAAAAACTTTTTTTGCGCCTTTAATCTAACAAAAAGAGTTTGCTGGGTGTGTATCTAATCCCCAGGGCCGAACAAGGAAATGGCAACTGGTGCGCTAGAATGGTACATTTGTCCACTATAAAATATCAAAAATTCTAAGACGCACATATTACCATTTCGGTTTTATAGCCAAAAACTTTTTCCGCGCCTTTTACCCTAACAAAAAAAGTTTGCTGGGTGTGTTTCTTATTTTCAGGACCGAACCAGGAAATGACAACTGGTGCGCTGGAATGGTACATGCGTCAACTATAAAATATCAAAAGTCCTTAGACGCATATATTACCATTTCAGTTTTATGTCCAAAAACTTTTTTTGCGCCTTTAATCTAACAAAAAGAGTTTGCTGGGTGTGTATCTCATCCCCAGGACCGAACCAGGAAATAACAACTGGTGCGCTGGAATGGTACATGTGTATACTATAAAATATCAAAAATCACTAGACGCACATATTACCATTTCAGTTTTATAGCCAAAAACTTATTTGACTAATACATAATTTTTCACTAAAAAAAGTTTGCTGGGTGTGTATCTCATCCCCAGGACCGAACCAGGAAATAACAACTGGTGCGCTGGAATGGTACATGCGTCAACTATAAAATATCAAAAGTCCTTAGACGCATATATTACCATTTCAGTTTTATGTCCAAAAACTTTTTTTGCGCCTTTAATCTAACAAAAAGAGTTTGCTGGGTGTGTATCTCATCCCCAGGACCGAACCAGGAAATGGCAACTGGTGCGCTAGAATGGTACATTTGTCCACTATAAAATATCAAAAATTTTAAGACACACATATTACCATTTCGGTGTTATAGCCAAAAACTTTTTTCGCGCCTTTTACTCTAACAAAAAGAGTTGGCTGGGAGTGTATCTCATCCCCAGGACTGAACCAGGAAATAACAACTGGTGCGCTAGAATGGTACATGTGTCCACTATAAAAAATTAAAAATTTCTAAGACACACATATTACCATTTCGGTTTTATAGCCAAAAACTTTTTCCGCGCCTTTTACTCTAACAAAAAGAGTTGGCTGGGAGTGTATCTCATCCCCAGGACATAACCAGGAAATAACAACTGGTGCGCTGGAATGGTACATGTGTATACTATAAAATATCAAAAATCACTAGACGCACATATTACCATTTCAGTTTTATAGCCAAAAACTTATTTGACTAATACATAATTTTTCACCAAAAAAGTTTGCTGGGTGTGTATCTCATCCCCAGGGCCGAACCAGAAAAGAGCAACTAGATCGCTAAAATGTTACATGTGTCCACTATAAAATATTAAAAATTCTAAGACGCACATATTATCATTTCAGTTTTATGGCCAAAAACTTTTTTCGCGCCTTTTACTCTAACAAAAAGAGTTTGCTGGGTGTGTATCTCATCCCCAGGCTAAAACCAGGAAATAGCAACTGGTGCGCTTAAATGGTACATGTGTCCACTATAAAATATTAAAAATTCTAAGACGCACATATTATCATTTCAGTTTTATGGCCAAAAACTTTTTTCGTGCCTTTACTCTTACAAAAAAACTTTGCTGGGTGTGTATCTCATACCCAGGCTCGAACAAGGAAATAGCAACTGGTGCGCTGGTATAGCACATGTGTCAACTATAAAATATCATAAATTCTAAGACGCACATATTATCAATTCAGTTTTATGGCCAAAAACTTTTTCGCGCCTTTTACTCTAACAAAAAGAGTTTGCTGGGTGTGTTTCTCATCCCAAGGACCGAACCAGGAAATAGCAACTGGTGAGCTGGAATGGTACATGTGTCAACTATAAAATATGAAAAATCCTTCGACGCATATTTTATCATTTCAGTTTTATGTCCAAAAACTTTTTTTGCGCCTTTACTCTAACATTAAAACTTTGTTGGGTGTGTATCTTATTTCCAGGACCGAACCAGGAAATGGCAACTGGTGCGCTGGAATGCTGCATGTGTATACTATAAAATATTAAAAAACCCAAGGGGCACATATTACCATTTCAGTTTTATAGCCAACAACTTATTTGACTAATACATAATTTTTTACTAAAAAAAGTTTGCTGGGTGTGTATCTCATCCCCAGGGCCGAACCAAGAAATGGCAACTGGTGCGCTGCAATAGTACATGTGTCAATCAAAACACATCAAAAATCCTTAGACGCACATATTACCATTTCTCTTTTATGCCCAAAAACTTTTTCCGCGCCTTTTACTCTAACAAAAAAAGTTTGCTGGGTGTGTATTTTATTTCCAGGACCGAACCAAAAAATGGCAACTAAAGCGCTGGAAGGGTGCATGTGTATACTAAAAAGTGTCAAAGATCCCTAGACGCACATATTACCATTTCAGTTTTATAGCCAAAAACTTATTTGAGTAATACATAATTTTTCACTAAAAAAAGTTTGCTGGGTGTGTATCTCATCCCCAGGGCCGAACCAGAAAAGAGCAACTAGATCGCTAAAATGTTACATGTGTCCACTATAAAAGATTAAAAATTCTAACACGCACATATTATCATTTCAGTTTTATGGCCAAAAACTTTTTTCGCGCCTTTTACTCTAACAAAAAGAGTTTGCTGGGTGTGTATCTCATCCCCAGGCCCGAACCAGGAAATAGCAACTAATGCGCTAGAAAGGTACATGTGTCCGCTATAAAGTATCAAAAATTCTAAGACGCACATATTACCATTTCGTTTTTATAGCCAAAAACTTTTTCCGCGCCTTTTACTCTGACAAAAAAAGTTTGCTGGGTGTGTATTTTATTTCCAGGACCGAACCAGGAAATGGCAACTAAAGCGCTGGAATGGTGCATGTGTATACTAAAAAGTGTCAAAAATCCCTAGACGCACATATTACCATTTCAGTTTTATAGCCAAAAACTTATTTGAGTAATACATAATTTTTCACTAAAAAAATGTTTGCTGGGTGTGTATCTTATCCCCAGGGCCGAACCAGAAAAGAGCAACTAGATCGCTAAAATGTTACATGTGTCCACTATAAAAGGTTAAAAATTCTAAGACGCACATATTATCATTTCAGTTTTATGGCCAAAAACTTTTTTCGCGCCTTTTACTCTAACAAAAAGAGTTTGCTGGGTGTGTATCTCATCCCCAGGCCCGAACCAGGAAATAGCAACTGGTGCGCTGGTAAAGCACATGTGTCAGCTATAAAATATTAAAAATTCTTAGACGCACATATTATCATTTCAGTTTTATGGCCAAAAACTTATTTGACTAATACATATTTTTCACTAAAAAAAGTTTGCTAGGTGTATATCTAATGCCCAGGGCCGAACCAAGAAATAGCAACTAGTGCGCTGCAATAGTACATGTGTCAATCAAAAAATATCAAACATCCTTAGACGCACATATTACAATTTCACTTTTATGCCCAAAAACTTTTTTCGCACCTTTAACTCTAACAAAAAAAGTTTGCTGGGTGTGTATCTTATTTTCAGGACCGAACCAGGAAATAACAACAAGTGCGCTAGAAAGATACATGTGTCCACTATAAAGTATCAAAAATTCTAAGACGCACATATTACCATTTCGTTTTTATAGCCAAAAACTTTTTCCGCGCCTTTTACTCTAACAAAAAAAGTTTGCTTGGTGTGTATCTTATTTCCAGGACTGAACCAGGAAATAGCAACTGGTGCGCTAGAATGGTACATGTGGCAACTATAAAATATCAAAAATCCTTCGACGCATATTTTATCATTTCAGTTTTATGCCCAAAAACTTTTTTTGCGCCTTTACTCTAACAAAAAAACTTTGTTGGGTGTGTATCTTATTTCCAGGACCGAACCAGGAAATGGCAACTGGTGCGCTGGAATGCTGCATGTGTATACCATAAAATTACCATTTTTGTTTTATAGCCAAAAACTTTTTCCGCGCCTTTTACCCTAACAAAAAAAGTTTGCTGGGTGTGTATCTTATTTTCAGGACCGAACCAGGAAATGACAACTGGTGCGCTGGAATGGTACATGTGTCCATTAAAAAATATCAAAAATTTTAAGACGCACATATTACCATTTCAGTTTTATAGCCAAAAACTTTTTTGACTAATAAATAATTTTTCACTAAAAAAAGTTTGCTGGGTGTGTATCTCATCCAGGGCTTAACCAGAATATAGCAAGTAGTGCGCTTGAATGGTACATGTGTCAACAATAAAATATGAAAAATCCTTAGACGCACATATAATCATTTCGGTTTTATAGCCAAAAACTTTTTTCGCGCCTTTTACCCTAACAAAAAAAGTTTGCTGGGTGTGTATCTTATTTTCAGGACCGAACCAGGAAATGACAACTGCTGCGCTGGAATGGTACATGTGTCCACTAAAAAATATCAAAAATTTTAAGACGCACATATTACCATTTCAGTTTTATAGCCAAAAACTTTTTTGACTAATAAATAATTTTTCACAAAAAAAAATTTGCTGGGTGTGTATCTCATCCCAGGGCCGAACCAGAATATAGCAAGTAGTGCGCTTGAATGGTACATGTGTCAACAATAAAATATGAAAAATCCTTAGACGCACATATAATCATTTCGGTTTTATAGCCAAAAACTTTTTTCGCGCCTTTTACCCTAACAAAAAAAGTTTGCTGGGTGTGTATCTTATTTTCAGGACCGAACCAGGAAATGACAACTGGTGCGCTCAAATGGTACATGTGTCAACTATAAAATATCAAAACTCCTTAGACGCACATATTAACATTTCGGTTTTATAGCCAAAAACTTTTTTCGCGCCTTTTACCCTAACAAAAAAAGTTTGCTGGGTGTGTATCCTATTTCCAGGACCGAACCAGGAAATGGCAACTAGATTGCTAAAATGTTAAATGTGTCCACTATAAAATATTAAAAATTCTAAGACGCACATATTACCATTTGAGTTTTATAGCCGAAAACTTATTTGACTAAAACATAATTTTTCACTAAAAAAAGTTTGCTGGGTGTGTATCTCATCCCAGGGCCGAACCAGAATATAGCAAGTAGTGCGCTTGAATGGTACATGTGTCAACTATAAAATATCAAAAGTCCTTAGACGCACATATTACCATTTCAGTTTTATGGCCAAAAACTTATTTGGCTAATACATATTTTTTACTAAAAAAAGTTTGCTAGGTGTGTATCTAATCATGAGGGCCGAACCAGGAAATGGCAACTGGTGCGCTAGAATGGTACATTTGTCCACTATAAAATATAAAAAATTCTAAGACGCACATATTACCATTTCGGTTTTATAGCCAAAAACTTTTTCCGCGCCTTTTACTCTAACAAAAAGAGTTTGCTGGGAGTGTATCTCATCCCCAGGACTTAACCAGGCAATAACAACTGGTGCGCTGGAATGGTACATGTGTATACTATAAAATATCAAAAATCCTTAGACGCACATATTACCATTTCAGTTTTATAGCCAAAAACTTATTTGACTAATACATAATTTTTCACTAAAAAAAGTTTGCTGGGTGTGTATCTAATCCCCAGGGCCGAACCAGGAAATGGCAACTGGTGCGCTAGAATGGTACATTTGTCCACTATAAAATATCAAAAATTCTAAGACGCACATATTACCATTTCGGTTTTCTAGCCAAAAACTTTTTCCGCGCCTTTTACCCTAACAAAAAAAGTTTGCTGGGTGTGTATCTTATTTTCAGGACCGAACCAGGAAATAACAACTAGATCGCTAAGATGTTACATGTGTCCACTATAAAATATCAAAAATCCTTTGACGCACATATTATCATTTCAGTTTTATAGCCAAAAACTTTTTTCGCGCCTTTTACTCTAACAAAAAGAGTTTGCTGGGAGTGTATCTCATCCCCAGGACTGAACCAGGAAATAACAACTGGTGCGCTGGAATGGTACATGTGTCAACCATAAAATCACAAAAGTCCTAAGACGCACAAATTACCATTTCAGTTTTATGGCCAAAAACTTATTTGGCTAATACATATTTTTTACTAAAAAAAGTTTGCTAGGTGTGTATCTAATCCCCAGGGCCGAACCAGGAAATGGCAACTGGTGCGCTAGAATGGTACATTTGTCCACTATAAAATATCAAAAATTCTTAGACGCACATATTACCATTTCGGTTTTATAGCCAAAAACTTTTTCCGCGCCTTTTACCCTAACAAAAAAAGTTTGCTGGGTGTGTATCTTATTTTCAGGACCGAACCAGGAAATGACAACTGGTGCGCTGGAATGGTACATGTGTCCACTAAAAAATATCAAAAATTTTAAGACGCACATATTACCATTTCAGTTTTATAGCCAAAAACTTTTTTGACTAATAAATAATTTTTCACTAAAAAAAGTTTGCTGGGTGTGTATCTCATCCAGGGCTTAACCAGAATATAGCAAGTAGTGCGCTTGAATGGTACATGTGTCAACTATAAAATATCAAAAGTCCTTAGACGCGCATATTACCATTTCAGTTTTATGGTCAAAAACTTATTTGGCTAATACATATTTTTTACTAAAAAAAGTTTGCTAGGTGTGTATCTAATCATGAGGGCCGAACCAGGAAATGGCAACTGGTGCGCTAGAATGGTACATTTGTCCACTATAAAATATCAAAAATTCTAAGACGCACATATTACCATTTCGGTTTTATAGCCAAAAACTTTTTCCGCGCCTTTTACTCTAACAAAAAGAGTTGGCTGGGAGTGTATCTCATCCCCAGGACTTAACCAGGAAATAACAACTGGTGCGCTGGAATGGTACATGTGTATACTATAAAATATCAAAAATCCTTAGACGCACATATTACCATTTCAGTTTTATAGCCAAAAACTTATTTGACTAATACATAATTTTTCACTAAAAAAAGTTTGCTGGGTGTGTATCTAATCCCCAGGGCCGAACCAGGAAATGGCAACTGGTGCGCTAGAATGGTACATTTGTCCACTATAAAATATCAAAAATTCTAAGACGCACATATTACCATTTCGGTTTTATAGCCAAAAACTTTTTCCGCGCCTTTTACTCTAACAAAAAGAGTTGGCTGGGAGTGTATCTCATCCCCAGGACTTAACCAGGAAATAACAACTGGTGCGCTGGAATGGTACATGTGTATACTATAAAATATCAAAAATTCTAAGACGCACATATTACCATTTCGGTTTTCTAGCCAAAAACTTTTTCCGCGCCTTTTACCCTAACAAAAAAAGTTTGCTGGGTGTGTATCTTATTTTCAGGACCGAACCAGGAAATAACAACTAGGTCGCTAAGATGTTACATGTGTCCACTATAAAATATCAAAAATCCTTTGACGCACATATTATCATTTCAGTTTTATAGCCAAAAACTTTTTTCGCGCCTTTTACTCTAACAAAAAGAGTTTGCTGGGAGTGTATCTCATCCCCAGGACTGAACCAGGAAATGGCCACTGGTGCGCTTGAATGGTACATGTGTATACTATAAAATATCAAAAATTCTAAGACGCACATATTACCATTTCGGTTTTCTAGCCAAAAACTTTTTCCGCGCCTTTTACTCTAACAAAAAGAGTTGGCTGGGAGTGTATCTCATCCCCAGGACTTAACCAGGAAATAACAACTGGTGCGCTGGAATGGTACATGTGTATACTATAAAATATCAAAAATTCTAAGACGCACATATTACCATTTCGGTTTTATAGCCAAAAACTTTTTCCGCGCCTTTTACTCTAACAAAAAGAGTTGGCTGGGAGTGTATCTCATCCCCAGGACTTAACCAGGAAATAACAACTGGTGCGCTGGAATGGTACATGTGTATACTATAAAATATCAAAAATTCTAAGACGCACATATTACCATTTCGGTTTTCTAGACAAAAACTTTTTCCGCGCCTTTTACCCTAACAAAAAAAGTTTGCTGGGTGTGTATCTTATTTTCAGGACCGAACCAGGAAATAACAACTAGGTCGCTAAGATGTTACATGTGTCCACTATAAAATATCAAAAATTCTAAGACGCACATATTACCATTTCGGTTTTATAGCCAAAAACTTTTTCCGCGCCTTTTACCCTAACAAAAAAAGTTTGCTGGGTGTGTATCTTATTTTCAGGACCGAACCAGGAAATGACAACTGGTGCGCTGGAATGGTACATGTGTCCACTAAAAAATATCAAAAATTTTAAGACGCACATATTACCATTTCAGTTTTATAGCCAAAAACTTATTTGACTAATAAATAATTTTTCACTAAAAAAAGTTTGCTGGGTGTGTATCTCATCCCAGGGCCGAACCAGAATATAGCAAGTAACGCGCTTGAATGGTACATGTGTCAACTATAAAATATCAAAAATTCTTAGACGCACATATTATCATTTCGGTTTTATAGCCAAAAACTTTTTTCGCGCCTTTTACCCTAACAAAAAAAGTTTGCTGGGTGTGTATTTTATTTCCAGGCCCGAACGAGGAAAAAGCAACTGGTGCCCTGGAATGGTACATGTGTCAACTATAAAATATCAAAAATTCTAAGACGCACATATTATCATTTCAGTTTTATGGCCAAAAACTTTTTTCGCGCCTTTTCTCTAACAAAAAAACTTTGCTGGGTGTTTATCTCATCCCAAGGCCCGAACCAGGAAATAGCAACTGGTGCGCTGGAATGGTACATGTGTCAACTATAAAATATCAAAAATTCTAAGACGCGCATATTATCGTTTCAGTTTTATGGCCAAAATTTTTTCCGCGCCTTTTACTCTAACAAAAAAGAGTTTGCTGGGTGTGTATCTCATCCCCAGAACCGAACCAGGAAATGGCAACTGGTGCGCTGGAATGGTACATGTGTCAACTATAAAATATAAAAAGTAATTAGACGCACATATTATCATTTCAATTTTATGGCCAAAAACGTTTTTCGCGCCTTTACTCTAACAAAAAAAGTTTGCTTGGTGTGTATCTCATCCCCAGGGCCAAACCAGAAAACAGCAACTAGATTGCTAAAATGTTACTTGTGTCCACTATAAAATATTAAAAATTCTAAGACGCACATATTACCATTTCAGTTTTATGGCCAAAAACTTTTTTCGCGCCTTTTACTCTAACAAAAAGAGTTTGCTGGGAGTGTATCTCATCCCCAGGACTGAACCAGGAAATGGCCACTGGTGCGCTTGAATGGTACATGTGTCAACTATAAAATATCAAAAGTCCTTAGACGCACATATTACCATTTCAGTTTTATGGCCAAAAACTTATTTGGCTAATACATATTTTTTACTAAAAAAAGTTTGCTAGATGTGTATCTAGTCCCCAGGGCCGAACTAGGAAATGGTAATTGTTGCGCTAGAATGGTACATTTGTCCACTATAAAATATTAAAAATCCTTAGACGCACATATAATCATTTCGGTTTTATAGCCAAAAACTTTTTTCGCGCCTTTTACCCTAACAAAAAAAGTTTGCTTGGTGTGTATCTTATTTTCAGGACCGAACCAGGAAATGACAACTGGTGCGCTCAAATGGTACATGTCTCAACTATAAAATATCAAAAGTCCTTAGACGCACATATTACCATTTCAGTTTTATAGCCAAAAACTTTTTCCGCGCCTTTACTCTAACAAAAAAATTTTCCTGGGTGTGTATCCTATTTCCAGGACCGAACCAGGAAATGGCAACTAGATTGCTAAAATGTTAAATGTGTCCACTATAAAATATTAAAAATTCTAAGACGCACATATTACCATTTGAGTTTTAGAGCCAAAAACTTATTTGACTAAAACATAATTTTTCACTAAAAAAAGTTTGCTGGGTGTGTATCTCATCCCAGGGCCGAACCAGAATATAGCAAGTAGTGCGCTTGAATGGTACATGTGTCAACTATAAAATATCAAAAGTCCTTAGACGCACATATTACCATTTCAGTTTTATGGCCAAAAACTTATTTGGCTAATACATATTTTTTACTAAAAAAAGTTTGCTAGGTGTGTATCTAATCATCAGGGCCGAACAAGGAAATGGCAACTAGTGCGCTAGAATGGTACATTTGTCCACTATAAAATATCAAAAATTCTAAGACGCACATATTACCATTTTGGTTTTATAGCCAAAAACTTTTTCGGCGCCTTTTACCCTAAAAAAAAAAATTGCTGGGTGTGTATCTTATTTTCAGGACCGAACCAGGAAATGACAACTGGTGCGCTAAAATGGTACATGTGTCAACTATAAAATATCAAAAGTCTTTAGACGCACATATTACCATTTCAGTTTTATAGCCAAAAACTTTTTCCGCGTTTACTCTTACAAAAAAACTTTCCTGGGTGTGTATCCTATTTCCAGGAATGAACCAGGAAATGGCAACTAGATTGCTAAAATGTTAAATGTGGCCACTATAAAATATTAAAAATTCTAAGACGCACATATTACCATTTCAGTTTTATAGCCAAAAACTTATTTGACTAAAACATAATTTTTCACTAAAAAAAGTTTGCTGGGTGTGTATCTCATCCCAGGGCTGAACCAGGAAATAGCAACTAGTGCGCTGGAATGGTACATGTGTCAGCTATAAAATATTAAAAGTCCTTAGACGCACATATTACCATTTCAGTTTTATGGCCAAAAACTTATTTGGCTAATACATATTTTTTACTAAAAAAAGTTTGCTAGGTGTGTATCTAATCATGAGGGCCGAACCAGGAAATGGCAACTGGTGCGCTAGAATGGTACATTTGTCCACTATAAAACATCAAAAATTCTAAGACGCACATATTACCATTTCGGTTTTATAGCCAAAAACTTTTTCCGCGCCTTTTACTCTAACAAAAAGAGTTGGCTGGGAGTGTATCTCATCCCCAGGACTGAACCAGGAAATAACAACTGCAGCGCTGGAATGGTACATGTGTCAACTATAAAATATCAAAAATTCTTAGACGCACATATTACCATTTCGGTTTTATAGCCAAAAACTTTTTCCGCGCCTTTTACCCTAACAAAAAAAGTTTGCTGGGTGTGTATCTTATTTTCAGGACCGAACCAGAAAATGACAACTGGTGCGCTGGAATGGTACATGTGTCCACTAAAAAATATCAAAAATTTTAAGACGCACATATTACCATTTCAGTTTTATAGCCAAAAACTTATTTGACTAATAAATAATTTTTCACTAAAAAAAGTTTGCTGGGTGTGTATCTCATCCCAGGGCCGAACCAGAATATAGCAAGTAACGCGCTTGAATAGTACATGTGTCAACTATAAAATATCAAAAATCCTTAGACGCACATATTATCATTTCGGTTTTATAGCCAAAAACTTTTTTCGCGCCTTTTACCCTAACAAAAAAAGTTTGCTGGGTGTGTATCTTATTTTCAGGACCGAACCAGGAAATGACAACTGGTGCGCTCAAATGGTACATGTGTCAACCATAAAATATCAAAAGTCCTTAGACGCACATATTACCATTTCAGTTTTATAGCCAAAAACTTTTTCCGCGCCTTTACTCTAACAAAAAAATTTTCCTGGGTGTGTATCCTATTTCCAGGACCGAACCAGGAAATGGCAACTAGATTGCTAAAATGTTAAATGTGTCCACTATAAAATATTAAAAATTCTAAGACGCACATATTACCATTTGAGTTTTATAGCCAAAAACTTATTTGACTAAAACATAATTTTTCACTAAAAAAAGTTTGCTGGGTGTGTATCTCATCCCAGGGCCGAACCAGAATATAGCAAGTAGTGCGCTTGAATGGTACATGTGTCAACTATAAAATATCAAAAGTCCTTAGACGCACATATTACCATTTCAGTTTTATGGCCAAAAACTTATTTGGCTAATACATATTTTTTACTAAAAAAAGTTTGCTAGGTGTGTATCTAATCATCAGGGCCGAACGAGGAAATGGCAACTAGTGCGCTAGAATGGTACATTTGTCCACTATAAAATATCAAAAATTCTAAGACGCACATATTACCATTTTGGTTTTATAGCCAAAAACTTTTTCCGCGCCTTTTACCCTAAAAAAAAAAGTTTGCTGGGTGTGTATCTTATTTTCAGGACCGAACCAGGAAATGACAACTGGTGCGCTAAAATGGTACATGTGTCAACTATAAAATATCAAAAGTCTTTAGACGCACATATAACCATTTCAGTTTTATAGCCAAAAACTTTTTCCGCGCCTTTACTCTAACAAAAAAACTTTCCTGGGTGTGTATCCTATTTCCAGGACCGAACCAGGAAATGGCAACTAGATTGCTAAAATGTTAAATGTGTCCACTATAAAATATTAAAAATTCTAAGACGCACATATTACCATTTCAGTTTTATAGCCAAAAACTTATTTGACTAATACATAATTTTTCACTAAAAAAAGTTTGCTGGGTGTGTATCTTATCCCCAGGGCCGAACCAGGAAATGGCAACTGGTGCGCTAGAATGGTACATTTGTCCACTATAATATATCAAAAATTCTAAGACGCACATATTACCATTTCGGTTTTCTAGCCAAAAACTTTTTCCGCGCCTTTTACCCTAACAAAAAAAGTTTTCTGGGTGTGTATCTTATTTTCAGGACCGAACCAGGAAATGACAACTGGTGCGCTGGAATGGTACATGTATCAACTATAAAATATCAAAAGTCCTTAGACGCACATATTACCATTTCAGTTTTATGGCCAAAAACTTATTTGGCTAATACATATTTTTTACTAAAAAAAGTTTGCTAGGTGTGTATCTAATCCCAAGGGCCGAACCAGGAAATGGCAACTGGTGCGCTAGAATGGTACATTTGTCCACTATAAAATATCAAAAATTCTTAGACGCACATATTACCATTTCGGTTTTATAGCCAAAAACTTTTTCCGCGCCTTTTACCCTAACAAAAAAAGTTTGCTGGGTGTGTATCTTATTTTCAGGACCGAACCAGGAAATGACAACTGGTGCGCTGGAATGGTACATGTGTCCACTAAAAAATATCAAAAATTTTAAGACGCACATATTACCATTTCAGTTTTATAGCCAAAAACTTATTTGACTAATAAATAATTTTTCACTAAAAAAAGTTTGCTGGGTGTGTATCTCATCCCAGGGCCGAACCAGAATATAGCAAGTAACGCGCTTGAATGGTACATGTGTCAACTATAAAATATCAAAAATCCTTAGACGCACATATTATCATTTCGGTTTTATAGCCAAAAACTTTTTTCGCGCCTTTTACCCTAACAAAAAAAGTTTGCTGGGTGTGTATCTTATTTTCAGGACCGAAGCAGGAAATGACAACTGGTGCCCTGGAATGGTACATGTGTCCACTAAAAAATATTAAAAATTCTAAGACGCACATATTACCATTTTAGTTTTATAGCCAAAAACTTATTTGACTAATACATAATTTTTCACTAAAAAAAGTTTGCTGGGTGTGTATCTCATCCCAGAGCCGAACCAGAATATAGCAAGTAGTGCGCTAGAATGGTACATGTGTCAAGTAAAAAATTTCAAAAATCTTTAGACGCACATATAATCATTTCAGTTTCATGGCCAAAAACTTTTTCCGCGCCTTTTACTCTAACAAAAAAAGTTTGCTGTGTGTGTATCTTATTTCCAGGCCCGAACCAGGAAAAAGCAACTGGTGCGCTGGAATGGTACATGTGTCAACTATAAAATATCAAAAATTCTAAGACGCACATATTATCATTTCAGTTTTATGGCCAAAAACTTTTTTCACGCCTTTTCTCTAACAAAAAAACTTTGCTGGGTGTGTATCTCATCCCAGGGCTGAACCAGGAAATAGCAACTAGTGCGCTGGAATGGTACATGTGTCAGCTATAAAATATCAAAAGTCCTTAGACGCACATATTACCATTTCAGTTTTATGGCCAAAAACTTATTTGGCTAATACATATTTTTTACTAAAAAAAGTTTGCTAGGTGTGTATCTAATCATGAGGGCCGAACCAGGAAATGGCAACTGGTGCGCTAGAATGGTACAATTGTCCACTATAAAATATCAAAAATTCTAAGACGCACATATTACCATTTCGGTTTTATAGCCAAAAACTTTTTCCGCGCCTTTTACCCTAACAAAAAAAGTTTGCTGGGTGTGTATCTTATTTTCAGGACCGAACCAGGAAATGACAACTGGTGCGCTGGATTGGTACATGTGTCCACTAAAAAATATCAAAAATTTTAAGACGCACATATTACCATTTCAGTTTTATAGCCAAAAACTTATTTGACTAATAAATAATTTTTCACTAAAAAAAGTTTGCTGGGTGTGTATCTCATCCCAGGGCCGAACCAGAATATAGCAAGTAACGCGCTTGAATGGTACATGTGTCAACTATAAAATATCAAAAATCCTTAGACGCACATATTATCATTTCGGTTTTATAGCCAAAAACTTTTTTCGCGCCTTTTACCCTAACAAAAAAAGTTTGCTGGGTGTGTATCTTATTTTCAGGACCGAAGCAGGAAATGACAACTGGTGCCCTGGAATGGTACATGTGTCCACTAAAAAATATTAAAAATTCTAAGACGCACATATTACCATTTTAGTTTTATAGCCAAAAACTTATTTGACTAATACATAATTTTTCACTAAAAAAAGTTTGCTGGGTGTGTATCTCATCCCAGAGCCGAACCAGAATATAGCAAGTAGTGCGCTAGAATGGTACATGTGTCAAGTAAAAAATTTCAAAAATCTTTAGACGCACATATAATCATTTCAGTTTCATGGCCAAAAACTTTTTCCGCGCCTTTTACTCTAACAAAAAAAGTTTGCTGTGTGTGTATCTTATTTCCAGGCCCGAACCAGGAAAAAGCAACTGGTGCGCTGGAATGGTACATGTGTCAACTATAAAATATCAAAAATTCTAAGACGCACATATTATCATTTCAGTTTTATGGCCAAAAACTTTTTTCACGCCTTTTCTCTAACAAAAAAACTTTGCTGGGTGTGTATCTCATCCCAGGGCTGAACCAGGAAATAGCAACTAGTGCGCTGGAATGGTACATGTGTCAGCTATAAAATATCAAAAGTCCTTAGACGCACATATTACCATTTCAGTTTTATGGCCAAAAACTTATTTGGCTAATACATATTTTTTACTAAAAAAAGTTTGCTAGGTGTGTATCTAATCATGAGGGCCGAACCAGGAAATGGCAACTGGTGCGCTAGAATGGTACAATTGTCCACTATAAAATATCAAAAATTCTAAGACGCACATATTACCATTTCGGTTTTATAGCCAAAAACTTTTTCCGCGCCTTTTACTCTAACAAAAAGAGTTGGCTGGGAGTGTATCTCATCCCCAGGACTAAACCAGGAAATAACAACTGGTGCGCTGGAATGGTACATGTGTATACTATAAAATATCAAAAATCCTTAGACGCACATATTACCATTTCAGTTTTATAGCCAAAAACTTATTTGACTAATACATAATTTTTCACTAAAAAAAGTTTGCTGGGTGTGTATCTAATCCCCAGGGCCGAACCAGGAAATGGCAACTGGTGCGCTAGAATGGTACATTTGTCCACTATAAAATATCAAAAATTCTAAGACGCACATATTACCATTTCGGTTTTCTAGCCAAAAACTTTTTCCGCGCCTTTTACCCTAACAAAAAAAGTTTGCTGGGTGTGTATCTTATTTTCAGGAACGAACCAGGAAATGACAACTGGTGCGCTGGAATGGTACATGTAACAACTATAAAATATCAAAAGTCCTTAGACGCACATATTACCATTTCAGTTTTATGGCCAAAAACTTATTTGGCTAATACATATTTTTTACTAAAAAAAGTTTGCTAGGTGTGTATCTAATCCCCAGGGCCGAACCAGGAAATGGCAACTGGTGCGCTAGAATGGTACATTTGTTTACTATAAAATATCAAAAATTCTAAGACGCACATATTACCATTTCGGTTTTATAGCCAAAAACTTTTTCCGCGCCTTTTACCCTAACAAAAAAAGTTTGCTGGGTGTGTATCTCATCCCCAGGACTGAACCAGGAAATAACAACTAGATCGCTAAGATGTTACATGTGTCCACTATAAAATATCAAAAATCCTTAGACGCACATATTATCACTTCAGTTTTATAGCCAAAAACTTTTTTCACGCCTTTTACTCTAACAAAAAGAGTTTGCTGGGAGTGTATCTCATCCCCAGGACTGAACCAGGAAATAACAACTGGTGCGCTGGAATGGTACATGTGTCAACCATAAAATCACAAAAGTCCTAAGACGCACAAATTACCATTTCAGTTTTATGGCCAAAAACTTATTTGGCTAATACATATTTTTTACTAAAAAAAGTTTGCTAGGTGTGTATCTCATCCCAGGGCCGAACCAGAATATAGCAACTAGTGCGCTGGAATGGTAAATATGTCGACCATAAAATTTCAAAAATCTGTAGACGCACATATAATCATTTCAGTTTCATGGCCAAAAACTTTTTCCGCGCCTTTTACCCTAACAAAAAAAGTTTGCTGGGTGTGTATCTTATTTTCAGGACCGAACCAGGAAATGACAACTAGTGCGCTGGAATGGTACATGTGTCCACTAAAAAATATCAAAAATTTTAAGACGCACATATTACCATTTCAGTTTTATAGCCAAAAACTTATTTGATTAATAAATAATTTTTCACTAAAAAAAGTTTGCTGGGTGTGTATCTCATCCCAGGGCCGAACCAGAATATAGCAAGTAACGCGCTTGAATGGTACATGTGTCAAGTAAAAAATTTCAAAAATCTTTAAACGCACATATAATCATTTCAGTTTCATGGCCAAAAACTTTTTCCGTGCCTTTTACTCTAACAAAAAAAGTTTGCTGTGTGTGTATCTTATTTCCAGGCCCGAACCAGGAAAAAGCAACTGGTGCGCTTGAATGGTACATGTGTCAACTATAAAATATCAAAAATTCTAAGACGCACATATTATCATTTCAGTTTTATGGCCAAAAACTTTTTTCGCGCCTTTTCTCTAACAAAAAAACTTTGCTGGGTGTGTATCTCATCCCAAGGCCCGAACCAGGAAATAGCAACTGGTGCGCTGGAATGGTACATGTGTCAACTATCAAATATCAAAAATTCTAAGACGCACATATTATCGTTTCAGTTTTGTGGCCAAAATTTTTTCCGCGCCTTTTACTCTAACAAAAAGAGTTTGCTGGGTGTGTATCTCATCCCCAGAACCGAACCAGGAAATGGCAACTGGTGCGCTGGAATGGTACATGTGTCAACTATAAAATATCAAAAGTAATTAGACGCACATATTATCATTTCAATTTTATGGCCAAAAACGTTTTTCGCGCCTTTACTCTAACAAAAAAAGTTTGCTTGGTGTGTATCTCATCCCCAGGGCCGAACCAGAAAATAGCAACTAGATTGCTAAAATGTTACATGTGTCCACTATAAAATATTAAAAATTCTAAGACGCACATATTACCATTTCAGTTTTATGGCCAAAAACTTTTTTCGCGCCTTTTACTCTAACAAAAAGAGTTTGCTGGGAGTGTATCTCATCCCCAGGACTGAACCAGGAAATGGCCACTGGTGCGCTTGAATGGTACATGTGTCAGCTATAAAATATCAAAAGTCCTTAGACGCACATATTACCATTTCAGTTTTATGGCCAAAAACTTATTTGGCTAATACATATTTTTTACTAAAAAAAGTTTGCTAGATGTGTATCTAGTCCCCAGGGCCGAACTAGGAAATGGTAATTGTTGCGCTAGAATGGTACATTTGTCCACTATAAAATATCAAAAATTCTAAGACGCACATATTACCATTTCGGTTGAATAGCCAAAAACTTTTTTCGCGCCTTTTACCCTAACAAAAAAAGTTTGCTGGGTGTGTATCTTATTTTCAGGACCGAACCAGGAAATGACAACTGGTGCGCTGGAGTGGTAGATATGTCCACTATAAAATATCAAAAATTCTAAGACGCACATATTACTATTCAAGTTTTATAGCCAAAAACTTATTTGGCTAATACATAATTTTTCGCTAAAAAGTTTGCTGGGTGTGTATCTCATCCCCAGGGCTGAACCAGCAAATGACAACTGGTGCGCTGGATTGGTACATGTGTCGTTTATAAAATATTAAAAATTCTAAGACGCACATATTACCATTTCACTTTTATGGCCAAAAACTTTTTTCGCGCCTTTACTCTAACAAAAAAACTTTCCTGGGTGTGTATCCTATTTCCAGGACCGAACCAGGAAATGGCAACTAGATTGCTAAAATGTTAAATGTGTTCACTATAAAATATTAAAAATTCTAAGACGCACATATTACCATTTCAGTTTTATAGCCAAAAACTTATTTGACTAAAACATAATTTTTCACTAAAAAAAGTTTGCTGGGTGTGTATCTCATCCCAGGGCCGAACCAGAATATAGCAACTAGTGCGCTGGAATGGTAAATATGTCGACCATAAAATTTCAAAAATCTGTAGACGCACATATAATCATTTCAGTTTCATGGCCAAAAACTTTTTCCGCGCCTTTTACCCTAACAAAAAAAGTTTGCTGGGTGTGTATCTTATTTTCAGGACCGAACCAGGAAATGACAACTGGTGCGCTGGAGTGGTAGATATGTCCACTATAAAATATCAAAAATTCTAAGACGCACATATTACCATTTCAGTTTTATAGCCAAAAACTTATTTGACTAAAACATAATTTTTCACTAAAAAAAGTTTGCTGGGTGTGTATCTCATCCCAGGGCTGAACCAGGAAATAGCAACTAGTGCGCTGGAATGGTACATGTGTCAGCTATAAAATATCAAAAATCCTTAGACGCACATCTTACCATTTCAGTTTTATGGCCAAAAACTTATTTGGCTAATACATATTTTTTACTAAAAAAAGTTTGCTAGGTGTGTATCTAATCCCCAGGGCCGAACCAGGAAATGGCAACTGGTGCGCTAGAATGGTACATTTGTCCACTATAAAATATCAAAAATTCTTAGACGCACATATTACCATTTCGGTTTTATAGCCAAAAACTTTTTCCGCGCCTTTTACCCTAACAAAAAAAGTTTGCTGGGTGTGTATCTTATTTTCAGGACCGAACCAGGAAATGACAACTGGTGCGCTGGAGTGGTAGATATGTCCACTATAAAATATCAAAAATTCTAAGACGCACATATTACCATTTCAGTTTTATAGCCAAAAACTTATTTGACTAAAACATAATTTTTCACTAAAAAAAGTTTGCTGGGTGTGTATCTCATCCCAGGGCTGAACCAGGAAATAGCAACTAGTGCGCTGGAATGGTACATGTGTCAGCTATAAAATATCAAAAGTCCTTAGACGCACATATTACCATTTCAGTTTTATGGCCAAAAACTTATTTGGCTAATACATATTTTTTACTAAAAAAAGTTTGCTAGGTGTGTATCTAATCCCCAGGGCCGAACCAGGAAATGGCAACTGGTGCGCTAGAATGGTACATTTGTCCACTATAAAATATCAAAAATTCTTAGACGCACATATTACCATTTCGGTTTTATAGCCAAAAACTTTTTCCGTGCCTTTTACCCTAACAAAAAAAGTTTGCTGGGTGTGTATCTCATCCCCAGGACTGAACCAGGAAATAACAACTAGATCGCTAAGATGTTACATGTGTCCACTATAAAATATCAAAAATCCTTTGACGCACATATTATCATTTCAGTTTTATAGCCAAAAACTTTTTCCGCGCCTTTTACTCTAACAAAAAGAGTTTGCTGGGAGTGTATCTCATCCCCAGGACTGAACCAGGAAATAACAACTGGTGCGCTGGAATGGTACATGTGTCAACCATAAAATCACAAAAGTCCTAAGACGCACAAATTACCATTTCAGTTTTATGGCCAAAAACTTATTTGGCTAATACATATTTTTTACTAAAAAAAGTTTGCTAGGTGTGTATCTAATCCCCAGGGCCGAACCAGGAAATGGCAACTGGTGCGCTAGAATGGTACATTTGTCCACTATAAAATATCAAAAATTCTTAGACGCACATATTACCATTTCGGTTTTATAGCCAAAAACTTTTTCCGTGCCTTTTACCCTAACAAAAAAAGTTTGCTGGGTGTGTATCTCATCCCCAGGACTGAACCAGGAAATAACAACTAGATCGCTAAGATGTTACATGTGTCCACTATAAAATATCAAAAATCCTTTGACGCACATATTATCATTTCAGTTTTATAGCCAAAAACTTTTTCCGCGCCTTTTACTCTAACAAAAAGAGTTTGCTGGGAGTGTATCTCATCCCCAGGACTGAACCAGGAAATAACAACTGGTGCGCTGGAATGGTACATGTGTCAACCATAAAATCACAAAAGTCCTAAGACGCACAAATTACCATTTAAGTTTTATGGCCAAAAACTTATTTGGCTAATACATATTTTTTACTAAAAAAAGTTTGCTAGATGTGTATCTAATCCCCAGGGCCGAACCAGGAAATGGCAACTGGTGCGCTAGAATGGTACATTTGTCCACTAAAAAATATCAAAAATTTTAAGACGCACATATTACCATTTCAGTTTTATAGCCAAAAACTTATTTGACTAATAAATAATTTTTCACTAAAAAAAGTTTGCTGGGTGTGTATCTCATCCCAGGGCCGAACCAGAATATAGCAAGTAACGCGCTTGAATGGTACATGTGTCAACTATAAAATATCAAAAATCCTTAGACGCACATATTATCATTTCGGTTTTATAGCCAAAAACTTTTTTCGCGTCTTTTACCCTGTTACCGCCACTCATAAATCGCTAATATGACATTACTGTTACCGCCACTCATAAATCGCTAATATGACATTACTGTTACCGCCACTCATAAATCGCTGATATGACATTACTGTTATCGATATGTAGAGAGATGAGCATGGCAAAATGTTCAATTATTCTTTTTAATTTTCCACGCGGTATAATTATGAGGCCATATTTAATCGAGACCACATACATAAGTATATAAAACACCTACATAGATTTAAGATATTCATTCGTTCAGGTCATAAGGATTACGAAGCTTCGCTTGGAGTAGCCATACATAAAAGTTAGTATATCAGCAGTTTAGTATGTAAGTTTGTATAATGAATTTATTTATAATTTTAGGAATTTTAACATATTAAAGCGTAAGAATAAAGAATTAAAGTTTTTTAAAATTCTTACACTTGTGTTTAAAATCCACATTGGCTATCTTGAGCTTGGGCCGCTTTACCCGCAACATTAAAATTCTTTTATGTGCCTCATCGGATCGTTTGAAGGAATCATCTTGGGAATCATCAAAACGTAAGTCCTAACAGAATGCAACCTTCCACTCCCTCACAGGGTCAACCACTAAGTCGTCAACGACCAACTCAGTTAAGTCCTGTACTGAACAACTGTCACATTTGCAACAAGTCCACAGACAACGAAAAATTTATAAAATGCAGCAAGTGCCATCTTAATTTTCATTTACCATGTGTCAATCTCAGCAGCAATCAAGACCAACCTACGTGGAGTTGCCAAAATTGTACGGTACAACATCAAATCACGATCGATTCTGCCTCTTCCATTCGTAGTGGCTCTTCGGCCGCTTCCCGCTCCCGCCGACAAGCTCTTGAGCTAAAACGTCTAGAAGAAGAGACACAACTTGAAAGAGATTTCATTAAAAAGAAATACCAAATTCTCGAACAAGCAGTAGATGACTTCGAGGACGCACAATCAGTTAATAAACACTCAGCTGTCAGATCTGTACATGAGTGGTTAGATAATCAAATCCAACTCCCTACTTCGGCTATTGCAACCGCACACCAAAATATAGTTTCCGCAGCTCGTCAGTTTGAAACGCCACCTTACACATTTGTACCACAAGCCACAACAACGCAAGAAATGTCTAACACTACTAAACCATATTGCCAAAACGTAAGTAATGACTTAGTTTATACGACAAAAACAATAACTCCGCCCGTATGTACAACTACGTCATTCGTTAATAACATGTCTTCATTTATTAATGACCCAACAACGAACCGTCAGCAGCCGACAACGGCAAATTTATGTAATAATTCAGACAACGTAAATGCAGAAAATCACACATTAGAGATACCTGTACAATTTGGTTACATGGATTCAACGTTTTCCATGAACCCATCAAACCTCCAACCTGTTATATTACCTTCTCACAGGCTTTCGCAACAACAAATAAGCACGCGGCAGTCAGTACCAAAAGAGCTTCCAATTTTTACCGGCACTCCTGAAGAATGGCCCTTGTTTAGTGCCACATATGACTGGTCGACAGCAGTCTGTGGTTTTACAGACGCTGAAAATCTTGTCAGGCTTCAAAGTTCTCTAAAGGGGGAAGCACTTCGATCTGTTAAACATATTTTGATCCATCCATCGGGTGTACCATGTGCTCTATC
Source organism: Epicampocera succincta (assembly GCA_932526305.1). Classification (NCBI taxonomy): domain Eukaryota; kingdom Metazoa; phylum Arthropoda; class Insecta; order Diptera; family Tachinidae; genus Epicampocera; species Epicampocera succincta. The sequence goes on along the minus strand of CAKOAZ010000002.1, from coordinate 378,526 downwards.
TACACTAAAATTGCTTTTCGGACAACCGGAAAAAATATTAAGCTCACTAAAAAATAGAATAAGATCACTACCAGCACTGAACACAAATAAATTGAGCACAATTACCTCTTTCGCCGTGGAAGTAAAGGGCCTAGAAACAACAATTAAAGCCAGTGGTTTAATAAATGAACTGACCAATTCATCTTTATTACATGAATTAATAATGAAAATGCCATCACATTTTTAACTTAACTGGGGTGAACAAAAAATAAAACTAGCAAAAAATAACAAAAGAGTTAGTTTGACTGAATTCGCTAACTGGATATATGAAGTCGGTGTCTCAGCAAGCAGCATAAATATAGACAGTGACAGCAGCGCATCAAAGTCAATAGAGCAGTATTCGCGTAAGCCAAAAAACGTTTATGTGCATGCTCATGAAGAACAAAACAAAAAGATCTGTTTAGTGTGTTCTGGCAACTGCAATAGCGTTGAGAAGTGTAAAAAATTCTTGGCTGCGAATAGAAGCGAGCGATGGAACTTAGTAAGAATGTACAATCTATGTAAACTGTGCCTGCGACGTCACTACGGTATTTGCAGTAGCAGCATCGTTTGCAGAGAAAATAATTGTCAAATAAAACATAATACATTGCTGCATAAATCCATGACTGAAGATAGAGAAACAAACGCTACCAGAGAAACTGAAAATAAAAGCAAAAGAGATAATTTACATGCAGCCCATAGGAATGAATGCAATGAAATCTTATTTAAAATTATACCCATAACAATATACGGAAACAATAATAAACGTTTTAATACTTTTGCATTTATAGACGAGGGTTCGTCTGTAAGTCTGGTAAATGAACAATTAATTAATAAACTAGATTTAAATGGTGAGTCACAACCTCTATGCTTGAAATGGACAGGTGAAATAGGTCGCAACGAAGAAGACTCAAAAATAGTCTCAATGAAAATTTCAGGTATGAATAAAACTGAATTTTCTATTTCTGTTCGTACGGTTAAACAACTATCGCTTCCGAGTCAGAGCTTTAATTATAAAAAGTTATGTAAAAAATTTCCGCACCTTAAAGGGCTACCCATCGCCGATTTTGAAAATGCTGTACCAGATGTACTTTTAGGATTAAATAACTTGAAATTATGTGTGCCCACTCGTGTTAAAGAAGGCAAGAAAAACGAACCCGTCGCTTTACATACTCGCCTCGGCTGGCTAATATGTGGCAACTCCAGTGTTGGAGAAAAGGCCCAAATTCAATATAATTTTTACTCTTGCGAGTGTAAAGGTGAAAACGACCAAATTCTTACTCACTTACTCAAACAGTTTTATACAACTGAGTTAGCAGGGATAAGTAACTATACTCCAGCTCTTGGAAAAGATGGCCAAAGGGCATTAAGTTTGCTAGAACCATATACGAAACAAAGATGCGATGGCCATTACGAGACAGCTTTGCTGTGGCGATATGACAATATTACACTTCCACAAAGCTTTGATATGGCGAAGAGACGACTGATTTGTCTCGAAAAAACTCTAAGAAAAAATAAAGAGTTGTTTGAACATTTCGAAAAAACAATTTCTGAATATTTTGAAAGAAATTACATAGCCAAAGTAAACAATGAAGATGATAAACAAAATGTATGGTGTTACCGCCACTCATAAATCGCTAATATGACATTACTGTTATCGATATGTAGAGAGATGAGCATGGCAAAATGTTCAATTATTCCTTTTAATTTTCCACGCGGTATAATTATGAGGCCATATTTAATCGAGACCACATACATAAGTATATAAAACACCTACATAGATTTAAGAGATTCATTCGTTCAGGTCATAAGGATTACGAAGCTTCGCTTGGAGTAGCCATACATAAAAGAATTTTAACATATTAAAGAGTAAGAATAAAGAATTAAAGTTTTCTAAAATTCTTACACTTGTGTTTATAATCTACATTGGCTATCTTGAGCTTGGGCCGCTTCACCCGCAACATTAAAATTCTTTTATGTGCCTCATCGGATCGTTTGAAGGAATCATCTTGGGTGTTAAAACGTAAGTCCTAACAGAATGCAACCTTCCACTCCCTCACAGGGTCAACCACTAAGTCGTCAACGACCAACTCAGTTAAGTCCTGCACTGAACAACTGTCACATTTGCAACAAGTCCACAGAAAACGAAAAATTTATAAAATGCAGCAAGTGCCATCTTAATTTTCATTTACCATGTGTCAATCTCAGCAGCAATCAAGACCAACCTACATGGAGTTGCCAAAATTGTACGGTACAACATCAAATCACGATCGATTCTGCCTCTTCCATTCGTAGTGGCTCTTCGGCCGCTTCCCGCTCCCGCCGACAAGCTCTTGAGCTACGACGTCTAGAAGAAGAGACACAACTTGAAAGAGATTTCATTAAAAAGAAATACCAAATTCTCGAACAAGCAGTAGATGACTTCGAGGACGCACAATCAGTTAATAAACACTCAGCTGTCAGATCTGTACATGAGTGGTTAGATAATCAAATCCAACTCCCTACTTCGGCTATTGCAACCGCACACCAAAATATAGTTTCCGCAGCTCGTCAGTTTGAAACGCCACCTTACACATTTGTACCACAAGCCACAACAACGCAAGAAATACCTAACACTACTAAACCATATTGCCAAAACGTAAGTAATGACTTAGTTTATACGACAAAAACAATAACTCGGCCCGTATGTACAACTACGTCATTCGTTAATAACATGTCTTCATTTATTAATGACCCAACAACGTACCGTCAGCAGCCGACAACGGCAAATTTATGTAATAATTCAGACAACGTAAATGCAGAAAATCACACATTAGAGACACCTGTACAATTTGGTTACATGGATTCAACGTTTTCCATGAACCCATCAAACCTCCAACCTGTTATATTACCTTCTCACAGGCTTTCGCAACAACAAATAAGCACGCGGCAGTCAGTACCAAAAGAGCTTCCAATTTTTACCGGCACTCCTGAAGAATGGCCCTTGTTTAGTGCCACATATGACTGGTCGACAGCAGTCTGTTTTAATACTTTTGCATTTATAGACGAGGGTTCGTCTGTAAGTCTGGTAAATGAACAATTAATTAATAAACTAGATTTAAATGGTGAGTCACAACCTCTATGCTTGAAATGGACAGGTGAAATAGGTCGCAACGAAGAAGACTCAAAAATAGTCTCAATGAAAATTTCAGGTATGAATAAAACTGAATTTTCTATTTCTGTTCGTACGGTTAAACAACTATCGCTTCCGAGTCAGAGCTTTAATTATAAAAAGTTACGTAAAAAATGTCCGCACCTTAAAGGGCTACCCATCGCCGATTTTGAAAATGCTGTACCAGATGTACTTTTAGGATTAAATAACTTGAAATTATGTGTGCCAACTCGTGTTAAAGAAGGCAAGAAAAACGAACCCGTCGCTTTACATACTCGCCTCGGCTGGCTAATATGTGGCAACTCCAGTGTTGGAGAAAAGGCCCAAATTCAATATAATTTTTACTCTTGCGAGTGTAAAGGTGAAAACGACCAAATTCTTACTCACTTACTCAAACAGTTTTATACAACTGAGTTAGCAGGGATAAGTATCTATATTCCAGCTCTTGGAAAAGATGACCAAAGGGCATTAAGTTTGCTAGAAACATATACGAAACAAAGATGCGATGGCCATTACGAGTCAGCTTTGCTGTGGCGATATGACAATATTACACTTCCACAAAGCTTTGATATGGCGAAGAGACGACTGATTTGTCTCGAAAAAACTCTAAGAAAAAATAAAGAGTTGTTTGAACATTTCGAAAAAACAATTTCTGAATATTTTGAAAGAAATTACATAGCCAAAGTAAACAATGAAGATGATAAACAAAATGTATGGTATTTACCAATGTTTCCGGTATTTAACAAAAACAAACCGAATAAAACAAGAATAGTTTGGGATGCGGCCGCGAAGGCAAATGGTATTTCACTTAACTCTATGCTGCTTAAAGGGCCAGATTTGCTGTCTTCTCTTGCAGCTATTCTTTTTTCGTTTTCGGCAAAGGCAAATTGCAATCTGTGGTGACATCGAACAAATGTTCCATCAGATTTATATACGCGATGAAGACTGCCATGCGTAAAGATTTTTATGGCGCAGCTGCGACGACAACAAATAACCCGAGAAACGTGTGGCCAAAAGGAAAGGTCATCGAAGTTGCCAAATCCGAAGATGGACAAGTACGAAAGGCAAAAGTTTTGACAGTTTGTGGCGTTTTAGAAAGACCTGCTGCAAAATTAGCGGTTTTAGACGTGGCTGAAAGAAAGTAGAGTAAGTCTTCGAAATCTCGCCATACTGTGGGGGAGTGTTACCGCCACTCATAAATCGCTAATATGACATTACTGTTATCGATATGTAGAGAGATGAGCATGGCAAAATGTTCAATTATTCCTTTTAATTTTCCACGCGGTATAATTATGAGGCCATATTTAATCGAGACCACATACATAAGTATATAAAACACCTACATAGATTTAAGAGATTCATTCGTTCAGGTCATAAGGATTACGAAGCTTCGCTTGGAGTAGCCATACATAAAAGAATTTTAACATATTAAAGAGTAAGAATAAAGAATTAAAGTTTTCTAAAATTCTTACACTTGTGTTTATAATCTACATTGGCTATCTTGAGCTTGGGCCGCTTCACCCGCAACATATGGTATTTACCAATGTTTCCGGTATTTAACAAAAACAAACCGAATAAAACAAGAATAGTTTGGGATGCGGCCGCGAAGGCAAATGGTATTTCACTTAACTCTATGCTGCTCAAAGGGCCAGATTTGCTGTCTTCTCTTGCAGCTATTCTTTTTCGTTTTCGGCAAAGGCAAATTGCAATTGCTCGGTTTGCTAAATATATTGAAAAACATCATACCGTTAAGATAAATCGAAAAACACTCTGGTCAGATTCACGAACAGTTTTAAGCTGGATACGCTCCGACCACCGAAAATATCACCAGTTCGTTGCAGTTCGTATAAGTGAAATTCTCGATATTTCAGAGGTGGACGAGTGGTCCTGGATATCAGGAAAAACGAATGTAGCTGACGAAGCAACAATATGCACAAATCTTTTGGATGGAGATAGGTGACAGAGTACCTGCCTACTTTGACGTGTAGGACAAAGTGGTTTCAAAAGGCCAAACCCATATCTGTGGGAGATTTAGTGATAGTGGTTGATCCAAATAACCCGAGAAACGTGTGGCCAAAAGGAAAGGTCATCGAAGTTGCCAAATCCGAAGATGGACAAGTACGAAAGGCAAAAGTTTTGACAGTTTGTGGCGTTTTAGAAAGACCTGCTGCAAAATTAGCGGTTTTAGACGTGGCTGAAAGAAAGTAGAGTAAGTCTTCGAAATCTCGCCATACTGTGGGGGAGTGTTACCGCCACTCATAAATCGCTAATATGACATTACTGTTACCGCCACTCATAAATCGCTAATATGACATTACTGTTACCGCCACTCATAAATCGCTGATATGACATTACTGTTATCGATATGTAGAGAGATGAGCATGGCAAAATGTTCAATTATTCCTTTTAATTTTCCACGCGGTATAATTATGAGGCCATATTTAATCGAGACCACATACATAAGTATATAAAACACCTACATAGATTTAAGATATTCATTCGTTCAGGTCATAAGGATTACGAAGCTTCGCTTGGAGTAGCCATACATAAAAGTTAGTATATCAGCAGTTTAGTATGTAAGTTTGTATAATGAATTTATTTATAATTTTAGGAATTTTAACATATTAAAGCGTAAGAATAAAGAATTAAAGTTTTTTAAAATTCTTACACTTGTGTTTAAAATCCACATTGGCTATCTTGAGCTTGGGCCGCTTTACCCGCAACATACCCTAACAAAAAAAGTTTGCTGGGTCTGTATCTTATTTTCAGGACCGAACCAGGAAATGACAACTGGTGCCCTGGAATGGTACATGTGTCCACTAAAAAATATTAAAAATTCTAAGACGCACATATTACCATTTTAGTTTTATAGCCAAAAATTTTTTTGACTAATACATAATTTTTCACTAAAAAAAGTTTGCTGGGTGTGTATCTCATCCCAGGGCCGAACCAGAATATAGCAAGTAGTGCGCTGGAATGGTACATTTGTCAAGTAAAAAATTTCAAAAATTCTAAGACGCACATATTATCATTTCAGTTTTATGGCCAAAAACTTTTTTCGCGCCTTTTACCCTAACAAAAAAAGTTTGCTGGGTGTGTATCTTATTTTCAGGACCGAACCAGGAAATGGCAACTGGTGCGCTAGAATGGTACATTTGTCCACTATAAAATATCAAAAATTCTAAGACGCACATAATACCATTTCGGTTTTATAGCCAAAAACTTTTTTCGCGCCTTTTCTCTAACAAAAAAACTTTGCTGGGTGTGTATCTCATCCCAAGGCCCGAACCAGGAAATGGCAACTGGTGCGCTGGAATGGTACATGTGTCATTTATAAAATATCAAAAGTAATTAGACGCACATATTATCATTTCAATTTTATGGCCAAAAACGTTTTTCGCGCCTTTACTCTAACAAAAAAAGTTTGCTTGGTGTGTATCTCATCCCCAGGGCCGAACCAGAAAATAGCAACTAGATTGCTAAAATGTTACATGTGTCCACTACAAAATATTAAAAATTCTAAGACGCACATATTACCATTTCAGTTTTATGGCCAAAAACTTTATTCGCGCCTTTTACTCTAACAAAAAGAGTTTGCTGGGAGTGTATCTCATCCCCAGGACTGAACCAGGAAATGGCCACTGGTGCGCTTGAATGGTACATGTGTCAACTATAAAATATCAAAAGTCCTTAGACGCACATATTACCATTTCAGTTTTATGGCCAAAAACTTATTTGGCTAATACATATTTTTTACTAAAAAAAGTTTGCTAGATGTGTATCTAGTCCCCACGGCCGAACTAGGAAATAGTAATTGTTGCGCTAGAATGGTACATTTGTCCACTATAAAATATCAAAAATTCTAAGACGCACATATTACCATTCAAGTTTTATAGCCAAAAACTTATTTGGCTAATACATAATTTTTCGCTAAAAAGTTTGCTGGGTGTGTATCTCATCCCCAGGGCTGAACCAGCAAATGACAACTGGTGCGCTGGATTGGTACATGTGTCGTTTATAAAATATTAAAAATTCTAAGACGCACATATTACCATTTCACTTTTATGGCCAAAAACTTTTTTCGCGCCTTTACTCTAACAAAAAAACTTTCCTGGGTGTGTATCCTATTTCCAGGACCGAACCAGGAAATGGCAACTAGATTGCTAAAATGTTAAATGTGTCCACTATAAAATATTAAAAATTCTAAGACGCACATATTACCATTTCAAATTTATAGCCAAAAACTTATTTGACTAAAACATAATTTTTCACTAAAAAAAGTTTGCTGGGTGTGTATCTCATCCCAGGGCCGAACCAGGAAATAGCAACTAGTGCGCTGGAATGGTACATGTGTCAGCTATAAAATATCAAAAGTCCTTAGACGCACATATTACCATTTCAGTTTTATGGCCAAAAACTTATTTGGCTAATACATATTTTTTACTAAAAAAAGTTTGCTAGGTGTGTATCTAATCATCACGGCCGAACCAGGAAATGGCAACTAGTGCGCTAGAATGGTACGTTTGTCCACTATAAAATATCAAAAATTCTAAGACGCACATATAATCATTTCGGTTTTATAGCCAAAAACTTTTTTCGCGCCTTTACTCTAACAAAAAAACTTTCCTGGGTGTGTATCCTATTTCCAGGACCGAACCAGGAAATGGCAACTGGTGCGCTAGAATAGTACATTTGTCCACTATAAAATATCAAAAATTCTAAGACGCACATATTACCATTTCGGTTTTATAGCCAAAAACTTTTTCCGTGCCTTTTACCCTAACAAAAAAAGTTTGCTGGGTGTGTATATTCATTTCAGGACCGAACCAGGAAATGACAACTGGTGCGCTGGAATGGAAGATGTGTCAACGATAAAATATCAAAACTCCTTAGACGCACATATTACCATTTCAGTTTTATGGCGAAAAACTTATTTGGCTAATACATATTTTATACTAAAAAAAGTTTGTTAGGTGTGTATCTAATCCCCAGGGCCGAACAAGGAAATGGCAACTGGTGCGCTAGAATGGTACATTTGTCCACTATAAAATATCAGAAATTCTAAGACGCATAATATTACCATTTGAGTTTTATAGCCAAAAACTTATTTGACTAATACATAATTTTTCACTAAAAAAAGTTTGCTGGGTGTGTATCTCAACCCAGGGCCGAACCAGAATATAGCAAGTAGTGCGCTGGAATGGTACATGTGTCAACTAAAAAATATCAAAAATTCTAAGACGCACATATTACCATTTCAGTTTAATGGCCAAAAACGTTTTTCGCGCCTTAACTCTAACAAAAAAAGTTTGTTGGGTGTGTATCTTATTTTTAGGACCGAACTAGGAAATGACAACTGGTGCGCTGGAATGATACATGTGTGCACTAAAAAATATCAAAAATTCTAAGACGCACATATTACCATTTCAGTTTTATGGCCAAAAACGTTTTTCGCGCCTTAACTCTAACAAAAAAAGTTGCTGGATGTGTATCTCCTCCCCAGGCCCGAACCAGAAAATAGCAACTAGATCGCTAAAATGTTACATGTGTCCACTATAAAATATTAAAAATTCTAAGACGCACATATTATCATTTCAGTTTTATGGCCAAAAACTTTTTTCGCGCATTTTACTCTAAAAAAAAAGATTGCTGGGTGTGTATTTAATTTCCAGGACCGAACCAGGAAATGACAACTAGTGCGCTGGATTGGTACATGTGTCGTTTATAAAATATTAAAAATTCTAAGACGCACATATTACCATTTCACTTTTATGGCCAAAAACTTTTTTCGCGCCTTTACTCTAACAAAAAAACTTTCCTGGGTGTGTATCCTATTTCCAGGACCGAACCAGGAAATGGCAACTAGATTGCTAAAATGTTAAATGTGTCCACTATAAAATATTAAAAATTCTAAGACGCACATATTACCATTTCAGTTTTATAGCCAAAAACTTATTTGACTAAAACATAATTTTTCACTAAAAAAAGTTTGCTGGGTGTGTATCTCATCCCAGGGCCGAACCAGGAAATAGCAACTGGTGCGCTGGAATGGTGCATGTATATACTATAAAATGTAAAAATTCCTTAGACGCACATATTACCATTTCAGTTTTATGGCCAAAAACTTATTTGGCTAATACATATTTTTTACTAAAAAAAGTTTGCTAGGTGTGTATCTAATCCCCAGGGCCGAACCAGGAAATGGCAACTGGTGCGCTAGAATGGTACATGTGTTAACTATAAAATTTCAAAAATCCTTAGACGCACATATAATCATTTCAGTTTCATGGCCAAAAACTTTTTCCGCGCCTTTTACTCTAACAAAAAGAGTTTGCTGGGTGGGTATCTAATCCCCAGGGCCAAACCAGGAAATGGCAACTGGTGCGCTAGAATGGTACATTTGTCCACTATAAAATATCAAAAATTCTAATTGGCATAATATTACCATTTGAGTTTTATAGCCAAAAAATTATTTGACTAATACATAATTTTTCACTAAAAAAAGTTTGCTGGGTGTGTATCTCATCCCAGGGCCGAACCAGAATAAAGCAAGTAGTGCGCTGGAATGGTACATGTGTCAAGTATAAAATTTCAAAAATCTTTAGACGAACATATAATCATTTCAGTTTCATGGCCAAAAACTTTTTCCGCGCCTTTTACTCTAACAAAAAAAGTTTGCTGTGTGTGTATCTTATTTTCAGGACCGAACCAGGAAATGGCACCTGGTGCGCTGGAATGGTACAGGTGTCCACTAAAAAATATCAAAAATTCTAAGACGCACATATTACCATTTCAGTTTTATTGCCAAAAACTTATTTGACTAATACATAATTTTTCACTAAAAAAGTTTGCTGGGTGTGTATCTCATCCCAGGGCCGAACCAGAATATAGCAAGTAGTGCGCTGGAATGGTACATGTGTCAACTATAAAATATGAAAAATCCTTAGACGCACATATAATCATTTCGGTTTTATAGCCAAAAACTTTTTTCGCGCCTTTTACCCTAACAAAAAAAGTTTGCTGGGTGTGTTTCTTATTTTCAGGACCGAACCAGGAAATGACAACTGGTGCGCTGGAATAATACATGTGTCCACTAAAAAATATCAAAAATTCTAGGACGCACATATTACCATTTCAGTTTTATAGCCAAAAACTTATTTGACTAATACATAATTTTTCACTAAAAAAAGTTTGCTGGGTGTGTATCTCATCCCAGGGCCGAACCAGAATATAGCAAGTAGTGCGCTGGAATGGTACATGTGTCAACTATAAAATATCAAAAATCGTTAAACGCACATATAATCATTTCGGTTTTATAGCCAAAAACTTTTTTCGCGCCTTTTACCCTAACAAAAAAAGTTTGCTGGGTGTGTATCTTATTTTCAGGACCGAACCAGAAAATAGCAACTAGATTGCTAAAATGCTACATGTGTCCACTATAAAATATTAAAAATTCTAAGACGCACAAATTACCATTTCAGTTTTATGGCCAAAAACTTATTTGGCTAATACATATTTTTTACTAAAAAAAGTTTGCTAGGTGTGTATCTAATCCCCAGGGCTGAACCAGGAAATGGCAACTGGTGCGCTAGAATGGTACATTTGTCCACTATAAAATATCAAAAATTCTTAGACGCACATATTACCATTTCGGTTTTATAGCCAAAAACTTTTTCCGCGCCTTTTACCCTAACAAAAAAAGTTTGCTGGGTGTGTATCTTATTTTCAGGACCGAACCAGGAAATGACAACTGGTGCGCTGGAATGGTACATGTGTCCACTAAAAAATATCAAAAATTTTAAGACGCACATATTACCATTTCAGTTTTATAGCCAAAAACTTATTTGACTAATAAATAATTTTTCACTAAAAAAAGTTTGCTGGGTGTGTATCCCATCCCAGGGCCGAACCAGAATATAGCAAGTAACGCGCTTGAATGGTACATGTGTCAACTATAAAATATCAAAAATCCTTAGACGCACATATTATCATTTCGGTTTTATAGCCAAAAACTTTTTTCGCGCCTTTTACCCTAACAAAAAAAGTTTGCTGGGTGTGTATCTTATTTTCAGGACCGAACCAGGAAATGGCAACTGGTGCCCTGGAATGGTACATGTGTCCACTAAAAAATATTAAAAATTCTAAGACGCACATATTACCACTTCAGTTTTATGGCCAAAAACTAATTTGGCTAATACATATTTTTTACTAAAAAAAGTTTGCTAGATGTGTATCTAGTCCCCAGGGCCGAACTAGGAAATGGTAATTGTTGCGCTAGAATGGTACATTTGTCCACTATAAAATATTAAAAATTCTAAGACGCACATATTACCATTTCGGTTGAATAGCCAAAAACTTTTTCCGCGCCTTTTACCCTAACAAAAAAAGTTTGCTGGGTGTGTATCTTATTTTCAGGACCGAACCAGGAAATGACAACTGGTGCGCTGGAGTGGTAGATATGTCCACTATAAAATATCAAAAATTCTAAGACGCACATATTACCATTCAAGTTTTATAGCCAAAAACTTATTTGGCTAATACATAATTTTTCGCTAAAAAGTTTGCTGGGTGTGTATCTCATCCCCAGGGCTTAATCAGCAAATGACAACTGGTGCGCTGGATTGGTACATGTGTCGTTTATAAAATATTAAAAATTCTCAGACGCACATATTACCATTTCACTTTTATGGCCAAAAACTTTTTTCGAGCCTTTACTCTAACAAAAAAACTTTCCTGGGTGTGTATCCTATTTCCAGGACCGAACCAGGAAATGGCAACTAGATTGCTAAAATGTTAAATGTGTTCACTATAAAATATTAAAAATTCTAAGACGCACATATTACCATTTCAGTTTTATAGCCAAACACTTATTTGACTAAAACATAATTTTTCACTAAAAAAAGTTTGCTGGGTGTGTATCTCATCCCAGGGCTGAACCAGAAAATAGCAACTAGTGCGCTGGAATGGTACATGTGTCAGCTATAAAATATCAAAAGTCCTTAGACGCACATATTACCATTTCAGTTTTATGGCCAAAAACTTATTTGGCTAATACATATTTTTTACTAAAAAAAGTTTGCTAGGTGTGTATCTAATCCCCAGGGCCGAACCAGGAAATGGCAACTGGTGCGCTAGAATGGTACATTTGTCCACTATAAAATATCAAAAATTCTTAGACGCACATATTACCATTTCGGTTTTATAGCCAAAAACTTTTTCCGCGCCTTTTACCCTAACAAAAAAAGTTTGCTGGGTGTGTATCTTATTTTCAGGACCGAACCAGGAAATGACAACTGGTGCGCTGGAGTGGTAGATATGTCCACTATAAAATATCAAAAATTCTAAGACGCACATATTACCATTTCAGTTTTATAGCCAAAAACTTATTTGACTAAAACATAATTTTTCGCTAAAAAAAGTTTGCTGGGTGTGTATCTCATCCCACGGCTGAACCAGGAAATAGCAACTAGTGCGCTGGAATGGTACATGTGTCAGCTATAAAATATCAAAAGTCCTTAGACGCACATATTACCATTTCAGTTTTATGGCCAAAAACTTATTTGGCTAATACATATTTTTTACTAAAAAAAGTTTGCTAGGTGTGTATCTAATCATCACGGCCGAACCAGGAATTGGCAACTAGTGCGCTAGAATGGTACGTTTGTCCACTATAAAATATCAAAAATTCTTAGACGCACATATAATCATTTCGGTTTTATAGCCAAAAACTTTTTCCGCGCCTTTTACCCTAACAAAAAAAGTTTGCTGGGTGTGTATCTCATCCCCAGGACTGAACCAGGATATAACAACTAGATCGCTAAGATGTTACATGTGTCCACTATAAAATATCAAAAATCCTTTGACGCACATATTATCATTTCAGTTTTATAGCCAAAAACTTTTTTCGCGCCTTTTACTCTAACAAAAAGAGATTGCTGGGAGTGTATCTCATCCCCAGGACTGAACCAGGAAATAACAACTGGTGCGCTTGAATGGTTCATGTGTCAACCATAAAATCACAAAAGTCCTAAGACGCACAAATTACCATTTCAGTTTTATGGCCAAAAACTTATTTGGCTAATACATATTTTTTACTAAAAAAAGTTTGCTGGGTGTGTATCTTATTTTCAGGACCGAACCAGGAAATGACAACTGGTGCCCTGGAATGGTACATGTGTCCACTAAAAAATATTAAAAATTCTAAGACGCACATATTACCATTTTAGTTTTATAGCCAAAAACTTATTTGACTAATACATAATTTTTCACTAAAAAAAGTTTGCTGGGTGTGTATCTCATCTCAGGGCCGAACCAGAATATAGCAAGTAGTGCGCTGGAATGGTACATGTGTCAAGTAAAAAATTTCAAAAATCTTTAGACGCACATATAATCATTTCAGTTTCATGGCCAAAAACTTTTTCCGCGCCTTTTACTCTAACAAAAAAAGTTTGCTGTGTGTGTATCTTATTTCCAGGCCCGAACCAGGAAAAAGCAACTGGTGCGCTGGAATAGTACATGTGTCAACTATAAAATATCAAAAATTCTAAGACGCACATATTATCATTTCAGTTTTATGGCCAAAAACTTTTTTCGCGCCTTTTCTCTAACAAAAAAACCTTGCTGGGTGTGTATCTCATCCCAAGGCCCGAACCAGGAAATAGCAACTAGTGCGCTGGAATGGTACATGTGTCAACTATAAAATATCAAAAATTCTAAGACGCACATATTATCGTTTCAGTTTTATGGCCAAAATTTTTTCCGCGCCTTTTACTCTAACAAAAAAAGTTTGCTGGGTGTGTATCTTATTTTCAGGACCGAACCAGGAAATGACAACTGGTGCGCTGGAGTGGTAGATATGTCCACTATAAAATATCAAAAATTCTAAGACGCACATATTACCAGTCAAGTTTTATAGCCAAAAACTTATTTGGCTAATACATAATTTTTCGCTAAAAAGTTTGCTGGGTGTGTATCTCATCCCCAGGGCTGAACCAGCAAATGACAACTGGTGCGCTGGATTGGTACATGTGTCGTTTATAAAATATTAAAAATTCTAAGACGCACATATTACCATTTCACTTTTATGGCCAAAAACTTTTTTCGCGCCTTTACTCTAATAAAAAAACTTTCCTGGGTGTGTATCCTATTTCCAGGACCGAACCAGGAAATGGCAACTAGATTGCTAAAATGTTAAATGTGTCCACTATAAAATATTAAAAATTCTAAGACGCACATATTACCATTTCAGTTTTATAGCCAAAAACTTATTTGACTAAAACATAATTTTTCACTAAAAAAAGTTTGCTGGGTGTGTATCTCATCCCAGGGCTGAACCAGGAAATAGCAACTAGTGCGCTGGAATGGTACATGTGTCAGCTATAAAATATCAAAAGTCCTTAGACGCACATATTACCATTTCAGTTTTATGGCCAAAAACTTATTTGGCTAATACATATTTTTTACTAAAAAAAGTTTGCTAGGTGTGTATCTAATCATCACGGCCGAACCAGGAAATGGCAACTAGTGCGCTAGAATGGTACGTTTGTCGACTATAAAATATCAAAAATTCTAAGACGCACATATAATCATTTCGGTTTTATAGCCAAAAACTTTTTTCGCGCCTTTACTCTAACAAAAAAACTTTCATGGGTGTGTATCCTATTTCCAGGACCGAACCAGGAAATGGCAACTGGTGCGCTAGAATAGTACATTTGTCCACTATAAAATATCAAAAATTCTAAGACGCACATATAACCATTTCGGTTGAATAGCCAAAAACTTTTTCCGTGCCTTTTACCCTAACAAAAAAAGTTTGCTAGGTGTGTATATTCATTTCAGGACCGAACCAGGAAATGACAACTGGTGCGCTGGAATGGAAGATGTGTCAACGATAAAATATCAAAAGTCCTTAGACGCACATATTACCATTTCAGTTTTATGGCGAAAAACTTATTTGGCTAATACATATTTTATACTAAAAAAAGTTTGTTAGGTGTGTATCTAATCCCCAGGGCCGAACAAGGAAATGGCAACTGGTGCGCTAGAATGGTACATTTGTCCACTATAAAATATCAAAAATTCTAAGACGCATAATATTACCATTTGAGTTTTATAGCCAAAAACTTATTTGACTAATACATAATTTTTCACTAAAAAAAGTTTGCTGGGTGTGTATCTCATCCCAGGGCCGAACCAGAATATAGCAAGTAGTGCGCTGGAATGGTACATGTGTCAACTAAAAAATATCAAAAATTCTAAGACGCACATATTACCATTTCAGTTTTATGGCCAAAAACGTTTTTCGCGCCTTAACTCTAACAAAAAAAGTTTGTTGGGTGTGTATCTTATTTTTAGGACCGAACTAGGAAATGACAACTGGTGCGCTGGAATGGTACATGTGTCCACTAAAAAATATCAAAAATTCTAAGACGCACATATTACCATTTCAGTTTTATAGCCAAACACTTTTTCCGCGCCTTTTACTCTAACCAAAAAAAGTTTGCTGGTTGTGTATCTTATTTCCAGGATTGAACCAGGAAATAGCAACTGGTGCGCTGGAATGGTGCATGTGTATACTATAAAATGTAAAAATTCCTTAGACGCACATATTACCATTTCAGTTTTATGGCCAAAAACTTATTTGGCTAATACATATTTTTTACTAAAAAAAGTTTGCTAGGTGTGTATCTAATCCCCAGGGCCGAACCAGGAAATGGCAACTGGTGCGCTAGAATGGTACATGTGTTAACTATAAAATTTCAAAAATCCTTAGACGCACATATAATCATTTCAGTTTCATGGCCAAAAACTTTTTCCGCGCCTTTTACTCTAACAAAAAGAGTTTGCTGGGTGGGTATCTAATCCCCAGGGCCAAACCAGGAAATGGCAACTGGTGCGCTAGAATGGTACATTTGTCCACTATAAAATATCAAAAATTCTAATTCGCATAATATTACCATTTGAGTTTTATAGCCAAAAAATTATTTGACTAATACATAATTTTTCACTAAAAAAAGTTTGCTGGGTGTGTATCTCATCCCAGGGCCGAACCAGAATAAAGCAAGTAGTGCGCTGGAATGGTACATGTGTCAAGTATAAAATTTCAAAAATCTTTAGACGAACATATAATCATTTCAGTTTCATGGCCAAAAACTTTTTCCGCGCCTTTTACTCTAACAAAAAAAGTTTGTTGGGTGTGTATCTTATTTTTAGGACCGAACTAGGAAATGACAACTGGTGCGCTGGAATGGTACATGTGTCCACTAAAAAATATCAAAAATTCTAAGACGCACATATTACCATTTCAGTTTTATAGCCAAAAACTTATTTGACTAATACATAATTTTTCACTAAAAAAAGTTTGCTGGGTGTGTATCTCATCCCAGGGCCGAACCAGAATATAGCAAGTAGTGCGCTGGAATGGTACATGTGTCAACTATAAAATATCAAAAATCCTTAGACGCACATATAATCATTTCGGTTTTATAGCCAAAAACTTTTTTCGCGCCTTTTACCCTAACAAAAAAAGTTTGCTGGGTGTGTATCTTATTTTCAGGACCGAACCAGGAAATGACAACTGGTGCGCTGGAATAATACATGTGTCCACTAAAAAATATCAAAAGTAACACTAGGCAACAGCCATTTTGTTATTTGGTTCTAGCATACTTTTTTTCATGGATTTGGACCTACTGAACACGAAAATGAATTTTAAAAATTTTTCTGTCGATTGGTTTGCGAGATACAAATTTTTTAATTTTTTTTTTTTAATTTTTGGAGGTACACTTACTATTTTGAGCATATCTTTAGTCTTCTTTGACCTATTTTATCCTACTACTACTCAAATTAAAGACAATTGAGCCGTCTACAACTTATTCTCAGAAAATTTTCAAATCGGGTTAGTAGTTTTCATGTTGGCGGCTTAAAAAGGTTAAAAAACTGGGTTTTTTTAGTAAAAATGTGGCTGAAAAATTCATATAAAAATTCATATAAAATATAAAACGAGATACCGGTTGGAGAAATAAAACTCCGTTCGTTGCCAGTTGATTAATTCAATTCCTTTATTTTCTTACACTTCTTTTATATTCTTAAAATTAAAACAGTTGTGTTTGCATTTTAATTTGTTGAAAATAAAATGTGTTTAGGTTGGCAAAACAATTTATAAAATTCTTAAGTAGTTTAATTTAGTATATTGAACTTATTTAATTTCACAAAGTTTGCAAATTGGTTAAAATATTTGTTGTTGTTCTTAAAGTTTTAAAATTGCAATTTATTAAATTCTTAGGAAATATAATTGAGCTTATTTAATTTAGCAAAGTTTGCAGTCTGGGTAAATAATTTGTTGTTGGTAAGTATTTCGTTGAATTGGTGACCGTTGATGGTTTGTTGTTATTGTTGTTGGTAAGTATTTTCTTTGACTGTTGATGATTTGTTGTTATTGTTGTTGGTAGTCGTTGTTGTTTCTAGACCAATCTATCTATGGTTGCCATTGGTAACTCCTCCCCCCTTAGAGTAGAGTGAGGGCCACAAAGATTCTGAAGGGGCACGAACGAAACCACTAAAGAAATTTGTAGTTGGTATATATTGAATTTTCTTCTTTAGGCATAATGATGTACCGATGATAATTAAGATGATGATGAAAATGGCCACGTATGTAGCAAATTGGTGAGTAGTTGTTGTTTTTTCAAGTGAAGACATCATTTTGTGATCGTTGAATTGGAATAACTTTAGTTTCTGCAAGTTGAATTCTTCTACGACCGCATCAGGAATCACGTTTACAAATTTAGGTAATGTAATATTGATACACTCATGGTAAGTTTTGGGTTTGTCTTCATATATTAAACCGTTGATGGTAAGTGTACAGTTCTCATAAAATAGCAGTGTTGTGTTCGTTATATTGACAGTTTTCCCACAATCAGATTCGACAAAAGTGTGTGGTGTATTGATGAAAAGCACAAAATTATTTTCAGGTTGATATATGGTCTCAATTCTTCCTACGTCTCTTACGTTACATCTGGGTTGTTGGTTGCGGATGAGTTTACCCAGACATAATGATTGCTCGAACAGTTCACTTCTTATTGGATTTTTACAAATATATATATTTTCTAACTTAAAACATTTATCATTATAATAATTGATTGATTTATCATTGTAAACTATATAATTAGAGGTAATAATTTGTCGTGTTTCGTTTATAGGTAATGGTATGATATGAGATATAATAAAGTTTTCTTTTTTTATTATTGGAAGTTTTATATTAAATACAATATTTGAGTTATTATAATATGCTTGGAGTTCCAAAATTTCGTAAATTTGCTCTACAGAGTTTATTTCAGGTATTTGATTGTTAAGTGAGTTATAAATTGTTTCAATTTCATTGTGACTTAATATAAATTTGGATATTACATTAATTTTAGCTAATACAATACTTTCAGCTATATTACTGATTTGATTAATTAATAGGTCTATATTATAATTGATTCTGTTAATATATTGTATTTTAGAAATGGTTAGATCCTCTTTGTATATCTTATTGGATATATTTTTATATGTGTTTTTTAAGAATTTTGTGATAATCTCTTGTTCGTTATTTATGTGTTTAGTTATATTGCTAAATCTATCAATCATTTCTGTATTTAGAATAGTTTGTTTTTGGATATTAATGTTTACATTATTTTTATTTTCCATTAGTTTCTTAAGCTGTAAGTTTATTTCCTTTGCATCGTTATTATCCATATTACCCGTAATGTATTTAATTGCGGATCCCAATCCATCAAATAGACCTCTCTTCTTTCTTTTAAAAGGCAATAAGTTATTGAGTTTGTCATTTAATTGTAACAATTTTAATTTCGTAATTTTTAACGAATCTTCAATAGTTTTATCTTGTTCAAATATATTTAATGCTTCTGTAATTTTCTCGATATTGTTAATGTAATCTTGTAGGTCAATTAAATGGATTATATTTTGATAATGGTCGATAATTTTGGAATCTCCCAGCTTTAATTCTATAATGGCCAGTCCATTATTAAGTTTTTGAATATTTATTTTTTGGGATCGAACTGCCGCTAACCTAAAATATATATTTTATATAACATAAAATAAAAGTGCTTAATTGTTATTAATATAGCAAATTTAAAGATATTTTTAATTGTTTTGTGTATAAAAGATTTTCTTAATAAGTATTTAGACGGCAAAACTGTTTTTAGTTTCTTCGTTTGAATGGAAATACCAAACGTTTCTGACAGTATTCAAAATAAAGGCAATAAAATCTTGTTTCTTTGATTTCAACATTCTTATTACAACCATTTTTATGAAATAATTGTTTTAAATCGGTATTTGGTATTTCCATCTTGAAATAATTTATCTAAAATTCATCTTATCTCTTCTATTATTGTGTATTATTGTTTCTTTTTACTTTTCTTTTAATTTTAGATTTATGTATTTTTTGGTTTTTCTCTGTTACAAATGCTATATTGTTATCATTTTTTACAATATGTTTAGAAAATCTTGCAGTTATTTTATTTCTTCTGTTTTCTTTTCTGAACACTATGTCATTTGTTTTGAGATTTTTTGGTTTTATTCTACCTTTATTTAATTTTTCTATTCTTTTTTTTACTGATGTTTGCATTTGTTCTTGAATTTTTGGATAAATAATTTGTTGGTACTCATTGAGTTTTTGTAAATATTCATGTTCTTTATTGAATTTTATTTCTTTACTGGAGACATGAGGTCTTCCAAAAAATAATTCGTAAGGTGTTAGTTTTGTCGTTGAATGGATTGAATTGTTATAAGTTATAAGAGCTTCTGAAAAAATTTCGTCGTGGTCAATAGAAAGTCGGCTCTCTTTTCTTTTGGCTGTTATTATCCTATACAATTCTGTCAGTGTAGAATGTAATCTCTCAATAGGTGCATTGCTTGAGGATTGTTGAAAGGACGTAATATGTAAATGAATGCCAAATTGTTTACAAAAATCTTGAAAAATTATTGCAGTGAATTCTTTTCCTTGATCACAGATGACCTTTTTAGGAATGCCATACGTGCTAATGAAATTTTTCATAGATTTAATTATGTTTAAGCTGGTTCTGGCAGTTATTGTAAATCCTGCCGCAAATTTTGAGAATTTATCTATAATGGTTAGAATTAGTTGATTATTTATATGATAAATATCTATATGGATAATGTCCAAAGGTTTTGAGGGTGTTTCCGGAATTTGATAGACAATATTTTGTGGATGTCTGTCATACTTAAGTGTGTGACAGATGTCGCAGTTATTGATTATTTGGGAGATTTTGCATTTCATGTTTGGAAAAAAATATTCTTTTTTTAAATGCAAGTACGTTTCATCTATTCCTCTGTGATTACTATTTTTGTGATAATTTCTTATTATTTCATCTTGTTCATCATTATCTTTTATGTCATTTATTCTTCTAGTACATCGTACTAAACGGTAAGTTTTATTGTTTGAAAAATAGGTGCTAAAGACCTTTTGGACAATTCGGAATATATTGTCTTCCGCATAAATTGCGATGAGTCTGTTTGGCTTAAAATGCTTGACGAACATTTTAATTATTAAATCTTCGTCGAAAATTGGTGAGTTAATTATCTTTTTGATTTTGTTTTTAAAAGGTACCTCAATTGTTACTTTTGATTCTGGGTGTATTTCTAGTAATATTTGGATATTGAATTCGTTTAACGGTTTTTCGGAAATGGGAATGCCGTCATCCTGATTTTCCTCTGCAGAATGGACTGTACTACCTGAAGTATCTGCAACCGGGACTAGCTCATGGCTATTTACATCTGTCTTTATTCTACTGAGAGCATCAGCGTTAGTATTTTGTGTACCTTTTTTATATATAATTTCATATTCAAATTCTTCTAACTTCAAACGCCAACGAACTAGCTTCGAGTTAGGTTCTTTTAGACCCATTATCCAAGTTAATGGTCTATGATCGGCCACTATTTTAAATTTGCGGCCAAAAAGATACGGTCGAAAGTATCTTGTTGCCCACACTATAGCTAATAGCTCTTTTTCAATAGTAGAATAATTTGTTTCTGAGGTATTAAGTGTTCTGCTAGCGTAGCAAATTGGTTTATCATTACCTATCTGTCCTTGGGACAACACGGCACCTAGTGCGAAATTGCTAGCATCTGTTGTAAGGATGAAATCTTTAGAGAAGTCTGGGTACTGTAAAATCGGGTCATTACAGAGCAGATTCTTACACATTTCAAATGTTTTTACATAACTTTCTGTTAGCTTTATCTCCATACCTTTTTTTAGACATACCGTTAAAGGTTTTGTCAGTTTGGCGAAATTTGGTATGAATTTTCTATAATATCCTAGTAATCCTAAGAATGATTTAAGGTTTTTCGCTGTTCTTGGGATCGGAAAATTTTTTGACTGCACTTATTTTGTTGGGATTTGGTTTTATGCCTTCTGTTGACACAATATGCCCTAAAAACTCAATTTCTTTCCGAAGGAACTCTGACTTGTCTAATTGAATTTTAAAATTTGAATCTCTTAATTTTTCGAAGACCAAATCCAAATTTCTTATGTGTTCTTGTAAAGAGGTTCCGAAAATAATGATATCGTCTAAATATACAAGACATACCTTTCCTATTAGTTCCCTCAAAATATTGTCCATTACCCTCTGGAAAGTAGACGGGGCGTTTTTTAGGCCAAATGGCATCCTGATGAATTCATAGTGGCCTCCTTCCACAGAAAAGGCAGTTTTCTGTATGTCTTTAGGGTCCATCTCTATTTGATGGAACCCACTTGCGAGATCTACGGTGGAAAAGTATACACATCTTCCCAACTTATCCAGAAGTTCGTTTATATTTGGTATAGGATATTTGTCAGTTATGGTTTTTTCATTGACTTTTCTAAAATCGATTACTAGTCTCCACTTTTGTTGGCCACTCGCGTCCTTCTTTTTTGGGACGATCCACACGGGTGAACTCCATGGTGAATAACTAGGACGTATTATATCCTGATCAAGTAATTTCGAAATTTGATCCTGAACTTCTTTTTTGTGGATATAAGGGTACCTGTATGATTTTGTATATACTGGGATTTCATTACTAGTGGGTATTTTATGCCTTATTTTATTGGAGAATGTTAGTTTCTGCCCTTCTCTATAAAAAATTTCGGAATATTTTTTACATGTTTTTAATAAGAGTTTTCTTTCCTCATTGTTAAGATGATCAAGTCTGAGGAGATGTCTTATATCGATATCATTATCTTCGCTTCCTGGGGTAATTGTCTCTAAAGAGTGAGTTTCAAAGAACTCACTAGAACAGTAATTGTGTACCTTAATAGGTTGTTCAAAATAAACTACTTCTATGTTATTGCTTATATTAGATATTTCCAGTAAACTAAACCATTTGTTTGCTTTATATATCCCACTCGATATAATAATGTTGTCGCCTACTTGAGTTTCTGGGATCCAGATGTCGCCGCATTCGACATCTACTGGTAAATTAAGCAATTTTTTTGTATTGGGTTCTAATAAAACTTTTTCAGAACATATATTTGGTTTATGATGTAAGGGTATTACTACTGATTCTGTTTTTATTATCTTTCTATCTAAATCAATTTGAGCTCTAAGGTTTGATAAAAAATCAATTCCTAACAAACCATCAAAATAATTATGAAATTTGAACACCAAAAATGAAAATTTACCAGTTTGCTTAAATTCAGCAAAGGTTGGAAGTATTGCTATTTTGTTTATTTGGTGTTTTGCTAGTACAGTTTTAATAGTTGTAGGTTTACAATTAATGAGTTGTTGTGGGTGAACATGTTCTGGGGAAATGAAGGATGTAGAAGCACCGGTATCTATTAAGAATTTTAAGTCTTTCTGATTAAATTTAATATTTATATATATTAGTTCATTTCCATGTTTGTTCACATCTAAGTATCCTGTGGGTTTTTCGAAATGACGTCTAAAAAATTGACTTCTTCCTCTATGTTAGTAAGTTGATGTTGTGATAGATTTTCACAGTTATTCATTTCCGTGTTAGGATACCTTCTTATTTGAGAACTTGGACTTTGTTTAATGTTAGAAAATGAGTTTCTATTTCTCAGATGAGAAAATCCACTCGACGTGTCCATTGGTTCAGGTGGTGGCAATTTAGGTATGCCATTATTAAAGGGGGTACGTTGCTGCGGAAAATTATTGGAGTAATTTTGAGAGTTGAAATTATGAAAATTATTTGTGTTAAAATTTTGATTTTTCCTAGCATTAAAAGGATTTTGATAATATTCTTGAGTATTACCAGAGTTTGGGTTTCTGTAATGAAAATTGTTATGAAAGTTATTGGTGTATCTATTATTGTTAGTATAACGATTTCTATTATAGGGAACATTATTAAATTTTTGTTGATTTTGATACCTGTTGACATTCTTTTGTCCAAAACCTTGTTGGTAATAAATGTTTTGTTCTTTAATGCAGAAATCCAATGCTTCTGCTAGACAAGTTGGCCTCATTGCTCTAATTGTTGTCCCCAAAGGGTCCTTTAGTCCTGTGGTAAATGCGTTGAGACACATTTCAGCATAGAGTTTTTTCTTCGCATTTATAACATTTGCATCGGTTTCGTGTAAAAATATGTTATTACATAAAGCTGATTGTAGCTCAACCACTTCACCGTAAAACTTTTCAAATGGTTTATTATATTGTTTTAAGGAATGTAAATCTTTAATCAATGAAGTTTCAGTACGTTTATCTGAATAATACGTGATAAGATTTTCTTTAATTTTATCCCAATTTAATGGTGTTCCGTACATATTCAGAATTTCGTTTGCTTGGCCCTCGATTTTATTCCGAATGGCTCTTAGTAAGATCTGACCATACGGTGTTTTGTCTGTACCACGAATAAATAGAAGGATTTCTTCGACGTTATTAATAAACTCATGGAGTAGCCTGGGGTTTCCATCAAATGTTGGTAGCTGTTTAATTGCGTCTGGTATCTTAAGAGATTGAAATACCTCGTTTTGGAGATAAGTTGCCGTTTCAACAGCAACATTTGGAATAGCTTGATCGTTATTCATAATTTCAAAGTTTCCTGTCTCTGGTATCGAAGTTAAACTTTTACTCTTAAATATATTATATGGTAAAAACCTGTTTGTCTTTGGCATTTACTCTAAAATTTGCAAAAAGAAAATATAATAATAAATAACTTACAGAAAAAGCAAAAATATTTTTTGCATTGCTGATTTATCCGGGCCTTTATAAAAATTTTATTAATTTATTGCTTTTATTTATGTTATGGTTATTAATCAACTTGAGCGTAGGTTACGGTTAAGCAAGCACTTGTGTCACAAAACTATGTATGAATTGTTTATTGGTTACTGTATTATAATATTTTTATTTTTGTAAAGGTTTATTGAATTTTTTCAAACTTTATCTTTTTTGTTTTATATTTTTATTTTACTTAATTTTTTTTCATGATTTTAATTTTGTACATATATATTTTTCTAAACCTTTTGTATTTTTATAAAGGCTACTGATATTCACTCAAAGCTCTTTTTCAAACAAATACATATATAAAATGTTATTTTTTGTATATATTTTTTAATTTTCTAAATCTTTTGTATTTTTATAAAGGCTACTGATATTCACTCAAAGCCTTTTTTCTATATTGATTTCAAACACATAAAATTATTATTTTTAAACTTTCTATATTTTTATTCTAACTTTTCTTTTAAAATGTCAGGTCTCAATATGATATTCGCTCATATTATAGCGACCTTTTACTTAAAAATTTTTTGTATAATAATTAAATATAGTATACTTTTTAGAATTTTTTTTTTTTACACAATCCTTTTTTTTTTTCAGAGGATTAATTATGATATGCCTCCATAATATAATGTTCCTTTTTTTTTTTTTTTTTTTTTTTAAAATATTTGTTATTTTGTTACACCAACCACATAAACTTTATACTTTCATACACATTCACACAAGTACTTCAACTTAAACCGCCCGTTGACTGCGCCAGATACCGGTTGGAGAAATAAAACTCCGTTCGTTGCCAGTTGATTAATTCAATTCCTTTATTTTCTTACACTTCTTTTATATTCTTAAAATTAAAACAGTTGTGTTTGCATTTTAATTTGTTGAAAATAAAATGTGTTTAGGTTGGCAAAACAATTTATAAAATTCTTAAGTAGTTTAATTTAGTATATTGAACTTATTTAATTTCACAAAGTTTGCAAATTGGTTAAAATATTTGTTGTTGTTCTTAAAGTTTTAAAATTGCAATTTATTAAATTCTTAGGAAATATAATTGAGCTTATTTAATTTAGCAAAGTTTGCAGTCTGGGTAAATAATTTGTTGTTGGTAAGTATTTCGTTGAATTGGTGACCGTTGATGGTTTGTTGTTATTGTTGTTGGTAAGTATTTTCTTTGACTGTTGATGATTTGTTGTTATTGTTGTTGGTAGTCGTTGTTGTTTCTAGACCAATCTATCTATGGTTGCCATTGGTAACTAACGCGATGTTAACAGCGATTTTAATTTTTTTACGTATAGCTGACACTTTTCCAAAGAAAATAAGCCCTTACTTAACAAAATCTGATGACAAATGGCCGACTTATTATTTTTTTGGTAAACGACCGAAATTCCGCTATTTCACGATTTTTTGATTTTCATTATTTGCACAGCTTACCTACCCAACGCAAACGAATAAATACATTTGAACTTAATTTAAAATAAACAAATTAGTCTTCGTATATTATTTTTTAATTTATTTACAGCACTACATGCTCATACATATTTAAACATAAGGAGACACGGTCATCAATTGCATTTCAAAACTGTCTGTGAAAGTGTAAAGAAGTTAATATTTAGAAAACGCAAGGAAGACAATGAGTAAAAGACTACGTGTGTTCGAGTGTTTGAACGATCCAGACAATTTCTGCAATGTTTGTGGCCAGTTTATAAAAAAAAATCACGCACACAAGTTTACTCCAGCAGTACAATTGCACTATTTGAATTATTTTGGTATTTCACCAAATATCACAGAACCATGGACACTAGAGCGTCTCGCCATATAGGCAAGAAAAAAAAAGTTCGCCGTACACCACCGAATACGAAGTAATGTTATAAGACATTTTCAAAAAAAAATTTTTTAATTTTTTTTGCCGAAAGTAGGGGTCGCCAAAATACATTTTTCGTTATATCTTCGGCATTTACAGTCGGATCTCAAAGTGTGATATATCGATGTTTTTGTCTCAAAGAGACCAATGTTTTGCTTTAATAGTCAATGGTATTTTGTATCCCGTTCTAGTATTTACCCACCAGATCTCATTTTCTACCACCCTAATGTACCACCCTAATAGCAGAAAATTAAAGCCCGCGAAAAATCATTAAACTTTTGTTAAAGAAGTTTTTCGATAGTTCCAACAGAAGTGTTAAAAAAATATAATTTATGTTTTTTGCCGAATGTAGGGGTTGACTTTTTAAACAGTTATCATATATTCGGTATTCACAGTCGGATTTTATAGTATTCTATATCGATGTTTTTGCCTAGTATCTTCTTTTTTAAATAGTGATACACTCTTTTCGAACTTACCATAATATCTGTACCAATACAATAAAAATTCAAAGATCTGTGTATATTAAAACAATTTTATTTAATCATATTTTGAAATGACCCAAGTTGGCTATATTTTTCACGGCTTTCGAGCTTGGAAAAAATGTGGCCTAGGCGTTGCTCATCGGTAACAGCCATGGCAGACTCATGTACTACATGAACAAAACGCTCGGTGTTTTGAGAATGGCACGGATATTCTGTGAAATTAATTAAGGTTAGTCAACAAAACTATCAAACAAAGTTGTTTTTCTTGTGCTACCTGGTATCTCGATTATTTTTTTTGAAAACTGTAATGCTTCCAGCTGGTCTTGCATATAGAACTGCAAGCACGGCGGCTCAGTCAATTCAAATTTGGTCCAATTGATCATATGGTAATATGAGTCACTTTCGAAGTCTATGAAATTTTTAACTTGTGCACCGTACATTTGACGAATGCCTACTGCTGCTTCATTTCGCGCAGACAAAATCTTGTTATAGCCGTCTGAACGTACTAGCGGATCTTGGTCCGTTATCATCGATAACAATACATTCTCGGGGTGGAAAAAGTACGCGTTATTTTCTATCGACGGACGAAGTATCTGTTGAACATCTTCTGGCAATTGACGTATCCAAGATATATATTTAAAAACGTGGCGACTTCCGTGAATTGCAAGTGGTTGGCTTTTCACAAGAAACCAAAATGGCGCGTAAACTTTCATAACAAACTCAGCCAGTTTTTTCAATATAACTGGGGGTTTAGCGCACGTTACATAAAACCGGAGAATTCTAGAGGCAGTTGTCAACCAGCGCGCTGTGCTAATAGCTCCGGGCTTCTCGCTGGCTAATCTGTCATCGCATTCTCCGGTATGGACAGTTCGAACCATACGATACAAGTACGACTGATCGCCTCGAATACTCCATCCTTCTATGTTTGCTGGCATTTCTCCCATTTCAATTCGCTCGAAATTTTTATTGACCTAACAGAATGGAGTAAACAATAGAGATCCGAATTGTTAATGGCATGATTAAAATTTCATTGAAGAAAAGTATGCGAAACTTACAGAATACTGCGTACAATTCTGAATTCCTTCTCCAATACTTCCTGGCCAGAGTCCAGGTCCTTTCTGTTTGCCAAGAAATGATCTCAATAAAGCACTGAATGGTAATTCATTGAAGTGGAATAGGCACACGAACCATTGCAACGGCCTCTGTAACTGGCGTTCCATTCTTGGAATGATTCCATTTTTGTAACCAGTGTTGGTAGGAGTTCCATCGCAGCTAATAGCTACTAAGTTATCCGTACTGAAGTTTCCATTCCTTAAGAAATCTACTATACTTTTTTGTATTTCCATAGCGGTGCTGTCAGTGGGCGTAGCATAGCCAATGAATTTGGAGTGTGGCTCTTTCAATATAGTGATATGCTCTTCATTGACAACAACATTCCGAGTCACATTTGCCTCCGTTATTCTTTTCAAAGTAGGCTCTTTTTTTCGTTATTAAATCGATACATTTTGCTGCGACTGTTGCTTGCTTACGGAATTTTACACGTTCCCTAAATATTTTGTTTTTATCGATGACAAGTCCATCAAAAAACTGGCATATGCTTTCGGCAGTTTCTTGTGATAACTCTTCATTTGCTTTTGCGGTAATCGACAACTTTAAATCTTTAATTAACATGGTCGCAAGTAAGGCACCGTATCGAACTGATGTGTCGCTGCGATCCAAAGCTGAACTAAAATTATGCAATGAAATGTCAGCCACTACAAATTTTTTTAAAGTCTGTGATACATCGTTAACATTTTCCTCAAACTCCTGCTCTTCTTCACTGTATACATTATACCCAACGCTGACAAATTCGTCACGCAACCCATAAGATGATTCAACAGTCTTCGACATTTCTTCACCGTTGCTACTCGTCGACATCATATCAGCAACATAATCTATAGTCAACAATCGTGGACCGCACTGATCGATGAAAAACTCTTTTGCGTGGTCTGGAATTTTATCAGAGGCTGTGCAATTGCATGCAATATTTCTTTCAATACCGCACTTACAACGCGAAATTAAGAACAATCTATTCCACTCATTTACATTGTATTCGAATTTATATTTTACCATTTTGTAGTAATCATTCAGAAGCTTATCCAAACTTTTACGAACACCACTTACCGACATTACTGGAATGCCTGCGCGCTGCCACAAAATGATGATACCTCTCAAAACTTCTTGTTTAAAAGCACCCAGCTTTCGAATTCTACCAGCGTTATGCCGAAGATGTAAAAAGAAATTAATAACATCACCCTTAATTGGTAATTTAGTGTTGTTTAATTCACTGATAGTAAAAGACATTTTTTAGTTTATTTAAATTAATTCTTGACACGACACGATTAAATATTGATAATTCCAACAGATATTTCATGGATAATACAAAAATAAATAAACTATGAGAGTAATAACGGTACTACTTCCATTATTAGAGGATTTAAACTAACTCGAATTTACTTAATCTCCCGTTAACGTCTAACCGAAAGATGGATTTCCGGGTATAAAATTTTGTACGAAAAATTTCAAATCAATTTAAAATCACATTTCCTAGGCTCGACAAAAAACATGAATTTTTTTCTTATAGATCTACCGGAATTATGGAAATATTTCATAAGAACAGCCTTAACTATTAGAACGGTTATATTGAGGTCAATGAATATTAAAGATGACCATTGGCCTCCTCGAGACAAAAACATCGATATATCGCACTGTGAGATCCGACAGTAAATACAGAAAATCTGACAAAAATACTCAAAAAGGTAACCCCTACATTCGGCAAAAAACATAAATTGTATTTTTTTAACACTTCTGTTGGAACTATCGAAAAACTTCTTTAACAAAAGTTTAATGATTTTTTGCGGGCTTTAATTTTCTGACAATAGGGTGGTACATTAGGGTGGTAGAAACAGAGATCTGGTAGGTAAATACTAGAATGAGATATTTGAGGTTAATGACTATTAAATCAAAATATTGGCCTCCTCAAGACGAAAACATCGATATATCACACTTTGAGATAGGACTATAAATGTCGAAGATATAACGAAAAATGTGGTTTGGCGACCCCTACTTTCGGCAAAAAAAATTAAAAAATTTTTTTTCAAAACTGCCTTGCAACAATACTTTATATTCTGTGGTGTACGGCGAACTTTTTTTTTTCGAGACGCCCTAATGGACACCTAAGTCGCTGTGTGATCTTTGCTATATAATCTTAACCAACTGGGCAGCTGGCGGAAGGTAAGAATTTTTATTTAAACACATTGTCTCAATTGTCTTTAATTTGAGTAGTAGTAGGATAAAATAGGTCAAAGAAGACTAAAGATATGCTCAAAATAGTAAGTGTACCTCCAAAAATTAAAAAAAAAAATTAAAAAATTTGTATCTCGCAAACCAATCGACAGAAAAATTTTTAAAATTCATTTTCGTGTTCAGTAGGTCCAAATCCATGAGAAAAAGTATGCTAGAACCAAATAACAAAATGGCTGTTGCCTAGTGTTATCATTTCAGATTTATGGCCAAAAACTTTTTTCGCGCCTTTACTCTAACAAAAAAACTTTGCTGGGTGTGTATCTCATCCCCAGGCCCGAACCAGGAAATAGCAACTGGTGCGCTGGTTTAGCACATGTGTCAACTATAAAATATCAAAAATTCTAAGACGCACATATTATCATTTCAGTTTTATGGCCAAAAACTTTTTCCGCGCTTTTTATTCTAACAAAAAGAGTTTGCTGGGAATGTAGCTCATCCCCAGGACATAACCAGGAAATGGCAACTGGTACGCTGGAATGGTACATGTGTCAACTATAAAATATCAAAAGTCCTTAGACGATTATTTTACCATTTCAGTTTTATGGCCAAAAACTTGTTTGGCTAATACATATTTTTTAATAAAAAAAAGTTTGCTAGGTGTGTATCTAATCCCCAGGGCCGAACCAGCAAATCGCAACTGGTGCGCTGGATTGGTACATGTGTCAACTATAAAATATCAAAAATCTTTAGACGCACATATTATCATTTCAGTTTTATGGCCAAAAACTTTTTTCGCGCCTTTACTCTAACAAAACAACTTTGCTTGGTGTGTATCTCATCCCAGGCCCGAACCAAGAAACAGCAACTGGTGCGCTGGAATGGTACATGTGTCAACTATAAAATATCAAAAGTTCTTAGACGCACATATTATCATTTCAATTTTATGGCCAAAAACGTTTTTCGCGCCTTTACTCTAACAAAAAAAGTTTGCTGGGTGTGTAACTCATCCCCAGGGCCGAACCACAAAATAGCAACTAGATCGCTAAAATGTTACATGTGTCCACTGTACAATATTGAAAATTCTAAGACGCACATATAACCATTTCGGTTTTATAGCCAAAAACTTTTTCCGCGCCTTTTACTCTAACAAAAACAGTTTGCTGGGAGTGTATCTCATCCCCAGGACTGAACCAGGAAATAACAACTGGTGCGCTGGAATGGTGCATGTGTCAACTATAAAATATCAAAAGTCCTTAGACGCACATATTACCATTTCAGTTTTATGGCCAATAACTTATTTGGCTAATACATATTTTTTACTAAAAAAAGTTTGCTAGATGTGTATCTAATCCCCAGGGCCGAACCAGGAAATGGTAACTGGTGCGCTAGAATGGTACATTTGTCCACTATAAAATATCAAAAATTCTAAGACGCACATATTACCATTTCGGTTTTATAGCCGAAAACTTTTTCCGCGCCTTTAACCTTACAGAAAAAGTTTGCTGGGTGTGTATCTTATTTTCAGGACCGAACCAGGAAATGGCAACTGGTTCGCTGGAGTTGTGCATGTGTATACTATAAAATATAAAAAATCCTTAGACGCACATATTACCATTTCAGTTTTATAGCCAAAAACTTATTTGACTAAAACATAATTTTTCACTAAAAAAAGTTTGCTGGGTGTGTATCTCATCCCAGGGCCGAACCAGGAAATAGCAACTTGTGCGCTGGAATGGCACATGTGTCAGCTATAAAATGTCAAAAATCCTTAGACGCACATATAATCATTTCAGTTTTATGGCCAAAAACTTTTTCCGCGCCTTTTACTCTAACAAAAAGAGATTGCTAGGTGTGTATCTCATCCCCAGAACCGAACCAGGAAATGGCAACTGGTGCGCTAGAATGGTACATTTGTCCACTATAAAATATTAAAAATTCTAAGACGCACATATTACCATTTCGGTTATATAGCCAAAAACTTTTTCCGCGCCTTTTACTCTAATAAAAAGAGTTGGCTGGGAGTGTATCTCATCCCCAGGACTGAACCAGGAAATAACAACTGGTGCGCTGGAATGGTACATGTGTATACTATAAAATATCAAAAATCACTAGACGCATATATTATTATTTCAGTTTTATAGTCAAAAACTTATTTGACTAATACATAATTTTTCACTAAAAAAA
The DNA here is from genome assembly GCA_932526305.1 of Epicampocera succincta. Lineage (NCBI taxonomy): Eukaryota > Metazoa > Arthropoda > Insecta > Diptera > Tachinidae > Epicampocera > Epicampocera succincta. The sequence goes on along the minus strand of CAKOAZ010000002.1, from coordinate 346,321 downwards.
ATTTGCTGGGTGTGTATCTAATCCCCAGGGCCGAACCAGGAAATGGCAACTGGTGCGCTAGAATGGTACATTTGTCCTCTATAAAATATCAAAAATTCTAAGACGCACATATTACCATTTCGGTTTTATAGCCAAAAACTTTTTCCGCGCCTTTTACCCTAACAAAAATAGTTTGCTGGGTGTGTATCTTATTTTCAGGACCGAACCAGGAAATGACAACTGGTGCGCTAGAATGGTACATATGTCAACTATAAAATATCAAAAGTCCTTAGACGCACATATTACCATTTCAGTTTTATGGCCAAAATTTTTTCCGCGCCTTTTACTCCAACAAAAAGAGTTTGCTGGGTGTGTATCTAATCCCCAGGGCCGAACCAGAAAATAGCAACTAGATCGCTAAAATGTTACTTGAGTCCACTGTACAATATTAAAAATTCTAAGACACACATATTACCATTTCAGTTTTATAGCCAAAAACTTATTTGACTAATACATAATTTTTCACTAAAAAAAATTTGCTGGGTGTGTATCTAATCCCCAGGGCCGAACCAGAAAATAGCAACTAGATCGCTAAAATGTTACTTGAGTCCACTGTACAATATTAAAAATTTTAAGACGCACATATTACCATTTCAGTTTTATGGCCAAAGACTTTTTTCGCGCCTTTTACTCTAAAAAAAAAGATTGCTGGGTGTGTATCTTATTTCCAGGACCAAACCAGGAAATGATAACTAGATCGCTAAAATGTTACATGTGTCCACTATAAAATATTAAAAATTCTAAGACGCACATATTACCATTTCGGTTTTATAGCCAAAAACTTTTTCCGCGCCTTTTACTCTAACAAAAAAAGTTTGCTTGTTGTGTATCTTATTTCCAGGATTGAACCAGGAAATAGCAACTGGTACGCTGGAATGGTACATGTGTCAACTATAAAATATCAAAAATCCTTAGACGCACATATAATCATTTCGGTTTTATAGCCAAAAACTTTTTTCGCGCCTTTTACCCTAACAAAAAAAGTGTGTATCTTATTTTCAGGACCGAACCAGGAAATAACAACTGGTGCGCTGGAATGGTACATGTGTCCACTAAAAAATATCAAAAATTCTAAGACGCACATATTACCATTTTAGTTTTATAGCCAAAAACTTATTTGACTAATACTTAAATTTTTCACTAAACAAAGTTTGCTGGGTGTGTATCTCATCCCAGGGCCGAACCAGAATAAAGCAAGTAGTGCGCTGGAATGGCACATGTGTCAAGTATAAAATTTTAAAAATCTTTAGACGCACATATAATCATTCCAGTTTCATGGCCAAAAACTTTTTCCGCGCCTTTTACTCTAACAAAAAAAGTTTGCTGTGTGTGTATCTTATTTCCAGGCCCGAACCAGGAAAAAGCAACTGGTGCGCTTGAATGGTACATGTGTCAACTATAAAATATCAAAAATTCTAAGACGCACAAATTATCATTTCAGTTTTATGGCCAAAAACTTTTTTCGCGCCTTTTCTCTAACAAAAAAACTTTGCTGGGTGTGTATCTCATCCCAAGGCCCGAACCAGGAAATAGCAACTGGTGCGCTGGAATGGTACATGTGTCAACTATAAAATATCAAAAATTTTTAGACGCACATATTATCATTTCAATTTTATGGCCAAAATTTTTTCCGCGCCTTTTACCCTAACAAAAAAAGTTTGCTGGGTGTGTATCTTATTTTCAGGACCGAACCAGGAAATGACAACTAGTGCGCTGGAATGGTACATGTGTCAACTATAAAATGTCAAAAGTCCTTAGACGCACATATTACCATTTCAGTTTTATGGCCAAAAACTTATTTGTTTAATACATATTTTTTACTAAAAAAAGTTTGCTAGGTGTGTATCTAATCCCCAGGGCCGAACCAGGAAATGGCAACTGGTGCGCTAGAATGGTACATGTGTCCACTAAAAAATATCAAAAATTCTAAGACGCACATATTACCATTTTAGTTTTATAGCCAAAAACTTATTTGACTAATACATAATTTTTCACTAAAAAAAGTTTGCTGGGTGTGTATGTCATCCCAGGGCCGAACCAGAATATAGCAAGTAGTGCGCTGGAATGGTACATGTGTCAACTATAAAATATCAAAAATCCTTAAAAGCACATATAATCATTTCGGTTTTATAGCCAACAACTTTTTTCGCGCCTTTTACCCTAACAAAAAAAGTTTGCTGGGTGTGTATCTTATTTTCACGACCGAGCCAGGTAATGACAACTAGTGCGCTGGAATGGTACATGCGTTCACTAAAAAATATCAAAAATTCTAAGACGTACATATTACCATTTTAGTTTTATAGCCAAACACTTATTTGACTAATACATAATTTTTCACTAAAAAAAGTTTGCTGGGTGTGTATCTCATCCCAGGGCCGAACCAGAATATAGCAAGTAGTGCGCTGGAATGGTACATGTGTCAAGTATAAAATTTCAAAAATCTTTAGACGCACATATAATCATTTCAGTTTCATGGCCAAAAACTTTTTCCGCGCCTTTTACTCTAACAAAAAAACTTTGCTGGGTGTGTATCTCATCCCAAGGCCTGAACCAGGAAATAGCAACTGGTGCGCTGGAATGGCACATGTGTCAACAATAAAATATCAGAAATTCTAAGACGCACATATTATCATTTCAGTTTTATGGCCAACATTTTTTCCGCGCCTTTTACTCTAGCAAAAAGAGTTTGCTGGGTGTGTATCTCATCCTCAGAACCGAACCAGGAAATAGCAACTAGATTGCTAAAATGTAACATGTGTCCACTATAAAATATTAAAAATTCTAAGACGCACATATTACCATTTCAGTTTTATGGCCAAAAACTTTTTTCGCGCCTTTTACTCTAACAAAAAGAGTTTGCTGGGAGTGTATCTCATCCCCAGGACTGAACCAGGAAATGGCCACTGGTGCGCTTGAATGGTACATGTATCAACTATAAAATATCAAAAGTCCTTAGACGCACATATTACCATTTCAGTTCTATGGCCAAAAACTTATTTGGCTAATACATATTTTTTACTAAAAAAAGTTTGCTAGATGTGTATCTAATCCCCAAGGCCGAACCAGGAAATGGTAATTGGTGCGCTAGAATGGTACATTTGTAAACTATAAAATATCAAAAATTCTAAGACGCACATATTACCATTTCGGTTGTATAGCCAAAAACTTTTTCCGCGCCTTTTACCCTAACAAAAAAGTTTGCTGGGTGTGTATCTTTATTTCAGGACCGAATCAGGAAATTACAACTAGTGCGCTGGAGTGGTAGATATGTCCACTATAAAATATCAAAAACTCTAAGACGCACATATTACCATTCAAGTTTTATAGCCAAAAACTTATTTGGCTAATACATAATTTTTCGCTAAAAAGTTTGCTGGGTGTGTATCTCATCCCCAGGGCTGAACCAGCAAATGACAACTGGTGCGCTAGAATGGTAAATGTGTCAACTATAAAATATCAAAAGTCCTTAGACGCACATATTACCATTTCAGTTTTATAGCCAAAAACTTTTTCCGCGCCTTTTACCCTAACAAAAAGAGTTTGCTGGGTGTGTATCTCATCCCCAGGACATAACCAGGAAATGGTAACTGGTGCGCTGGAATGGTACATGTGTCAACTATAAAATATCAAAAGTCCTTAGACGCACATATTACCATTTCAGTTTTATGGCCAAAAACTTGTTTGGCTAATACATATTTTTTACTAAAAAAAGTTTGCTAGGTGTGTATCTAATCCCCAGGGCCGAACCAGCAAATGGCAACTGGTGCGCTGGATTGGTACATGTGTCAACTATAAAATATCAAAAATCTTTAGACGCACATATTATCATTTCAGTTTTATGGCCAAAATTTTTTCCGCGCCTTTTACTCTAACAAAAAGAGTTTGCTGGGTGTGTATCTCATCCCCAGAACCGAACCAGGAAATAGCAACTAGATTGCTAACACGTTACTTGTGTCCACTATAAAATATTAAAAATTCTAAGACGCACATATTACCATTTCAGTTTTATGGCCAAAAACTTTTTTCGCGCCTTTTACTCTAACAAAAAGAGTTTGCTGGGAGTGTATCTCATCCCCAGGGCCGAACCAGAAAATAGCAACTAGATTGCTAAAATGTTACAGGTGTCCACTATAAAATATTAAAAATTCTAAGACGCACATATTACCATTTCAGTTTTATGGCCAAAAACTTTTTTCGCGCCTTTTACTCTAACAAAAAGAGTTTGCTGGTAGTGTATCTCATCCCCAGGACTGAACCAGGAAATGGCCACTGGTGCGCTTGAATGGTCCATGTGTCAACTATAAAATATCAAAAGTCCTTAGACGCACATATTATCATTTCAATTTTATGGCCAAAAACGTTTTTCGCGCCTTTACTCTAACAAAAAAAGTTTGCTGGGTGTGTATCTCATCCCCAGGGCCGAACCAGAAAATAGAAACTAGATTGCTAAAATGTTACATGTGTCCACTATAAAATATTAAAAATTCTAAGACGCACATATTACCATTTCAGTTTTATGGCCAAAAACTTTTTTCGCGCCTTTACTCTAACAAAACAACTTTGCTGGGTGTGTATCTCATCCCCAGAACCGAACCAAGAAACAGCAACTGGTGCGCTGGAATGGTACATGTGTCAACTATAAAATATCAAAAGTCCTTAGACGCACATATTATCATTTCAATTTTTTGGCCAAAAACGTTTTTCGCGCCTTTACTCTAACAAAAAAAGTTTGCTAGGTGTGTATCTAATCCCCAGAGCCGAACCAGAATATAGCAAGTAATGCGCTGGAATGGTACATGTGTCAACTATAAAATATCAAAAGTCCTTAGACGCACATATTACCATTTCGGTTTTATAGCCAAAAACTTTTTCCGCGCCTTTTACCCTAACAAAAAAAGTTTGCTGGGTGTGTATCTTATTTTCAGGACCGAACCAGGAAATGACAACTGGTGCGCTGGAATGGTACATGTGTCCACTAAAAAGTATCAAAAATTCTAAGACGCACATATTACCAATTCAGTTTTATAGCCAAAAACTTATTTGACTAATACATAATTTTTCACTAAAAAAAGTTTGCTGGGTGTGTATCTCATCCCAGGGCCGAACCAGAATACAGCAAGTAGTGCGCTGGAATGGTACATGTGTCAACTATAAAATATCAAAAATCCTTAGACGCACATATAATCATATCAGTTTTATGGCCAAAAACTTTTTCCGCGCCTTTTACTCTAACAAAAAGAGTTTGCTGGGTGTGTATCTCATCCCCAGGACCATACCAGGAAATGGCAACTGGTGCGCTGGATTGGTACATGTGTCAACTATAAAATGTCAAAAGTCCTTAGACGCACATATAATCATTTCGGTTTTATAGCCAAAAACTTTTTTCGCGCCTTTTACCCTAACAAAAAAAGTTTGCTGGGTGTGTATCTTATTTTCAGGACCGAACCAGGAAATGACAACTGGTGCGCTGGAATGGCACATGTGTCCACTAAAAAATATCAAAAATTCTAAGACGCACATATTACCATTTTAGTTTTATAGCCAAAAACTTTTTTCGCGCCTTTTCTCTAACAAAAAACTTTGCTGGGTGCGTATCTCATGGCCAAAACTTTTAGTTTTATGGCCAAAAACTTTTTTCGCGCCTTTTCTCTAACAAAAAAACTTTGCTGGGTGTGTATCTCATCCCAAGGCCAAAACTAGGAAATAGCAACTGGTGCGCTGGAATGGTACATGTGTCAACTATAAAATATCAAAAATTCTAAGACGCACATATTATCATTTCAGTTTTATGGCCAAAATTTTTTCCGCGCCTTTTACTCTAACAAAAAAGTTTGCTGGGTGTGTATCTCATCCCCAGAACCGAACCAGGAAATGGCAACTGGTGCGCTGGAATGGTACATGTGTCAACTATAAAATATCAAAAGTCCTTCGACGCACATATTATCATTTCAATTTTATGGCCAAAAACGTTTTTCGCGCCTTTACTCTAACAAAAAAAGTTTGCTGGGTGTGTATCTCATCCCCAGGGCCGAACCAGAAAATAGCAACTAGATTGCTAAAATGTTACATGTGTCCACTATAAAATATTAAAAATTCTAAGACGCACATATTACCATTTCAGTTTTATGGCCAAAAACTTTTTTCGCGCCTTTTACTCTAACAAAAAGAGTTTGCTGGGAGTGTATCTCATCCCCAGGACTGAACCAGGAAATGTCCACTGGTGCGCTTGAATGGTACATGTGTCAACTATAAAATATCAATAGTCCTTAGACGCACATATTATCATTTCAATTTTATGGCCAAAAACGTTTTTCGCGCCTTTACTCTAACAAAAAAAGTTTGCTGGGTGTGTATCTCATCCCCAGGGCTGAACCAGAAAATAGCAACCAGATTGCTAAAATGTAACATGTGCCCACTATAAAATATCAAAAATTCTAAGACGCACATATTACCATTTCAGTTTTATGGCCAAAAACTTATTTCGCGCCTTTTACTCTAACAAAAAGAGTTTGCTGGGAGTGTATCTCATCCCCAGGACTGAACCAGGAAATGGCCACTGGTGCGCTTGAATGGTAAATGTGTCAACTATAAAATATCAAAAGTCCTTCGACGCACATATTATCATTTCAATTTTATGGCCAAAAACGTTTTTCGCGCCTTTACTCTAACAAAAAAAGTTTGATGGGTGTGTATCTCATTCCCAGGGCCGAACCAGAAAATAGCAACTAGATTGCTAAAATGTTACATGTGTCCACTATAAAATATTAAAAATTCTAAGATGCACATATTATCATTTCAGTTTTATGGCCAAAAACTTTTTTCGCGCCTTTTACTCTAACAAAAAGAGTTTGCTGGGAGTGTATTTCATCCCCAGGACTGAACCAGGAAATGGCCACTGGTGCGCTTGGATGGTACATGTGTCAACTATAAAATATCAAAAGTCCTTAGACGCACATATTATCATTTCAGTTTTATGGCCAAAAACGTTTTTCGCGCCTTTACTCTAACAAAAAAAGTTTTCTGGGTGTGTATCTCATCCCCAGGGCGGAACCAGAAAATAGAAACTAGATTGCTAAAATGTTACATGTGTCCACTATAAAATATTAAAAATTCTACGACGCACATATTACCATTTCAGTTTTATGGCCAAAAACTTTTTTCGCGCCTTTTACTCTAACAAAAAGAGTTTGCTGGGAGTGTATCTCATCCCCAGGACTGAACCAGGAAATGGCCACTGGTGCGCTTGGATGGTACATGTGTCAACTATAAAATATCAAAAGTCCTTAGACGCACATATTATCATTTCAATTTTATGGCCAAAAACGTTTTTCGCGCCTTTACTCTACCAAAAAAAGTTTGCTGGGTGTGTATCTCATCCCCAGGGCCGAGCCAGAAAATAGCAACTAGATTGCTAAAATGTTACATGTGTCCACTATAAAATATTAAAAATTGTAAGACGCACATATTACCATTTCAATTTTATGGCCAAAAACGTTTTTCGCGCCTTTACTCTAACAAAAAAAGTTTGCTGGGTGTGTATCTCATCCCCAGGGCCGAGCCATAAAATAGCAACTAGATTGCTAAAATGTTACATGTGTCCACTATAAAATATTAAAAATTGTAAGACGCACATATTACCATTTCAATTTTATGGCCAAAAACGTTTTTCGCGCCTTTACTCTAACAAAAAAAGTTTGCTGGGTGTGTATCTCATCCCCAGGGCCGAGCCATAAAATAGCAACTAGATTGCTAAAATGTTACATGTGTCAACTATAAAATATCAAAAGTCCTCAGACGCACATATTATCATTTCAATTTTTTGGCCAAAAACGTTTTTCGCGCCTTTACTCTAACAAAAAAAGTTTGCTGGGTGTGTATCTAATTCCCAGGGCCGAACCAGAATATAGCAAGTAGTGCGCTGGAATGGTACATGTGTCAACTATAAAATGTCAAAAGTCCTTAGACGCACATATAATCATTTCGGTTTTATAGCCAAAAACTTTTTTCGCGCCTTTTACCCTAACAAAAAAAGTTTGCTGGGTGTGTATCTTATTTTCAGGACCGAACCAGGAAATGACAACTGGTGCGCTGGAATGGCACATGTGTCCACCAAAAAATATCAAAAATTCTAAGACGCACATATTACCATTTTAGTTTTATAGCCAAAAACTTATTTGACTTATACATAATTTTTCACTAAAAAAAGTTTGCTGGGGGTGTATCTCATCCCAGGGCCGAACCAGAATATAGCAAGTAGTGCGCTGGAATAGTACATCAAAAATCTTTAGACGCCCATATAATCATTTCAGTTTCATGGCCAAAAACTTTTTCCGCGCCTTTTACTCTAACAAAAAAAGTTTGCTGTGTGTGTATCTTATTTCCAGGCCCGAACCAGGAAAGAGCAACTGGTGGGCTGGAATGGTACATGTGTCAACTATAAAATATCAAAAATTCTAAGACGCACATATTATCATTTCAGTTTTATGGCCAAAAACTTTTTTCGCGCCTTTTCTCTAACAAAAAAACTTTGCTGGGTGTGTATCTCATGGCCAAAACTTTTAGTTTTATGGCCAAAAACTTTTTTCGCGCCTTTTCTTTAACAAAAAAACTTTGCTGGGTGTGTATCTCATCCCAAGGCCAAAACCAGGAAATAGCAACTGGTGCGCTGGAATGGTACATGTGTCAACTATAAAATATCAAAAATTCTAAGACGCACATATTATCATTTCAGTTTTATGGCCAAAATTTTTTCCGCGCCTTTTACTCTAACAAAAAAAGTTTGCTTGGTGTGTATCTCATCCCCAGGGCCGAACCAGAAAATAGCAACTAGATTGCTAAAATGTTACATGTGTCCACTATAAAATATTAAAAATTCTAAGACGCACATATTACCATTTCAGTTTTATGGCCAAAAACTTTTTTCGCGCCTTTTACTCTAACAAAAAGAGTTTGCTGGGAGTGTATCTCATCCCCAGGACTGAACCAGGAAATGGCCACTGGTGCGCTTGAATGGTACATGTGTCAGCTATAAAATATCAAAAGTCCTTAGACGCACATATTACCATTTCAGTTTTATGGCCAAAAACTTATTTGGCTAATACATATTTTTTACTAAAAAAAGTTTGCTAGATGTGTATCTAATCCCCAGGGCCGAACCAGGAAATGGTAACTGGTGCGCTAGAATGGTACATTTGTCCACTATAAAATATCAAAAATTATAAGACGCACATATTACCATTTCGGTTTTATAGCCGAAAACTTTTTCAGCGCCTTTTACCCTAAGAAAAAAAGTTTGCTGGGTGTGTATATTATTTTCAGGACCGAACCAGGAAATGGCAACTGGTTCGCTGGAATGGAAGATGTGTCAACTATAAAATATCAAAAATCCCTAGACGCATATATTACCATTTCAGTTTTATAGCCAAAAACTTATTTGACTAATACATAATTTTTCACTAAAAAAAGTTTGCTGGGTGTGTATCTCATCCCAGGGCCGAACCAGGAAATAGCAACTAGTGCGCTGGAATAGCACATGTGTCAACTATAAAATATCAAAAGTCCTTAGACGCACATATAATCATTTCAGTTTTATGGCCAAAAACTTTTTCCGCGCCTTTTACTCTAACAAAAAGAGTTTGCTGGGTGTGTATCTCATCCCCAGAACCGAACCAGGAAATGGCAACTGGTACGCTAGAATGGTACATTTGTCCACTATAAAATATTAAAAATTCTAAGACGCACATATTACCATATTGGTTTTATAGCCAAAAACTTTTTCCGCGCCTTTTACTCTAACAAAAAGAGTTGGCTGGGAGTGTATCTTATCCCCAGGACTGAACCAGGAAATGACAACTGGTGCGCTAGAATGGTACATTTGTCCACTATAAAATATTAAAAATTCTAAGACGCACATATTACCATTTCGATTTTATAGCCAAAAACTTTTTCAACGCCTTTTACCCTAACAAAAAAAGTTTGCTGGGTGTGTATCTTATTTTCAGGACCGAACCAGGAAATGACAACTGGTGCGCTAGAATGGTGCATGTGTATACTATAAAATTTCAAAAGTCACTAGACGCACATATTACCATTTCAGTTTTATAGCCAAAAACTTATTTGACTAATACATAATTTTTCACTAAAAAAAGTTTGCTGGGTGTGTATCTAATCCCCAGGGCCGAACCAGGAAATAGCAACTGGTGCGCTAGAATGGTACGTTTGTCCACTATAAAATATCAAAAATTCTGAGACGAACATATTACCATTTCGGTTTTATAGCCAAAAACTTTTTCCGCGCCTTTTATTCTAACAAAAAAAGTTTGCTGGGTGTGTATCTTATTTTCAGGACCGAACCAGGAAATGGCAACTGGTGCGCTAGAATGGTACATTTGTCCACTATAAAATATCAAAAATTCTAAGACGCACATAATACCATTTCGGTTTTATAGCCAAAAACTTTTTCCGCGCCTTTTACCCTAACAAAAAAAGTTTGCTGGGTGTGTATCTTATTTTCAGGACCGAACCAGGAAATGACAACTGGTGCGCTAGAATGGTACATTTGTCCATTATAAAATATCAAAAGTCCCTAGACGCACATATTACCATTTCGGTTTTATAGCCAAAAACTTTTTCCGCGCCTTTTACCCTAACAAAAAAAGTTTGCTGGGTGTGTATCTCATCCCCAGGACTGAACCAGGAAATAACAACTAGATCGCTAAAATGTTACATGTGTCCACTATAAAATATCAAAAATCCTTTGACGCACATATTATCATTTCAGTTTTATGGCCAAAAACTTTTTTCGCGCCTTTTACTCTAACAAAAAGAGTTTGCTGGGAGTGTATCTCATCCCCAGGACTGAACCAGGAAATAACAACTGGTGCGCTGGAATGGTACATGTGTTAACTATAAAATATCAAAAGTCCTTAGACGCACATATTACCATTTCAGTTTTCTGGCCAAAAACTTATTTGGCTAATACATATTTTTTACTAAAAAAGTTTGCTAGATGTGTATCTAATCCCCAGGGCCGAACCAGAATATAGCAACTAGTGCGCTGGAATGGCACATGTGTCAACTATAAAATATCAAAAATCCTTTGACGCACATATTATCATTTCAGTTTTATGGCCAAAAACTTTTTCCGCGCCTTTTACTCTAACAAAAAGAGTTTGCTGGGTGTGTATCTCATCCCCAGAACCGAACCAGGAAATGGCAACTGGTGCGCTAGAATGGTACATTTGTCCACTATAAAATATCAAAAATTCTAAGACGCACATATTACCATTTCGGTTTTATAGCCAAAAACTTTTTCCGCGCCTTTTACCCTAACAAAAAAAGTTTGCTGGGTGTGTATCTTATTTTCAGGACCGAACCAGGAAATGACAACTGGTGCGCTAGAATGGTACATTTGTCCATTATAAAATATCAAAAGTCCCTAGACGCACATATTACCATTTCGGTTTTATAGCCAAAAACTTTTTCCGCGCCTTTTACCCTAACAAAAAAAGTTTGCTGGGTGTGTATCTCATCCCCAGGACTGAACCAGGAAATAACAACTAGATCGCTAAAATGTTACATGTGTCCACTATAAAATATCAAAAATCCTTTGACGCACATATTATCATTTCAGTTTTATGGCCAAAAACTTTTTTCGCGCCTTTTACTCTAACAAAAAGAGTTTGCTGGGAGTGTATCTTATCCCCAGGACTGAACCAGGAAATAACAACTGGTGCGCTGGAATGGTACATGTGTCAACTATAAAATATCAAAAGTCCTTAGACGCACATATTACCATTTCGGTTTTATAGCCAAAAACTTTTTCCGCGCCTTTTACCCTAACAAAAAAAGTTTGCTGGGTGTGTATCTCATCCCCAGAACCGAACCAGGAAATGGCAACTGGTGCGCTAGAATGGTACATTTGTCCACTATAAAATATCAAAAATTCTAAGACGCACATATTACCATTTCGGTTTTATAGCCAAAAACTTTTTCCGCGCCTTTTACCCTAACAAAAAAAGTTTGCTGGGTGTGTATCTTATTTTCAGGACCGAACCAGGAAATGACAACTGGTGCGCTAGAATGGTACATTTGTCCATTATAAAATATCAAAAGTCCCTAGACGCACATATTACCATTTCGGTTTTATAGCCAAAAACTTTTTCCGCGCCTTTTACCCTAACAAAAAAAGTTTGCTGGGTGTGTATCTTATTTTCAGGACCGAACCAGGAAATGACAACTGGTGCGCTAGAATGGTACATTTGTCCATTATAAAATATCAAAAGTCCCCAGACGCACATATTACCATTTCGGTTTTATAGCCAAAAACTTTTTCCGCGCCTTTTACCCTAACAAAAAAAGTTTGCTGGGTGTGTATCTCATCCCCAGGACTGAACCAGGAAATAACAACTAGATCGCTAAAATGTTACATGTGTCCACTATAAAATATCAAAAATCCTTTGACGCACATATTATCATTTCAGTTTTATGGCCAAAAACTTTTTTCGCGCCTTTTACTCTAACAAAAAGAGTTTGCTGGGAGTGTATCTCATCCCCAGGACTGAACCAGGAAATAACAACTGGTGCGCTGGAATGGCACATGTGTCAACTATAAAATATCAAAAATCCTTAGACGCACATATAATCATTTCAGTTTTATGGCCAAAAACTTTTTCCGCGCCTTTTACTCTAACAAAAAGAGTTTGCTGGGTGTGTATCTCATCCCCAGAACCGAACCAGGAAATGGCAACTGGTACGCTAGAATGGTACATTTGTCCACTATAAAATATTAAAAATTCTAAGACGCACATATTACCATTTTGGTTTTGTAGCCAAAAACTTTTTCCGCGCCTTTTACTCTAACAAAAAGAGTTGGCTGGGAGTGTATCTTATCCCCAGGACTGAACCAGGAAATGACAACTGGTGCGCTAGAATGGTACATTTGTCCACTATAAAATATTAAAAATTCTAAGACGCACATATTACCATTTCGGTTTTATAGCCAAAAACTTTTTCCGCGCCTTTTACCCTAACAAAAAAAGTTTGCTGGGTGTGTATCTTATTTTCAGGACCGAACCAGGAAATGACAACTGGTGCGCTGAAATGGTACATGTGTCCACTAAAAAATATCAAAAATTCTAAGACGCACATATTACCATTTTAGTTTTATAGCCAAAAACTTTTTTGACTAATACATAATTTTTCACTAAAAAAAGTTTGCTGGGTGTGTATCTCATCCCAGGGCGGAACCAGAATATAGCAAGTAGTGCGCTGGAATGGTACATCAAAAATCTTTAGACGCACATATAATCATTTCAGTTTCATGGCAAAAACTTTTTCCGCGCCTTTTACTCTAACAAAAAAAGTTTGCTGTGTGTGTATCTTATTTCCAGGCCCGAACCAGGAAAAAGCAACTGGTGCGCTGGAATGGTACATGTGTCAACTATAAAATATCAAAAATTCTAAGACGCACATATTATCATTTCAGTTTTATGGCCAAAAACTTTTTTCGCGCCTTTTCTCTATCAAAAAAACTTTGCTGGGTGTGTATCTCATGGCCAAAACTTTTAGTTTTATGGCCAAAAACTTTTTTCGCGCCTTTTCTCTAACAAAAAAACTTTGCTGGGTGTGTATCTCATCCCAAGGCCCGAACCAGGAAATAGCAACTGGTGCGCTGGAATGGTACATGTGTCAACTATAAAATATCAAAAATTCTAAGACGCACATATTATCATTTCGCTAATTAATTATACATAAATAAAATTCTGTGTACATACATATATGTATGTAAATATTAGTATAGATAAAACTTTAAGATTTTGTATATAATGTATATATTATGAATTCTTGAAATAACTTTAACAATTTTTGTTTGTATATTGTTGTTCTTATTGGAGTTCAACAATGAATGTTATTTTCTTATTACTTATTTTATAAAACTGGCTTATTATCCTTGGATAGATTGTAAATAAAATGAAACAAAAAAAAAAAATATATTATCATTTCAGTTTTATGGCCAAAATTTTTTCCGCGCCTTTTACTCTAACAAAAAGAGTTTGCTGGGTGTGTATCTCATCGCCAGAACCGAACCAGGAAATGGCAACTGGTGCGCTGGAATGGTACATGTGTCAACTATAAAATATCAAAAGTAATTAGACGCACATATTTTCATTTCAATTTTATGGCCAAAAACGTTTTTCGCGCCTTTACTCTAACAAAAAAAGTTTGCTTGGTGTGTATCTCATCCCCAGGGCCGAACCAGAAAATAGCAACTAGATTGCTAAAATGTTACATGTGTCCACTATAAAATATTAAAAATTCTAAGACGCACATATTACCATTTCAGTTTTATGGCCAACAACTTTTTTCGCGCCTTTTCTCTAACAAAAAAATTTGCTGGGTGTGTATCTCATCCCCAGAACCGAACCAGGAAATGGCCACTGGTGCGCTTGAATAGTACATGTGTCAACTATAAAATATCAAAAATTCTAAGACGCACATATTACCATTTCGGTTTTATAGCCGAAAACTTTTTCCGCGCCTTTTACCCTAACAAAAAAAGTTTGCTGGGTGTGTATCTTATTTCCAGGCCCGAACCAGGAAAAAGCAACTGGTGCGCTGGAATGGTACATGTGTCAACTATAAAATATCAAAAATTCTAAGACGCACATATTACCATTTCGGTTTTATAGCCGAAAACTTTTTCCGCGCCTTTTACCCTAACAAAAAAAGTTTGCTGGGTGTGTATCTTATTTTCAGGACCGAACCAGGAAATGACAACTAGTGCGCTGGAATGGTACATGTGTCAACTATAAAATATCAAAAATTCTAAGACGCACATATTATCATTTCAGTTTTATGGCCAAAATGTTTTCCGCGCCTTTTACTCTAACAAAAAGAGTTTGCTGGGTGTGTATCTCATCCCCAGAACCAAACCAGGAAATGATAACTGGTTCGCTGGAATGGTGCATGTGTATACTATAAAATATGAAAAATCCCTAGACGCATATATTACCATTTCAAAAACTTATTTGACTAATACATAATTTTTCACTAAAAAAAGTTTGCTGGGTGTGTATCTCATCCCAGGGCCGAACCAGGAAATAGCAACTAGTGCGCTGGAATGGCACATGTGTCAACTATAAAATATCAAAAATCCTTAGACGCACATATAATCATTTCAGTTTTATGGCCAAAAACTTTTTCCGTGCTTTTTACTCTAACAAAAAGAGTTTGCTGGGTGTGTATCTCATCCCCAGAACCGAACCAGGAAATGGCAACTGGTGCGCTAGAATACTACATTTGTCCACTAAAAAATATCAAAAATTCTAAGACGCACATATTACCATTTCGGTTTTATAGCCAAAAACTTTTTCCGCGCCTTTAACCCTAACAAAAAAGTTTGCTGGGTGTGTATCTTATTTTCAGGACCGAACCTGGAATTAACAGCTGGTGCGCTGGAATGGTGCATGTGTATACTATAAAATATAAAAAATCCCTAGACGCACATATTACCATTTCAGTTTTATAGCCAAAAACTTATTTGACTAATACATAATTTTTCACTAAAAAAAGTTTGCTGGGTGTGTATCTCATCCCAGGGCCGAACCAGAATATAGCAAGTAGTGCGCTGGAATGGTACATGTGTCAACTATAAAATATCAAAAATTCTAAGACGCACATATTATCATTTCAGTTTTATGGCCAAAAACTTTTTTCGCGCCTTTTCTCTAACAAAAAAACTTTGCTGGGTGTGTATCTCATGGCCAAAACTTTTAGTTTTATGGCCAAAAACTTTTTTCGCGCCTTTTGTCTAACAAAAAAACTTTGCTGGGTGTGTATCTCATCCCCAGAACCGAACCAGGAAATGGCAACTGGTGCGCTAGAATGGTACATTTGTCCACTATAAAATATTAAAAATTCTAAGACGCACATATTACCATTTCGGTTTTATAGCCAAAAACTTTTTCCGCGCCTTTTACTCTAACAAAAAGAGTTGGCTGGGAGTGTATCTCATACCCAGGACTGAACCAGGAAATAACAACTGGTGCGCTGGAATGGTACATGTGTATACTATAAAATATCAAAAATCATTAGACGCACATATTACCATTTCAGTTTTATAGCCAAAAACTTATTTGGCTAATACATATTTTTTACTAAAAAAAGTTTGCTAGGTGTGTATCTTATCCCCAGGGCCGAACCAGGAAATGGCATTTGGTGCGCTAGAATGGTACATTTGTCCACTATAAAATATCAAAAATTCTAAGACGTACATATTACCATTTCGGTTTTATAGCCAAAAACTTTTTCCGCGCCTTTTACCCTAACAAAAAAAGTTTGCTGGGTGTGTATCTCATCCCAAGGACTGAACCAGGAAATAACAACTAGATCGCTACAATTTTACATGTGTCCACTATAAAATATCAAAAATCCTGTGACGCACATATTATCATTTCAGTTTTATGGCCAAAAACTTTTTTCGCGCCTTTTACTCTAACAAAAAGAGTTTGCTGGGAGTGTATCTCATCCCCAGGACTGAACCAGGAAATAGCAACTGGTGCGCTGGAATGGTACATGTGTCAACTATAAAATATCAAAAGTCCTTAGTCGCACATATTACCATTTCAGTTTTCTGGCCAAAAACTTATTTGGCTAATACATATTTTTTACTAAAAAAAGTTTGCTAGATGTGTATCTAATCCCCAGAACCGAACCAGACTATAGCAAGTAGTGCGCTGGAATGGTACATGTGTCAACTATAAAATATCGAAAGTCCTTAGACGCACATATTACCATTTCGGTTTTATACCCAAAAACTTTTTCCGCGCCTTTTACCCTTACAAAAAAAGTTTGCTGGGTGTGTATCTTATTTTCAGGACCGAACCAGGAAATGACAACTGGTGCGCTGGAATGATACATGTGTCCACTAAAAATATCAAAAATTCTAAGACGCACATATTACCATTTCAGTTTTAGAGCCAAAAACTTATTTGGCTAATACATATTTTTTACTAAAAAAAGTTTGCTAGATGTGTATCTAGTCCCCAGAACCGAACCAGACTATAGCAAGTAGTGCGCTGGAATGGTACATGTGTCAACTATAAAATATCAAAAGTCCTTAGACGCACATATTACCATTTCGGTTTTATACCCAAAAACTTTTTCCGCGCCTTTTACCCTAACAAAAAAAGTTTGCTGGGTGTGTATTTTATTTTCAGGACCGAACCAGGAAATGACAACTGGTGCGCTGGAATGGTACATGTGTCAACTATAAAATATCAAAAGTCCTTAGACGCACATATTACCATTTCGGTTTTATACCCAAAAACTTTTTCCGCGCCTTTTACCCTAACAAAAAAAGTTTGCTGGGTGTGTATTTTATTTTCAGGACCGAACCAGGAAATGACAACTGGTGCGCTAGAATGGTACATTTGTCCACTATAAAATATCAAAAATTCTAAGACACACATGTTACCATTTCAGTTTTATGGCCAAAATTTTTTCCGCGCCTTTTACTCCAACAAAAAGAGTTTGCTGGGTGTGTATCTCATCCCCAGAACCGAACCAGGAAATGGCAACTGATGCGCTGGAATGGTACATGTGTCAACTATAAAATATCAAAAGTCCTTACACGCACATATTACCATTTCAGTTTTATGGCCAAAAACTTATTTGGCTAATACATATTTTTTACTAAAAAAAGTTTGCTAGATGTGTATCTCATCCCCAGGACTGAACCAGAAAATAGCAACTGGTGCGCTGAAATGGTACATTTGTCCACTATAAAATATCAAAAATTCTAAGACGCACATATTACCATTTCGGTTTTATAGCCGAAAACTTTTTCCGCGCCTTTAGCCCTAACAGAAAAAGTTTGCTGGGTGTGTATCTTATTTTCAGGACCGAACCAGGAAATGGCAACTAGTTCGCTGGAATGGTGCATGTGTATACTATAAAATATAAAAAATCCCTAGACGCATATATTACCATTTCAGTTTTATAGCCAAAAACTTATTTGACTAATACATAATTTTTCACTAAAAAAAGTTCACTAAAAAACGAAATAATTCGTGCGTCTAAAGATTTTTGATGTACAATTCCAGCGCACAACTTGCTATATTCTGGTTCGGCCCTGGGATGAGATACACACCCAGCAAACTTTTTTTAGTGAAAAATTATGTATTAGTCAAATAAGTTTTTGGCTATAAAACTAAAATGGTAATATGTGCGTCTTAGAATTTTTGATATTTTTTAGTGGACACATGTACCATTCCAGCGCACCAGTTGTCATTTCCTGGTTCGGTCCTGAAAATAAGATACACACCCAGCAAACTTTTTTTGTTAGGGTAAAAGGCGCGAAAAAAGTTTTTGGCTATAAAACCAAAATAATTGTATGTGCGTCTAAGGATTTTTGATATTTTATAGTTGACACATGTACCATTCCAGCGCACTACTTGCTATATTCTGGTTCGGCCCTGGGATGAGATACACACCCAGCAAACTTTTTTTAGTGAAAAATTATGTATTAGTCAAATAAGTTTTTGGCTCTAAAACTGAAATGGTAATATGTGCGTCTTAGAATTTTTGATATTTTTAGTGGACACATGTATCATTCCAGCGCACCAGTTGTCATTTCCTGGTTCGGTCCTGAAAATAAGATACACACCCAGCAAACTTTTTTTGTAAGGGTAAAAGGCGCGGAAAAAGATTTTGGGTATAAAACCGAAATGGTAATATGTGCGTCTAAGGACTTTTGATATTTTATAGTTGACACATGTACCATTCCAGCGCACTACTTGCTATATTCTGGTTCGGCCCTGGGGATTAGATACACATCTAGCAAACTTTTTTTAGTAAAAAATATGTATTAGCCAAATAAGTTTTTGGCCAGAAAACTGAAATGGTAATATGTGCGTCTAAGGACTTTTGATATTTTATAGTTGACACATGTACCACTCCAGCGCACCAGTTGCTATTTCCTGGTTCAGTCCTGGGGATGAGATACACTCCCAGCAAACTCTTTTTGTTAGAGTAAAAAGCGCGAAAAAACTTTTTGGCCATAAAACTGAAATGATAATATGTGCGTCAAAGGATTTTTGATATTTTATAGTGGACACATGTAACATTTTAGCGATCTAGTTGTTATTTCCTGGTTCAGTCCTGGGGATGAGATACACACCCAGCAAACTTTTTTTGTTAGGGTAAAAGGCGCGGAAAAAGTTTTTGGCTATAAAACCGAAATGGTAATATGTGCGTCTTAGAATTTTTGATATTTTATAGTGGACAAATGTACCATTCTTGCGCACCAGTTGCCATTTCCTGGTTCGGCCCTGGGGATTAGATACACACCTAGCAAACTTTTTTTAGTAAAAAATATGTATTAGCCAAATAAGTTTTTGGCCATAAAACTGAAATGGTAATATGTGCGTCTAGTGATTTTTGATATTTTATAGTATACGCATGTACCATTCCAGCGCACCAGTTGTTTTTTCCTGGTTCAGTCCTGGGGATGAGATACACTCCCAGCCAACTCTTTTTGTTAGAGTTAAAGGCGCGGAAAAAGCTTTTGGCTATAAAACCGAAATGGTAATATGTACGTCTTAGAATTTTTAATATTTAATAGTGGACAAATGTACCATTCTAGCGCACCAAATGCCATTTCCTGGTTCAGTCCTGGGGATGAGATACACTCCCAGCCAACTCTTTTTGTTAGAGTAAAAGGCGCGGAAAAAGTTTTTGGCTATTAAACCGAAATGGTAATATGTGCGTCTTAGAATTTTTAATATTTTATAGTGGACAAATGTACCATTCTAGCGTACCAGTTGCCATTTCCTGGTTCGGTTCTGGGGATGAGATACACACCCAGCAAACTCTTTTTGTTAGAGTAAAAGGCGCGGAAAAAGTTTTTGGCCATAAAACTGAAATGATTATATGTGCGTCTAAGGATTTTTGATATTTTATAGTTGACACATGTGCCATTCCAGCGCAATAGTTGCTATTTCCTGGTTCGGCCCTGGGATGAGATACACACCCAGCAAACTTTTTTTAGTGAAAAATTATGTATTAGTCAAATAAGTTTTTGGCTATAAAACTGAAATGGTAATATATGCGTCTAGGGATTTTTTATATTTTATAGTATACACATGCACCATTCCAGCGAACCAGTTTCCATTTCCTGGTTCGGTTCTGGGGATGAGATACACACCCAGCAAACTCTTTTTGTTAGAGTAAAAGGCGCGAAAAAAGGTTTTGGCCATAAAACTGAAATGATAATATGTGCGTCTTAGAATTTTTAATATTTTATAGTGAACACATGTAACATTTTAGCGATCTAGTAGCTCTTTTCTGGTTCGGCCCTGGGGATGAGATACACACCCAGCAAACTTTTTTTAGTGAAAACTTATGTATTTGTCAAATAAGTTTTTGGCTATAAAACTGAAATGGTAATATGTGCGTCTAGGGATTTTTAATACTTTATAGTGTCCACATTCACCATTCCAGCGCACCACTTGTCATTTCCTGGTTCCGTCCTCGAAATAAGATACACACCCAGCAAACTTTTTTTGTTAGGGTAAAAGGCGCGGAAAAAGTTTTTGGCTATAAAACTGAAATGGTAATATGTGCGTCTAAGGACTTTTGATATTTTATAGTTGACACATGTACCATTTTAGCGCACCAGTTGTCATTTCCTGGTTCGGTCCTGAAAATAAGATACACACCCAGCAAACTTTTTTTGTTAGGGTAAAAGGCGCGGAAAAAGTTTTTGGCTATAAAACCGAAATGGTAATATGTGCGTCTTAGAATTTTTAATATTTTATAGTGGACACAAGGAAAAATTTAGCGATCTAGTTATCATTTCCTGGTTCGGTCCTGGAATTAAGATAGGTACCCAGCAATCTTTTTTTTTAGAGTAAAAGGCGAGAAAAAAGTCTTTGGCCATAAAACTGAAATGGTAATATGTGCGTCTTAGAATTTTTAATATTTTATAGTGAACACATGTTACATTTTAGCGATCTAGTTGCTATTTTCTGGTTCGGCCCTGGAAATAAGATACACAACCACCAAACTTTTTTTGTTAGAGTAAAAGGCGCGGAAAAAGTTTTTGGCCAAAAAAGTGAAATGGTAACATGTGCGTCTTAGAATTTTTATTATTTTATAATAGACACATGTACCAATCCAGCGCACCAGTTGTCATTTGCTGCTTCGGCCCTGGGGATGAGATACACACCCAGAAAACTTTTTTTTGAAAAATTATGTATTAGCCAAATAAATTTTTGGCTATAAAACTTAAATGGTAACATGTGCGTCTTAGAATTTTTGATATTTAATAGTGGACACATCTACCATTCCAGGACACTAGTTGTCATTCCCTGGTTCGGTCCCGAAAATAAGATACACACCCAGCAAAATTTTTTTGTTAGGGTAAAAGGCGCGGAAAAAGTTTTTGGCTATAAAACTGAAATGGTAATATGTGCGTGTAAGGACTTTTGATATTTTATAGTTGACACATGTACCATTCTAGCGCACCAGTTGCCATTTCCTGGTTCGGTCCTGAAAATAAGATACACACCCAGCAACCTTTTTTTGTTAGGGCAAAAGGCGCGAAAAAAGTTTTTGGCTATACAACTGAAATGGTAATATGTGCGTCTTAGAATTTTTAATATTAATTAGTGGAAACATCTACCATTCCAGGACACTAGTTGTCATTTCTTGGTTCGGTCCTGAAAATAAGATACACACCCAGCAAACTTTTTTTGTTAGGGTAAAAGGCGCGGAAAAAGTTTTTGGCTATAAAACCGAAATGGTAATATGTGCGTCTTAGAATTTTTAATATTTTATAGTGGACAAATACCATTCTAGCGCATCAGTTGCCATTTCCTGGTTCGGTCCTGAAAATAAGATACACACCCAGCAACCTTTTTTTGTTAGGGCAAAAGGCGCGGAAAAAGTTTTTGGCTATAAAACTGAAATGGTAATATGTGCGTCTTAGAATTTTTAATATTTTATAGTGGACAAATACCATTCCTGGACACTAGTTGTCATTTCTTGGTTCGGTCCTGAAAATAAGATACACACCCAGCAAACTTTTTTTGTTAGGGTAAAAGGCGCGGAAAAAGTTTTTGGCTATAAAACCGAAATGGTAATATGTGCGTCTTAGACTTTTTAATATTTTATAGTGGACAAATACCATTCTAGCGCACCAGTTGCCATTTCCTGGTTCGGTCTTGGGAATGAGATACACACCCAGCAAACTCTTTTTGTTAGATTAAAAGGCGCGAAAAAAGTCTTTGGCCATAAAACTGAAATGGTAATATGTGCGTCTTAGAATTTTTATTATTCTATAATAGACACATGTACCAATCCAGCGCACCAGTTGTCATTTGCTGGTTCGGCCCTGGGGATGAGATACACACCCAGCAAACTTTTTTTTCGAAAAATTATGTTATAGCCAAATAAGTTTTTGGCTATAAGACTTAAATGGTAATATGTGCGTCTTAGAATTTTTAATATTTATTAGTGGAAACATCTACCATTCCAGGACACTAGTTGTCATTTCCTGGTTCGGTCCTGAAAATAAGATACACACCCAGCAAACTTTTTTTGTTAGAGTAAAAGGCGCGGAAAAAGTTTTTGGCTATAAAACCGAAATGGTAATATGTGCGACTTAGAATTTTTTTAATTTTATAGTGAACACATGTAACATTTTAGCGATCTAGTTGCTATTTTCTGGTTCGGCCCTGGAAATAAGATACACAACCAGCAAACTTTTTTTGTTAGAGTAAAAGGCGCGGAAAAATTTTTGGCTATTAAACCGAAATGGTAATATGTGCGTCTTAGAAATTTTAATATTTTATAGTGGACAAATGTACCATTCTAGCGCACCAGTTGCCATTTCCTGGTTCGGTTCTGGGGATGAGATACACACCCAGCAAACTCTTTTTGTTAGAGTAAAAGGCGCGGAAAAAGTTTTTGGCCATAAAACTGAAATGATTATATGTGCGTCTAAGGATTTTTGATATTTTATAGCTGACACATGTGCCATTCCAGCGCACTAGTTGCTATTTCCTGGTTCGGCCCTGGGATGAGATACACACCCAGAAAACTTTTTTTAGTGAAAAATTATGTATTAGTCAAATAAGTTTTTGGCTATAAAACTGAAATGGTAATATATGCGTCTAGGGATTTTTTATATTTTATAGTGGACAAATACCATTCTAGCGAACCAGTTGCCATTTCCTGGTTCGGTTCTGGGGATGAGATACACACCCAGCAAACTCTTTTTGTTAGAGTAAAAGGCGCGAAAAAAGGTTTTGGCCATAAAACTGAAATGATAATATGTGCGTCTTAGAATTTTTAATATTTTATAGTGAACACATGTAACATTTTAGCGATCTAGTAGCTCTTTTCTGGTTCGGCCCTGGGGATGAGATACACACCCAGCAAACTTTTTTTAGTGAAAAATTATGTATTTGTCAAATAAGTTTTTGGCTATAAAACTGAAATGGTAATATGTGCGTCTTAGAATTTTTAATATTTTATAGTGAACACATGTTACATTTTAGCGATCTAGTTGCTATTTTCTGGTTCGGCCCTGGAAATAAGATACACAACCACCAAACTTTTTTTGTTAGAGTAAAAGGCGCGGAAAAAGTTTTTGGCCAAAAAAGTGAAATGGTAATATGTGCGTCTAAGGACTTTTGATATTTTATAGTTGACACATGTACCATTTTACCGCACAAGTTGTCATTTCCTGGTTCGGTCCTGAAAATAAGATACACACCCAGCAAACTTTTTTTGTTAGGGTAAAAGGCGCGGAAAAAGTTTTTGGCTATAAAACCGAAATGGTAATATGTGCGTCTTAGAATTTTTAATATTTTATAGTGGACACAAGGAAAAATTTAGCGATCTAGTTATCATTTCCTGGTTCGGTCCTGGAATTAAGATAGGCACCCAGCAATCTTTTTTTTTAGAGTAAAAGGCGAGAAAAAAGTCTTTGGCCATAAAACTGAAATGGTAATATGTGCGTCTTAGAATTTTTAATATTTTATAGTGAACACATGTTACATTTTAGCGATCTAGTTGCTATTTTCTGGTTCGGCCCTGGAAATAAGATACACAACCACCAAACTTTTTTTGTTAGAGTAAAAGGCGCGGAAAAAGTTTTTGGCCAAAAAAGTGAAATGGTAACATGTGCGTCTTAGAATTTTTATTATTTTATAATAGACACATGTACCAATCCAGCGCACCAGTTGTCATTTGCTGCTTCGGCCCTGGGGATGAGATACACACCCAGAAAACTTTTTTTTGAAAAATTATGTATTAGCCAAATAAATTTTTGGCTATAAAACTTAAATGGTAACATGTGCGTCTTAGAATTTTTGATATTTAATAGTGGACACATCTACCATTTCAGGACACTAGTTGTCATTCCCTGGTTCGGTCCCGAAAATAAGATACACACCCAGCAAAATTTTTTTGTTAGGGTAAAAGGCGCGGAAAAAGTTTTTGGCTATAAAACTGAAATGGTAATATGTGCGTCTAAGGACTTTTGATATTTTATAGTTGACACATGTACCATTCTAGCGCACCAGTTGCCATTTCCTGGTTCGGTCCTGAAAATAAGATACACACCCAGCAACCTTTTTTTGTTAGGGCAAAAGGCGCGAAAAAAGTTTTTGGCTATACAACTGAAATGGTAATATGTGCGTCTTAGAATTTTTAATATTAATTAGTGGAAACATCTACCATTCCAGGACACTAGTTGTCATTTCTTGGTTCGGTCCTGAAAATAAGATACACACCCAGCAAACTTTTTTTGTTAGGGTAAAAGGCGCGGAAAAAGTTTTTGGCTATAAAACCGAAATGGTAATATGTGCGTCTTAGAATTTTTAATATTTTATAGTGGACAAATACCATTCTAGCGCATCAGTTGCCATTTCCTGGTTCGGTCCTGAAAATAAGATACACACCCAGCAACCTTTTTTTGTTAGGGCAAAAGGCGCGGAAAAAGTTTTTGTCTATAAAACTGAAATGGTAATATGTGCGTCTTAGAACTTTTAATATTTTATAGTGGACAAATACCATTCCTGGACACTAGTTGTCATTTCTTGGTTCGGTCCTGAAAATAAGATACACACCCAGCAAACTTTTTTTGTTAGGGTAAAAGGCGCGGAAAAAGTTTTTGGCTATAAAACCGAAATGGTAATATGTGCGTCTTAGACTTTTTAATATTTTATAGTGGACAAATACCATTCTAGCGCACCAGTTGCCATTTCCTGGTTCGGTCTTGGGAATGAGATACACACCCAGCAAACTCTTTTTGTTAGATTAAAAGGCGCGAAAAAAGTCTTTGGCCATAAAACTGAAATGGTAATATGTGCGTCTTAGAATTTTTATTATTTTATAATAGACACATGTACCAATCCAGCGCACCAGTTGTCATTTGCTGGTTCGGCCCTGGGGATGAGATACACACCCAGCAAACTTTTTTTTCGAAAAATTATGTTATAGCCAAATAAGTTTTTGGCTATAAGACTTAAATGGTAATATGTGCGTCTTAGAATTTTTAATATTTATTAGTGGAAACATCTACCATTCCAGGACACTAGTTGTCATTTCCTGGTTCGGTCCTGAAAATAAGATACACACCCAGCAAACTTTTTTTGTTAGGGTAAAAGGCGCGGAAAAAGTTTTTGGCTATAAAACCGAAATGGTAATATGTGCGTCTTAGAATTTTTTAAATTTTATAGTGAACACATGTAACATTTTAGCGATTTAGTTGCTATTTTCTGGTTCGGCCCTGGAAATAAGATACACAACCAGCAAACTTTTTTTGTTAGAGTAAAAGGCGCGGAAAAATTTTTGGCTATTAAACCGAAATGGTAATATGTGCGTCTTAGAATTTTTAATATTTTATAGTGGACAAATGTACCATTCTAGCGCACCAGTTGCCATTTCCTGGTTCGGTTCTGGGGATGAGATACACACCCAGCAAACTCTTTTTGTTAGAGTAAAAGGCGCGGAAAAAGTTTTTGGCCATAAAACTGAAATGATTATATGTGCGTCTAAGGATTTTTGATATTTTATAGCTGACACATTTGCCATTCCAGCGCACTAGTTGCTATTTCCTGGTTCGGCCCTGGGATGAGATACACACCCAGCAAACTTTTTTTAGTGAAAAATTATGTATTAGTCAAATAAGTTTTTGGCTATAAAACTGAAATGGTAATATATGCGTCTAGGGATTTTTTATATTTTATAGTATACACATGCACCATTTCAGCGAACCAGTTGCCATTTCCTGGTTCGGTTCTGGGGATGAGATACACACCCAGCAAACTCTTTTTGTTAGAGTAAAAGGCGCGAAAAAAGGTTTTGGCCATAAAACTGAAATGATAATATGTGCGTCTTAGAATTTTTAATATTTTATAGTGAACACATGTAACATTTTAGCGATCTAGTAGCTCTTTTCTGGTTCGGCCCTGGGGATGAGATACACACCCAGCAAACTTTTTTTAGTGAAAAATTATGTATTTGTCAAATAAGTTTTTGGCTATAAAACTGAAATGGTAATATGTGCGTCTAGGGATTTTTAATACTTTATAGTGTCCACATTCACCATTCCAGCGCACCACTTGTCATTTCCTGGTTCCGTCCTCGAAATAAGATACACACCCAGCAAACTTTTTTTGTTAGGGTAAAAGTCGCGGAAAAAGTTTTTGGCTATAAAACTGAAATGGTAATATGTGCGTCTAAGGACTTTTGATATTTTATAGTTGACACATGTACCATTTTAGCGCACAAGTTGTCATTTCCTGGTTCGGTCCTGAAAATAAGATACACACCCAGCAAACTTTTTTTGTTAGGGTAAAAGGCGCGGAAAAAGTTTTTGGCTATAAAACCGAAATGGTAATATGTGCGTCTTAGAATTTTTAATATTTTATAGTGGACACAAGGAAAAATTTAGCGATCTAGTTATCATTTCCTGGTTCGGTCCTGGAATTAAGATAGGCACCCAGCAATCTTTTTTTTTAGAGTAAAAGGCGAGAAAAAAGTCTTTGGCCATAAAACTGAAATGGTAATATGTGCGTCTTAGAATTTTTAATATTTTATAGTGAACACATGTTACATTTTAGCGATCTAGTTGCTATTTTCTGGTTCGGCCCTGGAAATAAGATACACAACCACCAAACTTTTTTTGTTAGAGTAAAAGGCGGGGAAAAAGTTTTTGGCCAAAAAAGTGAAATGGTAACATGTGCGTCTTAGAATTTTTATTATTTTATAATAGACACATGTACCAATCCAGCGCACCAGTTGTCATTTGCTGCTTCGGCCCTGGGGATGAGATACACACCCAGAAAACTTTTTTTCGAAAAATTATGTATTAGCCAAATAAATTTTTGGCTATAAAACTTAAATGGTAACATGTGCGTCTTAGAATTTTTGATATTTAATAGTGGACAAATCTACCATTCCAGGACACTAGTTGTCATTTCCTGGTTCGGTCCCGAAAATAAGATACACACCCAGCAAAATTTTTTTGTTAGGGTAAAAGGCGCGGAAAAAGTTTTTGGCTATAAAACTGAAATGGTAATATGTGCGTCTAAGGACTTTTGATATTTTATAGTTGACACATGTACCATTCTAGCGCACCAGTTGCCATTTCCTGGTTCGGTCCTGAAAATAAGATACACACCCAGCAACCTTTTTTTGTTAGGGCAAAAGGCGCGGAAAAAGTTTTTGGCTATAAAACTGAAATGGTAATATGTGCGTCTTAGAATTTTTAATATTTTATAGTGAACACATGTAACATTTTAGCGATCTAGTTGTTATTTTCTGGTTCGGCCCTGGAAATAAGATACACAACCAGCAAACTTTTTTTGTTAGAGTAAAAGGCGCGGAAAAAGTTTTTGGCTATTAAACCGAAATGGTAATATGTGCGTCTTAGAATTTTTAATATTTTATAGTGGACAAATACCATTCTAGCGCACCAGTTGCCATTTCCTGGTTCGGTTCTGGGGATGAGATACACACCCAGCAAACTCTTTTTGTTAGAGTAAAAGGCGCGGAAAAAGTTTTTGGCCATAAAACTGAAATGATTATATGTGCGTCTAAGGATTTTTGATATTTTATAGTTGACACATGTGCCATTCCAGCGCACTAGTTGCTATTTCCTGGTTCGGCCCTGGGATGAGATACACACCTAGCAAACTTTTTTTAGTGAAAAATTATGTATTAGTCAAATAAGTTTTTGGCTATAAAACTGAAATGGTAATATATGCGTCTAGGGATTTTTTATATTTTATAGTATACACATGCACCATTCCAGCGAACCAGTTGCCATTTCCTGGTTCGGTTCTGGGGATGAGATACACACCCAGCAAACTCTTTTTGTTAGAGTAAAAGGCGCGAAAAAAGGTTTTGGCCATAAAACTGAAATGATAATATGTGCGTCTTAGAATTTTTAATATTTTATAGTGAACACATGTAACATTTTAGCGATCTAGTAGCTCTTTTCTGGTTCGGCCCTGGGGATGAGATACACACCCAGCAAACTTTTTTTAGTGAAAAATTATGTATTTGTCAAATAAGTTTTTGGCTATAAAACTGAAATGGTAATATGTGCGTCTAGGGATTTTTAATACTTTATAGTGTCCACATTCACCATTCCAGCGCACCACTTGTCATTTCCTGGTTCGGTCCTGAAAATAAGATACACACCCAGCAACCTTTTTTTGTTAGGGCAAAAGGCGCGGAAAAAGTTTTTGGCTATAAAACTGAAATGGTAATATGTGCGTCTTAGAATTTTTAATATTAATTAGTGGAAACATCTACCATTCCAGGACACTAGTTGTCATTTCTTGGTTCGGTCCTGAAAATAAGATACACACCCAGCAAACTTTTTTTGTTAGGGTAAAAGGCGCGGAAAAAGTTTTTGGCTATTAAACCGAAATGGTAATATGTGCGTCTTAGAATTTTTAATATTTTATAGTGGACAAATACCATTCAAGCGCATCAGTTGCCATTTCCTGGTTCGGTCCTGAAAATAAGATACACACCCAGCAACCTTTTTTTGTTATGGCAAAAGGCGCGGAAAAAGTTTTTGGCTATAAAACTGAAATGGTAATATGTGCGTCTTAGAATTTTTAATATTTTATAGTGGACAAATACCATTCCTGGACACTAGTTGTCATTTCTTGGTTCGGTCCTGAAAATAAGATACACACCCAGCAAACTTTTTTTGTTAGGGTAAAAGGCGCGGAAAAAGTTTTTGGCTATAAAACCGAAATGGTAATATGTGCGTCTTAGACTTTTTAATATTTTATAGTGGACAAATACCATTCTAGCGCACCAGTTGCCATTTCCTGGTTCGGTCTTGGGAATGAGATACACACCCAGCAAACTCTTTTTGTTAGATTAAAAGGCGCGAAAAAAGTCTTTGGCCATAAAACTGAAATGGTAATATGTGCGTCTTAGAATTTTTATTATTTTATAATAGACACATGTACCAATCCAGCGCACCAGTTGTCATTTGCTGGTTCGGCCCTGGGGATGAGATACACACCCAGCAAACTTTTTTTTCGAAAAATTATGTATTAGCCAAATAAGTTTTTGGCTATAAGACTTAAATGGTAATATGTGCGTCTTAGAATTTTTAATATTTATTAGTGGAAACATCTACCATTCCAGGACACTAGTTGTCATTTCCTGGTTCGGTCCTGAAAATAAGATTCACACCCAGCAAACTTTTTTTGTTAGGGTAAAAGGCGCGGAAAAAGTTTTTGGCTATTAAACTGAAATGGTAATATGTGCGTCTAAGGACTTTTGATATTTTATAGTTGACACATGTACCATTTTAGCGCACCAGTTGTCATTTCCTGGTTCGGTCCTGAAAATAAGATACACACCCAGCAAACTTTTTTTGTTAGGGTAAAAGGCGCGGAAAGAGTTTTTGGCTATAAAACCGAAATGGTAATATGTGCGTCTTAGAATTTTTAATATTTTATAGTGGACGCAAGGAAAAATTTAGCGATCTAGTTATCATTTTTTGGTTCGGTCCTGGAATTAAGATACGCACCCAGCAATCTTTTTTTTTAGAGTAAAAGGCGCGAAAAAAGTCTTTGGCCATAAAACTGAAATGGTAATATGTGCGTCATAGAATTTTCAATATTTTATAGTGAACACATGTAACATTTTAGCGATCTAGTTGCTATTTTCTGGTTCGGCCCTGGAAATAAGATACACAACCAGCAAACTTTTTTTGTTAGAGTAAAAGGCGCGGAAAAAGTTTTTGGCCAAAAAAGTGAAATGGTAACATATGCGTCTTAGAATTTTTATTATTTTATAATAGACACATGTACCAATCCAGCGCACCAGTTGTCATTTGCTGCTTCGGCCCTGGGGATGAGATACACACCCAGAAAACTTTTTTTCGAAAAATTATGTATTAGCCAAACAAATTTTTGGCTATAAAACTTAAATGGTAACATGTGCGTCTTAGAATTTTTGATATTTAATAGTGGACACATCTACCATTCCAGGACACTAGTTGTCATTTCCTGGTTCGGTCCTGAAGATAAGATGCACACCCAGCAAACTTTTTTTTTTAGGGTAAAAGGCGCGGAAAAAGTTTTTGGCTATAAAACTGAAATGGTAATATGTGCGTCTAAGGACTTTTGATATTTTATAGTTGACACATGTACCATTCTAGCGCACCAGTTGTCATTTCCTGGTTCGGTCCTGAAAATAAGATACACACCCAGCAAACTTTTTTTGTTAAGGTAAAAGGCGCGGAAAAATTTTTGGCTATTAAACCGAAATGGTAATATGTGCGTCTTAGAATTTTTAATATTTTATAGTGGACAAATGTACCATTCTAGCGCACCAGTTGCCATTTTCTTGTTCGGTCCTGGGAATGAGATACACACCCAGCAAACTCTTTTTGTTAGAGTAAAAGGCGCGAAAAAAGTCTTTGGCCATAAAACTGAAATGGTAATTTGTGCGTTTTAGAATTGTTGACATTTTATAGTTGACACATGTACCATTCCAGCGCACCAGTTGCCATTTCCTGGTTCGGTCCTGGAAAAAGGATACACACCCAGGAAAGTTTTTTTGTTAGAGTAAAGGCGCGAAAAAAGTTTTTGGCCATAAAACTGAAATGGTAATATGTGCGTCTTAGAATTTTATCCATTTTATAGTTGACACATGTACCATTATAGCGCAACAGTTGCCATTTCCTGGTTCGGTCCTGGGAATGAGATACACACCCAGCAAATTCTTTTTGTTAGAGTAAAAGGCGCTTAAAAAGTTTTTGGCTATAAAACCGAAATGGTAATATGTGTGTCTTAGAATTTTTAAAATTTTATAGTGGACAAATACCATTCTAGCGCACCAGTTGCCATTTCCCTGTTCGGTTCTGAAAATAAGATACACACCCAGCACCCTTTTTTTGTTAGGGCAAAAGGCGCGGAAAAAGTTTTTGGCTATAAAACTGAAATAGTAATATGTGTGTCTTAGAATTTTTAATATTTTATAGTGGACAAATACCATTCTAGCGCACCAGTTGCCATTTCCTGGTTCGGTCCTGGGAATGAGATACACACCCAGCAAACTCTTTTTGTTAGAGTAAAAGGCGCGGAAAAAGTTTTTGGCTATAAAACCGATATGGTAATATGTGCGTCTTAGAATTTTTAATATTTTATAGTGGACAAATACCATTCTAGCGCACCAGTTGCCATTTCCTGGTTCGGTTCTGAAAATAAGATACACACCCAGCAACCTTTTTTTGTTAGGGCAAAAGGCGCGAAAAAAGTCTTTGGCCATAAAACTGGAAAAAGTTTTTGGCTATAAAACCGAAATGGTAATATGTGCCTCTTAGAATTTTTAATATTTTATAGTGGACACAAGGAAAAATTTAGCGATCTAGTTATCATTTCCTGGTTCGGTCCTGGAATTAAAATACACACCCAGCAAACTTTTTTTCGAAAAATTATGTATTAGCCAAATAAGTTTTTGGCTATAAGACTTAAATGGTAATATGTGCGTCTTAGAATTTTTAATATTTATTAGTGGAAACATCTACCATTCCAGGACACTAGTTGTCATTTCCTGGTTCGGTCCTGAAAATAGGATACACACCCAGCAAACTTTTTTTGTTAGGGTAAAAGGCGCGGAAAAAGTTTTTGGCTATAAAACTGAAATGGTAATATGTGCGTCTTAGAATTTTTAATATTTTATAGTGGACAAATGTACCATTCTAGCGCACCAGTTGCCATATCCTGGTTCGGTCCTGGAATTAAGATACGCACCCAGCAATCTTTTTTTTTAGAGTAAAAGGCGCGAAAAAAGTCTTTGGCCATAAAACTGAAATGGTAATATGTGCGTCTTAGAATTTTTAATATTTTATAGTGGACACAAGGAAAAATTTAGCGATCTAGTTGCTATTTCCTGGTTCGGCCCTGGAAATAAGATACACAACCAGCAAACTTTTTTTGTTAGAGTAAAAGGCGCGGAAAAAGTTTTTGGCCAAAAAAGTGAAATGGTAACATGTGCGTCTTAGAATTTTTATTCTTTTATAATAGACACGTGTACCAATCCAGCGCACCAGTTGTCATTTGCTGCTTCGGCCCTGGGGATGAGATACACACCCAGAAAACTTTTTTTTGAAAAATTATGTATTAGCCAAATAAATTTTTGGCTATAAAACTTAAATGGTAACATAAGCGTCTTATAATTTTTGATATTTAATAGTGGACACATCTACTATTCCAGGACACTAGTTGTCATTTCCTGGTTCGGTCATGAAAATAAGATACACACCCAGCAAACTTTTTTTGTTAGGGTAAAAGGCGCGGAAAAAGTTTTTGGCCATAAAACTGAAATGGTAATATGTGCGTCTAAGGACTTTTGATATTTTATAGTTGACACATGTACCATTCTAGCGCACCAGTTTTAATTCCCTGGTTCGGTCCTGAAAATAAGATACACACCCAGCAAACTTTTTTTGTTAGGGTAAAAGGCGCGGAAAAAGTTTTTAGCTATAAAACCGAAATGGTAATATGTGCGTCTTAGAATTTTTAATATTTTATAGTGGACATATGTACCATTCTAGCGCACCAAATGCCATTTCCTTGTTCGGTCCTGGAAAAAGGATACACACCCAGGAAAGTTTTTTTGTTAGGGTAAAGGCGCGAAAAAAGTTTTTGGCCATAAAAGTGAAATGGTAATATGTGCGTCTTAGAATTTTTAATATTAATTAGTGGAAACATCTACCATTCCAGGACACTAGTTGTCATTTCTTGGTTCGGTCCTGAAAATAAGATACACTCCCAGCAAACTCTTTTTGTTAGAGTAAAAGGCGCGAAAAAAGTTTTTGGCCATAAAACTGAAATGGTAATATGTGCGTCTTACAGTTTTTAATATTTTATGGTGGACACATGTAACATTTTAGCAATCTAGTTGCTATTTTCTGGTTCGGCCCTGGGGATGAGATACACACCCAGCAAACTTTTTTTGTTAGAGTAAAAGCGCGAAAAACGTTTTTGGCCATAAAATTGAAATTATAATATGTGCATCTAAGGACTTTTAATATTTTATAGTTGACACATGTACCATTCCAGCGCACCAGTTGCCATTTCCTGGTTCGGTTCTGGGGATGAGATACACTCCCAGCAAACTCTTTTTGTTAGAGTAAAAGGCGCGAAAAACGTTTTTGGCCATAAAACTGAAATTATAATATGTGCGTCTAAGGACTTTTAATATTTTATAGTTGACACATGTACCATTCCAGCGCACCAGTTGCCCTTTCCTGGTTCGGCCCTGAAGATGAGATACGCACCCAGCAAACTTTTTTTAGTGAAAAATTATGTATTAGTCAAATAAGTTTTTGGCTATAAAACTCAAATGGTAATATTATGCGTCTTAGAATTTTTGATATTTTATACTGGACAAATGTACCATTCTAGCGCATTAGTTGCCATTTCCTGGTTCGGCCCTGGGGATTAGATACACACCTAGCAAACTTTTTTTAGTAAAAAATATGTATTAGCCAAATAAGTTTTTCGCCATAAAACTGAAATGGTAATATGTGCGTCTTAGAATTTTTGATATTTTTTAGTGGACACATGTACCATTCCAGCGCTATAGTTGACATTTCCTGGTTCGGTCCTGAAAATAAGATACACACCCAGCAAACTTTTTTTGTTAGGGTAAAAGGCGCGGAAAAAATTGTTGGCTATAAAACCGAAATGGTAATATGTGCGTCTTAGAATTTTTGATATTTTATAGTGGACAAATGTACCATTCTAGCGCACCAGTTGCCCTTTCCTGGTTCGGCCCTGGGGATTAGATACACACCTAACAAACTTTTTTTAGTAAAAAATATGTATCAGCCAAATAAGTTTTTGGCCATAAAACTGAAATGGTAATATGTGCGTCTAAGGACTTTTAATATTTTATGGTTGATACATGTACCATTCCAGCGCATAAGTTGTCATTTCCTGGTTCTTTCCTGAAAATAAGATACACACCCAGCAAACTTTTTTTGTTAGGGTAAAAGGCGCGAAAAAAGTTTGTGGCTATAAAACCGAAATGATTATATGTGCGTCTAAGGATTTTTGATATTTTATAGTTGACACATGTACCATTCCAGTGCACTACTTGCTATGTTCTGGTTCGGCCCTGGGATGAGATACACACCCAGCAAACTTTTTTTTAGTGAAAAATTATGTATAAGTCAAATAAGTTTTTGGCTATAAAACTGAAATGGTAATATGTGCGTCTAAGGATTTTTTACATTTTATAGTATACACATGCACCATTCCAGCGCAATAGTTGCCTTTTCCTGGTTCGGTCCTGGAAATAGGATACACACCCAGGAAAGTTTTTTTTGTTAGAGTAAAGGCGCGAAAAAAGTTTTTGGCCATAAAAGTGAAATGGTAATATGTGCGTCTTAGAATTTTTAATATTTTGTAATAGAACCATGTACCAATTTAGCGCAACAGTTTTCATTTGCTGGTTCGCCCTGGGGATGAGATACACACCTAGCAAACTTTTTTTAGTAAAATATATGTATTAGCCAAAAAAGTTTTTGGCCATAAAACTGAAATTGTAATATGTGCGTCTTAGAATTTTTGATATTTTTTAGTAGACACATGTACCATTCCAGCGCACTAGTTGTCATTTCCTGGTTCGGTCCTGAAAATAAGATACACACCCAGCAAACTTTTTTTGTTAGGGTAAAAGGGCGCGGAAAAAGTTATTGGCTATAAAACCGAAATGGTAATATGTGCGTCTTAGAATTTTTTATATTTTATAGTATACACATGTACCATTTCAGCGAAGCAGTTGCTATTTCCTGGTTCGGGCCTGGGGATGAGATACACACCCAGCAAAGTTTTTTTGTTAGAATAAAGGCGCGAAAAAAGTTTTAGGCCATTAAACTGAAATGATAATATGTGCGTCTAAGGATTTTTGATATTTTATAGCTGCAACATGTACCATTCCAGCGCAGTAGTTGCTAATTCCTGGTTCGGCCCTGGGGATGAGATACACACCCAGCAAACTTTTTTTAGTGAAAAATTATGTATTTGTCAAATAAGTTTTTGGCTATAAAACTGAAATGGTAATATGTGCGTTTAGGGATTTTTGATATTTTATAGTATACAGATGCACCATTCCAGCGCACCAGTTGCCATTTCCTGGTTGGGTCCTGGAAATAGGATACAAACCTAGGAAAGTTTTTTTGTTAGAGTAAAGGCGCGAAAAAAGTTTTTGGCCATAAAAGTGAAATGGTAATATGTGCGTCTTAGAATTTTTAATATTTTATAATAGACACATGTACCAATCCAGCGCACTAGTTGTCATTTGCTGGTTCAGCCCTGGGGATGAGATACACATCTAGCAAACTTTTTTTAGTAAAAAATATGTATTAGTCAAATAAGTTTTTGGCCATAAAACTTAAATGGTAATATGTGCGTCTTTGAATTTGTGATATTTTATAGCGGACACATCTACCACTCCAGCGCCCCAGTTGTCATTTCCTGGTTCGGTCCTGAAAATAAGATTCACACCCAACAAACTTTTTTTGTTAGGGTAAAAGGCGCGGAAAAAGTTTTTGGCTATAAAACCGAAATGGTAATATGTGCGTCTTAGAATTTTTGATATTTCATAGTGGACAAATGTACCATTCAAGCGCACCAGTTACACTTTCCTGGTTCGGCCCTGGGGATTAGATACACATCAAGCAAACTTTTTTTAGTAAAAAATATGTATTAGCCAAATAAGTCTTTGGCCATAAAACTGAAATGGTAATATGTGCGTCTTAGAGTTTTTAATATTTTATAGTGGACACATGTAACATTTTAGCAATCTAGTTGCTATTTTCTGGTTCGGCCCTGGGGATGAGATACACACCAAGCAAACTTTTTTTGTTAGAGTAAAGGCGCGAAAAACGTTTTTTCCATAAAATTGAAATTATAATATGTGCGTCTAAGGACTTTTAATATTTTATAGTTGACACATGTACCATTCCAGCGCACCAGTTGCCATTTCCTGGTTCGGTTCTGGTAATGAGATACACTCCCAGCAAACTCTTTTTGTTAGAGTAAAAAGCGCGAAAAACGTTTTTGGCCATAAAATTGAAATTATAATATGTGCGTCTAAGGACTTTTAATATTTTATAGTTGACACATGTACCATTCTAGCGCAACAGTTGCCATTTCCTGGTTCGGCCCTGGGGATGAAATACACACCCAACAACCTTTTTTTAGTGAAAAATTATGTATTAGTCAAATAAGTTTTTGGCTATAAAACTCAAATGGTAATATTATGCTTCTTAGAATTTTTGATATTTTATACTGGACAAATGTACCATTCTAGCGCATCAGTGGCCATTTCCTGGTTCGGCCCTGGGGATTAGATACACACCTAGCAAACTTTTTTTAGTAAAAAATATGTATTAGCCAAATAAGTTTTTCGCCATAAAACTGAAATGGTAATATGTGCGTCTTAGAATTTTCGATATTTTTTAGTGGACACATGTACTATTCCAGCGCACCAGTTGACAATTCCTGGTTCGGTCCTGAAAATAAGATACACACCCAGCAAACTTTTTTTGTTAGGGTAAAAGGCGCGGAAAAAATTGTTGGCTATAAAACCGAAATAGTAATATGTGCGTCTTAGAATTTTTGATATTTTATAGTGGACAAATGTACCATTCAAGCGCACCAGTTGCCATTTCCTGGTTCGGCCCTGGGGATTTGATACACACCTAACAAACTTTTTTTAGTAAAAAATATGTATCAGCCAAATAAGTATTTGGCCATAAAACTGAAATGGTAATATGTGCGTCTAAGGACTTTTAATATTTTATAGTTGACACATGTACCATTCCAGCGCATTAGTTGTCATTTCCTGGTTCTGTCCTGAAAATAAGATACACACCCAGCAAACTTTTTTTGTTAGGGTAAAAGGCGCGAAAAAAGTTTGTGGCTATAAAACCGAAATGATTATATGTGCGTCTAAGGACTTTTGATATTTTATAGCTGACACATGTACCATTCCAACGCACTAGTTGCTATTTCCTGGTTCATCCCTGGGATGAGATACACACCCAGCAAACTTTTTTTAGTGGAAAATTATGTTTTAGTCAAATAAGTTTTTGGCTATAAAACTGAAATGGTAATATGTGCGTCTTAGAATTTTTAATATTTTATAGTGGACACATGTAACATTTTAGCAATCTAGTTGTCATTTCCTCGTTCGGTCCTGGAAATAGGATACACACCCAGGAAAGTTTTTTTGTTAAAGTAAAGGCGCGAAAAAAGTTTTTTGCCATAAAAGTGAAATGGTAATATGTGCGTCTTAGAATTTTTAATATTTTATAAACGACACATGTACCATTCCAGCGCACCAGTTGTCATTTGCTGGTTCAGCCCTGGGGATGAGAAACACTCCCAGCAAACTCTTTTTGTTAGAGTAAAAGGCGCGAAGAAAGTTTTTGGCCAAAAAACTGAAATGATAATATGTGCGTCTAAGGATTTTTAATATTTTATAGTGGACACATGTGACATTTTAGCGATCGAGTTGTCATTTCCTGGTTCGGCCCTGGGGATTAGATACACACCTGGCAAACTTTTTTTAGTAAAAAATAAGTTTTTGGCTATAAAACTGAAATGGTAATATGTCCGTCTAAGGACTTTTGATATTTTATAGTTGATACATGTACCATTCCAGTGCAATACTTGCTATATTCTGGTTCGGATTTTAAGAAAAAAATAAAAAACCGAAATGGTAATATGTGCGTCTTAGAATTTTTGATATTTTATAGTGGACAAATGTACCATTCTAGCGCACCAGTTGCCATTTCCTGGTTCGGCCCTGGGGATTAGATACACACCTAGCAAACTTTTTTTTAAGTAAAAAATAAGTTTTTGGCCATAAAACTGAAATAGTAATATGTGCGTCTAAGGACTTTTGATATTTTATAGTTGACACATGTACCATTCCAGCGCACCAGTTGCCATTTCCTGGTTCGGTCCTGAAAATAAGATACACACCCAACAAACTTTTTTTGTTAGGGTAAAAGGCGCGAAAAAAATTTTTGGCTATAAAACCGAAATGGTAATATGTGCGTCTTAGAATTTTTGATATTTTATAGTGGACAAATGTACCATTCTAGCGCACCAGTTGCCATTTTCTGGTTCCACCCTGGGGATTAGATACACACCTAGCAAACTTTTTTTAGTAAAAAATAAGTTTTTGGCCATAAAACTGAAATGATAATATGTGCGTCTAAGGACTTTTGATATTTTGTAGTTGACACATGTACCATTCCAGCGCACCAGTTGTCATTTTCTGGTTCGGTCCTGAAAATACGATACACACCCAGCAAACTTTTTTTGTTAGGGCAAAAGGCGCGGAAAAAGTTTTTGGCTATACAACCGAAATGGTAATATGTGCGTCTTAGAATTTTTGATATTTTATAGTGGACAAATGTACCATTCTAGCGCACCAGTTACCATTTCCTGGTTCGGCCCTGGGGATTAGATACACATCTAGCAAACTTTTTTTAGTAAAAAATATGTATTAGCCAAATAAGTTTTTGGCCATAAAACTGAAATGGTAATATATGCGTCTAAGGACTTTTGATATTTTATAGTTGACACATGTACCATTCAAGCGCACCAGTTTCCATTTCCTGGTTCAGTCCTGGGGATGAGATACACTCCCAGCAAACTCTTTTTGTTAGAGTAAAAGGCACGAAAAAAGTTTTTGGCCATAAAACTGAAATGGTAATATGTGCGTCTTAGAATTTTTAATATTTTATAGTGGACACATGTAACATTTTAGCAATTTAGTTGCTATTTTCTGGTTCGGCCCTGGGGATGAGATACACACCAAGCAAACTTTTTTTGTTAGAGTAAAGGCGCGAAAAACGTTTTTGGCCATAAAATTGAAATGATAATATGTGCGTCTAATTACTTTTGATATTTTATAGTTGACACATGTACCATTCCAGCGCACCAGTTGCCATTTCCTGGTTCTTTTCTGGGGATGAAATACACCCAGCAAACTCTTTTTGTTAGAGTAAAAGGCGCGGAAAAAATTTTGGCCATAAAACTGAAATGATAATATGTGCGTCTTAGAATTTTTGATATTTTATAGTTGACACATGTACCATTCCAGCGCACCAGTTGCTATTTCCTGGTTCGGGCCTGGGGATGAGATACACACCCACCAAAGTTTTTTTGTTAGAGAAAAGGCAAGAAAAAAGTTTTTAGCCATAAAACTGAAATGATAACATGTGCGTCTTAGAATTTTTGATATTTTATAGTTGACACATGTACCATTCCAGCGCACCAGTTGCTTTTTCCTGGTTCGGGCCTGGAAATAAGATACTCACACAGCAAACTTTTTTCGTTAGAGTAAAAGGCGCGGAAAAAGTTTTTGGCCATGAAACTGAAATGATTATATGTGCGTCTACAGATTTTTGAAATTTTATGGTCGACATATTTACCATTCCAGCGCACTAGTTGCTATATTCTGGTTCGGCCCTGGGATGAGATACACACCCAGCAAACTTTTTTTAGTGAAAAATTATGTATTTGTCAAATAAGTTTTTGGCTATAAAACTGAAATGGTAATATGTGCGTCTTAGAATTTTTGATATTTTATAGTGGACAAATGTACCATTCTAGCGCACCAGTTGCCATTTCCTGGTTCGGCCCTGGGGATTAGATACACACCTAGCAAACTTTTTTTAGTAAAAAATAAGTTTTTGGCCATAAAACTGAAATGGTAATATGTGCGTCTAAGGACTTTTGATATTTTATAGTTGACACATGTACCATTCCAGCGCACCAGTTGCCATTTCCTGGTTCGGTCCTGAAAATAAGATACACACCCAACAAACTTTTTTTGTTAGGGTAAAAGGCACGAAAAAAATTTTTGGCTATAAAACCGAAATGGTAATATGTGCGTCTTAGAATTTTTGATATTTTATAGTGGACAAATGTACCATTCTAGCGCACCAGTTGCCATTTCCTGGTTCGGCCCTGGGGATTAGATACACACCTAGCAAACTTTTTTTAGTAAAAAATAAGTTTTTGGCCATTAAACTGAAATGGTAATATGTGCGTCTAAGGGCTTTTGATATTTTGTAGTTGATACATGTACCATTCCAGCGCACCAGTTGTCATTTTCTGGTTCGGTCCTGAAAATAAGATACACACCCAGCAAACTTTTTTTGTTAGGGTAAAAGGGCGCGGAAAAAGTTTTTGGCTATAAAACCGAAATGGTAATATGTGCGTCTTAGAATTTTTTATATTTTATAGTGGACACACGTACCATTTTAGCGCACCAGTTGCCGTTTCCTGGTTCGGCCCTGGGGATTAGATACACACTTAACAAACTTTTTTTAGTAAAAAATATGTATTAGCCAAATAAGTTTTTGGCTATAAAACTTAAATGGTAATATGTGCGTCTTAGAATTTTTGATATTTTATAGTGGGCATATCTACCACTCCAGCGCACCAGTTGTCATTTCCTGGTTTGGTCCTGGGGATGAGATACACACCCAGCAAACTTTTTTTGTTAGGGCAAAAGGCGCGGAAAAAGTTTTTGGCTATACAACCGAAATGGTAATATGTGCGTCTTAGAATTTTTGATATTTTATAGTGGACAAATGTACCATTTTAGCGCACCAGTTGCCATTTCCTGGTTCGGCCCTGGGGATTAGATACACACCTAGCAAACTTTTTTTAGTAAAAAATAAGTTTTTGGCCATAAAACTGAAATGGTAATATGTGCGTCTAAGGACTTTTGATATTTTATAGTTGACACATGTACCATTCCAGCGCACCAGTTGCCATTTCCTGGTTCGGTCCTGAAAATAAGATACACACCCAACAAACTTTTTTTGTTAGGGTAAAAGGCGCGAAAAAAATTTTTGGCTATAAAACCGAAATGGTAATATGTGCGTCTTAGAATTTTTGATATTTTATAGTGGACAAATGTACCATTCTAGCGCACCAGTTGCCATTTTCTGGTTCGGCCCTGGGGATTAGATACACACCTAGCAAACTTTTTTTAGTAAAAAATAAGTTTTTGGCCATAAAACTGAAATGGTAATATGTGCGTCTAAGGACTTTTGATATTTTGTAGTTGACACATGTACCATTCCAGCGCACCAGTTGTCATTTTCTGGTTCGGTCCTGAAAATACGATACACACCCAGCAAACTTTTTTTGTTAGGGCAAAAGGCGCGGAAAAAGTTTTTGGCTATACAACCGAAATGGTAATATGTGCGTCTTAGAATTTTTGATATTTTATAGTGGACAAATGTACCATTCTAGCGCACCAGTTACCATTTCCTGGTTCGGCCCTGGGGATTAGATACACATCTAGCAAACTTTTTTTAGTAAAAAATATGTATTAGCCAAATAAGTTTTTGGCCATAAAACTGAAATGGTAATATATGCGTCTAAGGACTTTTGATATTTTATAGTTGACACATGTACCATTCAAGCGCACCAGTTGCCATTTCCTGGTTCAGTCCTGGGGATGAGATACACTCCCAGCAAACTCTTTTTGTTAGAGTAAAAGGCACGAAAAAAGTTTTTGGCCATAAAACTGAAATGGTAATATGTGCGTCTTAGAATTTTTAATATTTTATAGTGGACACATGTAACATTTTAGCAATTTAGTTGCTATTTTCTGGTTCGGCCCTGGGGATGAGATACACACCAAGCAAACTTTTTTTGTTAGAGTAAAGGCGCGAAAAACGTTTTTGGCCATAAAATTGAAATGATAATATGTGCGTCGAAGGACTTTTGATATTTTATAGTTGACACATGTACCATTCCAGCGCACCAGTTGCCATTTCCTGGTTCTTTTCTGGGGATGAAATACACCCAGCAAACTCTTTTTGTTAGAGTAAAAGGCGCGGAAAAAATTTTGGCCATAAAACTGAAATGATAATATGTGCGTCTTAGAATTTTTGATATTTTATAGTTGACACATGTACCATTCCAGCGCACCAGTTGCTATTTCCTGGTTCGGGCCTGGGGATGAGATACACACCCACCAAAGTTTTTTTGTTAGAGAAAAGGCAAGAAAAAAGTTTTTAGCCATAAAACTGAAATGATAACATGTGCGTCTTAGAATTTTTGATATTTTATAGTTGACACATGTACCATTCCAGCGCACCAGTTGCTTTTTCCTGGTTCGGGCCTGGAAATAAGATACACACACAGCAAACTTTTTTCGTTAGAGTAAAAGGCGCGGAAAAAGTTTTTGGCCATGAAACTGAAATGATTATATGTGCGTCTACAGATTTTTGAAATTTTATGGTCGACATATTTACCATTCCAGCGCACTAGTTGCTATATTCTGGTTCGGCCCTGGGATGAGATACACACCCAGCAAACTTTTTTTAGTGAAAAATTATGTATTAGTCAAATAAGTTTTTGGCTATAAAACTAAAATGGTTATATGTGCGTCTTAGAATTTTTGATATTTTTTAGTGGACAAACGTACCATTCTAGCGCACCAGTTGCCATTGCCTGGTTCGGCCCTGGGGATTAGATACACACCTAGCAAACTTTTTTTAGTAAAAAATAAGTTTTTGGCCATAAAACTGAAATGGTAATATGTGCGTCTAAGGACTTTTGATATTTTATAGTTGACACATGTACCATCCCAGCACACCAGTTGCCATTTCCTGGTTCGGTCCTGAAAATAAGATACACACCCAACAAACTTTTTTTGTTAGGGTAAAAGGCGCGAAAAAAATTTTTGGCTATAAAACCGAAATGGTAATATGTGCGTCTTAGAATTTTTGATATTTTATAGTGGACAAATGTACCATTCTAGCGCACCAGTTGCCATTTCCTGGTTCGGCCCTCGGGATTAGATACGCACCTAGCAAACTTTTTTTAGTAAAAAATAAGTTTTTGGCCATAAAACTGAAATGGTAATATGTGCGTCTAAGGGCTTTTGATATTTTTTAGTTGATACATGTACCATTCCAGCGCACCAGTTGTCATTTTCTGGTTCGGTCCTGAAAATAAGATACACACCCAGCAAACTTTTTTTGTTAGGGTAAAAGGGCGCGGAAAAAGTTT
Source organism: Epicampocera succincta (assembly GCA_932526305.1). Classification (NCBI taxonomy): domain Eukaryota; kingdom Metazoa; phylum Arthropoda; class Insecta; order Diptera; family Tachinidae; genus Epicampocera; species Epicampocera succincta. Next base: position 302,657 of record CAKOAZ010000002.1, on the reverse strand, counting down.
TTGGCTATAAAACCAAAATGGTAATATGTGCGTCTTAGAATTTTTTATATTTTATAGTGGACACACGTACCATTCTAGCGCACCAGTTGCCATTTCCTGGTTCGGCCCTGGGGATTAGATACACACTTAACAAACTTTTTTTAGTAAAAAATATGTATTAGCCAAATAAGTTTTTGGCTATAAAACTTAAATGGTAATATGTGCGTCTTAGAATTTTTGATATTTTATAGTGGACATATCTACCACTCCAGCGCACCAGTTGTCATTTCCTGGTTCGGTCCTGGGGATGAGATACACACCCAGCAAACTTTTTTTGTTAGGGCAAAAGGCGCGGATAAAGTTTTTGGCTATACAACCGAAATGGTAATATGTGCGTCTTAGAATTTTTGATATTTTATAGTGGACAAATGTACCATTCTAGCGCACCAGTTACCATTTCCTGGTTCAGCCCTGGGGATTAGATACACATTTAGCAAACTTTTTTTAGTAAAAAATATGTATTAGCCAAATAAGTTTTTGGCCATAAAACTGAAATGGTAATATATGCGTCTAAGGACTTTTGATATTTTATAGTTGATACATGTACCATTCCAGCGCACCAGTTGTCATTTTCTGGTTCGGTCCTGAAAATAAGATACACACCCAGCAAACTTTTTTTGTTAGGGTAAAAGGGCGCGGAAAAAGTTTTTGGCTATAAAACCGAAATGGTAATATGTGCGTCTTAGAATTTTTTATATTTTATAGTGGACACACGTACCATTCTAGCGCACCAGTTGCCATTTCCTGGTTCGGCCCTGGGGATTAGATACACACTTAACAAACTTTTTTTAGTAAAAAATATGTATTAGCCAAATAAGTTTTTGGCTATAAAACTTAAATGGTAATATATGCGTCTAAGGACTTTTGATATTTTATAGTTGACACATGTACCATTCAAGCGCACCAGTTACCATTTCCTGGTTCAGTCCTGGGGATGAGATACACTCCCAGCAAACTCTTTTTGTTAGAGTAAAAGGCGCGAAAAAAGTTTTTGGCCATAAAACTGAAATGGTAATATGTGCGTCTTAGAATTTTTAATATTTTATAGTGGACACATGTAACATTTTAGCAATCTAGTTGCTATTTTCTGGTTCGGCCCTGGGGATGAGATACACACCAAGCAAACTTTTTTTGTTAGAGTAAAGGCGCGAAAAACGTTTTTGGCCATAAAATTGAAATGATAATATGTGCGTCTAATTACTTTTGATATTTTATAGTTGACACATGTACCATTCCAGCGCACCAGTTGCCATTTCCTGGTTCTTTTCTGGGGATGAAATACACCCAGCAAACTCTTTTTGTTAGAGTAAAAGGCGCGGAAAAAATTTTGGCCATAAAACTGAAATGATAATATGTGCGTCTTAGAATTTTTGATATTTTATAGTTGACACATGTACCATTCCAGCGCACCAGTTGCTATTTCCTGGTTCGGGCCTGGGGATGAGATACACACCCACCAAATTTTTTTTGTTAGAGAAAAGGCAAGAAAAAAGTTTTTAGCCATAAAACTGAAATGATAACATGTGCGTCTTAGAATTTTTAATATTTTATAGTTGACACATGTACCATTCCAGCGCACCAGTTGCTTTTTCCTGGTTCGGGCCTGGAAATAAGATACACACACAGCAAACTTTTTTTGTTAGAGTAAAAGGCGCGGAAAAAGTTTTTGGCCATGAAACTGAAATGATTATATGTGCGTCTACAGATTTTTGAAATTTTATGGTCGACATATTTACCATTCCAGCGCACTAGTTGCTATATTCTGGTTCGGCCCTGGGATGAGATACACACCCAGCAAACTTTTTTTAGTGAAAAATTATGTATTAGTCAAATAAGTTTTTGGCCATAAAACTGAAATGGTAATATGTGCGTCTAAGGGCTTTTGATATTTTGTAGTTGACACATGTACCATTCCAGCGCACCAGTTGTCATTTTCTGGTTCGGTCCTGAAAATAAGATACACACCCAGCAAACTTTTTTTGTTAGGGTAAAAGGCGGGAAAAAAATTTTTGGCTATAAAACCGAAATGGTAATATGTGCGTCTTAGAATTTTGGTATTTTATAGTGGACAAATGTACCATTCTAGCGCACCAGTTACCATTTCCTGGTTCGGCCCTGGGGATTAGATACACACCTAGCAAACTTTTTTTAGTAAAAAATAAGTTTTTGGCCATAAAACTGAAATGGTAATATGTGCGTCTAAGGGCTTTTGATATTTTGTAGTTGACACATGTACCATTCCAGCGCACCAGTTGTCATTTTCTGGTTCGGTCCTGAAAATAAGATACACACCCAGCAAACTTTTTTTGTTAGGGTAAAAGGGCGCGGAAAAAGTTTTTGGCTATAAAACCGAAATGGTAATATGTGCGTCTTAGAATTTTTTATATTTTATAGTGGACACACGTACCATTCTAGCGCACCAGTTGCCATTTCCTGGTTCGGCCCTGGGGATTAGATACACACTTAACAAACTTTTTTTAGTAAAAAATATGTATTAGCCAAATAAGTTTTTGGCTATAAAACTTAAATGGTAATATGTGCGTCTTAGAATTTTTGATATTTTATAGTGGACATATCTACCACTCCAGCGCACCAGTTGTCATTTCCTGGTTCGGTCCTGGGGATGAGATACACACCCAGCAAACTTTTTTTGTTAGGGCAAAAGGCGCGGAAAAAGTTTTTGGCTATACAACCGAAATGGTAATATGTGCGTCTTAGAATTTTTGATATTTTATAGTGGACAAATGTACCATTCTAGCGCACCAGTTACCATTTCCTGGTTCAGCCCTGGGGATTAGATACACATCTAGCAAACTTTTTTTAGTAAAAAATATGTATTAGCCAAATAAGTTTTTGGCCATAAAACTGAAATGGTAATATGTGCGTCTAAGGACTTTTGATATTTTATAGTTGACACATGTACCATTCAAGCGCACCAGTTGCCATTTCCTGGTTCAGTCCTGGGGATAAGATACACTCCCAGCAAACTCTTTTTGTTAGAGTAAAAGGCGCGAAAAAAGTTTTTGGCCATAAAACTGAAATGGTAATATGTGCGTCTAAGGACTTTTGATATTTTGTAGTTGACACATGTGCTATACCAGCGCACCAGTTGCCATTTCCTGGTTCGGTTCTGGGGATGAGATACACTCCCAGCAAACTCTTTTTGTTAGAGTAAAAGGCACGAAAAACGTTTTTGGCCATAAAACTGAAATGATAATATGTGCGTCTTAGAATTTTTGATATTTTATAGTTGACACATGTACCATTCCAGCGCACCAGTTCCTATTTCCTGGTTCGGGCCTGGGGATGAGATGCACACCCAACAAAGTTTTTTTGTTAGAGAAAAGGCGCGAAAAAAGTTTTTAGCCATAAAACTGAAATGATAACATGTGCGTCTTAGAATTTTTGATATTTTATAGTTGACACATGTACCATTCCAGCGCACCAGTTGCTTTTTCCTGGTTCGGGCCTGGAAATAAGATACACACACAGCAAACTTTTTTTGTTAGAGTAAAAGGCGCGGAAAAAGTTTTTGGCCATGAAACTGAAATGATTATATGTGCGTCTACAGATTTTTGAAATTTTATGGTCGACACATTTACCATTCCAGCGCACTACTTGCTATATTCTGGTTCGGCCCTGGGATGAGATACACACCCAGCAAACTTTTTTTAGTGAAAAATTATGTATTAGTCAAATAAGTTTTTGGCTATAAAACTGAAATAGTAATATGTGCGTCTTAGAATTTTTGATATTTTTTAGTGGACACATGTTCCATTCCAGCGCACCAGTTGTTATTCCCTGGTTCGGTCCTGAAAATAAGATACACACCCAGCAAACTTTTTTTGTTAGGGTAAAAGGCGCGAAAAATGTTTTTGGCCATAAAACCGAAATGATTATATGTGCGTCTAAGGATTTTTGATATTTTATAGTTGACACATTTGCCATTCCAGCGCACTACTTGCTATATTCTGGTTCGGCCCTGGGATGAGATACACACCCAGCAAACTTTTTTTAGTGAAAAATTCTGTATTAGTCAAATAAGTTTTTGGCTATAAAACTGAAATGGTAATATGTGCGTCTTAGTTTATTTGATATTTTTTAGTGGACACATGTACCATTCCAGCGCACCAGTTGTCATTTCCTGGTTCGGTGAAAATAAGATACACACCCAGCAAACAATTTTTGTAAGGGTAAAAGGCGCGGAAAAAGTTTTTGGCTATAAAACCGAAACGGTAATATGTGCGTCTTAGAATTTTTGATATTTTATAGTGGACAAATGTACCATTCTAGCGCACCAGTTGCCATTTCCTGGTTCGGCCCTGGGGATTAGATACACACCTAGCAAACTTTTTTTTAGTAAAATATATGTATTAGCCAAATAAGTTTTTGGCCATAAAACTGAAATAGTAATATGTGCGTCTAAGGACTTTTGATATTTTATAGTTGACACATGTACCATTCCAGCGCACCAGTTGTTATTTCCTGGTTCAGTCCTGGGGATAAGATACACTCCCAGCCAACTCTTTTTGTTAGAGTAAAAGGCGCGGAAAAAGGTTTTGGCTATAAAACCGAAATGGTAATATGTGCGTCTTAGAATTTTTAATATTTTGTAGTGGACACATGTTACATGTTAGCGATCTAGTTGCTATTTTCTGGTTCGGGCCTGGGGAGGAGATACACACCCAGCAAACTTTTTTTGTTAGAGTTAAGGCGCGAAAAACGTTTTTGGCCATAAAACTGAAATGATTATATGTGCGTCTAAGGACTTTTGATATTTTGTAGTTGACACATGTGCTATACCAGCGCACCAGTTGCCATTTCCTGGTTCGGTTCTGGGGATGAGATACACTCCCAGCAAACTCTTTTTGTTAGAGTAAAAGGCACGAAAAACGTTTTTGGCCATAAAATTGAAATTATAATATGTGCGTCTAAGGACTTTTTATATTTTATAGTTGACACATGTACCATTCCAGCGCACCAGTTGTCATTTCCTGGTTCGGCCCTGGGGATGAGATACACACCCAGCAAACTTTTTTTAGTGAAAAATTATGTATTAGTCAAATAAGTTTTTGGCTATAAAACTCAAATGTTAAGATTATGCGTCTTAGAATTTTTAATATTTTATACTGGACAAATGTACCATTCTAGCGCACTACTTGCTATATTCTGGTTCGGCCCTGGGATGAGATACACACCCAGCAAACTTTTTTTAGTGAAAATTATGTACTAGTCAAATAAGTTTTTGGCTATAAAACTGAAATGGTAATATGTGCGTATTAGTATATTTGATATTTTTTAGTGGACACATGTACCATTCCAGCGCACCAGTTGTCATTTCCTGGTTCGGTCCTGAAAATAAGATACACACCCAGCAAACAATTTTTGTTAGGGTAAAAGGCGCGGAAAAAGTTTTGGGCTATAAAACCGAAATGGTAATATGTGCGTCTTACAATTTTAAATATTTTATAGTTGACACATGTACCATTCCAGCGCACCAGTTGCTATTTCCTGGTTCGGGCCTGGGGATGAGATACACACCCAGCAAAGTTTTTTTGTAAGAGAAAAGGCGCGAAAAAAGTTTTTAGCCATAAAACTCAAATGATAACATGTGCGTCTTAGAATTTTTGATATTTTTTAGTGGACACATGTACCATTCCAGCGCACCAGTTGACATTTCCTGGTTCGGTCCTGAAAATAAGAGACACACCCAGCAAACTTTTTTTGTTAGGGTAAAAGGCGCGGAAAAAATTGTTGGCTATAAAACCGAAATGGTAATATGTGCGTCTTAGAATTTTTGATATTTTATAGTGGACAAATGTACCATTCTAGCGCACCAGTTGCCATTTCCTGGTTCGGCCCTGGGGATTAGATACACACCTAACAAACTTTTTTTAGTAAAAAATATGTATTAGCCAAATAAGTTTTTGGCCATAAAACTGAAATGGTAATATGTGCGTCTAAGGACTTTTAATATTTTATAGTTGACACTTGTACCATTGCAGCGCATCAGTTGTCATTTCCTGGTTCTGTCCTGAAAATAAGATACACACCCAGCAAACTTTTTTTGTTAGGGTAAAAGGCGCGAAAAAGTTTGTGGCTATAAAACCGAAATGATTATATGTGCGTCTAAGGATTTTTGATATTTTATAGTTGACACATGTACCATTCCAGTGCACTACTTGCTATATTCTGGTTCGGCCCTGGGATGAGATACACACAAAGCAAACTTTTTTTAGTGAAAAATTATGTATTAGTCAAATAAGTTTTTGGCTATAAAACTGAAATGGTAATATGTGCGTCTAAGGATTTTTTACAATTTATAGTATACACATGCACCATTCCAGCGCACCAGTTGCTATTTCCTGGTTCGGTCCTGGAAATAGGATACACACCCAGGAAAGTTTTTTTTGTTAGAGTAAAGGCGCGAAAAAAGTTTTTGGCCATAAAAGTGAAATGGTAATATGTGCGTCTTAGAATTTTTAATATTTTAAAATAGACACATGTACCAATCCAGCGCAACAGTTGTCATTTGCTGGTTCGGCTCTGGGGATGAGATACACACCTAGAAAACTTTTTTTAGTAAAATATATGTATTAGCCAAATAAGTTTTTGGCCATAAAACTGAAATGGTAATATGTGCGTCTTAGAATTTTTAATATTTTATAGTGGACACATGTAACATTTTAGCAATCTAGTTGCCATTTCCTGGTTCGGTCCTGGAAATAGGATACACACCCAGGAAAGTTTTTTTGTTAGAGTAAAGGCGCGAAAAAAGTTTTTGGCCATAAAAGTAAAATGGTAATATGTGCGTCTTAGAATTTTTAATATTTTATAAACGACACATGTACCAATCCAGCGCACCAGTTGTCATTTGCTGGTTCAGCCCTGGGGATGAGAAACACTCCCAGCAAACTCTTTTTGTTAGAGTAAAAGGCGCGAAAAAAGTTTTTGGCCATAAAACTGAAATGATAATATGTGCGTCTAAGGATTTTTAATATTTTATAGTGGACACATGTGATATTTTAGCGATCGAGTTGTCATTTCCTGGTTCGGCCCTGGGGATTAGATACACACCTAGCAAACTTTTTTTAGTGAAAAATTATGTATTAGTCAAATAAGTTTTTGGCTATAAAACTGAAATGATAATATGTGCGTCTAAGGATTTTTTACAATTTATAGTATACACATGCACCATTCCAGCGCACCAGTTGCCATTTCCTGGTTCGGTCCTGGAAATAGGATACACACCCAGGAAAGTTTTTTTTGTTAGAGTAAAGGCGCGAAAAAAGTTTTTGGCCATAAAAGTGAAATGGTAATATCTGCGTCTTAGAATTTTTAATATTTTATAATAGACACATGTACCATTCCAGCGCACTAGTTGCTATTTCCTGGTTCATCCCTGGGATGAGATACACACCCAGCAAACTTTTTTTAGTGAAAAATTATGTTTTAGTCAAATAAGTTTTTGGCTATAAAACTGAAATGGTAATATGTGCGTCTTAGAATTTTTAATATTTTATAGTGAACACATGTAACATTTTAGCAATCTAGTTGCCATTTCCAGGTTCGGTCCTGGAAATAGGATACACACCCAGGAAAGTTTTTTTGTTAGAGTAAAGGCGCGAAAAAAGTTTTTGGCCATAAAAGTGAAATGGTAATATGTGCGTCTTAGAATTTTTAATATTTTATAAACGACACATGTACCAATCCATCGCACCAGTTGTCATTTGCTGGTTAAGCCCTGGGGATGAGAAACATTCCCAGTAAACTCTTTTTGTTCGAGTAAAAGGCGCGAAAAAAGTTTTTGGCCATAAAACTGAAATGATAATATGTGCGTCTAAGGATTTTTAATATTTTATAGTGGACACATGTGATATTTTAGCGATCGGGTTGTCATTTCCTGGTTCGGCCCTGGGGATTAGATACACACCTAGCAATTTTTTTTTAGTAAAAAATAAGTTTTTGGCCATAAAACTGAAATGGTAATATGTGCGTCTAAGGACTTTTGATATTTTATAGTTGACACATGTACCATTCCAGTGCACTACTTGCTATATTCTGGTTCGGATTTTAAGAAAAAAATAAAAAACCGAAATGGTAATATGTGCGTCTTAGAATTTTTGATATTTTATAGTGGACAAATGTACCATTCTAGCGCACCAGTTGCCATTTCCTGGTTCGGCCCTGGGGATTAGATACACACCTAGCAAACTTTTTTTAGTAAAAAATAAGTTTTTGGCCATAAAACTGAAATGGTAATATGTGCGTCTAAGGACTTTTGATATTTTATAGTTGACACATGTACCATTCCAGCGCACCAGTTGTCATTTCCTGGTTCGGTCCTGAAAATAAGATACACACCCAACAAACTTTTTTTGTTAGGGTAAAAGGCGCGAAAAAAATTTTTGGCTATAAAACCGAAATGGTATTATGTGCGTCTTAGAATTTTTGATATTTTATAGTGGACAAATGTACCATTCTAGCGCACCAGTTGCCTATTCCTGGTTCGGCCCTGGGGATTAGATACACACCTAGCAAACTTTTTTTAGTAAAAAATAAGTTTTTGGCCATAAAACTGAAATGGTAATATGTGCGTCTAAGGACTTTTGATATTTTATAGTTGACACATGTACCATTCCAGCGCACCAGTTGTCATTTCCTGGTTCGGTCCTGAAAATAAGATACACACCCAGCAAACTTTTTTTGTTAGGGTAAAAGGGCGCGGAAAAAGTTTTTGGCTATAAAACCGAAATGGTAATATGTGCGTCTTAGAATTTTTTATATTTTATAGTGGACAAACGTACCATTCTAGCGCACCAGTTGCCATTTCCTGGTTCGGCCCTGGGGATTAGATACACACCTAGCAAACTTTTTTTAGTAAAAAACATGTATTAGCCAAATAAGTTTTTGGCTATAAAACTTATATGGTAATATGTGCGTCTTAGAATTTTTGATATTTTATAGTGGACATATCTACCACTCCAGCGCACCAGTTGTCATTTCCTGGTTCGGTCCTAAAAATAAGATACACACCCAGCAACCTTTTTTTGTTAGGGCAAAAGGTGCGGAAAAAAGTTTTTGGCTATACAACCGAAATGGTAATATGTGCGTCTTAGAATTTTTGATATTTTATAGTGGACAAATGTACCATTCTAGCGCACCAGTTACCATTTCCTGGTTCAGCCCTGGGGATTAGACACACATCTAGCAAACTTTTTTTAGTAAAAAATATGTATTAGCCAAATAAGTTTTTGGCCATAAAACTGAAATGGTAATATGTGCGTCTAAGGACTTTTGATATTTTATAGTTGACACATGTACCATTCAAGCGCACCAGTTGCCATTTCCTGGTTCAGTCCTGGGGATGAGATACACTCCCAGCAAACTCTTTTTGTTAGAGTAAAAGGCGCGAAAAAAGTTTTTGGCCATAAAACTAAAATGGTAATATGTGCGTCTTAGAATTTTTAATATTTTATAGTAGACACATGTAAAATTTTAGCAATCTAGTTGCTATTTTCTGGTTCGGCCCTGGGGATGAGATACACACCAAGCAAACTTTGTTTGTTAGAGTAAAGGCGCGAAAAACGTTTTTGGCCATAAAATTGAAATGATAATATGTGCGTCTAATTACTTTTGATATTTTATAGTTGACACATGTACCAATCCAGCGCACCAGTTGCCATTTCCTGGTTCGGTTCTGGGGATGAGATACACACCCAGCAAACTCTTTTTGTTAGAGTAAAAGGCGCGGAAAAAATTTTGGCCATAAAACTGAAATGATAATATGTGCGTCTTAGAATTTTTGATATTTGATAGTTGACACATGTTCCATTCCAGCGCACCAGTTGCTATTTCCTGGTTCGGGCCTGGGGATGAGATACACACCCAGCAAAGTTTTTTTGTTAGAGAAAAGGCGCGAAAAAAGTTTTTGGCCATAAAACTGAAATGATAACATGTGCGTCTTAGAATTTTTGATATTTTATAGTTGACACATGTACCATTCCAGGGCACCAGTTAGTTTTTCCTGGTTCGGGCCTGGAAATAAGATACACACACAGCAAACTTTTTTTGTTAGAGTAAAAGGCGCGGAAAAAGTTTTTTGCCATGAAACTGAAATGATTATATGTGCGTCTAAAGATTTTTGAAATTTTATAGTTGACACATGTACCATTCCAGCGCACTACTTGCGATATTCTGGTTCGGCCCTGGGATGAAATACACTGCCAGCAAACTTTTTTTTAGTGAAAAATTATGTATTAGTCAAATAAGTTTTTGGCTATAAAACTGAAATGGTAATATGTGCGGCCTAGAATTTTTGATATTTTTTAGTGGACACATGTACCATTCCAGCGCACCAGTTGTCATTTTCTGGTTCGGTCCTGAAAATAAGATACACACCCAGCAAACATTTTTTGGTAAGGCAAATTTTTTTGTTAGGGTAAAAGGCGCGGAAAAAGTTTTTGGCTATAAAACCGAAATGGTAATATGTGCGTCTTAGAATTTTTGATATTTTATAGTGGAGAAATGTACCATTCTAGCGGACCAGTTGCCATTTCCTGGTTCGGCCCTGGGGATTAGATACACACCTAGCAAACTTTTTTTAGTAAAAAATATGTATTAGCCAAATAAGTTTTTGGCCATAAAACTGAAATGGTAATATGTGCGTCTAAGGACTTTTGATATTTTATAGTTGACACATGTGCCATTCCAGCGCACTAGTTGCTATTTCCTGGTTCGGCCCTGGGATGAGATACACACGCAGCAAACTTTTTTTAGTGAAAAATTATGTATTAGTCAAATAAGTTTTTGGCTATAAAACTGAAATGGTAATATGTACGTTTAGTGATTTTTGATATTTTATAGTATACACATGTACCATTCCAGCGCACCAGTTGTTATTTCCTGGTTCAGTCCTGGGGATGAGATACACTCCCAGCACACTCTTTTTGTTAAAGTAAAAGGCGGGGAAAAAGTTTTTGGCTATAAAACCGAAATGGTAATATGTGCGTCTCAGAATTTTTAATATTTTATAGTGGACAAATGTACCATTCTAGCGCACCAGTTGCCATTTCCTGGTTCGGTCCTGGGGATGAGATACACACCCAGCAAACTCTTTTTGTTAGAGTAAAAGGCGCGGAAAAAGTTTTTGGCCATAAAACTGAAATGATTATATGTGCGTCTAAGGATTTTTGATATTTTATAGTTGACACATGTGCCCTTCCAGCGCACTAGTTGCTATTTCCGGGTTCGGCCCTGGGGATGAGATACACTCCCAGTACACTCTTTTTGTTAGAGTAAAAGGCGGGGAAAAAGTTTTTGGCTATAAAACCGGAATGGTTATATGTGCGTCTTAGAATTTTTAATATTTTATAGTGGACAAAAGTACCATTCTAGCGCACCAGTTGCTATTTCCTGGTTCGGTCCTGGGGATGAGATACACACCCAGCAAACTCTTTTTGTTAGAGTAAAAGGCGCGGAAAAAGTTTTTGGCCATAAAACTGAAATGATTATATGTGCGTCTAAGGATTTTTGATATTTTATAGTTGACACATGTGCCATTCCAGCGCACTAGTGTCTATTTCCTGGTTCGGCCCTGGGATGAGATACACACCCAGCAAACTTTTTTTAATGAAAAATTATGTATTAGTCAAATAAGTTTTTGGCTATAAAACTGAAATGGTAATATGTGCGTCTAGGGATTTTTTACATTTTATAGTATACACATGCACCATTCCAGCGCACCAGCTGCCATTTCCAGGTTCGGTCCTGAAAATAAGATACACACCCAGCAAACTTTTTTGTTAGGGTTAAAGGCGCGGAAAAAGTTTTTGGCTATAAAACCGAAATGGTAATATGTGCGTCTTAGAATTTTTGATATTTTATAGTGGACAAATGTAGTATTCTAGTTATCAGTTACCATTTCCTGGTTCGGCCCTGGGGTTTAGATACACATCTAGCAAACTTTTTTAGTAAAAAATATGTATTAACCAAATAAGTTTTTGGCCATAAAACTGAAATGGTAATGTATGCGTCTAAGGACTTTTGATATTTTATAGTTGACACATGCACCATTCCAGCGCACCAGTTGTTATTTCCTGGTTCAGTCCTGGGGATGAGAAACACTCCCAGCAAACTTTTTTTGTTAGAGTAAAGGCGCGAAAAACGTTTTTGGCCATAAATTTGAAATGATAATATGTGCGTCTAAGGACTTTTGATATTTTATAGTTGACACATGTACCATTCCAGCGCACCAGTTGCTGTTTCTTGGTTCGGGCCTGGGATGAGATACACACCCAGCAAAGTTGTTTTGTTAGAGTAAAGGCGCGAAAAAAGTTTTTGGCCATAAAACTTAAATGATAATATGTGCGTCTAAGGACTTTTGATATTTTATAGTTGACACATGTACCATTCAAGCGCACCAGTTGCCATTTCCTGGTTCAGTCCTGGGGATGAGATACACTCCCAGCAAACTCTTTTTGTTAGAGTAAAAGGCGCGAAAAAAGTTTTTGGCCATAAAACTAAAATGGTAATATGTGCGTCTTAGAATTTTTAATATTTTATAGTAGACACATGTAACATTTTAGCAATCTAGTTGCTATTTTCTGGTTCGGCCCTGGGGATGAGATACACACCAAGCAAACTTTGTTTGTTAGAGTAAAGGCGCGAAAAACGTTTTTGGCCATAAAATTGAAATGATAATATGTGCGTCTAATTACTTTTGATATTTTATAGTTGACACATGTACCAATCCAGCGCACCAGTTGCCATTTGCTGGTTCGGCCCTGGGGATTAGATACACACCTAGCAAACTTTTTTTTATTAAAAAATATGTATTAGCCAAATAAGTTTTTGGCCATAAAACTGAAATGGTAAAATGTGCGTCTAAGGACTTTTGATATTTTATAGTTGACACATGTACCATTCCAACGCACCAGTTGCCATTTCCTGGTTATATCCTGGGGATGAGATACACTCCCAGCAAACTCTTTTTGTTAGAGTAAAAAGCGCGGAAAAAGTTTTTGGCCATAAAACTGAAATGCTAACATGTGCGTCTTAGAATTTTTGATATTTTATAGTTGACACATGTGCTAAACCAGCGCACCAGTTGCTATTTCCTGGTTCGGGCCTGGGGATGAGATACACACCCAGCAAAGTTTTTTTGTTAGAGTAAAGGCGCGAAAAAAGTTTTTGGCCATAAAACTGAAATGATAATATGTGCTTCTTAGAATTTTTAATATTTTATAGTGGACACATGTTACATTTTAGCGATCTAGTTGCTATTTTCTGGTTCGGGCCTGGGGGGGAAATACACACCCAGCAAACTTTTTTTGTTAAAGTTAAGGCGCGAAAAACGTTTTTGGCCATAAAACTGAAATGATAATATGTGCGTCTAAGGACTTTTGATATTTTATAGTTGACACATGTGCTATACCAGCGCACCAGTTGCTATTTCCTGGTTCGGGCCTGGGGATGACATACACACCCAGCAAACTCTTTTTGTTAGAGTAAAAGGCGCGAAAAAAGTTTTTGGCCATAAAACTGAAATGATAATATGTGCGTCTTAGAATTTTTAATATTTTATAGTGGACACATGTAACATTTTAGCGATCTAGTTGCTCTTTTCTGGTTCGGCCCTGGGGATGAGATACACACCCAGCAAACTTTTTTTAGTAAAAAATAATGTATTAGTCAAATAAGTTTTTGGCTATAAAACTGAAGTGGTAATATGTGCGTCTAGGGATTTTTGATATTTTTTTGTTAACACATGCAGCATTCCAGCGCACCAGTTGCCATTTCCTGGTTCGGTCCTGGAAATAAGATACACACCCAGCAAACTTTTTTTGTTAGGGTAAAAGGCGCGTAAAAAGTTTTTGGGCATAAAACTGAAATGGTAATATGTGCGTCTAGGGATTTTTGATATTTTATAGTTGAGAAATGTACCATTCCAGCGCACTAGTTGCTATTTCCTGATTCGGCCCTGGGGATGAGATACACACCCAGCAAAGTTTTTTTGTTAGAGTAAAGGCGCAAAAAAAGTTTTTGGACATAAAACTGAAATGATAAAATATGCGTCGAAGGATTTTTGATATTTTATAGTTGACACATGTACCAATCCAGCGCACCAGTTGCCATTTCCAGGTTCGGTCCTGGGGATGAGATACACACCCAGCAAACTCTTTTTGTTAGAATAAAAGGCGCGAAAAAAGTCTTTAGCCATAAAACTAAAATAATTATATGTGCGTCTAAGGAATTTTAATATTTTATAGTGGACACATGTGACATTTTAGCGATCGAGTTGTCATTTCCTGGTTCGGTCCTGGAAATAAGATACACACCCAGCAAACTTTTTTTTTCAGTAAAAGGCGCGAAAAAAGTTTTTGGCCATAAAACTGAAATGATAACATGTGTGTCTAAGGATTTTTGATATTTTATAGTTGACACATGTACCATTCCATCGCACCAGTTGCTTCTTCCTGGTTCGGTCCTGGAAATAAGTTACACACCCAGCAAACTTTTTTTGTTAGAGTAAAAGGCGCGGAAAAAGTTTTTGGCTATAAAAACGAAATGGTAATATGTGCGTCTTAGAATTTTTAATATTTTATAGTGGACACATATACCTTTCTAGCGCACTAGTTGTTATTTCCTGTTTCGGTCCTGGAAATAAGATACACACCCAGCAAACTTTTTTTGTTAGAGTAAAAGGCGCGAAAAAAGTTTTTGGGCATAAAAGTGAAATGGTAATATGTGCGTCTAAGGATTTTTGATATTTTTTGAATGACACATGTACTATTGCAGCGCACTAGTTGCCATTTCTTGGTTCGGCCCTGGGGATGAGATACACACCCAGCCAACTTTTTTTAGTGAAAAATTATGTATTAGTCAAATAAGTTTTTGGCTATAAAACTGAAATGGTAATATGTGCGGCTTAGAATTTTTGATATTTTATAGTTGACACATGTACCATTCAAGCGCACCAATTGCCTTTTCCTGGTTCAGTCCTAGGGATGAGATACACTCCCAGCAAACTCTTTTTGTTAGAAAAAAAGGCGCGAAAAAAAATGTTGGCCATAAAACTGAAATGGTAATATGTGCGTCTTAGAATTTTTAATATTTTATAGTGGACACATGTTACATTTTAGCAATCTAGTTGCTATTTTCTGGTTCGGCCCTGGGGATGAGATACACACCAAGCAAACTTTGTTTGTTAGAGTAAAGGCGCGAAAAACGTTTTTGGCCATAAAATTGAAATGATAATTTGTGCGTCTTAGAATTTTTGATATTTTATAGTTGACACATGTACCATTCCAGCGCACCAGTTGCCATTTCCTGGTTCGGTTCTGGGGATGAGATACACATCCAGCAAACTCTTTTTGTTAGAGTAAAAGGCGCGGAAAAAATTTGGCCATAAAACTGAAATGATAATATGTGCGTCTTAGAATTTTTGATATTTGATAGTTGACACATGTACCATTCCAGCGCACCAGTTGCTATTTCCTGGTTCGGGCCTGGGAATGAGATACACACCCAGCAAATTTTTTTTGTTAGAGAGAAGGCGCGAAAAAAGTTTTTGGCCATAAAACTGAAATGATAACATGTGCGTCTTAGAATTTTTGATATTTTATAGTTGACACATGTACCATTCCAGCGCACCAGTTGGTTTTTCCTGGTTCGGGCCTGGAAATAAGATACACACACAGCAAACTTTTTTTGTTAGAGTAAAAGGCGCGGAAAAAGTTTTTTGCCATGAAACTGAAATGATTATATGTGCGTCTAAAGATTTTTGAAATTTAATAGTTGACACATGTACCATTCCAGCGCACTACTTGCTATATTGTGGTTCGGCCCTGGGATGAAATACACACCCAGCAAACTTTTTTTTAGTGAAAAATTATGTATTAGTCAAATAAGTTTTTGGCTATAAAACTGAAATGGTAATATGTGCGGCTTAGAATTTTTGATATTTTTTAGTTGACACATGTTTCATTCTAGCGCACCAGTTGTCATTATCTGGTTCGGTCCTGAAAATAAGATACACACCCAGCAAACTTTTTTTGTTAGGGTAAAAGGCGCGAAAAAAGTTTTTGGCTATAAAACCGAAATGATTATATGTGCGTCTAAGGAGTTTTGATATTTTGTAGTTGACAGATGTACCATTCCAGCGCACTACTTGCTATATTCTGCTTCGGCCCTGGGATGAGATACACACCCAGCAAACTTTTTTTAGTGAAAAATTATGTATTAGTCAAATAAGTTTTTGGCTATAAAACTAAAATGGTAATATGTGCGTCTTAGTATTTTTGATATTTTTTAGTGGACACATGTACCATTCCAGCGCACCAGTTGTCATTTCCTGGTTCGGTCCTGAAAATAAGATACACACCCAGCAATTTTTTTTTGGTAAGGCAAACTTTTTTTGTTAGGGTAAAAGGCGCGGAAAAAGTTTTTAGCTATAAAACCGAAATGGTAATATGTGCGTCTTAGAATTTTTGATTTTTTATAGTGGAGAAATGTACCATTCTAGCGCACCAGTTGCCATTTCCTGGTTCGGCCCTGGGGATTAGATACACACCTAGCAAACTTTTTTTAGTAAAAAATATGTATTAGCCAAATAAGTTTTTGGCCATAAAACTGAAATGGTAATATTCGGGTCTAAGGACTTTTGATATTTTATAGTTGACACATGTGCCATTCAAGCGCACAAGTTGCTATTTCCTGGTTCGGCCCTGGGATGAGATACACACCCAGCAAACTTTTTTTAGTGAAAAACTATGTATTAGTCAAATAAGTTTTTGGCTATAAAACTGAAATGGTAATATGTGCGTCTAGTGATTTTTGATATTTTATAGTATACACATGTACCATTCCAGCGCACCAGTTGTTATTTCCTGGTTCAGTCCTGGGGATGAGATACACTCCCAGCACACTCTTTTTGTTAGAGTAAAAGGCTGGGAAAAAGTTTTTGGCTATAAACCCGAAATGGTAATATGTGCGTCTTAGAATTTTTAATATTTTATAGTGGACAAATGTACCATTCTAGCGCACCAGTTGCCATTTCCTGGTTCGGTCCTGGGGATGAGATATACACCCAGCAAACTCTTTTTGTTACAGTAAAAGGCGCGGAAAAAGTTTTTGGCCATAAAACTGAAATGATTATATGTGCGTCTAACGATTTTTGATATTTTATAGTTGACACATGTGCCCTTCCAGCGCACTAGTTGCTATTTCCTGGTTCGGCCCTGGGGATGAGATACACTCCCAGTACACTCTTTTTGTTAGAGTAAAAGGCGGGGAAAAAGTTTTTGGCTATAAAACCGAAATGGTAATATGTGCGTCTTAGAATTTTTAATATTTTATAGTGGACAAATGTAGCATTCTAGCGCACCAGTTACCATTTCCTGGTTCGGTCCTGGGGATGAGATACACACCCAGCAAACTCTTTTTGTTAGAGTAAAAGGCGCGGAAAAAGTTTTTGGCCATAAAACTGAAATGATTATATGTGCGTCTAAGGATTTTTGATATTTTATAGTTGACACATGTGCCATTCCAGCGCACTAGTTGCTATTTCCTGGTTTGGCCCTGGGATGAGATACACACCCAGCAAACTTTTTTTAGTGAAAAATTATGTATTAGTCAAATAAGTTTTTGGCTATAAAACTGAAATAGTAATATGTGCGTCTAAGGATTTTTTATATTTTGTAGTATACACATGCACCATTCCAGCGCGCCAGCTGCCATTTCCAGGTTCGGTCCTGAAAATAAGATACACACCCAGCAAACTTTTTTGTTAGGGTTAAAGGCGCGGAAAAAGTTTTTGGCTATAAAACCGAAATGGTAATATGTGCGTCTTAGAATTTTTGATATTTTATAGTGGACAAATGTAGTATTCTAGCGCACCAGTTACCATTTCCTGGTTCGGCCCTGGGGATTAGATACACATCTAGCAAACTTTTTTAGTAAAAAATATGTATTAGCCAAATAAGTTTTTGGCCATAAAACTGAAATGGTAATGTGTGCGTCTAAGGACTTTTGATATTTTATAGTGGACACATGTACCATTCCAGCGCACTAGTTGTCATTTCCTGGTTCAGTCCTGGGGATGAGAAACACTCCCAGCAAACTCTTTTTGTTAAAGTAAAAGGCGCGGAAAAAGTTTTTGGCTATAAAACCGAAATGGTAATATGTGCGTCTTAGAATTTTCAATATTGTACAGTGGACACATGTAACATTTTAGCGATCTAGGTGCTATTTTCTGGTTCGGCCCTGCGGATGAGATACACACCCAGCAAACTTTTTTTGTTAGAGTAAAGGCGCGAAAAACGTTTTTGGCCATAAAATTGAAATGATAATATGTGCGTCTAAGGAATTTTGATATTTTATAGTTGACACATGTACCTTTCCAGCGCACCAGTTGCTGTTTCTTGGTTCGGGCCTGGGATGAGATACACACCCAGCAAAGTTGTTTTGTTAGAGTAAAGGCGCCAAAAAAGTTTTTGGCCATAAAACTGAAATGATAATATGTACGTCTAAGGACTTTTGATATTTTATAGTTGACACATGTACCATTCCAGCGCACCAGTTGCCATTTCCTGGTTATGTCCTGGGGATGAGATACACTCCCAGCAAACTCTTTTTGTTAGAGTAAAAAGCGCGGAAAAAGTTTTTGGCCATAAAACTGAAATGCTAATATGTGCGTCTTAGAATTTTTAATATTTTATAGTGGACACATGTAACATTTTAGCGATCTAGTTGCTCTTTTCTGGTTCGGCCCTGGGGATGAGATACACACCTAGCAAACTTTTTTTAGTAAAAAATAATGTATTAGTCAAATAAGTTTTTGGCTATAAAACTGAAGTGGTAATATGTGCGTCTAGGGATTTTTGATATTTTTTTGTTAACACATGCAGCATTCTAGCGCACCAGTTGCCATTTCCTGGTTCGGTCCTGGAAATAAGATACACACCCAGCAAACTTTTTTTGTTAGAGTAAAAGGCGCGTAAAAAGTTTTTGGGCATAAAACTGAAATGGTAATATGTGCGTCTAGGGATTTTTGATATTTTATAGTTGAGAAATGTACCATTCCAGCGCACTAGTTGCTATTTCCTGATTCGGCCCTGGGGATGAGATACACACCCAGCAAAGTTTTTTTGTTAGAGTAAAGGCGCAAAAAAAGTTTTTGGACATAAAACTGAAATGATAAAATATGCGTCGAAGGATTTTTGATATTTTATAGTTGACACATGTCCCAATCCAGCGCACCAGTTGCCATTTCCAGGTTCGGTCCTGGGGATGAGATACACACCCAGCAAACTCTTTTTGTTAGAGTAAAAGGCGCGAAAAAAGTCTTTAGCCATAAAACTAAAATAATTATATGTGCGTCTAAGGATTTTTAATATTTTATAGTGGACACATGTGACATTTTAGCGATCGAGTTGTCATTTCCTGGTTCGGTCCTGGAAATAAGATAAACACTCAGCAAACTTTTTTTTTTACAGTAAAAGGCGCGAAAAAGGTTTTTGGCCATAAAACTGAAATGATAACATGTGTGTCTAAGGATTTTTGATATTTTATAGTTGACACATGTGCCCTTCCAGCGCACTAGTTGCTATTTCCTGGTTCGGCCCTGGGGATGAGATACACTCCCAGTACACTCTTTTTGTTAGAGTAAAAGGCGGGGAAAAAGTTTTTGGCTATAAAACCTAAATGGTAATATGTGCGTCTTAGAATTTTTAATATTTTATAGTGGACAAATGTAGCATTCTAGCGCACCAGTTACCATTTCCTGGTTCGGTCCTGGGGATGAGATACACACCCAGCAAACTCTTTTTGTTAGAGTAAAAGGCGCGGAAAAAGTTTTTGGCCATAAAACTGAAATGATTATATGTGCGTCTAAGGATTTTTGATATTTTATAGTTGACACATGTGCCATTCCAGCGCACTAGTTGCTATTTCCTGGTTTGGCCCTGGGATGAGATACACACCCAGCAAACTTTTTTTAGTGAAAAATTATGTATTAGTCAAATAAGTTTTTGGCTATAAAACTGAAATGGTAATATGTGCGTCTAGGGATTTTTTATATTTTGTAGTATACACATGCACCATTCCAGCGCACCAGCTGCCATTTCCAGGTTCGGTCCTGAAAATAAGATACACACCCAGCAAACTTTTTTGTTAGGGTTAAAGGCGCGGAAAAAGTTTTTGGCTATAAAACCGAAATGGTAATATGTGCGTCTTAGAATTTTTGATATTTTATAGTGGACAAATGTAGTATTCTAGCGCACCAGTTACCATTTCCTGGTTCGGCCCTGGGGATTAGATACACATCTAGCAAACTTTTTTAGTAAAAAATATGTATTAGCCAAATAAGTTTTTGGCCATAAAACTGAAATGGTAATGTGTGCGTCTAAGGACTTTTGATATTTTATAGTGGACACATGTACCATTCCAGCGCACTAGTTGTCATTTCCTGGTTCAGTCCTGGGGATGAGAAACACTCCCAGCAAACTCTTTTTGTTAGAGTAAAAGGCGCGGAAAAAGTTTTTGGCTATAAAACCGAAATGGTAATATGTGCGTCTTAGAATTTTCAATTTTGTACAGTGGACACATGTAACATTTTAGCGATCTAGGTGCTATTTTCTGGTTCGGCCCTGGGGATGAGATACACACCCAGCAAACTTTTTTTGTTAGAGTAAAGGCGCGAAAAACGTTTTTGGCCATAAAATTGAAATGATAATATGTGCGTCTAAGGAATTTTGATATTTTATAGTTGACACATGTACCTTTCCAGCGCACCAGTTGCTGTTTCTTGGTTCGGGCCTGGGATGAGATACACACCCAGCAAAGTTGTTTTGTTAGAGTAAAGGCGCCAAAACAGTTTTTGGCCATAAAACTGAAATGATAATATGTGCGTCTAAGGACTTTTGATATTTTATAGTTGACACATGTACCATTCCAGCGCACCAGTTGCCATTTCCTGGTTATGTCCTGGGGATGAGATACACTCCCAGCAAACTCTTTTTGTTAGAGTAAAAAGCGCGGAAAAAGTTTTTGGCCATAAAACTGAAATGCTAATATGTGCGTCTTAGAATTTTTACTATATTATAGTGGACACATGTAACATTTTAGCGATCTAGTTGCTCTTTTCTGGTTCGGCCCTGGGGATGAGATACACACCTAGCAAACTTTTTTTAGTAAAAAATAATGTATTAGTCAAATAAGTTTTTGGCTATAAAACTGAAGTGGTAATATGTGCGTCTAGGGATTTTTGATATTTTTTTGTTAACACATGCAGCATTCTAGCGCACCAGTTGCCATTTCCTGGTTCGGTCCTGGAAATAAGATACACACCCAGCAAACTTTTTTTGTTAGAGTAAAAGGCGCGTAAAAAGTTTTTGGGCATAAAACTGAAATGGTAATATGTGCGTCTAGGGATTTTTGATATTTTATAGTTGAGAAATGTACCATTCCAGCGCACTAGTTGCTATTTCCTGATTCGGCCCTGGGGATGAGATACACACCCAGCAAAGTTTTTTTGTTAGAGTAAAGGCGCAAAAAAAGTTTTTGGTTATAAAACTGAAATGATAAAATATGCGTCGAAGGATTTTTGATATTTTATAGTTGACACATGTCCCAATCCAGCGCACCAGTTGCCATTTCCAGGTTCGGTCCTGGGGATGAGATACACACCCAGCAAACTCTTTTTGTTAGAGTAAAAGGCGCGAAAAAAGTCTTTAGCCATAAAACTAAAATAATTATATATGCGTCTAAGGATTTTTAATATTTTATAGTGGACACATGTGACATTTTAGCGATCGAGTTGTCATTTCCTGGTTCGGTCCTGGAAATAAGATAAACACCCAGCAAACTTTTTTTTTTTACAGTAAAAGGCGCGAAAAAGGTTTTTGGCCATAAAACTGAAATGATAACATGTGTGTCTAAGGATTTTTGATATTTTATAGTTGACACATGTACCATTCCATCGCACCAGTTGCTATTTCCTGGTTCGGTCCTGGAAATAAGTTACACACCCAGCAAACTTTTTTTGTTAGAGTAAAAGGCGGGGAAAAAGTTTTTGGCTATAAAAACGAAATGGTAATATGTGCGTCTTAGAATTTTTAATACTTTATAGTGGACACATATACCTTTCTAGCGCACTAGTTGTTATTTCCTGTTTCGGTCCTGGAAATAAGATACACACCCAGCAAACTTTTTTTTTTTTTACAGTAAAAGGCGCGAAAAAAGTTTTTGACCATAAAACTGAAATGATAACATGTGTGTCTAAGGATTTTTGATATTTTATAGTTGACACATGTACCATTCCTTCGCACCAGTTGCTATTTCCTGGTTCGGTCCTGGAAATAAGTTACACACCCAGCAAACTTTTTTTGTTAGAGTAAAAGGCGCGGAAAATTTTTTGGCTATAAAAACGAAATGGTAATATGTGCGTCTTAGAATTTTTAATACTTTATAGTGGACAAATGTACCATTCTAGCGCACCAGTTGCCATTTCCTGGTTCGGTCCTGGGGATGAGATACACACCCAGCAAACTCTTTTTGTTAGAGTAAAAGGCGCGGAAAAAGTTTTTGGCCATAAAACTGAAATGATTATATGTGCGTCTTAGAATTTTTGATATTTTATAGTTGACACATGTGCCATTCCAGCGCACTAGTTGCTATTTCCTGGTTCGGCCCTGGGATGAGATACACACCCAGCAAACTTTTTTTAGTGAAAAATTATGTATTAGTCAAATAAGTTTTTGGCTATAAAACTGAAATGGTAATAAGTGCGTCTAGGGATTTTTTATATTTTATAGTATACACATGCACCATTCCAGCGCACCAGCTGCTATTTCCAGGTTCGGTCCTGAAAATAAGATACACACCCAGCAAACTTTTTTGTTAGGGTTAAAGGCGCGGAAAAAGTTTTTGGCTATAAAACCGAAATGGTAATATGTGCGTCTTAGAATTTTTGATATTTTATAGTGGACAAATGTAGTATTCTAGCGCACCAGTTACCATTTCCTGGTTCGGCCCTGTGGATTAGATACACATCTAGCAAACTTTTTTAGTAAAAAATATGTATTAGCCAAATAAGTTTTTGGCCATAAAACTGAAATGGTAATGTGTGCGTCTAAGGACTTTTGATATTTTATAGTTGACACATGCACCATTCCAGCGCACCAGTTGTTATTTCCTGGTTCAGTCCTGGGGATGAGAAACACTCCCAGCAAACTCTTTTTGTTAGAGTAAAAGGCGCGGAAAAAGTTTTTGGCTATAAAACCGAAATGGTAATATGTGCGTCTTAGAATTTTCAATATTGTACAGTGGACACATGTAACATTTTAGCGATCTAGTTGCCATTTTCTGGTTCGGCCCTGGGGATGAGATACACACCTAGCAAACTTTTTTTGTTAGAGTAAAGGCGCGAAAAACGTTTTTGGCCATAAAATTGAAATGATAATATGT
Source organism: Epicampocera succincta (assembly GCA_932526305.1). Taxonomy (NCBI): domain Eukaryota; kingdom Metazoa; phylum Arthropoda; class Insecta; order Diptera; family Tachinidae; genus Epicampocera; species Epicampocera succincta. The sequence continues at coordinate 279,152 of CAKOAZ010000002.1, read as the reverse complement.
GCGTCTAAGGACTTTTGATATTTTATAGTTGACACACGTACCTTTCCAGCGCACCAGTTGCTGTTTCTTGGTTCGGGCCTGGGATGAGATACACACCCAGCAAAGTTGTTTTGTTAGAGTAAAGGCGCGAAAAAAGTTTTTGGCCATAAAACTGAAATGATAATATGTGCGTCTAAGGACTTTTGATATTTTATAGTTGACACATGTACCATTCCAGCGCACTAGTTGCCATTTCCTGGTTATGTCCTGGGGATGAGATACACTCCCAGCAAACTCTTTTTGTTAGAGTAAAAAGCGCGGAAAAAGTTTTTGGCCATAAAACTGAAATGCTAATATGTGCGTTTTAGAATTTTTGATATTTTATAGTTGACACACGTGCTAAACCAGCGCACCAGTTGCTATTTCCTGGTTCGGGCCTGGGGATGAGATACATACCCAGCAAAGTTTTTTTGTTAGAGTAAAGGCGCGAAAAAAGTTTTTGGCCATAAAACTGAAATGATAATATGTGCTTCTTAGAATTTTTAATATTTTATAGTGGACACATGTTACATTTTAGCGATCTAGTTGCTATTTTCTGGTTCGGGCCTGGGGAGGAGATACACACCCAGCAAACTTTTTTTGTTAAAGTTAAGGCGCGAAAAACGTTTTTGGCCATAAAACTGAAATGATAATATGTGCGTCTAAGGACTTTTGATATTTTATAGTTGACACATGTGCTATACCAGCGCACCAGTTGCTATTTCCTGGTTCGGGCCTGGGGATGAGATACACACCCAGCAAACTCTTTTTGTTAGAGTAAAAGGCGCGAAAAAAGTTTTTGGCCATAAAACTGAAATAATAATATGTGCGTCTTAGAATTTTTAATATTTTATAGTGGACACATGTAGCATTTTAGCGATCTAGTTTCTCTTTTCTGGTTCGGCCCTGGGGATGAGATACACACCCAGCAAACTTTTTTTAGTAAAAAATAATGTATTAGTCAAATAAGTTTTTGGCTATAAAACTGAAGTGGTAATATGTGCGTCTATGGATTTTTGATATTTTTTTGTTAACACATGCAGCATTTCAGCGCACCAGTTGCCATTTCCTGGTTCGGTCCTGGAAATAAGATACACACCCAGCAAACTTTTTTTGTTAGAGTAAAAGGCGCGTAAAAAGTTTTTGGGCATAAAACTGAAATGGTAATATGTGCGTCTAGGGATTTTTGATATTTTATAGTTGAGAAATGTACCATTCCAGCGCACTAGTTGCTATTTCCTGATTCGGCCCTGGGGATGAGATACACACCCAGCAAAGTTTTTTTGTTAGAGTAAAGGCGCAAAAAAAGTTTTTGGACATAAAACTGAAATGATAATATGTGCGTCTAATTACTTTTGATATTTTATAGTTGACACATGTACCATTCCAGCGCACCAGTTGCCATTTGCTGGTTCTTTTCTGGGGATGAAATACACCCAGCAAACTCTTTTTGTTAGAGTAAAAGGCGCGGAAAAAATTTTGGCCATAAAACTGAAATGATAATATGTGCGTCTTAGAATTTTTGATATTTTATAGTTGACACATGTACCATTCCAGCGCACCAGTTGCTATTTTCTGGTTCGGGCCTGGGGATGAGATACACACCCACCAAAGTTTTTTTGTTAGAGAAAAGGCAAGAAAAAAGTTTTTAGCCATAAAACTGAAATGATAACATGTGCGTCTTAGAATTTTTGATATTTTATAGTTGACACATGTACCATTCCAGCGCACCAGTTGCTTTTTCCTGGTTCGGGCCTGGAAATAAGATACTCACACAGCAAACTTTTCTCGTTAGAGTAAAAGGCGCGGAAAAAGTTTTTGGCCATGAAACTGAAATGATTACATGTGCGTCTACAAATTTTTGAAATTTTATGGTCGACATATTTACCATTCCAGCGCACTAGTTGCTATATTCTGGTTCGGCCCTGGGATGAGATACACACCCAGCAAACTTTTTTTAGTGAAAAATTATGTATTAGTCAAATAAGTTTTTGGCTATAAAACTGAAATGGTAATATGTGCGTCTTAGAATTTTTGATATTTTATAGTGGACAAATGTACCATTCTAGCGCACCAGTTGCCATTTCCTGGTTCGGCCCTGGGGATTAGATACACACCTAGCAAACTTTTTTTAGTAAAAAATAAGTTTTTGGCCATAAAACTGAAATGGTAATATGTGCGTCTAAGGACTTTTGATATTTTATAGTTGACACATGTACCATTCCAGCGCACCAGTTGCCATTTCCTGGTTCGGTCCTGAAAATAAGATACACACCCAACAAACTTTTTTTGTTAGGGTAAAAGGCACGAAAAAAATTTTTGGCTATAAAACCGAAATGGTAATATATGCGTCTTAGAATTTTTGATATTTTATAGTGGACAAATGTACCATTCTAGCGCACCAGTTGCCATTTCCTGGTTCGGCCCTGGGGATTAGATACACACCTAGCAAACTTTTTTTAGTAAAAAATAAGTTTTTGGCCATAAAACTGAAATGGTAATATGTGCGTCTAAGGGCTTTTGATATTTTGTAGTTGATACATGTACCATTCCAACGCACCAGTTGCCATTTCTTGGTTCAGTCCTGGGGATGAGATACGCACCCAGCAATCTTTTTTTTTAGAGTAAAAGGCGCGAAAAAAGTCTTTGGCCATAAAACTGAAATGGTAATATGTGCGTCTTAGAATTTTTAATATTTTATAGTGGACACAAGGAAAAATTTAGCGATCTAGTTGCTATTTCCTGGTTCGGCCCTGGAAATAAGATACACAACCAGCAAACTTTTTTTGTTAGAGTAAAAGGCGCGGAAAAAGTTTTTGGCCAAAAAAGTGAAATGGTAACATGTGCGTCTTAGAATTTTTATTCTTTTATAATAGACACATGTACCAATCCAGCGCACCAGTTGTCATTTGCTGCTTCGGCCCTGGGGATGAGATACACACCCAGAAAACTTTTTTTTGAAAAATTATGTATTAGCCAAATAAATTTTTGGCTATAAAACTTAAATGGTAACATGTGCGTCTTATAATTTTTGATATTTAATAGTGGACACATCTACTATTCCAGGACACTAGTTGTCATTTCCTGGTTCGGTCCTGAAAATAAGATACACACCCAGCAAACTTTTTTTGTTAGGGTAAAAGGCGCGGAAAAAGTTTTTGGCCATAAAACTGAAATGGTAATATGTGCGTCTAAGGACTTTTGATATTTTATAGTTGACACATGTACCATTCTAGCGCACCAGTTTTAATTCCCTGGTTCGGTCCTGAAAATAAGATACACACCCAGCAAACTTTTTTGTTAGAGTTAAAGGCGCGGAAAAAGTTTTTGGCTATAAAACCGAAATGGTAATATGTGCGTCTTAGAATTTTTGATATTTTATAGTGGACAAATGTAGTATTCTAGTGCACCAGTTACCATTTCCTGGTTCGGCCCTGTGGATTAGATACACATCTAGCAAACTTTTTTAGTAAAAAATATGTATTAGCCAAATAAGTTTTTGGCCATAAAACTGAAATGGTAATGTGTGCGTCTAAGGACTTTTGATATTTTATAGTTGACACATGCACCATTCCAGCGCACCAGTTGTTATTTCCTGGTTCAGTCCTGGGGATGAGAAACACTCCCAGCAAACTCTTTTTGTTAGAGTAAAAGGCGCGGAAAAAGTTTTTGGCTATAAAACCGAAATGGTAATATGTGCGTCTTAGAATTTTCAATATTGTACAGTGGACACATGTAACATTTTAGCGATCTTGTTGCTATTTTCTGGTTCGGGCCTGGGATGAAATACACACCCAGCAAAGTTGTTTTGTTAGAGTAAAGGCGCGAAAAAAGTTTTTGGCCATAAAACTGAAATGATAATATGTGCGTCTAAGGACTTTTGGGGGGAATGGGCCAGTGCACTCAGGGCAAAGTTGTTGATTGCTCTCAACCTGGCGAGAAGCCAGCAGCGATCCCTGAAAATGGACTGGTCAAGCTGACATACTGCCTCCCCGTGGCGCCCCTGGATAGCCCCTACAGCACCCGCTTAGAGGTGAACCAAAGTGTGCAGCGAATCCCCTCTGTCCAGGGGTCTAAACCAGGACCCGGTCCTCCAGGTTTCGGGGGTTGTGCGTGGGGGTAACTTCCCTACCGTGTAAAAACACACTAGTTACGACACAACAACAAAGAATAACTTTGTTGGTTGAGGCCCAGGTTCACCACGGACTGTAGCGCCAAAAGAAGAAGAAGAAGAAGAAGGACTTTTGATATTTTATAGTTGACACATGTACCATTCCAGCGCACCAGTTGCCATTTCCTGGTTATGTCCTGGGGATGAGATACACTCCCAGCAAACTCTTTTTGTTAGAGTAAAAAGCGCGGAAAAAGTTTTTGGCCATAAAACTGAAATGCTAATATGTGCGTCTTAAAATTTTTGATATTTTATAGTTGACACATGTGCTAAACCAGCGCACCAGTTGCTATTTCCTGGTTCGGGCCTGGGGATGAGATACATACCCAGCAAAGTTTTTTTGTTAGAGTAAAGGCGCGAAAAAAGTTTTTGGCCATAAAACTGAAATGATAATATGTGCTTCTTAGAATTTTTAATATTTTATAGTGGACACATGTTACATTTTAGCGATCTAGTTGCTATTTTCTGGTTCGGGCCTGGGGAGGAGATACACACCCAGCAAACTTTTTTTGTTAAAGTTAAGGCGCGAAAAACGTTTTTGGCCATAAAACTGAAATGATAATATGTGCGTCTAAGGACTTTTGATATTTTATAGTTGACACATGTGCTATACCAGCGCACCAGTTGCTATTTCCTGGTTCGGGCCTGGGGATGAGATACACACCCAGCAAACTCTTTTTGTTAGAGTAAAAGGCGCGAAAAAAGTCTTTAGCCATAAAACTAAAATAATTATATGTGCGTCTAAGGATTTTTAATATTTTATAGTGGACACATGTGACATTTTAGCGATCGAGTTGTCATTTCCTGGTTCGGTCCTGGAAATAAGATACACACCCAGCAAACTTTTTTTTTTACAGTAAAAGGCGCGAAAAAAGTTTTTGGCCATAAAACTGAAATGATAACATGTGTGTCTAAGGATTTTTGATATTTTATAGTTGACACATGTACCATTCCATCGCACCAGTTGCTATTTCCTGGTTCGGTCCTGGAAATAAGTTACACACCCAGCAAACTTTTTTTGTTAGAGTAAAAGGCGCGGAAAAAGTTTTTGGCTATAAAAACGAAATAATAATATGTGCGTCTTAGAATTTTTAATACTTTATAGTAGACACATATACCTTTCTAGCGCACTAGTTGTTATTTCCTGTTTCGGTCCTGGAAATAAGATACACATCCAGCAAACTTTTTTTGTTAGAGTAAAAGGCGCGAAAAAAGTTTTTGGGCATAAAAGTGAAATGGTAATATGTGCGTCTAAGGATTTTTGATATTTTTTGAATGACACATGTACTATTGCAGCGCCCTAGTTGCCATTTCTTGGTTCGGCCCTGGGGATGAGATACACACCCAGCAAACTTTTTTTAGTGAAAAATTATGTATTAGTCAAATAAGTTTTTGGCTATAAAACTAAAATGGTGATATGTGCGCCTAGGGATTTTTGATGTTTTATAGTATACACATGCAGCATTTCAGCGCACCAGTTGCCATTTCCTGGTTCGGTTCTGGAAATAAGATATACACCCAGCTAACTTTTTTTGTTAGGGTAAAAGGCACGAAAAAAATTTTTGGCTATAAAACCGAAATGGTAATATATGCGTCTTAGAATTTTTGATATTTTATAGTGGACAAATGTACCATTCTAGCGCACCAGTTGCCATTTCCTGGTTCGGCCCTGGGGATTAGATACACACCTAGCAAACTTTTTTTAGTAAAAAATAAGTTTTTGGCCATAAAACTGAAATGGTAATATGTGCGTCTAAGGGCTTTTGATATTTTGTAGTTGATACATGTACCATTCCAACGCACCAGTTGCCATTTCTTGGTTCAGTCCTGGGGATGAGATACGCACCCAGCAATCTTTTTTTTTAGAGTAAAAGGCGCGAAAAAAGTCTTTGGCCATAAAACTGAAATGGTAATATGTGCGTCTTAGAATTTTTAATATTTTATAGTGGACACAAGGAAAAATTTAGCGATCTAGTTGCTATTTCCTGGTTCGGCCCTGGAAATAAGATACACAACCAGCAAACTTTTTTTGTTAGAGTAAAAGGCGCGGAAAAAGTTTTTGGCCAAAAAAGTGAAATGGTAACATGTGCGTCTTAGAATTTTTATTCTTTTATAAAAGACACATGTACCAATCCAGCGCACCAGTTGTCATTTGCTGCTTCGGCCCTGGGGATGAGATACACACCCAGAAAACTTTTTTTTGAAAAATTATGTATTAGCCAAATAAATTTTTGGCTATAAAACTTAAATGGTAACATGTGCGTCTTATAATTTTTGATATTTAATAGTGGACACATCTACTATTCCAGGACACTAGTTGTCATTTCCTGGTTCGGTCCTGAAAATAAGATACACACCCAGCAAACTTTTTTTGTTAGGGTAAAAGGCGCGGAAAAAGTTTTTGGCCATAAAACTGAAATGGTAATATGTGCGTCTAAGGACTTTTGATATTTTATAGTTGACACATGTACCATTCTAGCGCACCAGTTTTAATTCCCTGGTTCGGTCCTGAAAATAAGATACACACCCAGCAAACTTTTTTGTTAGGGTTAAAGGCGCGGAAAAAGTTTTTGGCTATAAAACCGAAATGGTAATATGTGCGTCTTAGAATTTTTGATATTTTATAGTGGACAAATGTAGTATTCTAGCGCACCAGTTACCATTTCCTGGTTCGGCCCTGTGGATTAGATACACATCTAGCAAACTTTTTTAGTAAAAAATATGTATTAGCCAAATAAGTTTTTGGCCATAAAACTGAAATGGTAATGTGTGCGTCTAAGGACTTTTGATATTTTATAGTTGACACATGCACCATTCCAGCGCACCAGTTGTTATTTCCTGGTTCAGTCCTGGGGATGAGAAACACTCCCAGCAAACTCTTTTTGTTAGAGTAAAAGGCGCGGAAAAAGTTTTTGGCTATAAAACCGAAATGGTAATATGTGCGTCTTAGAATTTTCAATATTGTACAGTGGACACATGTAACATTTTAGCGATCTTGTTGCTATTTTCTGGTTCGGGCCTGGGATGAAATACACACCCAGCAAAGTTGTTTTGTTAGAGTAAAGGCGCGAAAAAAGTTTTTGGCCATAAAACTGAAATGATAATATGTGCGTCTAAGGACTTTTGGGGGGAATGGGCCAGTGCACTCAGGGCAAAGTTGTTGATTGCTCTCAACCTGGCGAGAAGCCAGCAGCGATCCCTGAAAATGGACTGGTCAAGCTGACATACTGCCTCCCCGTGGCGCCCCTGGATAGCCCCTACAGCACCCGCTTAGAGGTGAACCAAAGTGTGCAGCGAATCCCCTCTGTCCAGGGGTCTAAACCAGGACCCGGTCCTCCAGGTTTCGGGGGTTGTGCGTGGGGGTAACTTCCCTACCGTGTAAAAACACACTAGTTACGACACAACAACAAAGAATAACTTTGTTGGTTGAGGCCCAGGTTCACCACGGACTGTAGCGCCAAAAGAAGAAGAAGAAGAAGAAGGACTTTTGATATTTTATAGTTGACACATGTACCATTCCAGCGCACCAGTTGCCATTTCCTGGTTATGTCCTGGGGATGAGATACACTCCCAGCAAACTCTTTTTGTTAGAGTAAAAAGCGCGGAAAAAGTTTTTGGCCATAAAACTGAAATGCTAATATGTGCGTCTTAGAATTTTTGATATTTTATAGTTGACACATGTGCTAAACCAGCGCACCAGTTGCTATTTCCTGGTTCGGGCCTGGGGATGAGATACATACCCAGCAAAGTTTTTTGTTAGAGTAAAGGCGCGAAAAAAGTTTTTGGCCATAAAACTGAAATGATAATATGTGCTTCTTAGAATTTTTAATATTTTATAGTGGACACATGTTACATTTTAGCGATCTAGTTGCTATTTTCTGGTTCGGGCCTGGGGAGGAGATACACACCCAGCAAACTTTTTTTGTTAAAGTTAAGGCGCGAAAAACGTTTTTGGCCATAAAACTGAAATGATAATATGTGCGTCTAAGGACTTTTGATATTTTATAGTTGACACATGTGCTATACCAGCGCACCAGTTGCTATTTCCTGGTTCGGGCCTGGGGATGAGATACACACCCAGCAAACTCTTTTTGTTAGAGTAAAAGGCGCGAAAAAAGTTTTTGGCCATAAAACTGAAATAATAATATGTGCGTCTTAGAATTTTTAATATTTTATAGTGGACACATGTAACATTTTAGCGATCTAGTTGCTCTTTTCTGGTTCGGCCCTGGGGATGAGATACACACCCAGCAAACTTTTTTTAGTAAAAAATAATGTATTAGTCAAATAAGTTTTTGGCTATAAAACTGAAGTGGTAATATGTGCGTCTAGGGATTTTTGATATTTTTTTGTTAACACATGCAGCATTCCAGCGCACCAGTTGCCATTTCCTGGTTCGGTCCTGGAAATAAGATACACACCCAGCAAACTTTTTTTGTTAGAGTAAAAGGCGCGTAAAAAGTTTTTGGGCATAAAACTAAAATGGTAATATGTGCGTCTAGAGATTTTTGATATTTTATAGTTGACACATGTCCCAATCCAGACCACCAGTTGCCATTTCCAGGTTCGGTCCTGGGGATGAGATACACACCCAGCAAACTCTTTTTGTTAGAGTAAAAGGCGCGAAAAAAGTCTTTAGCCATAAAACTAAAATAATTATATGTGCGTCTAAGGATTTTTAATATTTTATAGTGGACACATGTGACATTTTAGCGATCGAGTTGTCATTTCCTGGTTCGGTCCTGGAAATAAGATACACACCCAGCAAACTTTTTTTTTTACAGTAAAAGGCGCGAAAAAAGTTTTTGGCCATAAAACTGAAATGATAACATGTGTGTCTAAGGATTTTTGATATTTTATAGTTGACACATGTACCATTCCATCGCACCAGTTGCTATTTCCTGGTTCGGTCCTGGAAATAAGTTACACACCCAGCAAACTTTTTTTGTTAGAGTAAAAGGCGCGGAAAAAGTTTTTGGCTATAAAAACGAAATAATAATATGTGCGTCTTAGAATTTTTAATACTTTATAGTAGACACATATACCTTTCTAGCGCACTAGTTGTTATTTCCTGTTTCGGTCCTGGAAATAAGATACACACCCAGCAAACTTTTTTTGTTAGAGTAAAAGGCGCGAAAAAAGTTTTTGGGCATAAAAGTGAAATGGTAATATGTGCGTCTAAGGATTTTTGATATTTTTTGAATGACACATGTACTATTGCAGCGCACTAGTTGCCATTTCTTGGTTCGGCCCTGGGGATGAGATACACACCCAGCAAACTTTTTTTAGTGAAAAATTATGTATTAGTCAAATAAGTTTTTGGCTATAAAACTAAAATGGTGATATGTGCGCCTAGGGATTTTTGATGTTTTATAGTATACACATGCAGCATTTCAGCGCACCAGTTGCCATTTCCTGGTTCGGTTCTGGAAATAAGATATACACCCAGCTAACTTTTTTTGTTAGAGAAAAGGCGGGAAAAAAGTTTTTGGGCATAAAAGTGAAATGGTAATATGTGCGTCTACGGATTTTTGATATTTTTTTATTAACACATGCAGCATTCCAGCGCACCAGTTGCCATTTCCTGGTTCGGTCCTGGAAATAAGATACACACCCAGCAAACTCTTTTTGTTAAAGTAAAAGGCGTGAAAAAAGTCTTTACCCATAAAACTAAAATGATTATATGTGCGTCTAAGGATTTTTAATATTTTATAGTGGACACATGTGACATTTTAGCGATCGAGTTGTCATTTCCTGGTTCGGTCCTGGAAATAAGATACACACCCAGCAAACTTTTTTTTTAGAGTAAAGGCGCGAAAAAAGTTTTTAGCCATAAAACTGAAATGGTAATATGTGTGTCTAAGGATTTTTGATATTTTATAGTTGACACATGTACCATTCCATCTCATTAGTTTCTATTTCCTGGTTCGGTCCTGGAAATAAGATACACACCCAGCAAACTTTTTTTGTTAGAGTAAAAGGCGCGGAAAAAGTTTTTGGACATAAAATTGAAATCATAAAATATGCGTCGAAGGATTTTTGATATTTTATAGTTGACACATGTACCGTTGCAGCACTCTAGTTGCCACTTCCTGGTTCGGCCCTGGGGATGAGATACACACCCAGCAAACTTTTTTTGTGAAAAATTATGTATTAGCCAAATAAGTTTTTGGCTATAAAAAAGAAATAGTAACATGTGAGTCTTAGAATTTTTAATATTTTATAGTGGACACATGTACCATTCCAGCGCACAAGTTGTCATTTCCTGAGTCGGCTCTGGGGATGAGATACACACCCAACAAACTTTTTTTAGTGAAAAATTATGTATTAGTAAAATAAGTTTTTGGCTATAAAACTGAAATGGTAATATGTGCGTCGAGGGATTTTTGATTTTTTATATTATACACATGCACCATTCCAGCGCACCAGTTGCCATTTCCTGGTTCGGTCCTAGAAATAAGATACACACCCAGCAAACTTTTTTTGTTAGAGTAAAAGGCGCGGAAAAAGTTTTTGGCCATAAAACTGAAATGGTAATATGTGCGTCTTAGGATTTTTGATTTTTTATAGTGGACAAATGTACCATTTTAGCGCACCAGTTGCTATTTCCTGGTTTGGCCCTGGGGATTAGATACACACCCAGCAAACTTTTTTTAGTGAAAAATTATGTATTAGTAAAATAAGTTTTTGGCTATAAAACTGAAATGGTAATATGTGCGTCGAGGGATTTTTGATTTTTTATATTATACACATGCACCATTCCAGCGCACCAGTTGCCATTTCCTGGTTCGGTCCTAGAAATAAGATACACACCCAGCAAACTTTTTTTGTTAGAGGAAAAGGCGCGTAAAAAGTTTTTGGGCATAAAACTGAAATGGTAATATGTGCGTCGAAGGATTTTTGATATTTTATAGTGGACAAATGAACCATTCTAGCGCAGCAGTTGCCATTTCCTGGTTTGGCCCTGGGGATTAGATATACATCTAGCAAACCTTTTTTAGTGAAAAATATGTATTAGCCAAATAAGTTTTTGGGCATAAAACTGAAATGGTAATATGTGCGTCTAGGGATATTTGATATTTTATAGTTGACACATGTACCATTCCAGCGCACTAGTTGCTATTTCCTGATTCGGCCCTGGGGATGAGATACACACCCAGCAAACTTTTTTTAGTGAAAAATTATGTATTAGTCAAATAAGTTGTTGGCTATAAAACTGAAATGGTAATATGTGCCCCTTGGGTTTTTTAATTTTTTATAGTATACACATGCAGCATTCCAGCGCACCAGTTGCCGTTTCCTGGTTCGGCCCTGGAGATGAGATACACACTCAGCACACTTTTTTTAGTGAAAAATTATGTATTAGTCAAATAAGTTGTTGGCTATAAAACTGAAATGGTAATATGTGCCCCTTGGGTTTTTTAATATTTTATAGTATACACATGCAGCATTCCAGCGCACCAGTTGCCATTTAATGGTTCGGCCCTGGGGATGAGATACACACCCAGCAAACTTTTTTTAGTGAAAAATTATGTATTAGTCAAATAAGTTGTTGGCTATAAAACTGAAATGTTAATATGTGCCCCTTGGGTTTTTTAATATTTTATAGTATACACATGCAGCATTCCAGCGCACCAGTTGCCATTTCCTGGTTCGGTCCTGGAAATAAGATACACACCCAACAAAGTTTTTTTGTTAGAGTAAAGGCGCAAAAAAAGTTTTTGGACATAAAACTGAAATGGTAATATGTGCGTCTAAGGATTTTTGATATTTTATAGTTGACACATGTACCATTTCAGCTCACCAGTTACTATTTCCTGGTTCGGTCCTGGGGATGAGATACACACCCAGCAAACTCTTTTTGTTAGAGTAAAAGACGCGAAAAAAGATTTTGGCCATAAAACTGAAATGATAATATGTGCGTCTTAGAATTTTTAATATTTTATAGTGGACACATTTACCATTCCAGCGCACCAGTTGCCATTTCCTGGTTTTGCCCTGGGGATTAGATATACACCTAGCAAACTTTTTTTAGTGAAAAATATGTATTAGCCAAATAAGTTTTTGGCCATAAAACTGAAATGATGATATGTGTGTCTAAGAATTTTTGATATTTTATAGTTGACACATGTGCTATACCAGCGCACCAGTTGCTATTTCCTGGTTCGATTCTGGGTATGAGATACACACCCAGCAAAGTTTTTTTGTTAGAGTAAAGGCGCGAAAAAAGTTTTTGGCCATAAAACTGAAATGATAATATGTGCGTCTTAGAATTTTTAATATTTTATAGTGGACACATGTTACATTTTAACGCACCAGTTGCTATTTCCTGGTTCGAGCATGGGGATGAGATACACACCCAGCAAAGTTTTTTTGTTAGTGTAAAGGCGCGAAAAAAGTTTTTGGCCATAAAACTGAAATGATAATATGTGCGTCCTAGAATTATTAATTTTTTATAGTGGACACACGTTATATTTTAGCGCACCAATTGCTATTTCCTGGTTCGAGCCTGGGGATGAGATACACACCCAGCAAAGTTTTTTTGTTAGTGTAAAGGCGCGAAAAAAGTTTTTGGCCATAAAACTGAAATGATAATATGTGCGTCTAAGGACTTTTGATATTTTTTGATTGACACATGTTATATTGCAGCGCACCAGTTGCCATTTCCTGGTTCGGTCCTGGGGATGAGATACACACCCAGCAAACTCTTTTTGTTAGAGTAAAAGGCCAACAACAGAGGCACGATCTTCCAAAAGTCCGTGCAACTGCTAGCATACGCTGACGACATTCACGTGATTGGTCGAACACAGCGAGCCGTCACTGAAGCGTTTGCTGGTTTTTTAACGGAGGCGGCCAAAATGGGCCTAGCGGTGAACGATGGCAAAACGAAGTATATGCTGTCATCAAAAAAGGACGCGCAACACCGACGACTGGGCCACAACATCACCATAGGCAGCTATAACTTCGAGGTAGTGAAGGACTTCGTCTACCTTGGCTCCCAAGTCAACAGTATGAACAACATCAGTACCGAGATCAAACGCAGAATAACTTTTGCCAATCGCTGTTTCTTTGGGCTCAAGAGGCAATTGAGTAGTAAGGCCCTTTCTCGAAAAACCCAGTTGACACTATATACCACTTTGATAATCCCTGTACTTCTCTATGGCGCAGAAGCATGAACGGTATCGAAGGCGGATGAGGAAGTCCTTGGTATTTTCGAGAGAAAAGTTCTGCGTTCAATCTTCGGCCCTGTTTGCGTTGATGGTTTCTGGAGAAGAAAATTCAATCATGAACTGTACGGGTTGTACAGCTACATGAGCCTAACCAGGCGCCTACGGATCCAACGGCTAAGATAGTTGGGCCATGTAGAGCGCATGGAGAATACTGCTCCGATCCGTAGAATCTTCGATTCCGAACATGTGGGACAACGCAGTAGAGGACGACCACGGAACCGATGGCGCACACAAGTGGAGAGGGACCTCAACCAAGTCCCTAAGTTCAAATTTGAAAATACATAAATATATATTTTCAACATAAAATAAATTTCAACGCACACTGAATGTTTTAAATCACAAGTTTTTATTAGAAATCACACAGAAATTATCAAGCAAAAACTTAAACTTGAGGACATTTGAATGCACAGAAACTCTGAACTGATCAGCAATTGGTTTATGTTTCTACCTTCCAAGTTAACATGCACCATTGCAGTTTCTACCACTGCCGCTTCTTTAAATATCCTTTTGTTCTGCTTCTCATCGATCTTCTGCATCACATTAAAAACTGAAGTTGCATTCAAAGCTATTTTAATGATTTTTGTATCGCTATTTCAATATTGTCTACAGGCTGTAAGTTTCTGACAGACGCACTGTCACAATATTTCCGTGGAAAATGGGGTTAATATTGTGTATCTATACAACAATTCGGAAAGCTTTAATGACTCTGATTCTACATATGCTTCTTGAAAAACAGAACTAACAAAGCAAAATAGTTGGGACACAACGCTTTCCTGAATTAAAACCTTAATCGTCCGCCTTCTCCGATCAAGAAGTAGAAGTAGAAGTGTATCAGTTTGATTTGCAATGTATTTTTTACCAATTTTTTTATTGCAACTTATTGGAAAATAAATTAAATCTGTAGGTTTTTAAGGTGCCCAAGAAAGTGAATCGTCATATACTTAAAGCAGTCAATTTCTTAAGCAACGACATTAACAGTTGTGCAACTGTTTCGCAAATTATTAATCAAGTATAAAAAAGTTTTTGGCCATAAAACTGAAATGGTACTATGTGCGTCTTAGAATTTTTAATATTTTATAGTGGACACATGTAACATTTTAGCGATCTAGTTGCTATTTTCTGGTTCGGCCCTGGGGATGACATACACACCCAGCAAACTTTTTAGCGAAAAATTATGTATTAGCCAAATAAGTTTTTGGCTATAAAACTTAAATGGTAATATGTGCGTCCTAGAATTTTTGTATTTTATAGTGGACACATCTACCATTCCAGCGCACCAGTTGTCATTTCCTGGTTCGGTCCTGAAAATAAGATACACACCCAGCAAACTTTTTTTGTTAGAGTAAAAAGCGCAGAAAAAGTTTTTGGCTATAAAACCGAAATGGTAACATGTGTGTCTTAGAATTTTTGATATTTTATAGTGGACAAATGTTCCATTCTAGCGCACCAGTTGCCATTTCCTGGTTCGGCCCTGGGGAGCAGATACACACCTAGCAAAACTTTTTTAGCAAAAAATATGTATTAGCCAAATAAGTTTTTGGCTATAACACCGAAATGGTAACATGTGTGTCTTAGAATTTTTGATATTTTATAGTGGGCAAATGTACCATTCTAGCGCACCAGTTGCCATTTCCTGGTTCGCCCCTGGGGATTAGATACACACCTAGCAAACTTTTTTTAGTGAAAAATATGTATTAGCCAAATAAGATTTTGGCCATTAAACTGAAATGGTAATATGTGCGTCTAAGGACTTTTGATATTTTATAGTGGACATATGTTACATTTAAGCGATCTAGTTGCTATTTTCTGGTTCGGCCCTGGGAATGAGATACACACTCAGCAAATTTTTTTTGTTAGAGTAAAGACGCGAAAAAAGTTTTTGGCTATAAAACCGAAATGATTATATGTGCGTCTAAGGATTTATGATATTTTATAGTAGACACAAGTAACATTTTAGCGATCTAGTTGCTATTTTCTGGTTCGACACTGGGGATGAGATACACACCCAGCAAACTTTTTAGCGAAAAATTATGTATAAGCCAAATAAGTTTTTGGCTATAAAACTTAAATGGTAATATGTGCGTCTTAGAATTTTTGTATTTTATAGTGGACACATCTACCATTCCAGCGCACCAGTTGTCATTTCCTGGTTCGGCCCTGGGAATGAGATATACACTCAGCAAACTTTTTTTGTTAGAGTAAAAGCGCGAAAAAAGTTTTTGGACATAAAACTGAAATGATAATATGTGCGTCTAAGGATTTTTGATATTTTATAGTTGACACATCTACCATTCCAACGCACCAGTTGTCATTTCCTGGTTCGGCCCTGGGGATGAGATATACACTCAGCAATTTTTTTTTGTTAGAGTAAAAGCGCGAAAAAAGTTTTTGGCTATAAAACTTAAATGGTAATATGTGCGTCTTAGAATTTGTGATATTTTATAGTTGACACATGTACCATTCGCGCGCACCAGTTGCCATTTCCAGGTCAGCACTCACTCAGCAATTTTTTTTTGTTAGAGTAAAAGCGCGAAAAAAGTTTTTGGCTATAAAACTGAAATGGTAGTATGTGCGTCTAAGGATTTGTGATATTTTATAGTTGACACATGTACCATTCGCGCGCACCAGTTGCCATTTCCAGGTTCGGTCCTGGGGATGAGATATACACCTAGCAAACTTTTCTTGTTAGAGTAAAAGGCGCGAAAAAATTTGTTGGCCATAAATCTTAAATGGTAATATGTGCGTCGAAGGATTTTTGATATTTTATAGTTGACACATGTACCATTCCAGCGCACCAGTTGCCATTTCCTGGTTCAGTCCTGGGGATGAGATACACTCCCAGCAAACTCTTTTTGTTAGAGTAAAAGGCGCGAAAAACGTTTTTGGCCATAAAACTGAAATGATAATATGTGCGTCTAAGGACTTTTGATATTTTATAGTTGTCACATGTACCATTCCAGCGCACCAGGTGTTATTTCCTTGTACGGTCCTGGAAATAAGATACACACCCAGCAAAGTTTTTTTGTTAGAGTAAAAGCGCGAAAAAAGGTTTTGGACATACAACTGAAATGATAATATGTGCGTGGAAGGATTTTTGATATTTTGACAAATGTTCCATTCTACCGCACCAGTTGCCATTTCCTGGTTCGGCTCTGGGGATTAGATACACACCTAGCAAACTTTTTTTAGTGCAAAATATGTATTAGCCAAATAAGATTTTGGCCATAAAACAGAAATGGTAATATGTGCGTCTAACTACTTTTAATATTTTATAGTTGACACATGTAAAATTCCAGCGCACCAGTTGCCATTTCCTGGTTCAGTCCTGGGGATGAGATACACTCCCAGCAAACTCTTTTTGGTAGAGTAAAAGGCGCGAAGAACGTTTTTGGCCATAAAACTGAAATGGTAATATGAGCGTCTTAGAATTTTTAATTTTTTAATAGTTGATACATGTACCATTTCAGCGCACCAGTTGCTATTTCCTGGTTCGGTCCTGGAAATAAGATACACAACCAGCAAATTTTTTTTGTTAGAGTAAAAGGCGCGAAAAAAGTTTTTAGCCATAAAAATGAAATGGTAATATTTGCGTCTTAACATTTTTGATATTTAATAATGGACAAACTTACCATTCTAGCGCACCAGTTGCCATTTCCTGCTTCGGTCCTGGGGATGAGATACACACCTAGCAAACCTTTTTTTAGTGAAAAATATGTATAAGCCAAATAAGTTTTTTAACATAAAACTGAAATGGTAATATGTGCGTCTTAGAATTTTTGATATTTTATAGTGGACAAATGTACCATTCTAGCGCACCAGTTGGCTTTTCCTGGTTCGGCTCTGGGGATTAGATACACACTTAGCAAACTTTTTTTAGTAAAAAATATGTATTAGCCAAATAAGTTTTTGGCCATAAAACTGAAATGGTAATATGTGCGTCTAAGGATTTTTGATATTTTATAGTTGACACATCTACCATTCCAGCGCACTAGTTGCCGTTTCCTGGTTCGGTCCGGGAAATAAGATACACACCCAGCAAACTCTTTGTTAGAGTAAAAAGCGCGGAAAAAGTTTTTGGCCATAAAACTGAAATGATAATATGTGCGTTTTAGAATTTTTGATATTTTATAGTTGACACATGTGCTATACCAGCGCACCATTTGCTATTTCCTGGTTCGGGCCTGGGGATGAGATACACACCCAGCAAAGTTGTTTTGTTAGAGTAAAGGCGCGAAAAAAGTTTTTGGCCATAAAACTGAAATGGTAATATGTGCGTCTAAGGATTTTTGATATTTTATAGTTGACACATCTACCATTCCAGCGCACTAGTTGCCGTTTCCTGGTTCGGTCCGGGAAATAAGATACACACCCAGCAAACTCTTTGTTAGAGTAAAAAGCGCGGAAAAAGTTTTTGGCCATAAAACTGAAATGAAATATGTGCGTTTTAGAATTTTTGATATTTTATAGTTGACACATGTGCTATACCAGCGCACCATTTGCTATTTCCTGGTTCGGGCCTGGGGATGAGATACACACCCAGCAAAGTTGTTTTGTTAGAGTAAAGGCGCGAAAAAAGTTTTTAGCCATAAAAATGAAATGGTAATATTTGCGTCTTAGCATTTTTGATATTTCATAATGGACAAATGTACCATTCCAGCGCACCAGTTGCCATTTCCTGGTTATGTCCTGGAAATAAGATACACTCCCAGCAAACTCTTTGTTAGAGTAAAAAGCGCGGAAAAAGTTTTTGTCCATAAAACTGAAATGATAATATGTGCGTTTTAGAATTTTTGATATTTTATAGTTGACACATGTGCTATACCAGCGCACCATTTGCTATTTCCTGGTTCGGGCCTGGGGATGAGATACACACCCAGCAAAGTTGTTTTGTTAGAGTAAAGGCGCGAAAAAAGTTTTTGGCCATAAAACTGAAATGGTAATATGTGCGTCCAAGGACTTTTGATATTTTATAGTTGACACATGTACCATTTCAGCGCACCAGTTGCCATTTTCTGGTTCGGTCCTGGGGATGAGATACACTCCCAGCAAACTCTTTTTGGTAGAGTAAAAGGCGCGAAGAACGTTTTTGGCTATAAAACTAAAATGATAATATGTGCGTCCAAGGACTTTTGATATTTTATAGTTGGCACATGTACCATTCCAGCGCACCAGTTGCCATTTCCTGGTTCAGTCTTGGGGATGAGATACACTCTCAGCAAACTCTTTTTGTTAGAGTAAAAGGCGCGAGAAACGTTTTTAGCCATAAAACTAAAATAATAATATGTGCGTCTAAAGACTTTTGATATTTTATAGTTGGCACATGTACCATTCCAACGCACTAGTTGCCGTTTCCTGGTTCGGTCCGGGAAATAAGATACACACCCAGCAAAGTTTTTTTGTTAGAGTAAAGGCGCGAAAAAATATTTGGCCATAAAACCGAAATGATAATATGTGCGTCTTAAGACTTTTGATATTTTATAGTTGTCACATGTACCATTCCAGCGCACCAGTTGATATTTCCTGGTACGGTCCTGGAAATAAGATACACACCCAGCAACCTTATTTGTTAGAGTAAAAGCGCGAAAAAAGTTTTTGGACATACAATTGAAATGATAATATGTGCGTCGAAGGATTTTTGATATTTTATAGTTGACACATGTACCATTCCAGCGCACCAGTTGCCATTTCCTGGTTCGGTCCTGGGGATGAGATACACACCCAGCAAACTCTTTTTGTTAGAGTAAAAGGCGCGAAAAAAGTCTTTGGCCATAAAACTGAAATGGTAATATGTGCGTCTTAGAGTTTTTAATTTTTTAATAGTTGATACATGTACCATTTCAGCCCACCAGTTTCTATTTCCTGGTTCGGGCCTGGGGATGAGATACACACCCAGCAAAGTTGTTTTGTTAGAGTAAAGGCGCGAAAAACGGTTTTGGCCATAAAACTGAAATAATAATATGTGCGTCTAAGGACTTTTGATATTTTATAGTTGGCACATGTACCATACATACAGTATACACATGCACCATTCCAGCGCACCAGTTGCCATTTCGTGGTTCGGTCCTGGAAATAAAATACACACCCCGCAAACTTTTTTTGTTAGAGTAGAAGGTGCGTAAAAAGTTTTTGGGCATAAAACTGAAATGGTAATATGTGCGTCTAAGGATCTTAAATATTTTTTAATAAGCACATGTACCATTCCAGCGCACCAGTTGCCATTTCCTGGTTCGGTCCTGGAAATAAGATACACACCCAGCAAACTTTTTTTGTTAGAGTAAAAGGCGCGGAAAAAGTTTTTGGCCATAAAACTGAAATGATTATATGTGCGTCTAAGGATTTTTGATATTTTATAGTTGGCATGTACCATACCAGCGCACTAGTTGCTATTTCCTGATTCAGCCCTGGGGATGAGATACACACCCAGCAAAGTTTTTTTGTTAGAGTAAAGGCGCAAAAAAAGTTTTTAAACATACAACTGAAATGATAATATGTGCGTCGAAGGATTTTGTATATTTTATAGTTGACATATACAATACCAGCGCACTAGTTGCTATTTCCTGATTCGGCCCTGGGGATGAGATACACACCCAGCAAACTCTTTTTGTTAGAGTAAAACGTGCGGAAAAAGTTTTTGGCCCTAAAACTGAAATGATAATATAAACGTCGAAGGACTTTTGATATTTTATAGTTGCCACATGTACCATTCCAGCTCACCAGTTGCAATTTCCTGGTTCGCTCCTGGGAATAAGATACACACCCAGCAAACTTTTTTTGTTAGGGTAAAAGGCGCGGAAAAAGTTTTTGGCCATAAAACTGAAATGGTAATATGTGCGGCTAAGGACTTTTTATATTTTGTAGTTGACACATGTACCATTCCAGCTCACCAGTTGCTATTTCTTGGTTCGGTCCTGGAAATAAGATACACACCCAGCAAACTTTTTTTGTTAGGGTAAAAGGCGCGGAAAAAGTTTTTGGGTATAAAACTGATGTGATAATATGTGCGGCTAAGGACTTTTAATATTTTATAGTTGACACATGTACCATTCCAGCACACCAGTTGCTTTTTCCTGGTTCGGTCCTGGAAATAAGATACACACCCAGCAAACTTTTTTTGTTAGAGTAAAAGGCGCGGAAAAAGTTTTTGGGCATTAAACTGAAATGGTAATATGTGTGTCTAGGGATTTTTGATATTTTATAGTTGCTACATGTACCTATACTACCATTTCTTAGTTTGGCCCTGGGGATGAGATACACACCCAGCAAACTTTTTTTAGTGAAAAATTATGTTTTAGACAAATAAGTTGTTAGCTATAAAACTGAAATGGTAATATGTGCCCCTGGGGTTTTTTAATATTTTATAGTATACACATGCAGCATTCCAGCGTACCAGTTGCCAATTTCTGGTTCGGTTCTGGAAATAAGATATACACCCAGCTAACTTTTTTTGTTAG
Organism: Epicampocera succincta; assembly: GCA_932526305.1. NCBI lineage: Eukaryota > Metazoa > Arthropoda > Insecta > Diptera > Tachinidae > Epicampocera > Epicampocera succincta. The sequence goes on along the minus strand of CAKOAZ010000002.1, from coordinate 258,282 downwards.
AGAAAAGGCGCGAAAAAAGTTTTTGGGCATAAAAGTGAAATGGTAATATGTGCGTCTAAGGACTTTTGATATTTTTTTATTGACACATGTACTATTGCAGCGCACTAGTTGCCATTTCTTGGTTCGGCCCTGGGGATGAGATACACACCCAGCAAACTTTTTTTAGTGAAAAATTATGTATTAGTCAAATAAGTTGTTGGCTATAAAAGTGAAATGGTAATATGTGCCCCTGGGGTTTTTTAATATTTTATAGTATACACATGCAGACTTCCTGCGCACCAGTTGCCAATTTCTGGTTCGGTCCTGGAAATAAGATACACACCCAGAAAAGTTTTTTTGTTAGAGTAAAGGCGCAAAAAAAGTTTTTGGACATAAAACTGAAATGATAAAATATGCGTCAAAGGATTTTTGATATTTTATAGTTAACACATGTACCATTGCAGCGCACTAGTTGCCATTTCCTGGTTCGGCCCTGGGGATAAGATACACACCCAGCAAACTTTTTTTGTGAAAATTTATGTATTAGCCAAATAAGTTTTTGGCTATAAAAATAAAATAGTAATATGTGAGTCTTAGAATTTTTAAGATTTTATAGTGGACACATGTACCATTCCAGCGCACCAGTTGTCATTTCCTGAGTCGGCTCTGGGGATGAGATACACACCCAGCAAAGCTTTTTTGTTAGAGTAAAGGCGCGAAAAAAGTTTTTGGCCATAAAACTGAAATGGTTATATGTGCGTCTTAGAATTTTTGATATTTTATAGTGGACAAATGTACCATTCTAGCACACCAGTTGCCATTTCCTGGTTTGGCCCTAGGGATTAGATACACACCTAGCAAACTTTTTTTAGTGAAAAATATGTATTAGTCAAATAAGTTTTTGGCCATCAAACTGAAATAGTAATATGTGCTTCTAAGGATTTTTGATATTTTATAGTTGGCACATGTACCATTCCAGCGTACCAGTTGCAATTTCTTGGTTCAGTCCTGGGGATGAGATACACTCCCAGCAAACTTTTTGTTAGAGTAAAAGGTGCGAAAAAAGTTTTTGGTCATAAAACTGAAATGGTATTATGTGCGTCTTAGATCTTTTAATATTTAATAGTGGACACATGTAAAATTTTAACGATCTAGTTGCTCTTTTCTGGTTCGGCCCTGGGGATGAGCTACACACCCAGCAAAGTTTTTTTTGTTAGAGTAAAGGCGCGAAAAACGTTTTTGGCCATAAAATTGAAATGATAATATGGGCGTCTAAGGACTTTTGATATTTTATAGTTGACACATGTACCATTCCAACGCACCAGTTGCCATTTCTTGGTTCAGTCCTGGGGATGAGATACACTCCCAGCAAACTTTTTGTTAGAGTAAAAGGTGCGAAAAAAGTTTTTGGTCATAAAACTGAAATGGTATTATGTGCGTCTTAGAATTTTTAATATTTTATAGTGGACACATGTAACATTTTAACGATCTAGTTGTTCTTTTCTGGTTCGGCCCTGGGGATGAGATACACACCCAGCAACCTTTTTTTGTTAGAGTAAAGGCGCGAAAAACGTTTTTGGCCATAAAATTGAAATGATATCATGGGCGTCTAAGGACTTTTGATATTTTATAGTATTCACATGCACCATTCCAGCGCACCAGTTGCCATTTTCTGGTTCGGTCCTGGAAATAAGATACACACCCAGCAAACTTTTTTTGTTAAAGTAAAAGGCGCGAAAAAAGCTTTTGGCCACAAAACTGAAATGGTAATATGTGCGTGTAAGGATCTTAAATATTTTTTAATTGACACATGTACCATTCCTGCGCACCAGTTGCCATTTCCTGGTTCGGTCCTGGAAATAAGATACACACCCAGCAAATTTTTTTTGTTAGAGTAAAAGGCGCGAAAAAAGTTTTTGGGCATAAAACTGAAATGGTAATATGTGCGTCTAAGGATTTTTGATATTTTATAGTTGACACATGTACGATTCTAGCGCATCAGTTGCTATTTCCTGGTTAGGTCCTGGAAATAAGATACACACCCAGCAAACTCTTTTTGTTAGAGTAAAAGGCGCGAAAAAAGTCTTTGGCTATAAAACTGAAATGGTAATATGTGCGTCTTAGAATTTTTGATATTTTATAGTAGACGCATGTACCTTTCTAGCGCACTAGTTGTTATTTCCTGGTTCGGTCCTGGAAATAAGATACACACCCAGCAAACTTTTTTTGTTAGAGTAAAAGGCGCGAAAAAAGTTTTTGGGCATAAAAGTGAAATTGTAATATGTGCGTCTAAGGATTTTTGATATTTTTTGTTTGACACATTTACTATTGTAGCGCACTAGTTGCCATTTCTTGGTTCGGCCCTGGGGATGAGATACACACCCAGCAAACTATATATATATAGTATACACATGCAGCATTCCAGCGCACCAGTTTTCAATTTCTGGTTCGGTCCTGGAAATAAGATATACACCCAGCTAACTTTTTTTGTTAGAGAAAAGGCGCGAAAAAAGTTTTTTGGCATAAAAGTGAAATGGTAATATGTGCGTCTAAGGATTTTTGATATTTTTTTATTGACACATGTACTATTGCAGCGCACTAGTTGCCATTTCTTGGTTCGGCCCTGGGGATGAGATACACACCCAGCAAACTTTTTTTAGTGAAAAATTATGTATTAGTCAAATAAGTTGTTGGCTATAAAACTGAAATGGTAATATGTGCGTCTAAGGATTTTTGATATTTTATACTATACACATGCAGCATTCCAGCGCACCAGTTGCAATTTCCTGGTTTGGTCCTGGAAATAAGATACACACCCAGCAAACTTTTTTTAGTGAAAAATATGTATTAGCCAAATAAGTTTTTGGCCATCAAACTGAAATAGTAATATGTGCGTCTAAGGATTTTTGATATTTTATAGTTGGCACATGTACCATTCCAACGCACCAGTTGCCACTTCTTGGTTCAGTCCTGGGGATGAGATACACTCCCAGCAAACTTTTTGTTAGAGTAAAAGGTGCGAAAAAAGTTTTTGGTCATAAAACTGAAATGGTATTATGTGCGTCTTAGAATTTTTAATATTTTATAGTGGACACATGTAACATTTTAACGATCTAGTTGTTCTTTTCTGGTTCGGCCCTGGGGATGAGATACACACCCAGCAACCTTTTTTTGTTAGAGTAAAGGCGCAAAAAAAGTTTTTGGACATAAAACTGAAATGATAAAATATGCGTCAAAGGATTTTTGATATTTTATAGTTAACACATGTACCATTGCAGCGCACTAGTTGCCATTTCCTGGTTCGGCCCTGGGGATAAGATACACACCCAGCAAACTTTTTTTGTGAAAATTTATGTATTAGCCAAATAAGTTTTTGGCTATAAAAATAAAATAGTAATATGTGAGTCTTAGAATTTTTAAGATTTTATAGTGGACACATGTACCATTCCAGCGCACCAGTTTTCATTTCCTGAGTCCGCTCTGGGGATGAGATACACACCCAGCAAAGCTTTTTTGTTAGAGTAAAGGCGCGAAAAAAGTTTTTGGCCATAAAACTGAAATGGTTATATGTGCGTCTTAGAATTTTTGATATTTTATAGTGGACAAATGTACCATTCTAGCACACCAGTTGCCATTTCCTGGTTTGGCCCTAGGGATTAGATACACACCTAGCAAACTTTTTTTAGTGAAAAATATGTATTAGTCAAATAAGTTTTTGGCCATCAAACTGAAATAGTAATATGTGCTTCTAAGGATTTTTGATATTTTATAGTTGGCACATGTACCATTCCAGCGTACCAGTTGCAATTTCTTGGTTCAGTCCTGGGGATGAGATACACTCCCAGCAAACTTTTTGTTAGAGTAAAAGGTGCGAAAAAAGTTTTTGGTCATAAAACTGAAATGGTATTATGTGCGTCTTAGATGTTTTAATATTTAATAGTGGACACATGTAAAATTTTAACGATCTAGTTGCTCTTTTCTGGTTCGGCCCTGGGGATGAGCTACACACCCAGCAAAGTTTTTTTTGTTAGAGTAAAGGCGCGAAAAACGTTTTTGGCCATAAAATTGAAATGATAATATGGGCGTCTAAGGACTTTTGATATTTTATAGTTGACACATGTACCATTCCAACGCACCAGTTGCCATTTCTTGGTTCAGTCCTGGGGATGAGATACACTCCCAGCAAACTTTTTGTTAGAGTAAAAGGTGCGAAAAAAGTTTTTGGTCATAAAACTGAAATGGTATTATGTGCGTCTTAGAATTTTTAATATTTTATAGTGGACACATGTAACATTTTAACGATCTAGTTGTTCTTTTCTGGTTCGGCCCTGGGGATGAGATACACACCCAGCAACCTTTTTTTGTTAGAGTAAAGGCGCGAAAAACGTTTTTGGCCATAAAATTGAAATGATATCATGGGCGTCTAAGGACTTTTGATATTTTATAGTATTCACATGCACCATTCCAGCGCACCAGTTGCCATTTTCTGGTTCGGTCCTGGAAATAAGATACACACCCAGCAAACTTTTTTTGTTAAAGTAAAAGGCGCGAAAAAAGCTTTTGGCCACAAAACTGAAATGGTAATATGTGCGTGTAAGGATCTTAAATATTTTTTAATTGACACATGTACCATTCCTGCGCACCAGTTGCCATTTCCTGGTTCGGTCCTGGAAATAAGATACACACCCAGCAAATTTTTTTTGTTAGAGTAAAAGGCGCGAAAAAAGTTTTTGGGCATAAAACTGAAATGGTAATATGTGCGTCTAAGGATTTTTGATATTTTATAGTTGACACATGTACGATTCTAGCGCATCAGTTGCTATTTCCTGGTTAGGTCCTGGAAATAAGATACACACCCAGCAAACTCTTTTTGTTAGAGTAAAAGGCGCGAAAAAAGTCTTTGGCTATAAAACTGAAATGGTAATATGTGCGTCTTAGAATTTTTGATATTTTATAGTAGACGCATGTACCTTTCTAGCGCACTAGTTGTTATTTCCTGGTTCGGTCCTGGAAATAAGATACACACCCAGCAAACTTTTTTTGTTAGAGTAAAAGGCGCGAAAAAAGTTTTTGGGCATAAAAGTGAAATTGTAATATGTGCGTCTAAGGATTTTTGATATTTTTTGTTTGACACATTTACTATTGTAGCGCACTAGTTGCCATTTCTTGGTTCGGCCCTGGGGATGAGATACACACCCAGCAAACTATATATATATAGTATACACATGCAGCATTCCAGCGCACCAGTTTTCAATTTCTGGTTCGGTCCTGGAAATAAGATATACACCCAGCTAACTTTTTTTGTTAGAGAAAAGGCGCGAAAAAAGTTTTTTGGCATAAAAGTGAAATGGTAATATGTGCGTCTAAGGATTTTTGATATTTTTTTATTGACACATGTACTATTGCAGCGCACTAGTTGCCATTTCTTGGTTCGGCCCTGGGGATGAGATACACACCCAGCAAACTTTTTTTAGTGAAAAATTATGTATTAGTCAAATAAGTTGTTGGCTATAAAACTGAAATGGTAATATGTGCGTCTAAGGATTTTTGATATTTTATACTATACACATGCAGCATTCCAGCGCACCAGTTGCAATTTCCTGGTTCGGTCCTGGAAATAAGATACACACCCAGCAAACTTTTTTTAGTGAAAAATATGTATTAGCCAAATAAGTTTTTGGCCATCAAACTGAAATAGTAATATGTGCGTCTAAGGATTTTTGATATTTTATAGTTGGCACATGTAACATTCCAACGCACCAGTTGCCATTTCTTGGTTCAGTCCTGGGGATGAGATACACTCCCAGCAAACTTTTTGTTAGAGTAAAAGGTGCGAAAAAAGTTTTTGGTCATAAAACTGAAATGGTATTATGTGCGTCTTAGAATTTTTAATATTTTATAGTGGAAACATGTAACATTTTAACGATCTAGTTGTTCTTTTCTGGTTCGGCCCTGGGGATGAGATACACACCCAGCAACCTTTTTTTGTTAGAGTAAAGGCGCAAAAAAAGTTTTTGGACATAAAACTGAAATGATAAAATATGCGTCAAAGGATTTTTGATATTTTATAGTTAACACATGTACCATTGCAGCGCACTAGTTGCCATTTCCTGGTTCGGCCCTGGGGATAAGATACACACCCAGCAAACTTTTTTTGTGAAAATTTATGTATTAGCCAAATAAGTTTTTGGCTATAAAAATAAAATATTAATATGTGAGTCTTAGAATTTTTAAGATTTTATAGTGGACACATGTACCATTCCAGCGCACCAGTTGTCATTTCCTGAGTCGGCTCTGGATTCTAGCACACCAGTTGCCATTTCCTGGTTTGGCCCTAGGGATTAGATACACACCTAGCAAACTTTTTTTAGTGAAAAATATGTATTAGTCAAATAAGTTTTTGGCCATCAAACTGAAATAGTAATATGTGCTTCTAAGGATTTTTGATATTTTATAGTTGGCACATGTACCATTCCAGCGTACCAGTTGCAATTTCTTGGTTCAGTCCTGGGGATGAGATACACTCCCAGCAAACTTTTTGTTAGAGTAAAAGGTGCGAAAAAAGTTTTTGGTCATAAAACTGAAATGGTATTATGTGCGTCTTAGATCTTTTAATATTTAATAGTGGACACATGTAAAATTTTAACGATCTAGTTGCTCTTTTCTGGTTCGGCCCTGGGGATGAGCTACACACCCAGCAAAGTTTTTTTTGTTAGAGTAAAGGCGCGAAAAACGTTTTTGGCCATAAAATTGAAATGATAATATGGGCGTCTAAGGACTTTTGATATTTTATAGTTGACACATGTACCATTCCAACGCACCAGTTGCCATTTCTTGGTTCAGTCCTGGGGATGAGATACACTCCCAGCAAACTTTTTGTTAGAGTAAAAGGTGCGAAAAAAGTTTTTGGTCATAAAACTGAAATGGTATTATGTGCGTCTTAGAATTTTTAATATTTTATAGTGGACACATGAACATTTTAACGATCTAGTTGTTCTTTTCTGGTTCGGCCCTGGGGATGAGATACACACCCAGCAACCTTTTTTTGTTAGAGTAAAGGCGCGAAAAACGTTTTTGGCCATAAAATTGAAATGATATCATGGGCGTCTAAGGACTTTTGATATTTTATAGTATTCACATGCACCATTCCAGCGCACCAGTTGCCATTTTCTGGTTCGGTCCTGGAAATAAGATACACACCCAGCAAACTTTTTTTGTTAAAGTAAAAGGCGCGAAAAAAGTTTTTGCCATAAAACTGAAATGTTAATATGTGCGTGTAAGGATCTTAAATATTTTTTAATTGACAAATGTACCATTCCTGCGCACCAGTTGCCATATCCTGGTTCGGTCCTGGAAATAAGATACACACCCAGCAAACTTTTTTTGTTAGAGTAAAAGGCGCGAAAAAAGTTTTTGGCCACAAAACTGAAATGGTTATATGTGCGTGTAAGGATCTTAAATATTTTTTAATTGACACATGTACCATTCCTGCGCACCAGTTGCCATTTCCTGGTTCGGTCCTGGAAATAAGATACACACCCAGCAAATTTTTTTTGTTAGAGTAAAAGGCGCGAAAAAAGTTTTTGGGCATAAAACTGAAATGGTAATATGTGCGTCTAAGGATTTTTGATATTTTATAGTTGACACATGTACGATTCTAGCGCATCAGTTGCTATTTCCTGGTTAGGTCCTGGGGATGAGATACACACTCAGCAAACTTTTTTTAGTGAAAAATTATGTATTAGTCAAATAAGTTGTTGGCTATAAAACTGAAATGGTAATATGTGCGTCTAGGAATTTTTGATATTTTATAGTTGACATATGTACAATTTCAGCGCACTAGTTGCTATTTCCTGATTCGGCCCTGGAAATAAGATACGCACCCAGCAAACTTTTTTTGTTAGAGTAAAAGGCGCGAAACAAGTTTTTGGCCATAAAACTGAAATGTTAATATGTGCGTCTTAGAATTTTATAATATTTTATAGTGGACACATGTGACATTTTAGCGATTTTGTTGTCATTTCCTTGTTCGGTCCTGGAAATAAGATACACACCCAGCAAACTTTTTTTGTTAGAGTAAAAGGCGCGAAAAAAGTTTTTGGCCATAAAACTGAAATGATAATATGGGCGTCTAAGGACTTTTGATATTTTATAGTTGACACATGTACCATTCCAACGCACCAGTTGCCATTTCTTGGTTCAGTCCTGGGGATGAGATACACTCCCAGCAAACTTTTTGTTAGAGTAAAAGGTGCGAAAAAAGTTTTTGGTCATAAAACTGAAATGGTATTATGTGCGTCTTAGATCTTTTAATATTTAATAGTGGACACATGTAAAATTTTAACGGTCTAGTTGCTCTTTTCTGGTTCGGCCCTGGGGATGAGCTACACACCCAGCAAAGTTTTTTTTGTTAGAGTAAAGGCGCGAAAAACGTTTTTGGCCATAAAATTGAAATGATAATATGGGCGTCTAAGGACTTTTGATATTTTATAGTTGACACATGTACCATTCCAACGCACCAGTTGCCATTTCTTGGTTCAGTCCTGGGGATGAGATACACTCCCAGCAAACTTTTTGTTAGAGTAAAAGGTGCGAAAAAAGTTTTTGGTCATAAAACTGAAATGGTATTATGTGCGTCTTAGAATTTTTAATATTTTATAGTGGACACATGTAACATTTTAACGATCTAGTTGTTCTTTTCTGGTTCGGCCCTGGGGATGAGATACACACCCAGCAACCTTTTTTTGTTAGAGTAAAGGCGCGAAAAACGTTTTTGGCCATAAAATTGAAATGATATCATGGGCGTCTAAGGACTTTTGATATTTTATAGTATTCACATGCACCATTCCAGCGCACCAGTTGCCATTTTCTGGTTCGGTCCTGGAAATAAGATACACACCCAGCAAACTTTTTTTGTTAAAGTAAAAGGCGCGAAAAAAGCTTTTGGCCACAAAACTGAAATGGTAATATGTGCGTGTAAGGATCTTAAATATTTTTTAATTGACACATGTACCATTCCTGCGCACCAGTTGCCATTTCCTGGTTCGGTCCTGGAAATAAGATACACACCCAGCAAATTTTTTTTGTTAGAGTAAAAGGCGCGAAAAAAGTTTTTGGGCATAAAACTGAAATGGTAATATGTGCGTCTAAGGATTTTTGATATTTTATAGTTGACACATGTACGATTCTAGCGCATCAGTTGCTATTTCCTGGTTAGGTCCTGGAAATAAGATACACACCCAGCAAACTCTTTTTGTTAGAGTAAAAGGCGCGAAAAAAGTCTTTGGCTATAAAACTGAAATGGTAATATGTGCGTCTTAGAATTTTTGATATTTTATAGTAGACGCATGTACCTTTCTAGCGCACTAGTTGTTATTTCCTGGTTCGGTCCTGGAAATAAGATACACACCCAGCAAACTTTTTTTGTTAGAGTAAAAGGCGCGAAAAAAGTTTTTGGGCATAAAAGTGAAATTGTAATATGTGCGTCTAAGGATTTTTGATATTTTTTGTTTGACACATTTACTATTGTAGCGCACTAGTTGCCATTTCTTGGTTCGGCCCTGGGGATGAGATACACACCCAGCAAACTATATATATATAGTATACACATGCAGCATTCCAGCGCACCAGTTTTCAATTTCTGGTTCGGTCCTGGAAATAAGATATACACCCAGCTAACTTTTTTTGTTAGAGAAAAGGCGCGAAAAAAGTTTTTTGGCATAAAAGTGAAATGGTAATATGTGCGTCTAAGGATTTTTGATATTTTTTTATTGACACATGTACTATTGCAGCGCACTAGTTGCCATTTCTTGGTTCGGCCCTGGGGATGAGATACACACCCAGCAAACTTTTTTTAGTGAAAAATTATGTATTAGTCAAATAAGTTGTTGGCTATAAAACTGAAATGGTAATATGTGCGTCTAAGGATTTTTGATATTTTATACTATACACATGCAGCATTCCAGCGCACCAGTTGCAATTTCCTGGTTCGGTCCTGGAAATAAGATACACACCCAGCAAACTTTTTTTAGTGAAAAATATGTATTAGCCAAATAAGTTTTTGGCCATCAAACTGAAATAGTAATATGTGCGTCTAAGGATTTTTGATATTTTATAGTTGGCACATGTACCATTCCAACGCACCAGTTGCCATTTCTTGGTTCAGTCCTGGGGATGAGATACACTCCCAGCAAACTTTTTGTTAGAGTAAAAGGTGCGAAAAAAGTTTTTGGTCATAAAACTGAAATGGTATTATGTGCGTCTTAGAATTTTTAATATTTTATAGTGGACACATGTAACATTTTAACGATCTAGTTGTTCTTTTCTGGTTCGGCCCTGGGGATGAGATACACACCCAGCAACCTTTTTTTGTTAAAGTAAAGGCGCGAAAAACGTTTTTGGCCATAAAATTGAAATGATATCATGGGCGTCTAAGGACTTTTGATATTTTATAGTATTCACATGCACCATTCCAGCGCACCAGTTGCAATTTCCTGGTTCGGTCCTGGAAATAGGATACACACCCAGCAAACTTTTTTTGTTAGAGTAAAAGGCGCGAAAAAAGTTTTTGCCATAAAACTGAAATGTTAATATGTGCGTGTAAGGATCTTAAATATTTTTTAATTGACAAATGTACCATTCCTGCGCACCAGTTGCCATATCCTGGTTCGGTCCTGGAAATAAGATACACACCCAGCAAACTTTTTTTGTTAGAGTAAAAGGCGCGAAAAAAGTTTTTGGGCATAAAACTGAAATGGTAATATGTGCGTCTGGGGATTTTTGATATTTTATAGTTGACACATGTACCTTTCCAGCGCACCAGTTGCCATTTCCTGGTTCGGTCCTGGGGATGAGATACACACTCAGCAAACTTTTTTTAGTGAAAAATGATGTATTAGTCAAATAAGTTGTTGGCTATAAAACTGAAATGGTAATATGTGCGTCTAGGAATTTTTGATATTTTATAGTTGACATATGTACCATTTCAGCGCACTAGTTGCTATTTCCTGATTCGGCCCTGGAAATAAGATACGCACCCAGCAAACTTTTTTTGTTAGAGTAAAAGGCGCGAAACAAGTTTTTGGCCATAAAACTGAAATGTTAATATGTGCGTCTTAGAATTTTATAATATTTTATAGTGGAAACATGTGACATTTTAGCGATTTTGTTGTCATTTCCTTGTTCGGTCCTGGAAATAAGATACACACCCAGCAAACTTTTTTTGTTAGAGTAAAAGGCGCGAAAAAAGTTTTTGGCCATAAAACTGAAATGGTAATATGTGCGTCTAAGGATTTTTGATATTTTTTGATTTACACATGTACTATTGTAGCGCACTAGTTGTTATTTCTTCGTTCGGCCCTGGTGATGAGATACACACCCAGCAAACTTTTTTTAGTGAAAATTTATGTATTAGTTAAATAAGTTTTTGGCTATAAAACTGAAATGGTATATGTGCGTCTAGGAATTTTTGATATTTTATAGTTGACATATGTACCATTTCAGCGCACTAGTTGCTATTTCCTGATTCGGCCCTGGAAATAAGATACGCACACAGCAAACTTTTTTTGTTAGAGTAAAAGGCGCGAAACAAGTTTTTGGCCATAAAACTGAAATGTTAATATGTGCGTCTTAGAATTTTTTAATATTTTATAGTGGAAACATGTGACATTTTAGCGATTTTGTTGTCATTTCCTTGTTCGGTCCTGGAAATAAGATACACACCCAGCAAACTTTTTTTGTTAGAGTAAAAGGCGCGAAAAAAGTTTTTGGCCATAAAACTGAAATGGTAATATGTGCGTCTAAGGATTTTTGATATTTTTTGATTTACACATGTACTATTGTAGCGCACTAGTTGTTATTTCTTCGTTCGGCCCTGGTGATGAGATACACACCCAGCAAACTTTTTTTAGTGAAAATTTATGTATTAGTTAAATAAGTTTTTGGCTATAAAACTGAAATGGTATATGTGCGTCTAGGAATTTTTGATATTTTATAGTTGACACATGTACCTTTCCAGCGCACCAGTTGCCATTTCCTGGTTCGGTCCTGGGGATGAGATACACACTCAGCAAACTTTTTTTAGTGAAAAATTATGTATTAGTCAAATAAGTTGTTGGCTATAAAACTGAAATGGTAATATGTGCGTCTAGGAATTTTTGATATTTTATAGTTGACACATGTACCATTCCAACGCACCAGTTGCCATTTCCTGGTTCGGGCCTGGGGATGAGATACACACCCAGCAAACTCCTTTTTTGTTAGAGTAAAAGGCGCGAAAAAAGTTTTTGGCCATAAAACTGAAATGGTAATATGTGCGTCTTAGAATTTTTAATATTTTATAGTGGACACATGTGACATTTTAGCGATCTAGTTGTCATTTCCTTGTTCGGTCCTGGAAATAAGATACACATCCCGCAAACTTTTTTTGTGAGAGTAAAAGGCGCGGAAAAAGTTTTTGGCCATAAAACTGAATTGATAATATGTGCGTCTAAGGACTTTTGATATTTTATAGTATTCACATGCACCATTCCAGCGCACCAGTTGCAATTTCCTGGTTCGGTCCTGGAAATAGGATACACACCCAGCAAACTTTTTTTGTTAGAGTAAAAGGCGCGAAAAAAGTTTTTGCCATAAAACTGAAATGGTAATATGTGCGTGTAAGGATCTTAAATATTTTTTAATTGACACATGTGCTATACCAGCGCACCAGTTGCCATTTCCTGGTTCGGTCCTGGAAATAAGATACACACCCAGCAAACTTTTTTTGTTAGAGTAAAAGGCGCGAAAAAAGTTTTTGGCCATAAAACTGAAATGTTAATATGTGCGTCTTAGAATTTTTAATATTTTATAGTGGACACATGTGACATTTTAGCGATCTAGTTGTCATTTCCTTGTTCGGTCCTGGAAATAAGATACACACCGTGCAAACTTTTTTTGTTAGAGTAAAAGGCGCGAAAAAAGTTTTTGGCCATAAAACTGAAATGTTAATATGTGCGTGTAAGGATCTTAAATATTTTTTAATTGACACATGTACCATTCCTGCGCACCAGTTGCCATTTCCTGGGTCGGTCCTGGAAATAAGATACACACCGAACAAACTTTTTTTGTTAGAGTAAAAGGCACGAAAAAAGTTTTTGGGCATCAAACTGAAATGGTAATAGGTGCGTCTAGGGATTTTTGATATTTTATAGTTGACATATGTGCCATTTCAGCGCACAAGTTGCTATTTCCTGATTCGGCCCTGGGGATGAGCTACACACCCAGCAAAGTTTTTTTGTTAGAGTAAAGGCTCAAAAAAAAATTTTTGGACATACAACTGAAATGACAATATGTGCGTCGAAGGATTTTTGATATTTTATAGTTGACACATGTACCATTCCAGCGCACCAGTTGCCATTTCCTGGTTCGGGCCTGGGGATGAGATACACACCCAGCAAACTCTTTTTGTTAGAGTAAAAGGCGCGAAAAAAGTCTTTGGCCATAAAACTGAAATGGTAATATGTGCGTCTTAGAATTTTTAATATTTTATAGTGGACACATGTGACATTTTAGCGATCTAGTTGTCATTTCCTTGTTCGGTCCTGGAAATAAGATACACATCCCGCAAACTTTTTTTGTTAGAGTAAAAGGCGCGGAAAAAGTTTTTGGCCATAAAACTCAAATGGTAATATGTGCGTCTAAGGATTTTTGATATTTTATAGTTGACACATGTACGATTCTAGCGCATCAGTTGCTATTTCCTGGTTCGGTCCTGGAAATAAGATACACACCCAGCCAACTTTTTTTGTTAGAGTAACGAGCGCGGAAAAAGTTTTTGGCTATAAAACCGAAATGGTAATATGTGCGTCTTAGAATTTTTGATACTTTATAGTAAACGCATGTACCTTTCTAGCGCACTAGTTGTTATTTCCTGGTTCGGTCCTGGAAATAAGATACACACCCAGCAAACTTTTTTTGTTAGAGTAAAAGGCGCGAAAAAAGTTTTTGGCCATAAAACTGAAATGTTAATATGTGCGTCTTAGAATTTTTAATATTTTATAGTGGACACATGTGACATTTTAGCGATCTAGTTGTCATTTCCTTGTTCGGTCCTGGAAATAAGATACACACCCAGCAAACTTTTTTTGTTAGAGTAAAAGGCGCGAAAAAAGTTTTTGGCCATAAAACTGAAATGGTAATATGTGCGTGTAAGGTTCTTAAATATTTTTTAATTGACAAATGTACCATTCCTGCGCACCAGTTGCCATGACTTGGGTCGGTCCTGGAAATAAGATACACACCGAACAAACTTTTTTTGTTAGAGTAAAAGGCGCGAAAAAAGTTTTCGGGCATAAAACTGAAATGGTAATATGAGCGTCTAGGGATTTTTGATATTTTATAGTTGACATATGTGCCATTTCAGCGCACTAGTTGCTATTTCCTGATTCGGCCCTGGGGATGAGCTACACACCCAGCAAAGTTTTTTTGTTAGAGTAAAGGCTCAAAAAAAAATTTTTGGACATACAACTAAAATGACAATATGTGCGTCGAAGGATTTTTGATATTTTATAGTTGACACATGTACCATTCCAACGCACCAGTTGCCATTTCCTGGTTCGGGCCTGGGGATGAGATACACACCCAGCAAACTCCTTTTTTGTTAGAGTAAAAGGCGCGAAAAAAGTTTTTGGCCATAAAACTGAAATGGTAATATGTGCGTCTTAGAATTTTTAATATTTTATAGTGGACACATGTGACATTTTAGCGATCTAGTTGTCATTTCCTTGTTCGGTCCTGGAAATAAGATACACATCCCGCAAACTTTTTTTGTGAGAGTAAAAGGCGCGGAAAAAGTTTTTGGCCATAAAACTGAATTGATAATATGTGCGTCTAAGGATTTTTGATATTTTATAGTTGACACATGTACGATTCTAGCGCATCAGTTGCTCTTTCCTGGTTCGGTCCTGGAAATAAGATACACACCCAGCAAACTTTTTTTGTTAGAGTAAAGAGCGCGGAAAAAGTTTTTGGCTATAAAACCGAAATGATAATATGTGCGTCTTAGAATTTTTGATACTTTATAGTAAACGCATGTACCTTTCTAGCGCACTAGTTGTTATTTCCTGGTTCTGTCCTGGAAATAAGATACACACCCAGCAAACTTTTTTTGTTAGAGTAAAAGGCGCGAAAAAAGTTTTTGGGCATAAAAGTGAAATGGTAATATGTGCGTCTAAGGATTTTTGATATTTTTTGATTGACACATGTACTATTGTAGCGCACTAGTTCCCATTTCTTCGTTCGGCCCTGGGGATGAGATACACACCCAGCAAACTTTTTTTAGTGAAAAATTATGTATTAGTCAAATAAGTTTTTGGCTATAAAACTGAAATGGTAATATGTGCGGCTTAGAATTTTTGATATTTTATAGTTGACACATGTACCATTCAAGCGCACCAATTGCCTTTTCCTGGTTCAGTCCTAGGGATGAGATACACTCCCAGCAAACTCTTTTTGTTAGAAAAAAAGGCGCGAAAAAAAATGTTGGCCATAAAACTGAAATGGTAATATGTGCGTCTTAGAATTTTTAATATTTTATAGTGGACACCTGTTACATTTTAGCAATCTAGTTGCTATTTTCTGGTTCGGCCCTGGGGATGAGATACACACCAAGCAAACTTTGTTTGTTAGAGTAAAGGCGCGAAAAACGTTTTTGGCCATAAAATTGAAATGATAATATGTGCGTCTTAGAATTTTTGATATTTTATATTTGACAAATGTACCATTCCAGCGCACCAGTTGCCATTTCCTGGTTCGGTTCTGGGGATGAGATACACACCCAGCAAACTCTTTTTGTTAGAGTAAAAGGCGCGGAAAAAATTTGGCCATAAAACTGAAATGATAATATGTGCGTCTTAGAATTTTTGATATTTGATAGTTGACACATGTACCATTCCAGCGCACCAGTTGCTATTTCCTGGTTCGGGCCTGGGAATGAGATACACACCCAGCAAATTTTTTTTGTTAGAGAGAAGGCGCGAAAAAAGTTTTTGGCCATAAAACTGAAATGATAACATGTGCGTCTTAGAATTTTTGATATTTTATAGTTGACACATGTACCATTCCAGCGCACCAGTTGGTTTTTCCTGGTTCGGGCCTGGAAATAAGATACACACACAGCAAACTTTTTTTGTTAGAGTAAAAGGCGCGGAAAAAGTTTTTTGCCATGAAACTGAAATGATTATATGTGCGTCTAAAGATTTTTGAAATTTAATAGTTGACACATGTACCATTCCAGCGCACTACTTGCTATATTCTGGTTCGGCCCTGGGATGAAATACACACCCAGCAAACTTTTTTTTAGTGAAAAATTATGTATTAGTCAAATAAGTTTTTGGCTATAAAACTGAAATGGTAATATGTGCGGCTTAGAATTTTTGATATTTTTTAGTTGACACATGTACCATTCTAGCGCACCAGTTGTCATTATCTGGTTCGGTCCTGAAAATAAGATACACACCCAGCAAACTTTTTTTGTTAGGGTAAAAGGCGCGAAAAAAGTTTTTGGCTATAAAACCGAAATGATTATATGTGCGTCTAAGGAGTTTTGATATTTTGTAGTTGACAGATGTACCATTCCAGCGCACTACTTGCTATATTCTGCTTCGGCCCTGGGATGAGATACACACCCAGCAAACTTTTTTTAGTGAAAAATTATGTATTAGTCAAATAAGTTTTTGGCTATAAAACTAAAATGGTAATATGTGCGTCTTAGTATTTTTGATATTTTTTAGTGGACACATGTACCATTCCAGCGCACCAGTTGTCATTTCCTGGTTCGGTCCTGAAAATAAGATACACACCCAGCAATTTTTTTTTGGTAAGGCAAACTTTTTTTGTTAGGGTAAAAGGCGCGGAAAAAGTTTTTAGCTATAAAACCGAAATGGTAATATGTGCGTCTTAGAATTTTTGATTTTTTATAGTGGAGAAATGTACCATTCTAGCGCACCAGTTGCCATTTCCTGGTTCGGCCCTGGGGATTAGATACACACCTAGCAAACTTTTTTTAGTAAAAAATATGTATTAGCCAAATAAGTTTTTGGCCATAAAACTGAAATGGTAATATGTGGGTCTAAGGACTTTTGATATTTTATAGTTGACACATGTGCCATTCCAGCGCACAAGTTGCTATTTCCTGGTTCGGCCCTGGGATGAGATACACACCCAGCAAACTTTTTTAGTGAAAAACTATGTATTAGTCAAATAAGTTTTTGGCTATAAAACGGAAATGGTAATATGTGCGTCTAGTGATTTTTGATATTTTATAGTATACACATGTACCATTCCAGCGCACCAGTTGTTATTTCCTGGTTCAGTCCTGGGGATGAGATACACTCCCAGCACACTCTTTTTGTTAGAGTAAAAGGCTGGGAAAAAGTTTTTGGCTATAAACCCGAAATGGTAATATGTGCGTCTTAGAATTTTTAATATTTTATAGTGGGCAAATGTACCATTCTAGCGCACCAGTTGCCATTTCCTGGTTCGGTCCTGGGGATGAGATATACACCCAGCAAACTCTTTTTGTTACAGTAAAAGGCGCGGAAAAAGTTTTTGGCCATAAAACTGAAATGATTATATGTGCGTCTAACGATTTTTGATATTTTATAGTTGACACATGTGCCCTTCTAGCGCACTAGTTGCTATTTCCTGGTTCGGCCCTGGGGATGAGATACACTCCCAGTACACTCTTTTTGTTAGAGTAAAAGGCGGGGAAAAAGTTTTTGGCTATAAAACCGAAATGGTAATATGTGCGGCTTAGAATTTTTAATATTTTATAGTGGACAAATGTAGCATTCTAGCGCACCAGTTACCATTTCCTGGTTCGGTCCTGGGGATGAGATACACACCCAGCAAACTCTTTTTGTTAGAGTAAAAGGCGCGGAAAAAGTTTTTGGCCATAAAACTGAAATGATTATATGTGCGTCTAAGGATTTTTGATATTTTATAGTTGACACATGTGCCATTCCAGCGCACAAGTTGCTATTTCCTGGTTCGGCCCTGGGATGAGATACACACCCAGCAAACTTTTTTAGTGAAAAACTATGTATTAGTCAAATAAGTTTTTGGCTATAAAACTGAAATGGTAATATGTGCGGCTTAGAATTTTTAATATTTTATAGTGGACAAATGTAGCATTCTAGCGCACCAGTTACCATTTCCTGGTTCGGTCCTGGGGATGAGATACACACCCAGCAAACTCTTTTTGTTACAGTAAAAGGCGCGGAAAAAGTTTTTGGCCATAAAACTGAAATGATTATATGTGCGTCTAACGATTTTTGATATTTTATAGTTGACACATGTGCCCTTCCAGCGCACTAGTTGCTATTTCCTGGTTCAGTCCTGGGGATGAGATACACTCCCAGCACACTCTTTTTGTTAGAGTAAAAGGCTGGGAAAAAGTTTTTGGCTATAAACCCGAAATGGTAATATGTGCGTCTTAGAACTTTTAATATTTTATAGTGGGCAAATGTACCATTCTAGCGCACCAGTTGCCATTTCCTGGTTCGGTCCTGGGGATGAGATATACACCCAGCAAACTCTTTTTGTTACAGTAAAAGGCGCGGAAAAAGTTTTTGGCCATAAAACTGAAATGATTATATGTGCGTCTAACGATTTTTGATATTTTATAGTTGACACATGTGCCCTTCCAGCGCACTAGTTGCTATTTCCTGGTTCGGCCCTGGGAATGAGATACACTCCCAGTACACTCTTTTTGTTAGAGTAAAAGGCGGGGAAAAAGTTTTTGGCTATAAAACCGAAATGGTAATATGTGCGGCTTAGAATTTTTAATATTTTATAGTGGACAAATGTAGCATTCTAGCGCACCAGTTACCATTTCCTGGTTCGGTCCTGGGGATGAGATACACACCCAGCAAACTCTTTTTGTTAGAGTAAAAGGCGCGGAAAAAGTTTTTGGCCATAAAACTGAAATGATTATATGTGCGTCTAAGGATTTTTGATATTTTATAGTTGACACATGTGCCATTCCAGCGCACTAGTTGCTATTTCCTGGTTTGGCCCTGGGATGAGATACACACCCAGCAAACTTTTTTTAGTGAAAAATTATGTATTAGTCAAATAAGTTTTTGGCTATAAAACTGAAATGGTAATATGTGCGTCTAGGGATTTTTTATATTTTGTAGTATACACATGCACCATTCCAGCGCGCCAGCTGCCATTTCCAGGTTCGGTCCTGAAAATAAGATACACACCCAGCAAACTTTTTTGTTAGGGTTAAAGGCGCGGAAAAAGTTTTTGGCTATAAAACCGAAATGGTAATATGTGCGTCTTAGAATTTTTGATATTTTATAGTTGACACACGTGCTAAACCAGCGCACCAGTTGCTATTTCCTGGTTCGGGCCTGGGGATGAGATACATACCCAGCAAACTTTTTTTGTTAGAGTAAAGGCGCGAAAAAAGTTTTTAAACATACAACTGAAATGATAATATGTGCGTCGAAGGATTTTAATATTTTATAGTGGACAAATGTAGTATTCTAGCGCACCAGTTACCATTTCCTGGTTCGGCCCTGGGGATTAGATACACATCTAGCAAACTTTTTTAGTAAAAAATATGTATTAGCCAAATAAGTTTTTGGCCATAAAACTGAAATGGTAATGTGTGCGTCTAAGGACTTTTGATATTTTATAGTGGACACATGTACCATTCCAGCGCACTAGTTGTCATTTCCTGGTTCAGTCCTGGGGATGAGAAACACTCCCAGCAAACTCTTTTTGTTAGAGTAAAAGGCGCGGAAAAAGTTTTTGGCTATAAAACCGAAATGGTAATATGTGCGTCTTAGAATTTTCAATATTGTACAGTGGACACATGTAACATTTTAGCGATCTAGGTGCTATTTTCTGGTTCGGCCCTGGGGATGAGATACACACCCAGCAAACTTTTTTTGTTAGAGTAAAGGCGCGAAAAACGTTTTTGGCCATAAAATTGAAATGATAATATGTGCGTCTAAGGAATTTTGATATTTTATAGTTGACACATGTACCTTTCCAGCGCACCAGTTGCTGTTTCTTGGTTCGGGCCTGGGATGAGATACACACCCAGCAAAGTTGTTTTGTTAGAGTAAAGGCGCCAAAAAAGTTTTTGGCCATAAAACTGAAATGATAATATGTACGTCTAAGGACTTTTGATATTTTATAGTTGACACATGTACCATTCCAGCGCACCAGTTGCCATTTCCTGGTTATGTCCTGGGGATGAGATACACTCCCAGCAAACTCTTTTTGTTAGAGTAAAAAGCGCGGAAAAAGTTTTTGGCCATAAAACTGAAATGCTAATATGTGCGTCTTAGAATTTTTAATATTTTATAGTGGACACATGTAACATTTTAGCGATCTAGTTGCTCTTTTCTGGTTCGGCCCTGGGGATGAGATACACACCTAGCAAACTTTTTTTAGTAAAAAATAATGTATTAGTCAAATAAGTTTTTGGCTATAAAACTGAAGTGGTAATATGTGCGTCTAGGGATTTTTGATATTTTTTTGTTAACACATGCAGCATTCTAGCGCACCAGTTGCCATTTCCTGGTTCGGTCCTGGAAATAAGATACACACCCAGCAAACTTTTTTTGTTAGAGTAAAAGGCGCGTAAAAAGTTTTTGGGCATAAAACTGAAATGGTAATATGTGCGTCTAGGGATTTTTGATATTTTATAGTTGAGAAATGTACCATTCCAGCGCACTAGTTGCTATTTCCTGATTCGGCCCTGGGGATGAGATACACACCCAGCAAAGTTTTTTTGTTAGAGTAAAGGCGCAAAAAAAGTTTTTGGACATAAAACTGAAATGATAAAATATGCGTCGAAGGATTTTTGATATTTTATAGTTGACACATGTCCCAATCCAGCGCACCAGTTGCCATTTCCAGGTTCGGTCCTGGGGATGAGATACACACCCAGCAAACTCTTTTTGTTAGAGTAAAAGGCGCGAAAAAAGTCTTTAGCCATAAAACTAAAATAATTATATGTGCGTCTAAGGATTTTTAATATTTTATAGTGGACACATGTGACATTTTAGCGATCGAGTTGTCATTTCCTGGTTCGGTCCTGGAAATAAGATAAACACCCAGCAAACTTTTTTTTTTTACAGTAAAAGGCGCGAAAAAGGTTTTTGGCCATAAAACTGAAATGATAACATGTGTGTCTAAGGATTTTTGATATTTTATAGTTGACACATGTGCCCTTCCAGCGCACTAGTTGCTATTTCCTGGTTCGGCCCTGGGGATGAGATACACTCCCAGTACACTCTTTTTGTTAGAGTAAAAGGCGGGGAAAAAGTTTTTGGCTATAAAACCGAAATGGTAATATGTGCGTCTTAGAATTTTTAATATTTTATAGTGGACAAATGTAGCATTCTAGCGCACCAGTTACCATTTCCTGGTTCGGTCCTGGGGATGAGATACACACCCAGCAAACTCTTTTTGTTAGAGTAAAAGGCGCGGAAAAAGTTTTTGGCCATAAAACTGAAATGATTATATGTGCGTCTAAGGATTTTTGATATTTTATAGTTGACACATGTGCCATTCCAGCGCACTAGTTGCTATTTCCTGGTTTGGCCCTGGGATGAGATACACACCCAGCAAACTTTTTTTAGTGAAAAATTATGTATTAGTCAAATAAGTTTTTGGCTATAAAACTGAAATGGTAATATGTGCGTCTAGGGATTTTTTATATTTTGTAGTATACACATGCACCATTCCAGCGCACCAGCTGCCATTTCCAGGTTCGGTCCTGAAAATAAGATACACACCCAGCAAACTTTTTTGTTAGGGTTAAAGGCGCGGAAAAAGTTTTTGGCTATAAAACCGAAATGGTAATATGTGCGTCTTAGAATTTTTGATATTTTATAGTGGACAAATGTAGTATTCTAGCGCACTAGTTGCTATTTCCTGATTCGGCCCTGGGGATGAGATACACACCCAGCAAAGTTTTTTTGTTAGAGTAAAGGCGCAAAAAAAGTTTTTGGACATAAAACTGAAATGATAAAATATGCGTCGAAGGATTTTTGATATTTTATAGTTGACACATGTCCCAATCCAGCGCACTAGTTGTCATTTCCTGGTTCAGTCCTGGGGATGAGAAACACTCCCAGCAAACTCTTTTTGTTAGAGTAAAAGGCGCGGAAAAAGTTTTTGGCTATAAAACCGAAATGGTAATATGTGCGTCTTAGAATTTTCAATATTTTATAGTGGACAAATGTAGCATTCTAGCGCACCAGTTACCATTTCCTGGTTCGGTCCTGGGGATGAGATACACACCCAGCAAACTCTTTTTGTTAGAGTAAAAGGCGCGGAAAAAGTTTTTGGCCATAAAACTGAAATGATTATATGTGCGTCTAAGGATTTTTGATATTTTATAGTTGACACATGTGCCATTCCAGCGCACTAGTTGCTATTTCCTGGTTCGGCCCTGGGGATTAGATACACATCTAGCAAACTTTTTTAGTAAAAAATATGTATTAGCCAAATAAGTTTTTGGCCATAAAACTGAAATGGTAATGTGTGCGTCTAAGGACTTTTGATATTTTATAGTGGACACATGTACCATTCCAGCGCACTAGTTGTCATTTCCTGGTTCAGTCCTGGGGATGAGAAACACTCCCAGCAAACTCTTTTTGTTAAAGTAAAAGGCGCGGAAAAAGTTTTTGGCCATAAAACTGAAATGATAACATGTGTGTCTAAGGATTTTTGATATTTTATAGTTGACACATGTGCCCTTCCAGCGCACTAGTTGCTATTTCCTGGTTCGGCCCTGGGGATGAGATACACTCCCAGTACACTCTTTTTGTTAGAGTAAAAGGCGGGGAAAAAGTTTTTGGCTATAAAACCGAAATGGTAATATGTGCGTCTTAGAATTTTTAATATTTTATAGTGGACAAATGTAGCATTCTAGCGCACCAGTTACCATTTCCTGGTTCGGTCCTGGGGATGAGATACACACCCAGCAAACTCTTTTTGTTAGAGTAAAAGGCGCGGAAAAAGTTTTTGGCCATAAAACTGAAATGATTATATGTGCGTCTAAGGATTTTTGATATTTTATAGTTGACACATGTGCCATTCCAGCGCACTAGTTGCTATTTCCTGGTTCGGCCCTGGGGATTAGATACACATCTAGCAAACTTTTTTAGTAAAAAATATGTATTAGCCAAATAAGTTTTTGGCCATAAAACTGAAATGGTAATGTGTGCGTCTAAGGACTTTTGATATTTTATAGTGGACACATGTACCATTCCAGCGCACTAGTTGTCATTTCCTGGTTCAGTCCTGGGGATGAGAAACACTCCCAGCAAACTCTTTTTGTTAGAGTAAAAGGCGCGGAAAAAGTTTTTGGCTATAAAACCGAAATGGTAATATGTGCGTCTTAGAATTTTCAATATTGTACAGTGGACACATGTAACATTTTAGCGATCTAGGTGCTATTTTCTGGTTCGGCCCTGGGGATGAGATACACACCCAGCAAACTTTTTTTGTTAGAGTAAAGGCGCGAAAAACGTTTTTGGCCATAAAATTGAAATGATAATATGTGCGTCTAAGGAATTTTGATATTTTATAGTTGACACATGTACCTTTCCAGCGCACCAGTTGCTGTTTCTTGGTTCGGGCCTGGGATGAGATACACACCCAGCAAAGTTGTTTTGTTAGAGTAAAGGCGCCAAAAAAGTTTTTGGCCATAAAACTGAAATGATAATATGTGCGTCTAAGGACTTTTGATATTTTATAGTTGACACATGTACCATTCCAGCGCACCAGTTGCCATTTCCTGGTTATGTCCTGGGGATGAGATACACTCCCAGCAAACTCTTTTTGTTAGAGTAAAAAGCGCGGAAAAAGTTTTTGGCCATAAAACTGAAATGCTAATATGTGCGTCTTAGAATTTTTAATATATTATAGTGGACACATGTAACATTTTAGCGATCTAGTTGCTCTTTTCTGGTTCGGCCCTGGGGATGAGATACACACCTAGCAAACTTTTTTTAGTAAAAAATAATGTATTAGTCAAATAAGTTTTTGGCTATAAAACTGAAGTGGTAATATGTGCGTCTAGGGATTTTTGATATTTTTTTGTTAACACATGCAGCATTCTAGCGCACCAGTTGCTATTTCCTGGTTCGGTCCTGGAAATAAGATACACACCCAGCAAACTTTTTTTGTTAGAGTAAAAGGCGCGTAAAAAGTTTTTGGGCATAAAACTGAAATGGTAATATGTGCGTCTAGGGATTTTTGATATTTTATAGTTGAGAAATGTACCATTCCAGCGCACTAGTTGCTATTTCCTGATTCGGCCCTGGGGATGAGATACACACCCAGCAAAGTTTTTTTGTTAGAGTAAAGGCGCAAAAAAAGTTTTTGGACATAAAACTGAAATGATAAAATATGCGTCGAAGGATTTTTGATATTTTATAGTTGACACATGTCCCAATCCAGCGCACCAGTTGCCATTTCCAGGTTCGGTCCTGGGGATGAGATACACACCCAGCAAACTCTTTTTGTTAGAGTAAAAGGCGCGAAAAAAGTCTTTAGCCATAAAACTAAAATAATTATATGTGCGTCTAAGGATTTTTAATATTTTATAGTGGACACATGTGACATTTTAGCGATCGAGTTGTCATTTCCTGGTTCGGTCCTGGAAATAAGATAAACACCCAGCAAACTTTTTTTTTTTACAGTAAAAGGCGCGAAAAAGGTTTTTGGCCATAAAACTGAAATGATAACATGTGTGTCTAAGGATTTTTGATATTTTATAGTTGACACATGTACCATTCCATCGCACCAGTTGCTATTTCCTGGTTCGGTCCTGGAAATAAGTTACACACCCAGCAAACTTTTTTTGTTAGAGTAAAAGGCGGGGAAAAAGTTTTTGGCTATAAAAACGAAATAGTAATATGTGCGTCTTAGAATTTTTAATACTTTATAGTGGACACATATACCTTTCTAGCGCACTAGTTGTTATTTCCTGTTTCGGTCCTGGAAATAAGATACACACCCAGCAAACTTTTTTTTTTTACAGTAAAAGGCGCGAAAAAAGTTTTTGACCATAAAACTGAAATGATAACATGTGTGTCTAAGGATTTTTGATATTTTATAGTTGACACATGTACCATTCCTTCGCACAAGTTGCTATTTCCTGGTTCGGTCCTGGAAATAAGTTACACACCCAGCAAACTTTTTTTGTTAGAGTAAAAGGCGCGGAAAATTTTTTGGCTATAAAAACGAAATGGTAATATGTGCGTCTTAGAATTTTTATTACTTTATAGTGGACAAATGTACCATTCTAGCGCACCAGTTGCCATTTCCTGCTTCGGTCCTGGGGATGAGATACACACCCAGCAAACTCTTTTTGTTAGAGTAAAAGGCGCGGAAAAAGTTTTTGGCCATAAAACTGAAATGATTATATGTGCGTCTAAGGATTTTTGATATTTTATAGTTGACACATGTGCCATTCCAGCGCACTAGTTGCTATTTCCTGGTTCGGCCCTGGGATGAGATACACACCCAGCAAACTTATTTTAGTGAAAAATTATGTATTAGTCAAATAAGTTTTTGGCTATAAAACTGAAATGGTAATAAGTGCGTCTAGGGATTTTTTATATTTTATAGTATACACATGCACCATTCCAGCGCACCAGCTGCTATTTCCAGGTTCGGTCCTGAAAATAAGATACACACCCAGCAAACTTTTTTGTTAGGGTTAAAGGCGCGGAAAAAGTTTTTGGCTATAAAACCGAAATGGTAATATGTGCGTCTTAGAATTTTTGATATTTTATAGTGGACAAATGTAGTATTCTAGCGCAACAGTTACCATTTCCTGGTTCGGCCCTGTGGATTAGATACACATCTAGCAAACTTTTTTAGTAAAAAATATGTATTAGCCAAATAAGTTTTTGGCCATAAAACTGAAATGGTAATGTGTGCGTCTAAGGACTTTTGATATTTTATAGTTGACACATGCACCATTCCAGCGCACCAGTTGTTATTTCCTGGTTCAGTCCTGGGGATGAGAAACACTCCCAGCAAACTCTTTTTGTTAGAGTAAAAGGCGCGGAAAAAGTTTTTGGCTATAAAACCGAAATGGTAATATGTGCGTCTTAGAATTTTCAATATTGTACAGTGGACACATGTAACATTTTAGCGATCTAGTTGCCATTTTCTGGTTCGGCCCTGGGGATGAGATACACACCTAGCAAACTTTTTTTGTTAGAGTAAAGGCGCGAAAAACGTTTTTGGCCATAAAATTGAAATGATAATATGTGCGTCTAAGGACTTTTGATATTTTATAGTTGACACACGTACCTTTCCAGCGCACCAGTTGCTGTTTCTTGGTTCGGGCCTGGGATGAGATACACACCCAGCAAAGTTGTTTTGTTAGAGTAAAGGCGCGAAAAAAGTTTTTGGCCATAAAACTGAAATGATAATATGTGCGTCTAAGGACTTTTGATATTTTATAGTTGACACATGTACCATTCCAGCGCACTAGTTGCCATTTCCTGGTTATGTCCTGGGGATGAGATACACTCCCAGCAAACTCTTTTTGTTAGAGTAAAAAGCGCGGAAAAAGTTTTTGGCCATAAAACTGAAATGCTAATATGTGCGTTTTAGAATTTTTGATATTTTATAGTTGACACACGTGCTAAACCAGCGCACCAGTTGCTATTTCCTGGTTCGGGCCTGGGGATGAGATACATACCCAGCAAAGTTTTTTTGTTAGAGTAAAGGCGCGAAAAAAGTTTTTGGCCATAAAACTGAAATGATAATATGTGCTTCTTAGAATTTTTAATATTTTATAGTGGACACATGTTACATTTTAGCGATCTAGTTGCTATTTTCTGGTTCGGGCCTGGGGAGGAGATACACACCCAGCAAACTTTTTTTGTTAAAGTTAAGGCGCGAAAAACGTTTTTGGCCATAAAACTGAAATGATAATATGTGCGTCTAAGGACTTTTGATATTTTATAGTTGACACATGTGCTATACCAGCGCACCAGTTGCTATTTCCTGGTTCGGGCCTGGGGATGAGATACACACCCAGCAAACTCTTTTTGTTAGAGTAAAAGGCGCGAAAAAAGTTTTTGGCCATAAAACTGAAATAATAATATGTGCGTCTTAGAATTTTTAATATTTTATAGTGGACACATGTAGCATTTTAGCGATTTAGTTGCTCTTTTCTGGTTCGGCCCTGGGGATGAGATACACACCCAGCAAACTTTTTTTAGTAAAAAATAATGTATTAGTCAAATAAGTTTTTGGCTATAAAACTGAAGTGGTAATATGTGCGTCTATGGATTTTTGATATTTTTTTGTTAACACATGCAGCATTCCAGCGCACCAGTTGCTATTTCCTGGTTCGGTCCTGGAAATAAGATACACACCCAGCAAACTTTTTTTGTTAGAGTAAAAGGCGCGTAAAAAGTTTTTGGGCATAAAACTGAAATGGTAATATGTGCGTCTAGGGATTTTTGATATTTTATAGTTGAGAAATGTACCATTCCAGCGCACTAGTTGCTATTTCCTGATTCGGCCCTGGGGATGAGATACACACCCAGCAAAGTTTTTTTGTTAGAGTAAAGGCGCAAAAAAAGTTTTTGGACATAAAACTGAAATGATAAAATATGCGTCGAAGGATTTTTGATATTTTATAGTTGACACATGTCCCAATCCAGCGCACCAGTTGCCATTTCCAGGTTCGGTCCTGGGGATGAGATACACACCCAGCAAACTCTTTTTGTTAGAGTAAAAGGCGCGAAAAAAGTCATTAGCCATAAAACTAAAATAATTATATGTGCGTCTAAGGATTTTTAATATTTTATAGTGGACACATGTGACATTTTAGCGATCGAGTTGTCATTTCCTGGTTCGGTCCTGGAAATAAGATACACACCCAGCAAACTTTTTTTTTTTACAGTAAAAGGCGCGAAAAAAGTTTTTGGCCATAAAACTGAAATGATAACATGTGTGTCTAAGGATTTTTGATATTTTATAGTTGACACATGTGCTAAACCAGCGCACCAGTTGCTATTTCCTGGTTCGGGCCTGGGGATGAGATACATACCCAGCAAAGTTTTTTTGTTAGAGTAAAGGCGCGAAAAAAGTTTTTGGCCATAAAACTGAAATGATAATATGTGCGTCTAAGGACTTTTGATATTTTATAGTTGACACATGTGCCATTCCAGCGCACTAGTTGCCATTTCCAGGTTCGGTCCTGAAAATAAGATACACACCCAGCAAACTTTTTTGTTAGGGTTAAAGGCGCGGAAAAAGTTTTTGGCTATAAAACCGAAATGGTAATATGTGCGTCTTAGAATTTTTGATATTTTATAGTGGACAAATGTAGTATTCTAGCGCACCAGTTACCATTTCCTGGTTCGGCCCTGTGGATTAG
The DNA here is from genome assembly GCA_932526305.1 of Epicampocera succincta. NCBI lineage: Eukaryota > Metazoa > Arthropoda > Insecta > Diptera > Tachinidae > Epicampocera > Epicampocera succincta. The sequence goes on along the minus strand of CAKOAZ010000002.1, from coordinate 229,877 downwards.
ATACACATCTAGCAAACTTTTTTAGTAAAAAATATGTATTAGCCAAATAAGTTTTTGGCCATAAAACTGAAATGGTAATGTGTGCGTCTAAGGACTTTTGATATTTTATAGTTGACACATGCACCATTCCAGCGCACCAGTTGTTATTTCCTGGTTCAGTCCTGGGGATGAGAAACACTCCCAGCAAACTCTTTTTGTTAGAGTAAAAGGCGCGGAAAAAGTTTTTGGCTATAAAACCGAAATGGTAATATGTGCGTCTTAGAATTTTCAATATTGTACAGTGGACACATGTAACATTTTAGCGATCTTGTTGCTATTTTCTGGTTCGGGCCTGGAATGAAATACACACCCAGCAAAGTTGTTTTGTTAGAGTAAAGGCGCGAAAAAAGTTTTTGGCCATAAAACTGAAATGATAATATGTGCGTCTAAGGACTTTTGATATTTTATAGTTGACACATGTACCATTCCAGCGCACCAGTTGCCATTTCCTGGTTATGTCCTGGGGATGAGATACACTCCCAGCAAACTCTTTTTGTTAGAGTAAAAAGCGCGGAAAAAGTTTTTGGCCATAAAACTGAAATGCTAATATGTGCGTCTTAGAATTTTTGATATTTTATAGTTGACACATGTGCTAAACCAGCGCACCAGTTGCTATTTCCTGGTTCGGGCCTGGGGATGAGATACATACCCAGCAAAGTTTTTTTGTTAGAGTAAAGGCGCGAAAAAAGTTTTTGGCCATAAAACTGAAATGATAATATGTGCTTCTTAGAATTTTTAATATTTTATAGTGGACACATGTTACATTTTAGCGATCTAGTTGCTATTTTCTGGTTCGGGCCTGGAGAGGAGATACACACCCAGCAAACTTTTTTTGTTAAAGTTAAGGCGCGAAAAACGTTTATGGCCATAAAACTGAAATGATAATATGTGCGTCTAAGGACTTTTGATATTTTATAGTTGACACATGTGCTATACCAGCGCACCAGTTGCTATTTCCTGGTTCGGGCCTGGGGATGAGATACACACCCAGCAAACTCTTTTTGTTAGAGTAAAAGGCGCGAAAAAAGTTTTTGGCCATAAAACTGAAATAATAATATGTGCGTCTTAGAATTTTTAATATTTTATAGTGGACACATGTAACATTTTAGCGATCTAGTTGCTCTTTTCTGGTTCGGCCCTGGGGATGAGATACACACCCAGCAAACTTTTTTTAGTAAAAAATAATGTATTAGTCAAATAAGTTTTTGGCTATAAAACTGAAGTGGTAATATGTGCGTCTAGGGATTTTTGATATTTTTTTGTTAACACATGCAGCATTCCAGCGCACCAGTTGCCATTTCCTGGTTCGGTCCTGGAAATAAGATACACACCCAGCAAACTTTTTTTGTTAGAGTAAAAGGCGCGTAAAAAGTTTTTGGGCATAAAACTGAAATGGTAATATGTGCGTCTAGAGATTTTTGATATTTTATAGTTGACACATGTCCCAATCCAGACCACCAGTTGCCATTTCCAGGTTCGGTCCTGGGGATGAGATACACACCCAGCAAACTCTTTTTGTTAGAGTAAAAGGCGCGAAAAAAGTCTTTAGCCATAAAACTAAAATATTTATATGTGCGTCTAAGGATTTTTAATATTTTATAGTGGACACATGTGACATTTTAGCGATCGAGTTGTCATTTCCTGGTTCGGTCCTGTAAATAAGATACACACCCAGCAAACTTTTTTTTTTACAGTAAAAGGCGCGAAAAAAGTTTTTGGGCATAAAACTGAAATGATAACATGTGTGTCTAAGGATTTTTGATATTTTATAGTTGACACATGTACCATTCCATCGCACCAGTTGCTATTTCCTGGTTCGGTCCTGGAAATAAGTTACACACCCAGCAAACTTTTTTTGTTAGAGTAAAAGGCGCGGAAAAAGTTTTTGGCTATAAAAACGAAATGGTAATATGTGCGTCTTAGAATTTTTAATACTTTATAGTAGACACATATACCTTTCTAGCGCACTAGTTGTTATTTCCTGTTTCGGTCCTGGAAATAAGATACACACCCAGCAAACTTTTTTGTTAGAGTAAAAGGCGCGAAAAAAGTTTTTGGGCATAAAAGTGAAATGGTAATATGTGCGTCTAAGGATTTTTGATATTTTTTGAATTACACATGTACTATTGCAGCGCACTAGTTGCCATTTCTTGGTTCGGCCCTGGGGATGAGATACACACCCAGCAAACTTTTTTTAGTGAAAAATTATGTATTAGTCAAATAAGTTTTTGGCTATAAAACTAAAATGGTGATATGTGCGCCTAGGGATTTTTGATGTTTTATAGTATACACATGCAGCATTTCAGCGCACCAGTTGCCATTTCCTGGTTCGGTTCTGGAAATAAGATATACACCCAGCTAACTTTTTTTGTTAGAGAAAAGGCGGGAAAAAAGTTTTTGGGCATAAAAGTGAAATGGTAATATGTGCGTCTACGGATTTTTGATATTTTTTTATTAACACATGCAGCATTCCAGCGCACCAGTTGCCATTTCCTGGTTCGGTCCTGGAAATAAGATACACACCCAGCAAACTCTTTTTGTTAAAGTAAAAGGCGTGAAAAAAGTCTTTACCCATAAAACTAAAATGATTATATGTGCGTCTAAGGATTTTTAATATTTTATAGTGGACACATGTGACATTTTAGCGATCGAGTTGTCATTTCCTGGTTCGGTCCTGGAAATAAGATACACACCCAGCAAACTTTTTTTTTTAGAGTAAAGGCGCGAAAAAAGTTTTTAGCCATAAAACTGAAATGGTAATATGTGTGTCTAAGGATTTTTGATATTTTATAGTTGACACATGTACCATTCCATCTCATTAGTTTCTATTTCCTGGTTCGGTCCTGGAAATAAGATACACACCCAGCAAACTTTTTTTGTTAGAGTAAAAGGCGCGGAAAAAGTTTTTGGACATAAAATTGAAATCATAAAATATGCGTCGAAGGATTTTTGATATTTTATAGTTGACACATGTACCGTTGCAGCACTCTAGTTGCCACTTCCTGGTTCGGCCCTGGGGATGAGATACACACCCAGCAACCTTTTTTTGTGAAAAATTATGTATTAGCCAAATAAGTTTTTGGCTATAAAAATGAAATAGTAACATGTGAGTCTTAGAATTTTTAATATTTTATAGTGGACACATGTACCATTCCAGCGCACAAGTTGTCATTTCCTGAGTCGGCTCTGGGGATGAGATACACACCCAGCAAACTTTTTTTAGTGAAAAATTATGTATTAGTAAAATAAGTTTTTGGCTATAAAACTGAAATGGTAATATGTGCGTCGAGGGATTTTTGATTTTTTATATTATACACATGCACCATTCCAGCGCACCAGTTGCCATTTCCTGGTTCGGTCCTAGAAATAAGATACACACCCAGCAAACTTTTTTTGTTAGAGTAAAAGGCGCGGAAAAAGTTTTTGGCCATAAAACTGAAATGGTAATATGTGCGTCTTAGGATTTTTGATTTTTTATAGTGGACAAATGTACCATTTTAGCGCACCAGTTGCTATTTCCTGGTTTGGCCCTGGGGATTAGATACACACCCAGCAAACTTTTTTTAGTGAAAAATTATGTATTAGTAAAATAAGTTTTTGGCTATAAAACTGAAATGGTAATATGTGCGTCGAGGGATTTTTGATTTTTTATATTATACACATGCACCATTCCAGCGCACCAGTTGCCATTTCCTGGTTCGGTCCTAGAAATAAGATACACACCCAGCAAACTTTTTTTGTTAGAGTAAAAGGCGCGGAAAAAGTTTTTGGCCATAAAACTGAAATGGTAATATGTGCGTCTTAGGATTTTTGATTTTTTATAGTGGACACATGTACCATTCCAGCGCACAAGTTGTCATTTCCTGAGTCGGCTCTGGGGATGAGATACACACCCAGCAAACTTTTTTTAGTGAAAAATTATGTATTAGTAAAATAAGTTTTTGGCTATAAAACTGAAATGGTAATATGTGCGTCGAGGGATTTTTGATTTTTTATATTATACACATGCACCATTCCAGCGCACCAGTTGCCATTTCCTGGTTCGGTCCTAGAAATAAGATACACACCCAGCAAACTTTTTTTGTTAGAGGAAAAGGCGCGTAAAAAGTTTTTGGGCATAAAACTGAAATGGTAATATGTGCGTCGAAGGATTTTTGATATTTTATAGTGGACAAATGAACCATTCTAGCGCAGCAGTTGCCATTTCCTGGTTTGGCCCTGGGGAGTAGATATACATCTAGCAAACCTTTTTTAGTGAAAAATATGTATTAGCCAAATAAGTTTTTGGGCATAAAACTGAAATGGTAATATGTGCGTCTAGGGATATTTGATATTTTATAGTTGACACATGTACCATTCCAGCGCACTAGTTGCTATTTCCTGATTCGGCCCTGGGGATGAGATACACACCCAGCAAACTTTTTTTAGTGAAAAATTATGTATTAGTCAAATAAGTTGTTGGCTATAAAACTGAAATGGTAATATGTGCCCCTTGGGTTTTTTAATTTTTTATAGTATACACATGCAGCATTCCAGCGCACCAGTTGCCGTTTCCTGGTTCGGCCCTGGAGATGAGATACACACTCAGCACACTTTTTTTAGTGAAAAATTATGTATTAGTCAAATAAGTTGTTGGCTATAAAACTGAAATGGTAATATGTGCCCCTTGGGTTTTTTAATATTTTATAGTATACACATGCAGCATTCCAGCGCACCAGTTGCCATTTAATGGTTCGGCCCTGGGGATGAGATACACACCCAGCAAACTTTTTTTAGTGAAAAATTATGTATTAGTCAAATAAGTTGTTGGCTATAAAACTGAAATGTTAATATGTGCCCCTTGGGTTTTTTAATATTTTATAGTATACACATGCAGCATTCCAGCGCACCAGTTGCCATTTCCTGGTTCGGTCCTGGAAATAAGATACACACCCAACAAAGTTTTTTTGTTAGAGTAAAGGCGCAAAAAAAGTTTTTGGACATAAAAGTGAAATGGTAATATGTGCGTTGAAGGATTTTTGATATTTTATAGTTGACACATGTACCATTTCAGCTCACCAGTTACTATTTCCTGGTTCGGTCCTGGGGATGAGATACACACCCAGCAAACTCTTTTTGTTAGAGTAAAAGACGCGAAAAAAGATTTTGGCCATAAAACTGAAATGATAATATGTGCGTCTTAGAATTTTTAATATTTTATAGTGGACACATTTACCATTCCAGCGCACCAGTTGCCATTTCCTGGTTTTGCCCTGGGGATTAGATATACACCTAGCAAACTTTTTTTAGTGAAAAATATGTATTAGCCAAATAAGTTTTTGGCCATAAAACTGAAATGATGATATGTGTGTCTAAGAATTTTTGATATTTTATAGTTGACACATGTGCTATACCAGCGCACCAGTTGCTATTTCCTGGTTCGATTCTGGGTATGAGATACACACCCAGCAAAGTTTTTTTGTTAGAGTAAAGGCGCGAAAAAAGTTTTTGGCCATAAAACTGAAATGATAATATGTGCGTCTTAGAATTTTTAATATTTTATAGTGGACACATGTTACATTTTAACGCACCAGTTGCTATTTCCTGGTTCGAGCATGGGGATGAGATACACACCCAGCAAAGTTTTTTTGTTAGTGTAAAGGCGCGAAAAAAGTTTTTGGCCATAAAACTGAAATGATAATATGTGCGTCCTAGAATTATTAATTTTTTATAGTGGACACACGTTATATTTTAGCGCACCAATTGCTATTTCCTGGTTCGAGCCTGGGGATGAGATACACACCCAGCAAAGTTTTTTTGTTAGTGTAAAGGCGCGAAAAAAGTTTTTGGCCATAAAACTGAAATGATAATATGTGCGTCTAAGGACTTTTGATATTTTTTGATTGACACATGTTATATTGCAGCGCACCAGTTGCCATTTCCTGGTTCGGTCCTGGGGATGAGATACACACCCAGCAAACTCTTTTTGTTAGAGTAAAAGGCCAACAACAGAGGCACGATCTTCCAAAAGTCCGTGCAACTGCTAGCATACGCTGACGACATTCACGTGATTGGTCGAACACAGCGAGCCGTCACTGAAGCGTTTGCTGGTTTTTTAACGGAGGCGGCCAAAATGGGCCTAGCGGTGAACGATGGCAAAACGAAGTATATGCTGTCATCAAAAAAGGACGCGCAACACCGACGACTGGGCCACAACATCACCATAGGCAGCTATAACTTCGAGGTAGTGAAGGACTTCGTCTACCTTGGCTCCCAAGTCAACAGTATGAACAACATCAGTACCGAGATCAAACGCAGAATAACTTTTGCCAATCGCTGTTTCTTTGGGCTCAAGAGGCAATTGAGTAGTAAGGCCCTTTCTCGAAAAACCCAGTTGACACTATATACCACTTTGATAATCCCTGTACTTCTCTATGGCGCAGAAGCATGAACGGTATCGAAGGCGGATGAGGAAGTCCTTGGTATTTTCGAGAGAAAAGTTCTGCGTTCAATCTTCGGCCCTGTTTGCGTTGATGGTTTCTGGAGAAGAAAATTCAATCATGAACTGTACGGGTTGTACAGCTACATGAGCCTAACCAGGCGCCTACGGATCCAACGGCTAAGATAGTTGGGCCATGTAGAGCGCATGGAGAATACTGCTCCGATCCGTAGAATCTTCGATTCCGAACATGTGGGACAACGCAGTAGAGGACGACCACGGAACCGATGGCGCACACAAGTGGAGAGGGACCTCAACCAAGTCCCTAAGTTCAAATTTGAAAATACATAAATATATATTTTCAACATAAAATAAATTTCAACGCACACTGAATGTTTTAAATCACAAGTTTTTATTAGAAATCACACAGAAATTATCAAGCAAAAACTTAAACTTGAGGACATTTGAATGCACAGAAACTCTGAACTGATCAGCAATTGGTTTATGTTTCTACCTTCCAAGTTAACATGCACCATTGCAGTTTCTACCACTGCCGCTTCTTTAAATATCCTTTTGTTCTGCTTCTCATGGATCTTCTGCATCACATTAAAAACTGAAGTTGCATTCAAAGCTATTTTAATGATTTTTGTATCGCTATTTCAATATTGTCTACAGGCTGTAAGTTTCTGACAGACGCACTGTCACAATATAGCGAGGCCTTTTTGTCGGGCGATCAGTACGAAAGATCTTGCAAACGTTTGCGTACTAATAATAAGAATTTCGCTTTGAGAAAATCCATAAAAGAAACAGCTTACGAAGCGAATAATATTGTGAACAACTTTAAAATTCCAGCGGGGGGCACTGACAGCAATTTAACTGTCAAATATAATTTTTCGCAGAGCTTAAACACTGCGCCAATAGAGATAAGTGAACTTTTATTTAAAAGTGCACAAAACAATGTCCTTATGCAAGAACAGCCCGTGGAAAATGAGATTAATGTTGTGTATCTATACAACAATTCGGAAAGCTTTAATGACTCTGATTCTACGTATGCTTCTTGGACAACAGAACTAACGAAGCAAAATATTTGGGACACAACGCTTTCCTGAATTAAAACCTTAATCGTCCGCCTTCTCCGATCAAGAAGTAGAAGTAGAAGTGTATCAGTTTGATTTGCAATGTATTTTTTACCAATTTTTTTATTGCAACTTATTGCAAAATAAATTTAATATAGAGGTTTTTAAGGTGCCCAAGAAAGTGAATCGTCATATACTAAAAGCAGTCAATTTCTTAAGCAACGACAATAACAGTTGTGCAACTGTTTCGCAAATTATTAATCAAGTTAAATATCAAATGAGAAATTTACAGCCTGTAGACAATACTGAAATAGCGATACAAAAATCATTAAAATAGCGTTGAATGCAACTTCAGTTTTTAATGTGATGCAGAAGATCCATGAGAAGCAGAACAAAAGGATATTTAAACAAGCGGCAGTGGTAGAAACTGCAATGGTGCATGTTAACTTGGAAAGTAGAAACATAAACCAATTGCTGATCAGTTCAGAGTTTCTGTGCATTCAAATATCCTCAAGTTCAAGTTTTTGCTTGATAATTTCTACCTCTGTGTGATTTCTAATAAATACTTGTGATTTAAAATATTCAGTGTGCGTTGAAATTTATTTTATGTTGAAAATATATATTTATGTATTTTCAAATTTGAACTTAGCAGTATTTGTGAAAAAATTAATATATACAAATTTTTTGTGTATTTTTTAAAAATAAGCTTTAACTCTAAATAAAATATGGAGGTTTTTAAAGTGCCTAAGAAAGTGGATCGTCATGTACTAAAGGCAGTCAATTTCTTAAGCAGCGACAATAACAGTTCTGCAACTGTTTCGCAAATTATTAATCAAGTTAAATATCAAATGAGAAACTTACAGCCTGTAGACAATATTGAAATAGCGATACAAAAATCATTAAAAAACTTCAGCAATGTAGGGCTGATGAATCGAGCTGGACCCGGAAGGTATAGTGTTGGCAAAACTTCAAATTCCAATGTAACCAGAAAGAAAACAGACCTGTTGAAGCCCAGCGTAAGTTGTATTCCATCTATCTTAAAAAAAAATTGATAGATTTATTATTTTCTTTTTAAGTTTTTGCGAAAAAGAACCTTCAGCAGATTTGGCCCAAACATTGAGAGAAATCAGTTATATAGCGAGGCCTCTTTGTCGGGCGATCAGTACGAAAGATCTTGCAAACGTTTGCGTACTAATAGTAAGAATTTGGCTTTGAGAAAATCCATAAAAGAAACAGCTTGCGAAGCGAATAATATTTTGAACATCTTTAAAATTCCAGCGGGGAGCACCGTCAGCAATTTAAATGTCAAATCTAATTTTTCGCAGAGCTTAAACACTGCGCCAATAGAGATAAGTGAACTTTTATTGAAAAGTGCACAAAACAATGTCCTTATGCAAGAACAGCCCGTGGAAAATGGGGTTAATATTGTGTATCTATACAACAATTCGGAAAGCTTTAATGACTCTGATTCTACATATGCTTCTTGAAAAACAGAACTAACAAAGCAAAATAGTTGGGACACAACGCTTTCCTGAATTAAAACCTTAATCGTCCGCCTTCTCCGATCAAGAAGTAGAAGTAGAAGTGTATCAGTTTGATTTGCAATGTATTTTTTACCAATTTTTTTATTGCAACTTATTGGAAAATAAATTAAATCTGTAGGTTTTTAAGGTGCCCAAGAAAGTGAATCGTCATATACTTAAAGCAGTCAATTTCTTAAGCAACGACATTAACAGTTGTGCAACTGTTTCGCAAATTATTAATCAAGTATAAAAAAGTTTTTGGCCATAAAACTGAAATGGTACTATGTGCGTCTTAGAATTTTTAATATTTTATAGTGGACACATGTAACATTTTAGCGATCTAGTTGCTATTTTCTGGTTCGGCCCTGGGGATGACATACACACCCAGCAAACTTTTTAGCGAAAAATTATGTATTAGCCAAATAAGTTTTTGGCTATAAAACTTAAATGGTAATATGTGCGTCCTAGAATTTTTGTATTTTATAGTGGACACATCTACCATTCCAGCGCACCAGTTGTCATTTCCTGGTTCGGTCCTGAAAATAAGATACACACCCAGCAAACTTTTTTTGTTAGAGTAAAAAGCGCAGAAAAAGTTTTTGGCTATAAAACCGAAATGGTAACATGTGTGTCTTAGAATTTTTGATATTTTATAGTGGACAAATGTTCCATTCTAGCGCACCAGTTGCCATTTCCTGGTTCGGCCCTGGGGAGCAGATACACACCTAGCAAAACTTTTTTAGCAAAAAATATGTATTAGCCAAATAAGTTTTTGGCTATAACACCGAAATGGTAACATGTGTGTCTTAGAATTTTTGATATTTTATAGTGGGCAAATGTACCATTCTAGCGCACCAGTTGCCATTTCCTGGTTCGCCCCTGGGGATTAGATACACACCTAGCAAACTTTTTTTAGTGAAAAATATGTATTAGCCAAATAAGATTTTGGCCATTAAACTGAAATGGTAATATGTGCGTCTAAGGACTTTTGATATTTTATAGTGGACATATGTTACATTTAAGCGATCTAGTTGCTATTTTCTGGTTCGGCCCTGGGAATGAGATACACACTCAGCAAATTTTTTTTGTTAGAGTAAAGACGCGAAAAAAGTTTTTGGCTATAAAACCGAAATGATTATATGTGCGTCTAAGGATTTATGATATTTTATAGTAGACACAAGTAACATTTTAGCGATCTAGTTGCTTATTTCTGGTTCGACACTGGGGATGAGATACACACCCAGCAAACTTTTTAGCGAAAAATTATGTATAAGCCAAATAAGTTTTTGGCTATAAAACTTAAATGGTAATATGTGCGTCTTAGAATTTTTGTATTTTATAGTGGACACATCTACCATTCCAGCGCACCAGTTGTCATTTCCTGGTTCGGCCCTGGGAATGAGATATACACTCAGCAAACTTTTTTTGTTAGAGTAAAAGCGTGAAAAAAGTTTTTGGCTATAAAACTTAAATGGTAATATGTGCGTCTTAGAATTTGTGATATTTTATAGTTGACACATGTACCATTCGCGCGCACCAGTTGCCATTTCCAGGTCAGCACTCACTCAGCAATTTTTTTTTGTTAGAGTAAAAGCGCGAAAAAAGTTTTTGGCTATAAAACTGAAATGGTAGTATGTGCGTCTAAGGATTTGTGATATTTTATAGTTGACACATGTACCATTCGCGCGCACCAGTTGCCATTTCCAGGTTCGGTCCTGGGGATGAGATATACACCTAGCAAACTTTTCTTGTTAGAGTAAAAGGCGCGAAAAAATTTGTTGGCCATAAATCTTAAATGGTAATATGTGCGTCGAAGGATTTTTGATATTTTATAGTTGACACATGTACCATTCCAGCGCACCAGTTGCCATTTCCTGGTTCAGTCCTGGGGATGAGATACACTCCCAGCAAACTCTTTTTGTTAGAGTAAAAGGCGCGAAAAACGTTTTTGGCCATAAAACTGAAATGATAATATGTGCGTCTAAGGACTTTTGATATTTTATAGTTGTCACATGTACCATTCCAGCGCACCAGGTGTTATTTCCTTGTACGGTCCTGGAAATAAGATACACACCCAGCAAAGTTTTTTTGTTAGAGTAAAAGCGCGAAAAAAGGTTTTGGACATACAACTGAAATGATAATATGTGCGTGGAAGGATTTTTGATATTTTATAGTTGACAAATGTTCCATTCTACCGCACCAGTTGCCATTTCCTGGTTCGGCTCTGGGGATTAGATACACACCTAGCAAACTTTTTTTAGTGCAAAATATGTATTAGCCAAATAAGATTTTGGCCATAAAACAGAAATGGTAATATGTGCGTCTAACTACTTTTAATATTTTATAGTTGACACATGTAAAATTCTAGCGCACCAGTTGCCATTTCCTGGTTCAGTCCTGGGGATGAGATACACTCCCAGCAAACTCTTTTTGGTAGAGTAAAAGGCGCGAAGAACGTTTTTGGCCATAAAACTGAAATGATAATATGTGCGTCCAAGGACTTTTGATATTTTATAGTTGGCACATGTACCATTCCAGCGCACCAGTTGCCATTTCCTGGTTCAGTCTTGGGGATGAGATACACTTCCAGCAAACTCTTTTTGTTAGAGTAAAAGGCGCGAGAAATGTTTTTAGCCATAAAACTGAAATGATAATATGTGCGTCTAAGGACTTTTGATATTTTATAGTTGGCACATGTACCATTCCAACGCACTAGTTGCCGTTTCCTGGTTCGGTCCGGGAAATAAGATACACACCCAGCAAAGTTTTTTTGTTAGAGTAAAGGCGCGAAAAAATATTTGGCCATAAAACCGAAATGATAATATGTGCGTCTTAAGACTTTTGATATTTTATAGTTGTCACATGTACAATTCCAGCGCACCAGTTGTTATTTCCTGGTACGGTCCTGGAAATAAGATACACACCCAGCAACCATATTTGTTAGAGTAAAAGCGCGAAAAAAGTTTTTAGACATACAATTGAAATGATAATATGTGCGTCGAAGGATTTTTGATATTTTATACTTGACACATGTACCATTCCAGCGCACCAGTTGCCATTTCCTGGTTCGGTCCTGGGGATGAGATACACACCCAGCAAACTCTTTTTGTTAGAGTAAAAGGCGCGAAAAAAGTCTTTGGCCATAAAACTGAAATGGTAATATGAGCGTCTTAGAATTTTTAATTTTTTAATAGTTGATACATGTACCATTTCAGCGCACCAGTTGCTATTTCCTGGTTCGGTCCTGGAAATAAGATACACAACCAGCAAATTTTTTTTGTTAGAGTAAAAGGCGCGAAAAAAGTTTTTAGCCATAAAAATGAAATGGTAATATTTGCGTCTTAGCATTTTTGATATTTAATAATGGACAAACTTACCATTCTAGCGCACCAGTTGCCATTTCCTGCTTCGGTCCTGGGGATGAGATACACACCTAGCAAACCTTTTTTTAGTGAAAAATATGTATAAGCCAAATAAGTTTTTTAACATAAAACTGAAATGGTAATATGTGCGTCTTTGAATTTTTGATATTTTATAGTGGACAAATGTACCATTCTAGCGCACTAGTTGCCGTTTCCTGGTTCGGTCCGGGAAATAAGATACACACCCAGCAAACTCTTTGTTAGAGTAAAAAGCGCGGAAAAAGTTTTTGGCCATAAAACTGAAATGATAATATGTGCGTTTTAGAATTTTTGATATTTTATAGTTGACACATGTGCTATACCAGCGCACCATTTGCTATTTCCTGGTTCGGGCCTGGGGATGAGATACACACCCAGCAAAGTTGTTTTGTTAGAGTAAAGGCGCGAAAAAAGTTTTTGGCCATAAAACTGAAATGGTAATATGTGCGTCTAAGGATTTTTGATATTTTATAGTTGACACATCTACCATTCCAGCGCACTAGTTGCCGTTTCCTGGTTCGGTCCGGGAAATAAGATACACACCCAGCAAACTCTTTGTTAGAGTAAAAAGCGCGGAAAAAGTTTTTGGCCATAAAACTGAAATGATAATATGTGCGTTTTAGAATTTTTGATATTTTATAGTTGACACATGTGCTATACCAGCGCACCATTTGCTATTTCCTGGTTCGGGCCTGGGGATGAGATACACACCCAGCAAAGTTGTTTTGTTAGAGTAAAGGCGCGAAAAAAGTTTTTAGCCATAAAAATGAAATGGTAATATTTGCGTCTTAGCATTTTTGATATTTCATAATGGACAAATGTACCATTCCAGCGCACCAGTTGCCATTTCCTGGTTATGTCCTGGAAATAAGATACACTCCCAGCAAACTCTTTGTTAGAGTAAAAAGCGCGGAAAAAGTTTTTGTCCATAAAACTGAAATGATAATATGTGCGTTTTAGAATTTTTGATATTTTATAGTTGACACATGTGCTATACCAGCGCACCATTTGCTATTTCCTGGTTCGGGCCTGGGGATGAGATACACACCCAGCAAAGTTGTTTTGTTAGAGTAAAGGCGCGAAAAAAGTTTTTGGCCATAAAACTGAAATGGTAATATGTGCGTCCAAGGACTTTTGATATTTTATAGTTGACACATGTACCATTTCAGCGCACCAGTTGCCATTTTCTGGTTCGGTCCTGGGGATGAGATACACTCCCAGCAAACTCTTTTTGGTAGAGTAAAAGGCGCGAAGAACGTTTTTGGCTATAAAACTAAAATGATAATATGTGCGTCCAAGGACTTTTGATATTTTATAGTTGGCACATGTACCATTCCAGCGCACCAGTTGCCATTTCCTGGTTCAGTCTTGGGGATGAGATACACTCTCAGCAAACTCTTTTTGTTAGAGTAAAAGGCGCGAGAAACGTTTTTAGCCATAAAACTAAAATAATAATATGTGCGTCTAAAGACTTTTGATATTTTATAGTTGGCACATGTACCATTCCAACGCACTAGTTGCCGTTTCCTGGTTCGGTCCGGGAAATAAGATACACACCCAGCAAAGTTTTTTTGTTAGAGTAAAGGCGCGAAAAAATATTTGGCCATAAAACCGAAATGATAATATGTGCGTCTTAAGACTTTTGATATTTTATAGTTGTCACATGTACCATTCCAGCGCACCAGTTGTTATTTCCTGGTACGGTCCTGGAAATAAGATACACACCCAGCAACCTTATTTGTTAGAGTAAAAGCGCGAAAAAAGTTTTTGGACATACAATTGAAATGATAATATGTGCGTCGAAGGATTTTTGATATTTTATAGTTGACACATGTACCATTCCAGCGCACCAGTTGCCATTTCCTGGTTCGGTCCTGGGGATGAGATACACACCCAGCAAACTCTTTTTGTTAGAGTAAAAGGCGCGAAAAAAGTCTTTGGCCATAAAACTGAAATGGTAATATGTGCGTCTTAGAATTTTTAATTTTTTAATAGTTGATACATGTACCATTTCAGCCCACCAGTTGCTATTTCCTGGTTCGGGCCTGGGGATGAGATACACACCCAGCAAAGTTGTTTTGTTAGAGTAAAGGCGCGAAAAACGGTTTTGGCCATAAAACTGAAATAATAATATGTGCGTCTAAGGACTTTTGATATTTTATAGTTGGCACATGTACCATACATACAGTATACACATGCACCATTCCAGCGCACCAGTTGCCATTTCGTGGTTCGGTCCTGGAAATAAAATACACACCCAGCAAACTTTTTTTGTTAGAGTAGAAGGCGCGTAAAAAGTTTTTGGGCATAAAACTGAAATGGTAATATGTGCGTCTAAGGATCTTAAATATTTTTTAATAAACACATGTACCATTCCAGCGCACCAGTTGCCATTTCCTGGTTCGGTCCTGGAAATAAGATACACATCCAGCAAACTTTTTTTGTTAGAGTAAAAGGCGCGGAAAAAGTTTTTGGCCATAAAACTGAAATGATTATATGTGCGTCTAAGGATTTTTGATATTTTATAATTGGCATGTACCATACCAGCGCACTAGTTGCTATTTCCTGATTCAGCCCTGGGGATGAGATACACACCCAGCAAATTTTTTTTTTTAGAGTAAAGGCGCAAAAAAAGTTTTTAAACATACAACTGAAATAATAATATGTGCGTCGAAGGATTTTGTATATTTTATAGTTGACATATACCATACCAGCGCACTAGTTGCTATTTCCTAATTCGGCCCTGGGGATGAGATACACACCCAGCAAACTCTTTTTGTTAGAGTAAAACGTGCGGAAAAAGTTTTTGGCCCTAAAACTGAAATGATAATATAAACGTCGAAGGACTTTTGATATTTTATAGTTGCCACATGTACCATTCCAGCTCACCAGTTGCAATTTCCTGGTTCGCTCCTGGAAATAAGATACACACCCAGCAAACCTTTTTTGTTAGGGTAAAAGGCGCGGAAAAAGTTTTTGGCCATAAAACTGAAATGGTAATATGAGCGGCTAAGGACTTTTTATATTTTATAGTTGACACATGTACCATTCCAGCTCACCAGTTGCTATTTCTTGGTTCGGTCCTGGAAATAAGATACACACCCAGCAAACTTTTTTTGTTAGGGTAAAAGGCGCGGAAAAAGTTTTTGGGTATAAAACTGATGTGATAATATGTGCGGCTAAGGACTTTTAATATTTTATAGTTGACACATGTACCATTCCAGCACACCAGTTGCTTTTTCCTGGTTCGGTCCTGGAAATAAGATACACACCAAGCAATCTTTTTTTTTAGAGTAAAATGCGCGAAAAAATCCTTTGGCCATAAAACTGAAATGATAATATGTGCGTGGAAGGACTTTTGATATTTTATAGTTGACACATGTACCATTCCAGCTCACCAGTTGCTATTTCCTGGTTCGGTCCTGGAAATAAGATACACACCCAGCAAACTTTTTTTGTTAGAGTAAAAGGCGCGGAAAAAGTTTTTGGGCATTAAACTGAAATGGTAATATGTGTGTCTAGGGATTTTTGATATTTTATAGTTGCTACATGTACCTATACTACCATTTCTTAGTTTGGCCCTGGGGATGAGATACACACCCAGCAAACTTTTTTTAGTGAAAAATTATGTTTTAGACAAATAAGTTGTTAGCTATAAAACTGAAATGGTAATATGTGCCCCTGGGGTTTTTTAATATATTATAGTATACACATGCAGCATTCCAGCGTACCAGTTGCCAATTTCTGGTTCGGTTCTGGAAATAAGATATACACCCAGCTAACTTTTTTTGTTAGAGAAAAGGCGCGAAAAAAGTTTTTGGGCATAAAAGTGAAATGGTAATATGTGCGTCTAAGGATTTTTGATATTTTTTTATTGACACATGTACTATTGCAGCGCACTAGTTGCCATTTCTTGGTTCGGCCCTGGGGATGAGATACACACCCAGCAAACTTTTTTTAGTGAAAAATTATGTATTAGTCAAATAAGTTGTTGGCTATAAAAGTGAAATGGTAATATGTGCCCCTGGGGTTTTTTAATATTTTATAGTATACACATGCAGACTTCCTGCGCACCAGTTGCCAATTTCTGGTTCGGTCCTGGAAATAAGATACACACCCAGAAAAGTTTTTTTGTTAGAGTAAAGGCGCAAAAAAAGTTTTTGGACATAAAACTGAAATGATAAAATATGCGTCAAAGGATTTTTGATATTTTATAGTTAACACATGTACCATTGCAGCGCACTAGTTGCCATTTCCTGGTTCGGCCCTGGGGATAAGATACACACCCAGCAAACTTTTTTTGTGAAAATTTATGTATTAGCCAAATAAGTTTTTGGCTATAAAAATAAAATAGTAATATGTGAGTCTTAGAATTTTTAAGATTTTATAGTGGACACATGTACCATTCCAGCGCACCAGTTGTCATTTCCTGAGTCGGCTCTGGGGATGAGATACACACCCAGCAAAGCTTTTTTGTTAGAGTAAAGGCGCGAAAAAAGTTTTTGGCCATAAAACTGAAATGGTTATATGTGCGTCTTAGAATTTTTGATATTTTATAGTGGACAAATGTACCATTCTAGCACACCAGTTGCCATTTCCTGGTTTGGCCCTAGGGATTAGATACACACCTAGCAAACTTTTTTTAGTGAAAAATATGTATTAGTCAAATAAGTTTTTGGCCATCAAACTGAAATAGTAATATGTGCTTCTAAGGATTTTTGATATTTTATAGTTGGCACATGTACCATTCCAGCGTACCAGTTGCAATTTCTTGGTTCAGTCCTGGGGATGAGATACACTCCCAGCAAACTTTTTGTTAGAGTAAAAGGTGCGAAAAAAGTTTTTGGTCATAAAACTGAAATGGTATTATGTGCGTCTTAGATCTTTTAATATTTAATAGTGGACACATGTAAAATTTTAACGATCTAGTTGCTCTTTTCTGGTTCGGCCCTGGGGATGAGCTACACACCCAGCAAAGTTTTTTTTGTTAGAGTAAAGGCGCGAAAAACGTTTTTGGCCATAAAATTGAAATGATAATATGGGCGTCTAAGGACTTTTGATATTTTATAGTTGACACATGTACCATTCCAACGCACCAGTTGCCATTTCTTGGTTCAGTCCTGGGGATGAGATACACTCCCAGCAAACTTTTTGTTAGAGTAAAAGGTGCGAAAAAAGTTTTTGGTCATAAAACTGAAATGGTATTATGTGCGTCTTAGAATTTTTAATATTTTATAGTGGACACATGTAACATTTTAACGATCTAGTTGTTCTTTTCTGGTTCGGCCCTGGGGATGAGATACACACCCAGCAACCTTTTTTTGTTAGAGTAAAGGCGCGAAAAACGTTTTTGGCCATAAAATTGAAATGATATCATGGGCGTCTAAGGACTTTTGATATTTTATAGTATTCACATGCACCATTCCAGCGCACCAGTTGCCATTTTCTGGTTCGGTCCTGGAAATAAGATACACACCCAGCAAAATTTTTTTGTTAAAGTAAAAGGCGCGAAAAAAGCTTTTGGCCACAAAACTGAAATGGTAATATGTGCGTCTAAGGATTTTTGATATTTTATAGTTGACACATGTACGATTCTAGCGCATCAGTTGCTATTTCCTGGTTAGGTCCTGGAAATAAGATACACACCCAGCAAACTCTTTTTGTTAGAGTAAAAGGCGCGAAAAAAGTCTTTGGCTATAAAACTGAAATGGTAATATGTGCGTCTTAGAATTTTTGATATTTTATAGTAGACGCATGTACCTTTCTAGCGCACTAGTTGTTATTTCCTGGTTCGGTCCTGGAAATAAGATACACACCCAGCAAACTTTTTTTGTTAGAGTAAAAGGCGCGAAAAAAGTTTTTGGGCATAAAAGTGAAATTGTAATATGTGCGTCTAAGGATTTTTGATATTTTTTGTTTGACACATTTACTATTGTAGCGCACTAGTTGCCATTTCTGGGTTCGGCCCTGGGGATGAGATACACACCCAGCAAACTATATATATATAGTATACACATGCAGCATTCCAGCGCACCAGTTTTCAATTTCTGGTTCGGTCCTGGAAATAAGATATACACCCAGCTAACTTTTTTTGTTAGAGAAAAGGCGCGAAAAAAGTTTTTTGGCATAAAAGTGAAATGGTAATATGTGCGTCTAAGGATTTTTGATATTTTTTTATTGACACATGTACTATTGCAGCGCACTAGTTGCCATTTCTTGGTTCGGCCCTGGGGATGAGATACACACCCAGCAAACTTTTTTTAGTGAAAAATTATGTATTAGTCAAATAAGTTGTTGGCTATAAAACTGAAATGGTAATATGTGCGTCTAAGGATTTTTGATATTTTATACTATACACATGCAGCATTCCAGCGCACCAGTTGCAATTTCCTGGTTCGGTCCTGGAAATAAGATACACACCCAGCAAACTTTTTTTAGTGAAAAATATGTATTAGCCAAATAAGTTTTTGGCCATCAAACTGAAATAGTAATATGTGCGTCTAAGGATTTTTGATATTTTATAGTTGGCACATGTACCATTCCAACGCACCAGTTGCCATTTCTTGGTTCAGTCCTGGGGATGAGATACACTCCCAGCAAACTTTTTGTTAGAGTAAAAGGTGCGAAAAAAGTTTTTGGTCATAAAACTGAAATGGTATTATGTGCGTCTTAGAATTTTTAATATTTTATAGTGGACACATGTAACATTTTAACGATCTAGTTGTTCTTTTCTGGTTCGACCCTGGGGATGAGATACACACCCAGCAACCTTTTTTTGTTAGAGTAAAGGCGCGAAAAACGTTTTTGGCCATAAAATTGAAATGATATCATGGGCGTCTAAGGACTTTTGATATTTTATAGTATTCACATGCACCATTCCAGCGCACCAGTTGCAATTTCCTGGTTCGGTCCTGGAAATAGGATACACACCCAGCAAACTTTTTTTGTTAGAGTAAAAGGCGCGAAAAAAGTTTTTGCCATAAAACTGAAATGTTAATATGTGCGTGTAAGGATCTTAAATATTTTTTAATTGACAAATGTACCATTCCTGCGCACCAGTTGCCATATCCTGGTTCGGTCCTGGAAATAAGATACACACCCAGCAAACTTTTTTTGTTAGAGTAAAAGGCGCGAAAAAAGTTTTTGGGCTAAAACTGAAATGGTAATATGTGCGTCTGGGGATTTTTGATATTTTATAGTTGACACATGTACCTTTCCAGCGCACCAGTTGCCATTTCCTGGTTCGGTCCTGGGGATGAGATACACACTCAGCAAACTTTTTTTAGTGAAAAATTATGTATTAGTCAAATAAGTTGTTGGCTATAACACTGAAATGGTAATATGTGCGTCTAGGAATTTTTGATATTTTATAGTTGACATATGTACCATTTCAGCGCACTAGTTGCTATTTCCTGATTCGGCCCTGGAAATAAGATACGCACCCAGCAAACTTTTTTTGTTAGAGTAAAAGGCGCGAAACAAGTTTTTGGCCATAAAACTGAAATGTTAATATGTGCGTCTTAGAATTTTATAATATTTTATAGTGGACACATGTGACATTTTAGCGATTTTGTTGTCATTTCCTTGTTCGGTCCTGGAAATAAGATACACACCCAGCAAACTTTTTTTGTTAGAGTAAAAGGCGCGAAAAAAGTTTTTGGCCATAAAACTGAAATGGTAATATGTGCGTCTAAGGATTTTTGATATTTTTTGATTGACACATGTACTATTGTAGCGCACTAGTTGCCATTTCTTCGTTCGGCCCTGGGGATGAGATACACACCCAGCAAACTTTTTTTAGTGAAAATTTATGTATTAGTTAAATAAGTTTTTGGCTATAAAAATAAAATAGTAATATGTGAGTCTTAGAATTTTTAAGATTTTATAGTGGACACATGTACCATTCCAGCGCACCAGTTGTCATTTCCTGAGTCGGCTCTGGGGATGAGATACACACCCAGCAAAGCTTTTTTGTTAGAGTAAAGGCGCGAAAAAAGTTTTTGGCCATAAAACTGAAATGGTTATATGTGCGTCTTAGAATTTTTGATATTTTATAGTGGACAAATGTACCATTCTAGCACACCAGTTGCCATTTCCTGGTTTGGCCCTAGGGATTAGATACACACCTAGCAAACTTTTTTTAGTGAAAAATATGTATTAGTCAAATAAGTTTTTGGCCATCAAACTGAAATAGTAATATGTGCTTCTAAGGATTTTTGATATTTTATAGTTGGCACATGTACCATTCCAGCGTACCAGTTGCAATTTCTTGGTTCAGTCCTGGGGATGAGATACACTCCCAGCAAACTTTTTGTTAGAGTAAAAGGTGCGAAAAAAGTTTTTGGTCATAAAACTGAAATGGTATTATGTGCGTCTTAGATCTTTTAATATTTAATAGTGGACACATGTAAAATTTTAACGATCTAGTTGCTCTTTTCTGGTTCGGCCCTGGGGATGAGCTACACACCCAGCAAAGTTTTTTTTGTTAGAGTAAAGGCGCGAAAAACGTTTTTGGCCATAAAATTGAAATGATAATATGGGCGTCTAAGGACTTTTGATATTTTATAGTTGACACATGTACCATTCCAACGCACCAGTTGCCATTTCTTGGTTCAGTCCTGGGGATGAGATACACTCCCAGCAAACTTTTTGTTAGAGTAAAAGGTGCGAAAAAAGTTTTTGGTCATAAAACTGAAATGGTATTATGTGCGTCTTAGAATTTTTAATATTTTATAGTGGACACATGTAACATTTTAACGATCTAGTTGTTCTTTTCTGGTTCGGCCCTGGGGATGAGATACACACCCAGCAACCTTTTTTTGTTAGAGTAAAGGCGCGAAAAACGTTTTTGGCCATAAAATTGAAATGATATCATGGGCGTCTAAGGACTTTTGATATTTTATAGTATTCACATGCACCATTCCAGCGCACCAGTTGCCATTTTCTGGTTCGGTCCTGGAAATAAGATACACACCCAGCAAAATTTTTTTGTTAAAGTAAAAGGCGCGAAAAAAGCTTTTGGCCACAAAACTGAAATGGTAATATGTGCGTCTAAGGATTTTTGATATTTTATAGTTGACACATGTACGATTCTAGCGCATCAGTTGCTATTTCCTGGTTAGGTCCTGGAAATAAGATACACACCCAGCAAACTCTTTTTGTTAGAGTAAAAGGCGCGAAAAAAGTCTTTGGCTATAAAACTGAAATGGTAATATGTGCGTCTTAGAATTTTTGATATTTTATAGTAGACGCATGTACCTTTCTAGCGCACTAGTTGTTATTTCCTGGTTCGGTCCTGGAAATAAGATACACACCCAGCAAACTTTTTTTGTTAGAGTAAAAGGCGCGAAAAAAGTTTTTGGGCATAAAAGTGAAATTGTAATATGTGCGTCTAAGGATTTTTGATATTTTTTGTTTGACACATTTACTATTGTAGCGCACTAGTTGCCATTTCTGGGTTCGGCCCTGGGGATGAGATACACACCCAGCAAACTATATATATATAGTATACACATGCAGCATTCCAGCGCACCAGTTTTCAATTTCTGGTTCGGTCCTGGAAATAAGATATACACCCAGCTAACTTTTTTTGTTAGAGAAAAGGCGCGAAAAAAGTTTTTTGGCATAAAAGTGAAATGGTAATATGTGCGTCTAAGGATTTTTGATATTTTTTTATTGACACATGTACTATTGCAGCGCACTAGTTGCCATTTCTTGGTTCGGCCCTGGGGATGAGATACACACCCAGCAAACTTTTTTTAGTGAAAAATTATGTATTAGTCAAATAAGTTGTTGGCTATAAAACTGAAATGGTAATATGTGCGTCTAAGGATTTTTGATATTTTATACTATACACATGCAGCATTCCAGCGCACCAGTTGCAATTTCCTGGTTCGGTCCTGGAAATAAGATACACACCCAGCAAACTTTTTTTAGTGAAAAATATGTATTAGCCAAATAAGTTTTTGGCCATCAAACTGAAATAGTAATATGTGCGTCTAAGGATTTTTGATATTTTATAGTTGGCACATGTACCATTCCAACGCACCAGTTGCCATTTCTTGGTTCAGTCCTGGGGATGAGATACACTCCCAGCAAACTTTTTGTTAGAGTAAAAGGTGCGAAAAAAGTTTTTGGTCATAAAACTGAAATGGTATTATGTGCGTCTTAGAATTTTTAATATTTTATAGTGGACACATGTAACATTTTAACGATCTAGTTGTTCTTTTCTGGTTCGGCCCTGGGGATGAGATACACACCCAGCAACCTTTTTTTGTTAGAGTAAAGGCGCGAAAAACGTTTTTGGCCATAAAATTGAAATGATATCATGGGCGTCTAAGGACTTTTGATATTTTATAGTATTCACATGCACCATTCCAGCGCACCAGTTGCAATTTCCTGGTTCGGTCCTGGAAATAGGATACACACCCAGCAAACTTTTTTTGTTAGAGTAAAAGGCGCGAAAAAAGTTTTTGCCATAAAACTGAAATGTTAATATGTGCGTGTAAGGATCTTAAATATTTTTTAATTGACAAATGTACCATTCCTGCGCACCAGTTGCCATATCCTGGTTCGGTCCTGGAAATAAGATACACACCCAGCAAACTTTTTTTGTTAGAGTAAAAGGCGCGAAAAAAGTTTTTGGGCTAAAACTGAAATGGTAATATGTGCGTCTGGGGATTTTTGATATTTTATAGTTGACACATGTACCTTTCCAGCGCACCAGTTGCCATTTCCTGGTTCGGTCCTGGGGATGAGATACACACTCAGCAAACTTTTTTTAGTGAAAAATTATGTATTAGTCAAATAAGTTGTTGGCTATAACACTGAAATGGTAATATGTGCGTCTAGGAATTTTTGATATTTTATAGTTGACATATGTACCATTTCAGCGCACTAGTTGCTATTTCCTGATTCGGCCCTGGAAATAAGATACGCACCCAGCAAACTTTTTTTGTTAGAGTAAAAGGCGCGAAACAAGTTTTTGGCCATAAAACTGAAATGTTAATATGTGCGTCTTAGAATTTTATAATATTTTATAGTGGACACATGTGACATTTTAGCGATTTTGTTGTCATTTCCTTGTTCGGTCCTGGAAATAAGATACACACCCAGCAAACTTTTTTTGTTAGAGTAAAAGGCGCGAAAAAAGTTTTTGGCCATAAAACTGAAATGGTAATATGTGCGTCTAAGGATTTTTGATATTTTTTGATTGACACATGTACTATTGTAGCGCACTAGTTGCCATTTCTTCGTTCGGCCCTGGGGATGAGATACACACCCAGCAAACTTTTTTTAGTGAAAATTTATGTATTAGTTAAATAAGTTTTTGGCTATAAAACTGAAATGGTATATGTGCGTCTAGGAATTTTTGATATTTTATAGTTGACATATGTACCATTTCAGCGCACTAGTTGCTATTTCCTGATTCGGCCCTGGAAATAAGATACGCACCCAGCAAACTTTTTTTGTTAGAGTAAAAGGCGCGAAAAAAGTTTTTTGGCATAAAACTGAAATGGTAATATGTGCGTGTAAGGATCTTAAATATTTTTTAATTGACACATGTACCATTCCTGCGCACCAGTTGCCATTTCCTGGTTCGGTCCTGGAAATAAGATACACACCCAGCAAACTTTTTTTGTTAGAGTAAAAGGCGCGAAAAAAGTTTTTGGCCATAAAACTGAAATGTTAATATGTGCGTCTTAGAATTTTTAATATTTTATAGTGGACACATGTGACATTTTAGCGATCTAGTTGTCATTTCCTTGTTCGGTCCTGGAAATAAGATACACACCGTGCAAACTTTTTTTGTTAGAGTAAAAGGCGCGAAAAAAGTTTTTGGCCATAAAACTGAAATGGTAATATGTGCGTGTAAGGATCTTAAATATTTTTTTAATGACACATGTACCATTCCTGCGCACCAGTTGCCATTTCCTGGGTCGGTCCTGGAAATAAGATACACACCGAACAAACTTTTTTTGTTAGAGTAAAAGGCGCGAAAAAAGTTTTTGGGCATCAAACTGAAATGGTAATAGGTGCGTCGAAGGATTTTTGATATTTTATAGTTGACACATGTACCATTCCAGCGCACCAGTTGCCATTTCCTGGTTCGGGCCTGGGGATGAGATACACACCCAGCAAACTCTTTTTGTTAGAGTAAAAGGCGCGAAAAAAGTCTTTGGCCATAAAACTGAAATGGTAATATGTGCGTCTTAGAATTTTTAATATTTTATAGTGGACACATGTGACATTTTAGCGATCTAGTTGTCATTTCCTTGTTCGGTCCTGGAAATAAGATACACACCGAACAAACTTTTTTTGTTAGAGTAAAAGGCGCGGAAAAAGTTTTTGGCCATAAAACTCAAATGGTAATATGTGCGTCTAAGGATTTTTGATATTTTATAGTTGACACATGTACAATTCTAGCGCATCAGTTGCTATTTCCTGGTTCGGTCCTGGAAATAAGATACACACCCAGCAAACTTTTTTTGTTAGAGTAAAAGGCGCGAAAAAAGTTTTTTGGCATAAAACTGAAATGGTAATATGTGCGTGTAAGGATCTTAAATATTTTTTAATTGACACATGTACCATTCCTGCGCACCAGTTGCCATTTCCTGGTTCGGTCCTGGAAATAAGATACACACCCAGCAAACTTTTTTTGTTAGAGTAAAAGGCGCGAAAAAAGTTTTTGGCCATAAAACTGAAATGTTAATATGTGCGTCTTAGAATTTTTAATATTTTATAGTGGACACATGTGACATTTTAGCGATCTA
Organism: Epicampocera succincta; assembly: GCA_932526305.1. Taxonomy (NCBI): domain Eukaryota; kingdom Metazoa; phylum Arthropoda; class Insecta; order Diptera; family Tachinidae; genus Epicampocera; species Epicampocera succincta. The sequence continues at coordinate 204,647 of CAKOAZ010000002.1, read as the reverse complement.
GTTGTCATTTCCTTGTTCGGTCCTGGAAATAAGATACACACCGAACAAACTTTTTTTGTTAGAGTAAAAGGCGCGGAAAAAGTTTTTGGCCATAAAACTCAAATGGTAATATGTGCGTCTAAGGATTTTTGATATTTTATAGTTGACACATGTACAATTCTAGCGCATCAGTTGCTATTTCCTGGTTCGGTCCTGGAAATAAGATACACACCCAGCAAACTTTTTTTGTTAAAGTAACGAGCGCGGAAAAAGTTTTTGGCTATAAAACCGAAATGGTAATATGTGCGTCTTAGAATTTTTGATACTTTATAGTAAACGCATGTACCTTTCTAGCGCACTAGTTGTTATTTCCTGGTTCGGTCCTGGAAATAAGATACACACCCAGCAAACTTTTTTTGTTAGAGTAAAAGGCGCGAAAAAAGTTTTTGGCCATAAAACTGAAATGTTAATATGTGCGTCTTAGAATTTTTAATATTTTATAGTGGACACATGTGACATTTTAGCGATCTAGTTGTCATTTCCTTGTTCGGTCCTGGAAATAAGATACACACCCAGCAAACTTTTTTTGTTAGAGTAAAAGGCGCGAAAAAAGTTTTTGGCCATAAAACTGAAATGGTAATATGTGCGTGTAAGGTTCTTAAACATTTTTTTATTGACACATGTACCATTCCTGCGCACCAGTTGCCATGACTTGGGTCGGTCCTGGAAATAAGATACACACCGAACAAACTTTTTTTGTTAGAGTAAAAGGCGCGAAAAAAGTTTTTTGGCATAAAACTGAAATGGTAATATGAGCGTCTAGGGATTTTTGATATTTTATAGTTGACATATGTGCCATTTCAGCGCACTAGTTGCTATTTCCTGATTCGGCCCTGGGGATGAGCTACACACCCAGCAAAGTTTTTTTGTTAGAGTAAAGGCTAAAAAAAAAATTTTTGGACATACAACTGAAATGACAATATGTGCGTCGAAGGATTTTTGATATTTTATAGTTGACACATGTACCATTCCAACGCACCAGTTGCCATTTCCTGGTTCGGGCCTGGGGATGAGATACACACCCAGCAAACTCCTTTTTTGTTAGAGTAAAAGGCGCGAAAAAAGTTTTTGGCCATAAAACTGAAATGGTAATATGTGCGTCTTGGAATTTTTAATATTTTATAGTGGACACATGTGACATTTTAGCGATCTAGTTGTCATTTCCTTGTTCGGTCCTGGAAATAAGATACACATCCCGCAAACTTTTTTTGTGAGAGTAAAAGGCGCGGAAAAAGTTTTTGGCCATAAAACTGAATTGATAATATGTGCGTCTAAGGATTTTTGATATTTTATAGTTGACACATGTACGATTCTAGCGCATCAGTTGCTCTTTCCTGGTTCGGTCCTGGAAATAAGATACACACCCAGCAAACTTTTTTTGTTAGAGTAAAGAGCGCGGAAAAAGTTTTTGGCTATAAAACCGAAATGGTAATATGTGCGTCTTAGAATTTTTGATACTTTATAGTAAACGCATGTACCTTTCTAGCGCACTAGTTGTTATTTCCTGGTTCGGTCCTGGAAATAAGATACACACCCAGCAAACTTTTTTTGTTAGAGTAAAAGGCGCGAAAAAAGTTTTTGGGCATAAAAGTGAAATGGTAATATGTGCGTCTAAGGATTTTTGATATTTTTTGATTGACACATGTACTATTGTAGCGCACTAGTTCCCATTTCTTCGTTCGGCCCTGGGGATGAGATACACACCCAGCAAATTTTTTTTAGTGAAAATTTATGTATTAGTTAAATAAGTTTTTGGCTATAAAACTGAAATGGTATATGTGCGTCTAGGAATTTTTGATATTTTATAGTTGACATATGTACCATTTCAGCGCACTAGTTGCTATTTCCTGATTCGGCCCCGGAAATAAGATACGCACCCAGCAAACTTTTTTTGTTAGAGTAAAAGGCGCGAAAAAAGTTTTTTGGCATAAAACTGAAATGGTAATATGTGCGTGTAAGGATCTTAAATATTTTTTAATTGACACATGTACCATTCCTGCGCACCAGTTGCCATTTCCTGGTTCGGTCCTGGAAATAAGATACACACCCAGCAAACTTTTTTTGTTAGAGTAAAAGGCGCGAAAAAAGTTTTTGGCCATAAAACTGAAATGTTAATATGTGCGTTTTAGAATTTTTAATATTTTATAGTGGACACATGTGACATTTTAGCGATCTAGTTGTCATTTCCTTGTTCTGTCCTGGAAATAAGATACACACCCAGCAAACTTTTTTTGTTAGAGTAAAAGGCGCGAAAAAAGTTTTTGGCCATAAAACTGAAATGGTAATATGTGCGTGTAAGGATCTTAAATATTTTTTAATTGACACATGTACCATTCCTGCGCACCAGTTGCCATTTCCTGGGTCGGTCCTGGAAATAAGATACACACCGAACAAACTTTTTTTGTTAGAGTAAAAGGCGCGAAAAAAGTTTTTGGGCATAAAACTGAAATGGTAATATGTGCGTCTACGGATTTTTGATATTTTATAGTTGACATATGTGCTATTTCAGCGCACAAGTTGCTATTTCCTGATTCGGCCCTGGGGATGAGCTACACACCCAGCAAAGTTTTTTTGTTAGAGTAAAGAGCGCGGAAAAAGTTTTTGGCTATAAAACCGAAATGGTAATATGTGCGTCTTAGAATTTTTGATACTTTATAGTAAACGCATGTACCTTTTTAGCGCACTAGTTGTTATTTCCTGGTTCGGTCCTGGAAATAAGATACACACCCAGCAAACTTTTTTTGTTAGAGTAAAAGGCGCGAAAAAAGTTTTTGGGCATAAAAGTGAAATGGTAATATGTGCGTCTAAAGGATTTTAGATATTTTTTGATTGACACATGTACTATTGTAGCGCACAAGTTGCCATTTCTTCGTTCGGCCCTGGGGGTGAGATACACACCCAGCAAACTTTTTTTAGTGAAAAATTATGTATTAGTTAAATAAGTTTTTGGCTATAAAACTGAAATGGTATATGTGCGTCTAGGAATTTTTAATATTTTATAGTTGACATATGTACCATTTCAGCGCACTAGTTGCTATTTCCTGATTCGGCCCTGGAAATAAGATACACACCCAGCAAACTTTTTTTGTTAGAGTAAAAGGCGCGAAAAAAGTTTTTGGGCATAAAACTGAAATGGTAATATGTGCGTCTGGGGATTTTTAATATTTTATAGTTGACACATGTACCTTTCCAGCGCACCAGTTGCTATTTCCTGGGTCGGTCCTGGGGATGAGCTACACACCCAGCAAAGTTTTTTGTTAGAGTAAAGGCGCCAAAAAAAATTTTTGGACATACAACTGAAATGACAATATGTGCGTCGAAGGATTTTTATATTTTATAGTTGACACATGTACCATTCCAGCGCACCAGTTGCCATTTCCTGGTTCGGTCCTGGGAATGAGATACACACCCAGCAAACTCTTTTTGTTAGAGTAAAAGGCGCGAAAAAAGTCTTTGGCCATAAAACTGAAATGGTAATATGTGCGTCTTTGAATTTTTAATATTTTATAGTGGACACATGTGACATTTTAGCGATCTAGTTGTCATTTCCTTGTTCGGTCCTGGAAATAAGATACACACCCAGCAAACTTTTTTTGTTAGATTAAAAGGCGCGGAAAAAGTTTTTGGCCATAAAACTGAAATGGTAATATGTGCGTCTAAGGATTTTTGATATTTTATAGTTGAGACATGTACGATTCCAGCGCATCAGTTGCTATTTCCTGGTTCGGTCCTGGAAATAAGATACACACCCAGCAAACTCTTTTTGTTAGAGTAAAAGGCGCGAAAAAAGTCTTTGGCTATAAAACTGAAATTGTAATATGTGCGTCTAAGGATTTTTGATATTTTTTTATTGACACATGTACTATTGCAGCGCACTAGTTGCCATTTCTTGGTTCGGCCCTGGGGATGAGATACACACCCAGCAAACTTTTTTTGTTAGAGTAAAGAGCGCGGAAAAAGTTTTTGGCTATAAAACCGAAATGGTAATATGTGCGTCTTAGAATTTTTGATACTTTATAGTAAACGCATGTACCTTTCTAGCGCACTAGTTGTTATTTCCTGGTTCGGTCCTGGAAATAAGATACACACCCAGCAAACTTTTTTTGTTAGAGTAAAAGGCGCGGAAAAAGTTTTTGGCCTTACAACTGACATGGTAATATGTGCGTCTAAGGATTTTTGATATTTTATAGTATACACATGCAGCATTCCAGCGCACCAGTTGCAATTTCCTGGTTCGGTCCTGGAAATAAGATACACACCCAGCAAACTTTTTTTGTTAGAGTAAAAGGCGCGGAAAAAGTTTTTGGCCTTAAAACTGACATGGTAATATGTGCGTCTTAGAATTTTTGATATTTTATAGTGGACAAATGTACCATTCTAGCGCACCAGTTGCCATTTCCTGGTTTGGCCCTGGGGATTAGATACACACCTAGCAAACTTTTTTTAAAGAAAAATATGTATTAGCCAAATAAGTTTTTGGCTATAAAACTAAAATGGTAATATGTGCGTCTAAGGATTTTTGATATTTTATAGTATACACATGCAGCATTCCAGCGCACCAGTTGCAATTTCCTGGTTCGGTCCTGGAAATAAGATACACACCCAGCAAACTTTTTTTGTTAGAGTAAAAGGCGCGGAAAAAGTTTTTGGCCTTAAAACTGACATAGTAATATGTGCGTCTTAGAATTTTTGATATTTTATAGTGGACAAATGTACCATTCTAGCGCACCAGTTGCCATTTCCTGGTTTGGCCCTGGGGATTAGATACACACCTAGCAAACTTTTTTTAAAGAAAAATATGTATTAGCCAAATAAGTTTTTGGCCATCAAACTGAAATAGTAATATGTGCGTCTAAGAATTTTTAATATTTTATAGTTGGCACATGTACCATTCCAACGCACCAGTTGCCATTTCTTGGTTCAGTCCTGGGGATGAGATACACTCCCAGCAAACGTTTTGTTACAGTAAAAGGTGCGAAAAAAGTTTTTGGTCATAAAACTGAAATGGTATTATGTGCGTCTTAGAATTTTTAATATTTTATAGTGGACACATGTAACATTTTAACGATCTAGTTGTTCTTTTCTGGTTCGGCCCTGGGGATGAGATACACACCCAGCAACCTTTTTTTGTCAGAGTAAAGGCGCGAAAAACGTTTTTGGCCATAAAATTGAAATCATATCATGGGCGTCTAAGGACTTTTAATATTTTATAGTTGGCACATGTACCAGTCCAGCGCACCAGTTGCCATTTCCTAGTTCGGTCCTGGGGATGAGATACACACCCAGCAAACTCTTTTTGTTAGAGTAAAAGGTGCGAAAAAAGTTTTTGGCTATAAAACTGAAATGGTAATAGGTGCGTCTAGGAATTTTTGATATTTTATAGTATTCACATGCACCATCCCAGCGCACCAGTTGCAATTTCCTGGTTCGGTCCTGGAAATAGGATACACACCCAGCAAACTTTTTTTGTTAGAGTAAAAGGCGCGAAAAAAGTTTTTGCCATAAAACTGAAATGGTAATATGTGCGTGTAAGGATCTTAAATATTTTTTAATTGACACATGTACCATTCCTGCGCACCAGTTGCCATTTCCTGGTTCGGTCCTGGAAATAAGATACACACCCAGCAAACTTTTTTTGTTAGAGTAAAAGGCGCGAAAAAAGTTTTTGGGCATAAAACTGAAATGGTAATATGTGCGTCTGGGGATTTTTGATATTTTATAGTTGACACATGTACCTTTCCAGCGCACCAGTTGCCATTTCCTGGTTCGGTCCTGGGGATGAGATACACACCCAGCAAACTTTTTTTAGTGAAAAATTATGTATTAGTCAAATAAGTTGTTGGCTATAAAACTGAAATGGTAATATGTGCGTCTAGGAATTTTTGATATTTTATAGTATTCACATGCTGTTGCGGGTAAAGCGGCCCAAGCTCAAGATAGCCAATGTGGATTTTAAACACAAGTGTAAGAATTTTAGAAAACTTTAATTCTTTATTCTTACGCTTTAATATGTTAAAATTCCTAAAATTATAAATAAATTCATTATACAAACTTACATACTAAACTGCTGATATACTAACTTTTATGTATGGCTACTCCAAGCGAAGCTTCGTAATCCTTATGACCTGAACGAATAAATATCTTAAATGTATGTAGGTGTTTTATATGCCTATGTATGTGGTCTCGATTAAATATGGCCTCATAATTATACCGCGTGGAAAATTAAAAGGAATAATTGAACATTTTGCCATGCTCATCTCTCTACATATCGATAACAGTAATGTCATATTAGCGATTTATGAGTGGCGGTAACAGTAATGTCATATTAGCGATTTATGAGTGGCGGTAACACTCCCCCACAGTATGGCGAGATTTCGAAGACTTACTCTACTTTCTTTCAGCCACGTCTAAAACCGCTAATTTTGCAGCAGGTCTTTCTAAAACGCCACAAACTGTCAAAACTTTTGCCTTTCGTACTTGTCCATCTTCGGATTTGGCAACTTCGATGACCTTTCCTTTTGGCCACACGTTTCTCGGGTTATTTGGATCAACCACTATCACTAAATCTCCCACAGATATGGGTTTGGCCCTTTGAAACCACTTTGTCCTACACGTCAAAGTAGGCAGGTACTCTGTCACCCATCTCTTCCAAAAGATTTGTGCATATTGTTGTGAACGCAACCAACTTTCTTTAAGTACAAGACCTTCGTCGTCGTACGATGCAAGGGGTTTTAAGCCACTGGAGTTGCCAAGCAAAATATGATTTGGTGTGATCGCTTCTTGATTTTCGCTTTCTATTGGGACATATGTAAGAGGACGGGAATTTATAATACTTTCGACTTCAGCCATCATGCTTTGCAGCATTTCATCGCTTGGAAACCGTCCTGTTTTAATATTGTAGAGTACAGTTTTTACGGATCGAACTAATCGTTCCCATGCTCCTCCCATATGAGGAGCAGAAGGTGGGTTAAAGTTCCATTTGGTGTAGGACGTTGTAAAACTTCGTATTAGCTCGTTCTTGTCCACCTCTCTTAAGGCTTCACGCAACTCTCGATCAGCACCGATAAAATTAGTACCATTGTCGCTGAAAAATTCTCTTGGGCTGCCTCTTCGCGAAATAAACTTACGTATTGCCATGATACACGAACTTGTATTAAGCGAATAGACGATTTCAATATGAACCGCACGTACCGTTAAACATGTAAATAGCGCACCGCATCTCTTTTCTTTATGTCGGTTAACAGTGACAAGCATAGGACCAAAAAAGTCAAGACCCGTGAATGTGAATGGTGAGAGATACGAACCCAGTCGAGCCCGAGGTAATTTTGCCATCTGCGGAATCTCCCGCATCGCAGTTTTAATTTTACACATTTGACACTGCTTAATGGTTGATTTACAAACGGTTCTCAATTTAGGAATATAGTATTTTTGCCGCAATTCATTCACCACTGTCTCAAGGCTACTATGACGGTACAGATTATGGTAATGTAATATTAAAAGGGTTGTTAGGCGGCAATGTTTAGGCGAAACGGCTGGATGCTTCAGTTCCTCCGGAACATCAGCATAATCAATTCGGCCACCTACTCTCAAGACACCTTTATGATCCAAATACGGGGACAATTTATACAAAAAATTTGTTTTTGTTAATTTATTCTTTTGTGATAGAAAATTTATTTAATTTTGGAAATATACTTTCTGCGTATCTTTGATAAGAGTCAGTTCTGCTTTGAGCAACTCAATTTGAGTTAGTTCCTTTCCACAGGAAGGCGTGATATCTCTGTTTCTACGGCAGTAGCAAAAACGAATTACGTATGCAGTTGCCCTTAATGCTCTGCACCACCGAGAAAATCTTTGTAAGTTTATAAGTTGTTCTATACTTCGTGCCGTTAAATGGCACTCTTTCAACTCGAGCTTTGTTTCCAAAAGTTGTGTATTGGGTTCCCGCCATTCTTTCTCTGGCAACTTTAAAAAATCAGGGCCGCTAAACCAGCGCCCTGTATTCGATAGATTAGGTTTATTTGTGCATCGTGTTGCTTCGTCAGCTACATTCGTTTTTCCTGATATCCAGGACCACTCGTCCACCTCTGAAATATCGAGAATTTCACTTACACGAACTGCAACGAACTGGTGATATTTTCGGTGGTCGGAGCGTATCCAGCTTAAAACTGTTCGTGAATCTGACCAGAGTGTTTTTCGATTTATCTTAACGGTATGATGTTTTTCAATATATTTAGCAAACCGAGCACCAATAACAGCTGCCATCAGCTCTAAACGTGGTATCGATAAAACCTTTAGTGGCGCCACCCTAGTTTTTGATCCAATAAGTGAAATAGCGATTTCGTCCCCACAGCACATCCTAAAATACGCTACGGCGGCATAACCGTTTTCGCTTGCATCCACAAATACATGCAATTGAACATCTAGGTTATTATAGTTTTTCAATGTTTTAAGATAACAACGAGGTATATTTACATTTTTTAAATTTGGTAAAAGCGCTAGCCAGTTTTCCCACCTTAATTGTTGATTTACTAGAATATGTTCGTCCCAGTCGATATTGCTTCTCCAAACTTCTTGGAGAACTATTTTCAAATACATAAGGAAATTTCCTACAAGCCCTAAAGGGTCATAAATGCTCATTAGAGTTCTTAAAATTTCACGTTTGGTGGGAATTTTGTTTCCGAGAAGAAGTTCGCTGTTTAAGACAGACTGCGACAGTTTAAAGGTTATATTGTCTTCCCCAGGGTTCCAAAATATGCCAAGTACCTTTTCTGTTACTTCGCCTACACTAACGTTTAGGCAAATATTGGTCAAAGGGTTAGAAGAGTTCAATTCTTTCAAAACGCTATCATTATTCGAACACCAGTTTCTAATTTTGAATCCTCCCTCACTATGAATGAATCGCACAGTTTTAGCCAGTTCGGCGGCTTCTGCAGGAGTATCCGAAGAAGCAAGAAAATCATCTACGTAGTGGTTGTCTTTGATGGCAGCAGCGGCTAAGGGATACTTGGCTTCAAATTTTGATGCGTTGAGGTTTTTAACATACTGAGATATGCACGGAGCGCAGGAGGCACCGAATATCATAACCTTCATTACGTACACTTCGGGTTCTTTGTTGTCGTCGCAGCTGCGCCATAAAAATCTTTGCGCATAGCAGTCTTCATCGCGTATATAAATCTGATGGAACATTTGTTCGATGTCACCACAGATTGCAATTTGACTTTGCCGAAAACGAAAAAGAATAGCTGCAAGAGAAGACAGCAAATCTGGCCCTTTGAGCAGCATAGAGTTAAGTGAAATACCATTTGCCTTCGCGGCCGCATCCCAAACTATTCTTGTTTTATTCGGTTTGTTTTTGTTAAATACCGGAAACATTGGTAAATACCATAAATTTTGTTTATCATCTTCATTGTTTACTTTGGCTATGTAATTTCTTTCAAAATATTCAGAAATTGTTTTTTCGAAATGTTCAAACAACTCTTTATTTTTTCTTAGAGTTTTTTCGAGACAAATCAGTCGTCTCTTCGCCATATCAAAGCTTTGTGGAAGTGTAATATTGTCATATCGCCACAGCAAAGCTGTCTCGTAATGGCCATCGCATCTTTGTTTCGTATATGTTTCTAGCAAACTTAATGCCCTTTGGTCATCTTTTCCAAGAGCTGGAGTATAGTTACTTATCCCTGCTAACTCAGTTGTATAAAACTGTTTGAGTAAGTGAGTAAGAATTTGGTCGTTTTCACCTTTACACTCGCAAGAGTAAAAATTATATTGAATTTGGGCCTTTTCTCCAACACTGGAGTTGCCACATATTAGCCAGCCGAGGCGAGTATGTAAAGCGACGGGTTCGTTTTTCTTGCCTTCTTTAACACGAGTTGGCACACATAATTTCAAGTTATTTAATCCTGAAAGTACATCTGGTACAGCATTTTCAAATCGGCGATGGGTAGCCCTTTAAGGTGCGGAAATTTTTTACATAACTTTTTATAATTAAAGCTCTGAATCGGAAGCGATAGTTGTTTAACCGTACGAACAGAAATAGAAAATTCAGTTTTATTCATACCTGAAATTTTCATTGAGACTATTTTTGAGTCCTCTTCGTTGCGACCTATTTCACCTGTCCATTTCAAGCATAGAGGTTGTGACTCACCATTTAAATCTAGTTTATTAATTAATTGTTCATTTACCAGACTTACAGACGAACCCTCGTCTATAAATGCAAAAGTATTAAAACGTTTATTATTGTTTCCGTATATTGTTATGGGTATAATTTTAAATAAGATTTCATTGCATTCATTCCTATGGGCTGCATGTAAATTATCTCTTTTGCTTTTATTTTCAGTTTCTCTGGTAGCGTTTGTTTCTCTATCTTCAGTCATGGATTTATGCAGCAATGTATTATGTTTTATTTGACAATTATTTTCTCTGCAAACGATGCTGCTACTGCAAATACCGTAGTGACGTCGCAGGCACAGTTTACATAGATTGTACATTCTTACTAAGTTCCATCGCTCGCTTCTATTCGCAGCCAAGAATTTTTTACACTTCTCAACGCTATTGCAGTTGCCAGAACACACTAAACAGATCTTTTTGTTTTGTTCTTCATGAGCATGCACATAAACGTTTTTTGGCTTACGCGAATACTGCTCTATTGACTTTGATGCGCTGCTGTCACTGTCTATATTTATGCTGCTTGCTGAGACACCGACTTCATATATCCAGTTAGCGAATTCAGTCAAACTAACTCTTTTGTTATTTTTTGCTAGTTTTATTTTTTGTTCACCCCAGTTAAGTTGAAAATGTGATGGCATTTTCATTATTAATTCATGTAATAAAGATGAATTGGTCAGTTCATTTATTAAACCACTGGCTTTAATTGTTGTTTCTAGGCCCTTTACTTCCACGGCGAAAGAGGTAATTGTGCTCAATTTATTTGTGTTCAGTGCTGGTAGTGATCTTATTCTATTTTTTAGTGAGTTTAATATTTTTTCCGGTTGTCCGAAAAGCAATTTTAGTGTAGATAGAGCACATGGTACACCCGATGGATGGATCAAAATATGTTTAACAGATCGAAGTGCTTCCCCCTTTAGAGAACTTTGAAGCCTGACAAGATTTTCGGCGTCTGTAAAACCACAGACTGCTGTCGACCAGTCATATGTGGCACTAAACAAGGGCCATTCTTCAGGAGTGCCGGTAAAAATTGGAAGCTCTTTTGGTACTGACTGCCGCGTGCTTATTTGTTGTTGCGAAAGCCTGTGAGAAGGTAATATAACAGGTTGGAGGTTTGATGGGTTCATGGAAAACGTTGAATCCATGTAACCAAATTGTACAGGTGTCTCTAATGTGTGATTTTCTGCATTTACGTTGTCTGAATTATTACATAAATTTGCAGTTGTCGGCTGCTGACGGTTCGTTGTTGGGTCATTAATAAATGAAGACATGTTATTAACGAATGACGTAGTTGTACATACGGGCGGAGTTATTGTTTTTGTCGTATAAACTAAGTCATTACTTACGTTTTGGCAATATGGTTTAGTAGTGTTAGGCAGTTCTTGCGTTGTTGTGGCTTGTGGTACAAATGTGTAAGGTGGCGTTTCAAACTGACGAGCTGCGGAAACTATATTTTGGTGTGCGGTTGCAATAGCCGAAGTAGGGAGTTGGATTTGATTATCTAACCACTCATGTACAGATCTGACAGCTGAGTGTTTATTAACTGATTGTGCGTCCTCGAAGTCATCTACTGCTTGTTCGAGAATTTGGTATTTCTTTTTAATGAAATCTCTTTCAAGTTGTGTCTCTTCTTCTAGACGTTGTAGCTCAAGAGCTTGTCGGCGGGAGCGGGTGGTGGCCGAAGAGCCACTACGAATGGAAGAGGCAGAATCGATCGTGATTTGATGTTGTACCGTACAATTTTGGCAACTCCACGTAGGTTGGTCTTGATTGCTGCTGAGATTGACACATGGTAAATGAAAATTAAGATGGCACTTGCTGCATTTTATAAATTTTTCGTTGTCTGTGGACTTGTTGCAAATGTTACATTCGTTCAGTGCAGGACTTAACTGAGTTGGTCGTTGACGACTTAGTGGTTGACCCTGTGAGGGAGTGGAAGGTTGCATTCTGTTAGGACTTACGTTTTAACACCCAAGATGATTCCTTCGAACGATCCGATGAGGCAAATAAAAGAATTTTAATGTTGCGGGTAAAGCGGCCCAAGCTCAAGATAGCCAATGTGGATTTTAAACACAAGTGTAAGAATTTTAGAAAACTTTAATTCTTTATTCTTACGCTTTAATATGTTAAAATTCCTAAAATTATAAATAAATTCATTATACAAACTTACATACTAAACTGCTGATATACTAACTTTTATGTATGGCTACTCCAAGCGAAGCTTCGTAATCCTTATGACCTGAACGAATGAATATCTTAAATCTATGTAGGTGTTTTATATACCTATGTATGTGGTCTCGATTAAATATGGCCTCATAATTATACCGCGTGGAAAATTAAAAGGAATAATTGAACATTTTGCCATACTCATCTCTCTACATATCGATAACAGTAATGTCATATTAGCGATTTATGAGTGGCGGTAACAGTAATGTCATATTAGCGATTTATGAGTGGCGGTAACACATGCACCATTCCAGCGCACCAGTTGACATTTCCTGGTTCGGTCCTGGAAATAAGATACACACCCAGCAAACTTTTTTTGTTAGAGTAAAAGGCGCGAAAAAAGTTTTTGGGCATAAAACTGAAATGGTAATATGTGCGTCTAGGAATTTTTGATATTTTATAGCTGACATATGTACCATTTCAGCGCACTAGTTGCTATTTCCTGGGTCGGTCCTGGGGATGAGCTACACACCCAGCAAAGTTTTTTTGTTAGAGTAAAGGCTCAAAAAAAAATTTTTGGACATACAACTGAAATGAAAATATGTGCGTCGAAGGATTTTTGATATTTTATAGTTGACACATGTACCATTCCAGCGCACCAGTTGCCATTTCCTGGTTCGGGCCTGGGGATGAGATACACACCCAGCAAACTCTTTTTGTTAGAGTAAAAGGCGCGAAAAAAGTCTTTGGCCATAAAACTGAAATGGTAATATGTGCGTCTAAGAATTTTTAATATTTTATAGTGGACACATGTGACATTTTAGCGATCTAGTTGTCATTTCCTTCTTCGGTCCTGGAAATAAGATACACATCCCGCAAACTTTTTTTGTGAGACTAAAAGGCGCGGAAAAAGTTTTTGGCCATAAAACTGAATTGGTAATATGTGCGTCTAAGGATTTTTGATATTTTATAGTTGACACATGTACGATTCTAGCGCATCAGTTGCTCTTTCCTGGTTCGGTCCTGGGAATAAGATACACACCCAGCAAACTTTTTTTGTTAGAGTAAAGAGCGCGGAAAAAGTTTTTGGCTATAAAACCGAAATGGTAATATGTGCGTCTTAGAATTTTTCATACTTTATAGTAAACGCATGTACCTTTCTAGCACACTAGTTGTTATTTCCTGGTTCGGTCCTGGAAATAAGATGCACACACAGCAAACTTTTTTTGTTAGAGTAAAAGGCGCGAAAAAAGTATTTGGGCATAAAAGTGAAATGGTATATGTGCGTCTAGGAATTTTTGATATTTTATAGTTGACATATGTACCATTTCTGCGCACTAGTTGCTATTTCCTGATTCGGCCCTGGAAATAAGATACGCACCCAGCAAACTTTTTTTGTTAGAGTAAAAGGCGCGAAAAAAGTTTTTGGGCATAAAACTGAAATGGTAATATGTGCGTGTAAGGATCTTAAATATTTTTTAATTGACACATGTACCATTCCTGCGCACCAGTTGCCATTTCCTGGTTCGGTCCTGGAAATAAGATACACACCCAGCAAACTTTTTTTGTTAGAGTAAAAGGCGCGAAAAAAGTCTTTGGCCATAAAACTGAAATGTTAATATGTGCGTCTTAGAATTTTTAATATTTTATAGTGGACACATGTGACATTTTAGCGATCTAGTTGTCATTTCCTTGTTCGGTCCTGGAAATAAGATACACACCCAGCAAACTTTTTTTGTTAGAGTAAAAGGCGCGAAAAAAGTTTTTGGCCATAAAACTGAAATGGTAATATGTGCGTGTAAGGATCTTAAATATTTTTTAATTGACACATGTACCATTCCTGCGCACCAGTTGCCATTTCCTGGGTCGGTCCTGGAAATAAGATACACACCGAACAAACTTTTTTTGTTAGAGTAAAAGGCGCGAAAAAAGTTTTTGGGCATAAAACTGAAATGGTAATATGTGCGTCTTAGAAGTTTTAATATTTTATAGTGGACAAATGTACCATTCTAGCGATCTAGTTGCCATTTTCTGGTTCGGCCCTGGGGATGAGATACACACCTAGCAAACTTTTTTTGTTAGAGTAAAGGCGCGAAAAACGTTTTTGGCCATAAAATTGAAATGATAATATGTGCGTCTAAGGACTTTTGATATTTTATAGTTGACACACGTACCTTTCCAGCGCACCAGTTGCTGTTTCTTGGTTCGGGCCTGGGATGAGATACACACCCAGCAAAGTTGTTTTGTTAGAGTAAAGGCGCGAAAAAAGTTTTTGGCCATAAAACTGAAATGATAATATGTGCGTCTAAGGACTTTTGATATTTTATAGTTGACACATGTACCATTCCAGCGCACTAGTTGCCATTTCCTGGTTATGTCCTGGGGATGAGATACACTCCCAGCAAACTCTTTTTGTTAGAGTAAAAAGCGCGGAAAAAGTTTTTGGCCATAAAACTGAAATGCTAATATGTGCGTTTTAGAATTTTTGATATTTTATAGTTGACACACGTGCTAAACCAGCGCACCAGTTGCTATTTCCTGGTTCGGGCCTGGGGATGAGATACATACCCAGCAAAGTTTTTTTGTTAGAGTAAAGGCGCGAAAAAAGTTTTTGGCCATAAAACTGAAATGATAATATGTGCTTCTTAGAATTTTTAATATTTTATAGTGGACACATGTTACATTTTAGCGATCTAGTTGCTATTTTCTGGTTCGGGCCTGGGGAGGAGATACACACCCAGCAAACTTTTTTTGTTAAAGTTAAGGCGCGAAAAACGTTTTTGGCCATAAAACTGAAATGATAATATGTGCGTCTAAGGACTTTTGATATTTTATAGTTGACACATGTGCTATACCAGCGCACCAGTTGCTATTTCCTGGTTCGGGCCTGGGGATGAGATACACACCCAGCAAACTCTTTTTGTTAGAGTAAAAGGCGCGAAAAAAGTCTTTGGCCATAAAACTGAAATGGTAATATGTGCGTTTTAGAATTTTTAATATTTTATAGTGGACACATGTGACATTTTAGCGATCTAGTTGTCATTTCCTTGTTCGGTCCTGGAAATAAGATACACTTCCCGCAAACTTTTTTTGTTAGAGTAAAAGGCGCGGAAAAAGTTTTTGGCCATAAAACTGAAATGGTAATATGTGCCTCTAAGGATTTTTGATATTTTATAGTGGACACATGTACGATTCTAGCGCATCAGTTGCTATTTCCTGGTTCGGTCCTGGAAATAAGATACACACCCAGCAAACTTTTTTTGTTAGAGTAAAGAGCACGAAAAAAGTTTTTGGCTATAAAACCGAAATGGTAACATGTGCGTCTTAGAATTTTTGATATTTTATAGCTGACATATGTACCATTTCAGCGCACTAGTTGCTATTTCCTGATTCGGCCCTGGAAATAAGATACGCACCCAGCAAACTTTTTTTGTTAGAGTAAAAGGCGCGAAAAAAGTTTTTGGGCATAAAACTGAAATGGTAATATGTGCGTGTAAGGATCTTAAATATTTTTTAATTGACACATGTACCATTCCTGCGCACCAGTTGCCATTTCCTGGTTCGGTCCTGGAAATAAGATACACACCCAGCAAACTTTTTTTGTTAGAGTAAAAGGCGCGAAAAAAGTCTTTGGCCATAAAACTGAAATGTTAATATGTGCGTCTTAGAATTTTTAATATTTTATAGTGGACACATGTGACATTTCAGCGATCTAGTTGTCATTTCCTTGTTCGGTCCTGGAAATAAGATACACACCCAGCAAACTTTTTTTGTTAGAGTAAAAGGCGCGAAAAAAGTTTTTGGCCATAAAACTGAAATGGTAATATGTGCGTGTAAGGATCTTAAATATTTTTTAATTGACACATGTACCATTCCTGCGCACCAGTTGCCATTTCCTGGGTCGGTCCTGGAAATAAGATACACACCGAACAAACTTTTTTTGTTAGAGTAAAAGGCGCGAAAAAAGTTTTTGGGCATAAAACTGAAATGGTAATATGTGCGTCTAGGGATTTTTAATATTTTATAGTTGACATATGTGCCATTTCAGCGCACAAGTTGCTATTTCCTGATTCGGGCCTGGGGATGAGCTACACACCCAGCAAAGTTTTTTTGTTAGAGTAAAGGCTCAAAAAAAATTTTTTGGACATACAACTGAAATGACAATATGTGCGTTGAAGGATTTTTGATATTTTATAGTTGACACATGTACCATTCCAGCGCACCAGTTGCCATTTCCTGGTTCGGGCCTGGGGATGAGATACACACCCAGCAAACTCTTTTTGTTAGAGTAAAAGGACGCGAAAAAAGTCTTTGGCCATAAAACTGAAATGGTAATATGTGCGTTTTAGAATTTTTAATATTTTATAGTGGACACATGTGACATTTTAGCGATCTAGTTGTCATTTCCTTGTTCGGTCCTGGAAATAAGATACACTTCCCGCAAACTTTTTTTGTTAGAGTAAAAGGCGCGGAAAAAGTTTTTGGCCATAAAACTGAAATGGTAATATGTGCCTCTAAGGATTTTTGATATTTTATAGTGGACACATGTACGATTCTAGCGCATCAGTTGCTATTTCCTGGTTCGGTCCTGGAAATAAGATACACACCCAGCAAACTTTTTTTGTTAGAGTAAAGAGCACGAAAAAAGTTTTTGGCTATAAAACCGAAATGGTAATATGTGCGTCTTAGAATTTTTGATACTTTATAGTAAACGCATGTACCTTTCTAGCGCACTAGTTGTTATTTCCTGGTTCGGCCCTGGAAATAAGATACACACCCAGCAAACTTTTTTTGTTAGAGTAAAGGCGCGAAAAAAGTTTTTAAACATACAACTGAAATGATAATATGTGCGTCGAAGGATTTTAATATTTTATAGTTGACACATGTACCATTCCAGCGCACCAGTTGCCATTTCCTTGTTCGGGCCTGGGGATGAGATACACACCCAGCAAACTCTTTTTGTTAGAGTAAAAGGCGCGAAAAAAGTCTTTGGCCATAAAACTGAAATGGTAATATGTGCGTCGAAGGATTTTAATATTTTATAGTTGACACATGTACCATTCCAGCGCACCAGTTGCCATTTCCTGGTTCGGGCCTGGGGATGAGATACACACCCAGCAAACTCTTTTTGTTAGAGTAAAAGGCGCGAAAAAAGTCTTTGGCCATAAAACTGAAATGGTAATATGTGCGTTTTAGAATTTTTAATATTTTATAGTGGACACATGTGACATTTTAGCGATCTAGTTGTCATTTCCTTGTTCGGTCCTGGAAATAAGATACACTTCCCGCAAACTTTTTTTGTTAGAGTAAAAGGCGCGGAAAAAGTTTTTGGCCATAAAACTGAAATGGTAATATGTGCCTCTAAGGATTTTTGATATTTTATAGTGGACACATGTACGATTCTAGCGCATCAGTTGCTATTTCCTGGTTCGGTCCTGGAAATAAGATACACACCCAGCAAACTTTTTTTGTTAGAGTAAAAGGCACGAAAAAAGTTTTTGGGCATAAAAGTGAAATGGTAATATGTGCGTCTAAGGATTTTTGATATTTTTTGATTGACACATGTACTATTGTAGCGCACTAGTTGCCATTTCTTCGTTCGGCCCTGGGGATGAGATACACACCCAGCAAACTTTTTTTAGTGAAAAATTATGTATTAGTTAAATAAGTTTTTGGCTATAAAACTGAAATGGTATATGTGCGTCTAGGAATTTCCGATATTTTATAGTTGACATATGTACCATTTCAGCGCACTAGTTGCTATTTCCTGATTCGGCCCTGGAAATAAGATACACACCCAGCAAACTTTTTTTGTTAGAGTAAAAGGCGCGAAAAAAGTTTTTTGGCATAAAACTGAAATGGTAATATGTGCGTGTAAGGATCTTAAATATTTTTTAATTGACACATGTACCATTCCTGCGCACCAGTTGCCATTTCCTGGTTCGGTCCTGGAAATAAGATACACACCCAGCAAACTTTTTTTGTTAGAGTAAAAGGCGAGAAAAAAGTTTTTGGGCATAAAACTGAAATGATAATATGTGCGTCTAGGGATTTTTGATATTTTATAGTTGACATATGTACCATTTCAGCGCACTAGTAGCTATTTCCTGATTCGGCCCTGGGGATGAGCTACACACCCAGCAAAGTTTTTTGTTAGAGTAAAGGCGCCAAAAAAAATTTTTGGACATACAACTGAAATGACAATATGTGCGTCGAAGGATTTTTGATATCTTATAGTTGACACATGTACCATTCCAGCGCACCAGTTGCCATTTCCTGGTTCGGTCCTGGGGATGAGATACACACCCAGCAAACTCTTTTTGTTAGAGTAAAAGGCGCGAAAAAAGTCTTTGGCCATAAAACTGAAATGTTAATATGTGCGTCTTAGAATTTTTAATATTTTATAGTGGACACATGTGACATTTTAGCGATCTAGTTGTCATTTCCTTGTTCGGTCCTGGAAATAAGATACACACCCAGCAAACTTTTTTTGTTAGAGTAAAAGGCGCGGAAAAAGTTTTTGTCCATAAAACTGAAATGGTAGTATGTGCGTCTTAGAATTTTTGATATTTTATAGTGGACAAATAAACCATTCTAGCGCACCAGTTGCTACTTCCTGGTTCAGCCCTGGGGATGAGATACACACCCAGCGAACTTTTTTTGTGAAAATTTATGTATTAGCCAAATAAGTTTTTGGCTATAAAAATGAAATAGTAATATGTGAGTCTTAGACTTTTTTAAATTTTATAGTGGACACATGTACCATTCCAGTGCACCAGTTGTCATTTCCTGATTCGGCCCTGTGGATGAGATACACACCCAGAAAGGCTTTTTTGTTAGAGTAAAGGCGCGAATAAAGTTTTTGGACATAAAACTGAATTGATAATATGTGCGTTTAAGGTTTTGTGATATTTTATAGTTGACACATGTACCATTCCAGCGCACTAGTTGCCATTTCCTGGTTCAGTCCTGGGGATGAGATACACTCCCAGAAAACTCTTTTTGTTAGAGTAAAAGGCGCGAAAAAAGTTTTTGGTTATAAAACTGAAATGGTAATATGTGCGTCTAAGGATTTTTGATATTTTTTTATTGACACATGTACTATTGCAGCGCACTAGTTGCCATTTCCTGGTTCAGTCCTGGGGATGAGATACACTCCCAGAAAACTCTTTTTGTTAGAGTAAAAGGCGCGAAAAAAGTTTTTGGTTATAAAACTGAAATGGTAATATGTGCGTCTTAGAATTTTTAATATTTTATAGTGGACACATGTAACATTTTAGCGATCTAGTTGCTCTTTTCTGGTTCGGCCCTGGGGATGAGATACACACCCAGCAAACTTTTTTTGTTAGAGTAAAGGCGCGAACAAGTTTTTGGCCATAAAACTTAAATGATAATATGTGCGTTTAAGGTTTTGTGATATTTTATAGTTGACACATGTACCATTCCAGCGCACCACTTGTCCATTCCTGGTTCGGGCCTGGAAAAAAGATACACACCCAGCAAACTTTTTTTTTTAGAGTAAAAGGCGCGGAAAAAGTTTTTAGCCATAAAACTGAAATGGTAATATGTGCGTCTTAGAATTTTTGATATTTTATAGTGGACACATGTAACATTTTAGCGATCTAGTTGCTCTTTTCTGGTTCGGCCCTGGGGATGATATACACACCCAGCAAACCTTTTTTGTTAGAGTTAAGGCGCGAAAAACGTGTTTGGCCATAAAACTGAAATGATAATATGTGCGTCTAAGGACTTTTGATATTTTATAGTTGACACATGTACCATTCCAGCGCACTAGTAGCTATTTCCTGATTCGGCCCTGGGAATGATCTACACACCCAGCAAAGTTTTTTGTTAGAGTAAAGGCGCCAAAATAAATTTTTGGGCATAAAACTGAAATGGTAATATGTGCGTCGAAGGATTTTTGATATTTTATAGTTGACACATGTACCATTCCAGCGCACCAGTTGCCATTTCCTGGTTCGGGCCTGGGGATGAGATACACACACAGCAAACTCTTTTTGTTAGAGTAAAAGGCGCGAAAAAAGTCTTTGGCCATAAAACTGAAATGGTAATATGTGCGTCTTAGAATTTTTAATATTTTATAGTGGACACATGTGACATTTTAGCGATCTAGTTGTCATTTCCTTGTTCGGTCCTGGCAATAAGATACACATCCCGCAA
Source organism: Epicampocera succincta (assembly GCA_932526305.1). Taxonomy (NCBI): domain Eukaryota; kingdom Metazoa; phylum Arthropoda; class Insecta; order Diptera; family Tachinidae; genus Epicampocera; species Epicampocera succincta. The sequence continues at coordinate 184,097 of CAKOAZ010000002.1, read as the reverse complement.
ACTTTTTTTGTTAGAGTAAAAGGCGCGGAAAAAGTTTTTGGCCATAAAACTGAAATGGTAACATGTGCGTCTAAGGATTTTTGATATTTTATAGTTGACACATGTACGATTCTAGCGCATCAGTTGCTATTTCCTGGTTCGGTCCTGGAAATAAGATACACCTCCAGCAAACTTTTTTTGTTAGAGTAAAGAGCGCGGAAAAAGTTTTTGGCTATAAAACCGAAATGGTAATATGTGCGTCTTAGAATTTTTGATACTTTATAGTAAACGCATGTACCTTTCTAGCGCACTATTTGTTATTTCCTGGTTCGGTCCTGGAAATAAGATACACACCCAGCAAACTTTTTTTGTTAGAGTAAAAGGCGCGAAAAAAGTTTTTGGGCATAAAAGTGAAATGGTAATATGTGCGTCTAAGGATTTTTGATATTTTTTGATTGACACATGTACTATTGTAGCGCACTAGTTACCATTTCTTCGTTCGGCCCTGGTTATGAGATACACACCCAGCAAACTTTTTTTAGTGAAAAATTATGTATTAGTTAAATAAGTTTTTGGCTATAAAACTGAAATGGTATATGTGCGTCTAGGAATTTTCGATATTTTATAGTTGACATATGTACCATTTCAGCGCACTAGTTGCTATTTCCTGATTCGGCCCTGGAAATAAGATACACACCCAGCAAACTTTTTTTGTTAGAGTAAAAGGCGCGAAAAAAGTTTTTGGGCATTAAACTGAAATGGTAATATGTGCGTGTAAGGATCTTAAATATTTTTTAATTGACACATGTACCATTCCTGCGCACCAGTTGCCATTTCCTGGTTCGGTCCTGGAAATAAGATACACACCCAGCAAACTGTTTCTGTTAGAGTAGAAGGCGAGAAAAAAGTTTTTGGGCATAAAACTGAAATGATAATATGTGCGTCTAAGGATTTTTGATATTTTATAGTTGACATATGTACCATTTCAGCGCACTAGTAGCTATTTCCTGATTCGGCCCTGGGGATGAGCTACACACCCAGCAAAGTTTTTTGTTAGAGTAAAGGCGCCAAAAAAAATTTTTGGACATACAACTGAAATGACAATATGTGCGTCGAAGGATTTTTGATATCTTATAGTTGACACATGTACCATTCCAGCGCACCAGTTGCCATTTCCTGGTTCGGTCCTAGGGATGAGATACACACCCAGCAAACTCTTTTTGTTAGAGTAAAAGGCGCGAAAAAAGTCTTTGGCCATAAAACTGAAATGTTAATATGTGCGTCTTAGAATTTTTAATATTTTATAGTGGACACATGTGACATTTTAGCGATCTAGTTGTCATTTCCTTGTTCGGTCCTGGAAATAAGATACACACCCAGCAAACTTTTTTTGTTAGAGTAAAAGGCGCGGAAAAAGTTTTTGTCCATAAAACTGAAATGGTAGTATGTGCGTCTTAGAATTTTTGATATTTTATAGTGGACAAATAAACCATTCTAGCGCACCAGTTGCTACTTCCTGGTTCGGCCCTGGGGATGAGATACACACCCAGCGAACTTTTTTTGTGAAAATTTATGTATTAGCCAAATAAGTTTTTGGCTATAAAAATGAAATAGTAATATGTGAGTCTTAGACTTTTTTAAATTTTATAGTGGACACATGTACCATTCCAGTGCACCAGTTGTCATTTCCTGATTCGGCCCTGGGGATGAGCTACACACCCAGCAAAGTGTTTTGTTAGAGTAAAGGCGCCAAAAAAAATTTTTGGACATACAACTGAAATGACAATATGTGCGTCGAAGGATTTTTGATATCTTATAGTTGACACATGTACCATTCCAGCGCACTAGTTGCCATTTCCTGGTTCAGTCCTGGGGATGAGATACACTCCCAGAAAACTTTTTTTGTTAGAGTAAAAGGCGCGAAAAAAGTTTTTGGTCATAAAACTGAAATGGTAATATGTGCGTCTTAGAATTTTTAATATTTTATAGTGGACACATGTAACATTTTAGCGATCTAGTTGCTCTTTTCTGGTTCGGCCCTGGGGATGAGATACACACCCAGCAAACTTTTTTTGTTAGAGTAAAGGCGCGAACAAGTTTTTGGCCATAAAACTGAAATGATAATATGTGCGTTTAAGGTTTTGTGATATTTTATAGTTGACACATGTACCATTCCAGCGCACCAGTTGTCCATTTCTGGTTCGGTCCTGGAAAAAAGATACACACCCAGCAAACTTTTTTTTTTAGAGTAAAAGGCGCGGAAAAAGTTTTTGGCCATAAAACTGAAATGGTAATATGTGCGTCTTAGAATTTTTGATATTTTATAGTGGACACATGTAACATTTTAGCGATCTAGTTGCTCTTTTCTGGTTCGGCCCTGGGGATGATATACACACCCAGCAAACTTTTTTTGTTAGAGTTAAGGCGCGAAAAACGGTTTTGGCCATAAAACTGAAATGATAATATGTGCGTCTAAGGACTTTTGATATTTTATAGTTGACACATGTACCATTACAGCGCACCAGTTGCCATTTCCTGGTTCGGTTCTGGGGATGAGATACACACCCAGCAAACTCTTTTTGTTAGAGTAAAAAGCGCGAAAAAAGTTTTTGGCCATAAAACTGAAATAGTAATATGTGCGTCTTAGAATTTTTATTATTTTGTAGTGGACACATGTGACATTTTAGTGATCTAGTTGCTATTCTCTGGTTTGGCCCTGGGGATGAGATACACACCCAGCAAACTTTTTTTAGTAAAACATTATGTATTAGTCAAATAACTTTTTGGCCATAAAACTGAAATGGTAATATGTGCGTCTAGGAATTTTTGATATTTTATAGTATACACATGCACCATTCCAGCGCACGAGTTGCCATTTCCTGGTTCGGTCCTGGAAATAAGATACACACCCAGCAAACTTTTTTTGTTAAAGTAAAAGACGCGAAAAAAGTTTTTGGAAATAAAACTGAAATGGTAATATGTGCGTCTAAGGGTCTTAAATATTTTTTAATTGACACATGTACCATTCCAGCGCACCAGTTGCCATTTCCTGGTTCGGTCCTGGAAATAAGATACACACCCAGCAAACTTTTTTTGTTAAAGTAAAAGGTGCGAATTAAGTTTTTGGGCATTAAACTGAAATGGTAATATGTGCGTCTAGGGATTTTTGATATTTTATAGTTGACACATGTACTATTTCAGCACACTAGTTGCTATTTCCTTATTCGGCCCTGAGCATGAGATACACACCCAGCAAAGTTTTTTTGTTAGAGTAAATGCGCGAAAAAAGTTTTAAGACATACAACTGAAATGATAATATGTGCGTCGAAGGATTTTTGATATTTTATAGTTGACACATGTATCATTCCAGCGCACCAGTTGCCATTTCCTGGTTCGGTCCTGGGAAAAAGATACACACCCAGCAAACTTTTTTTTTAGAGTAAAAGGCGCGGAAAAAGTTTTTGGCCATAAAACTGAAATGGTAATATGTGCGTCTTAGAAGTTTTAATATTTTATAGTGGACAAATGTACCATTCTAGCGCACCAGTTGCCATTTCCTGATTCGGCCCTGGGGATTTGATACACACCTAGAAAACTTTTTTTAGTGAAAAATATGTATTAGCCAAATAAGTTTTTGGCCATAAAACTGAAATGGTAATATGTGTCTAAGGACTTTTGATATTTTATAGTTGACACATGTACCATTCCAGCGCACCAGTTGCCATTTCCTGGTTCAGCCCTGGGGATGAGATACACTTCCAGCAAACTCTTTTTGTTAAAGTAAAAGGCGTGAAAAAAGTGTTTGATCATAAAACTGAAATGGTAATATGTGCGTCGAAAAATTTTTGATATTTTGTAGTGGACACATGTAACATTTTAGCGATCTAGTTGCTCTTTTCTGGTTCGGCCCTGGGGATGCGATACACACCCAGCAAACTTTTTTTGTTAGAGTTAAGGCGTGAAAAACGCTTTTGGCCATAAAACTGAAATGATAATATGTGCGTCTAAGGACTTTTGATATTTTATAGTTGACACATGTACCATTCCAGCGCACCAGTTGCCATTTCCTGGTTCGGTTCTGGGGATGAGATACACACCCAGCAAACTCTTTTTGTTAGAGTAAAAAGCGCAACAAAATTTTTTGGCCATAAAACTGAAATAGTAATATGTGCGTCTTAGAATTTTTAATATTTTGTAGTGGACGCATGTAACATTTTAGTGATCTAGTTGCTATTCGCTGGTTTGGCCCTGGGGATGAGATACACACCCAGCAAACTTTTTTTAGTAAAACATTATGTATTAGTCAAATAACTTTTTGGCCATAAAACTGAAATGGTAATATGTGCGTCTAGGAATTTTTGATATTTTATAGTATACACATGCACCATTCCAGCTCACGAGTTGCCATTTCCTGGTTCGGTCCTGGAAATAAGATACACACCCAGCAAACTTTTTTTGTTAAAGTAAAAGACGCGAAAAAAGTTTTTGGCCATAAAACTGAAATGATAATATGTGCGTCGAAGGATTTTTGGTATTTTATAGTTGACACATGTACCATTCCAGCGCACCAGTTGTTATTTCCTGGTTCGGTCCTGGGGATGAGATACACACCCAGCAAACGTTTTTTGTTAGAGTAAAAGGCGCGGAAAAAGTTTTTGGCAATAAAACTGAAATGGTAATATGTGCGTCTATGGATTTTTAATATTTTTTAATTGACACATGTAACATTCCAGCGCACCAGTTGCCATTTCCTGGTTCGGTCCTGGGGATGAGATACACACCCAGCAAACGTTTTTTGTTAAAGTAAAAGACGCGAAAAAAGTTTTTGGCCATAAAACTGAAATGATAATATGTGCGTCGAAGGATTTTTGGTATTTTATAGTTGACACATGTACCATTCCAGCGCACCAGTTTTTATTTCCTGGTTCGGTCCCGGAAATAAGACACACACCCAGCAAACTTTTTTTGTTAGAGTAAAAGGCGCGAAAAAAGTTTTTGGGCATAAAACTGAAATAGTAATATGTGCGTCTTAGAATTTTTGATATTTTATAGGGGACATATGTAGCATTTTAGCGATCTAGTTGCTATTTCCTGATTCTGCCCTGGAAATAAGATACACTTCCAGCAAACTTTTTTTGTTAGAGTAAAAGGCGCGAAAAAAGTTTTTGGGCATAAAACTGAAATGGTAATATGTGCGTCTAGGGATTTTTGATATTTTATAGTTTACATGTACAATTCCAGCGCACTAGTTGCTATTTCCTGATTCTGCCCTGGGGATGAGATACACACCCAGCAAACTTTTTTTGTTAAAGTAAAGGCGCGAAAAACGTTCTTGGCCATAAAATTGAAATGATAATATCTGCGTCTAAGGACTTTTGATATTTTATAGTTGACACACGTACCATTTAAGCGTACCAGTTGCCATTTTCTGGTTTGGTCCTGGGGATGAGATATACACCCAGCAAACTCTTTTTGTTAGAGTAAAAAGCGCAAAAAAAGTTTTTGGCTATAAAACTGAAATGATAATATGTGCGTCTTAGAATTTTTGATATTTTATAGTTGACACATGTACCATTCCAGCGCACCAGTTGCTATTTCCTGGTTCGGGCCTGGGGATGAGATACACACCCAGCAAAGTTGTTTTGTTAGAATAAAGGCGCGAAAAAGTTTTTGGCCATAAAACTGAAATGATAATATGTGCGTCTAAGGATTTTTGATATATTTATAGGGGACACATGTAACATTTTAGCGATCTAGTTGCTATTTTCTGGTTCGGCCCTGGGGATTAGATACACACCTAGCAAACTTTTTTTAGTAAAAAATATGTATTAGCCAAATAAGTTTTTGTCTATAAAACTAAATTGGTAATATGTGTGTCTAGGGACTTTTGATATTTTATAGTATACACATGAACCATTCCAGCGCACCAGTTGCCATTTCCTGGTTCGGTCCTGGAAATAAGATACAGACCCAGCAAACTTTTTTTGTTAGAGTAAAAGGCGCGAAAAAAGTTTTTGGGCATAAAACTGAAATGGTAATATGTGCGTCTAGGGATTTTTGATATTTTATAGTTGACATACACCATTCCAGCGCACTAGTTGCTATTTCCTGATTCTGCCCTGGAAATAAGATACACACCCAGCAAACTTTTTTTGTTAGAGTAAAGGCGCGAAAAAAGTTTTTAAACATACAACTGAAATGATAATATGTGCGTCGAAGGATTTCAATATTTTATAGTTGACACATGTACCATTCCAGCGCACCAGTTGCCATTTCCTGGTTCGGTCCTGGGGATGAGATACACACCCAGCAAACTCTTTTTGTTAGATTAAAAGGCGCAAAATAAGTCTTTGGCTATAAAACTGAAATGGTAATATGTGCCTCTATGGATGTTTAATATTTTTTAATTGACACATGTAACATTCCAGCGCACCAGTTTTTATTTTCTGGTTCGGTCTTGAAAATAAGATACACACCCAGCAAACTTTTTTGTTAGAGTAAAAGGCGCGAAAAAAGTTTTTGGGCATAGAACTGAAAATGGTAATATGTGCGTCTTAGAATTTTTGATATTTTTTAGTGGGCACATGTAACATTTTAGCGATCTAGTTGCTATTTTCTGATTCGGCCCTGGGGATGAGATACACACCCAGCAAACTTTTTTTGTTAAAGTAAAGGCGCGAAAGGGGGAATGGGCCAGTGCTCTCAGGGCAAAGTTGTTGATTGCTCTCAACCTGGCGAGAAGCCAGCAGCGATCCCTGAAAATGGACTGGTCAAGCTGACATACTGCCTCCCCGTGGCGCCCCTGGATAGCCCCTACAGCACCCGCTTAGAGGTGAACCAAAGTGTGCAGCGAATCCCCTCTGTCCAGGGGTCTAAACCAGGACCCGGTCCTCCAGGTTTCGGGGGTTGTGCGTGGGGGTAACTTCCCTACCGTGTAAAAACACACTAGTTTCGACACAACAACAAGGAATAAATATAAATATGGATGACTTTATTGCTGACGACCAGGAACAACGAAATAAGGATAACGATTTTCGGTTCTGCACGTGGAATGTCAGGTCCCTGAACAGACCACGTGCAGCCGATGAACTTGCGGAGGCCCTGGAAGCCTATAAGGCTGACATCACCGCCATCCAGGAAGTGCGATGGGATGGGCCGGGCAAAAAGAAAGTGAGAAACTGCGACATCTACTACGGTGATTGCTACAAAGAGCGGCGACAGCGCCTGTTTGGATGCGGGTTTGTTGTTCGAGGCAGACTTAGGCAAAAAGTCTTAAGCTTTAAATCCGTGAGTGAACGCCTCATTACAATCCGCATCAAGGCTAGGCTCGGCAACATTAGCCTAATCTGCGCCCACGCCCCTACGGAGGATAAAGATGATGACAGCAAGGATGACTTTTATAATCTCCTAGAAAGAACATACGATCAATGCCCCAGCTACGACACCAAGATCGTCCTAGGAGATTTCAACGCAAAGCTGGGCAAGGAAGACATCTTTGCTAGAGTCATCGGGAAACACAGCCTGCATGACGACACATCGGATAACGGACTCAGGCTGCTAGATTTTGTAACGGGGCGCAATCTCACTGTAGCAAGCACGCGATTCCCTCACCTCAACATTCACAAAGGGACATGGCGGTCCCCTGATCAATTAACCGTCAACCAAATTGATCACATTGCGATCGACGGCAGACACTCCTCCAGTATTCTTGATGTCCGAACATTCCGAGGAGCCAACATTGACTCCGATCACTTCCTTGTTGTAGCCAAGGTAAGATCACGGATATCAGTAGCAAACCGGAGTAGAGCACGACCACAACAGTTTGACGTCGCAAAGCTACAATCGCAATCGACCGCTGGGAAATTTGCCGATCTAGTCTCCCTTAAGCTCTCAGAGAGTCCAGCCCTGCCAGGTGAAACAACCGATGAGGAATGGAACCGTTGCCAAAACGCCATCAGAGATACTGCCTCTGATGTATTGGGTTTTAAAATGCCACCGGAAAAACCCATGGTTTGACGACGAGTGCAGGCAGGCACATTCAGCGAAGCTAGCAGCGTATAAGGCGACGTTGGAGAGAAGGACGAGAGCAGCTCGTGAGCTCTACGAACGGAAGAGAAGGGAAGAACACCGGCTTCTCAAAAAGAAGAAGAAAGAGTACGAGAAGCGCGCGATCGAGGAACTGGAGAGGTGTTACGGCAGGAATAATATCCGAAAGTTTTACCAACGGGTAAAGCAACTATCCAATGGATATAAGCTTCGGACAGAAGCCTGTCGTGACGAAGAGGGACAAATCGTAGTAGAGCATGATATGAAGTCAAGATAGCAATATCGAGATTGAAATCAAACAAAGCTGCAGGAGCGGACGCACCGTCCGCGGAACTATTTAAGGCAGCCGGAGATGACCTGGTTGGGCGCATGCACCAGCTCATCTGTAAGATATGGTCTGAGGAAAGCATGCCCGACGAGTGGAATCTCAGCATCGTTTGCCCGATCCACAAAAAAGGCGACCCCTTCAACTGCGCCAACTACCGAGGAATAAGTCTCCTGAACATCGCCTACAAGATCTTCTCTGCCGTTTTGTGTGAGCGCCTGAAACCATTCGTGAACAGTCTGATAGGTCCTTATCAGTGTGGTTTCAGGCCGGGGAAGTCCACCATCGACCAAATTTTCACACTGCGGCAGATCCTGGAAAAGACCCAAGAAATGCAAATCGACACCCACCACCTATTCGTTGATTTTAAGGCCGCATATGACATTGTGTATAGAGACGAGCTATACGAAGCCATGTCTAGTTTTGACATTCCTACTAAACTCGTGCTCCATCAAGGTCGGTAACGAATTCACCGAGACCTTCAATGTTAGAAGGGGATTTAGACAAGGCGACGAACTGTCATGTGACTTTTTTAACATAATTCTTGAGAAGATCGTGCAAAACTCACACGCCAACAACAGAGGCACGATCTTCCAAAAGTCCGTTCAACTGCTAGCATACGCTGACGACATTGACGTGATTGGTCGAACACAGCGAGCCGTCACTGAAGCGTTTGCTGGTATTTCAACGGAGGCGGCCAAAATGGGTCTAGCGGTGAACGAGGGCAAAACGAAGTATATGCTGTCATCAAAAAAGGACGCGCAACACCGACGACTGGGCCCGAACATCACCATAGGCAGCTATAACTTCGAGGTAGTGAAGGACTTCGTCTACCTTGGCTCCCAAGTCAACAGTATGAACAACATCAGTACCGAGATCAAACGCAGAATAACTTTTGCCAATCGCTGTTTCTTTGGGCTCAAGAGGCAATTGAGTAGTAAGGCCCTTTCTCGAAAAACCCAGTTGACAGTTTGATAATCACTGTACTTCTCTATGGCGCAGAAGCATGAACGGTATCGAAGGCGGATGAGGAAGTCCTTGGTATTTTCGAGAGAAAAGTTCTGCGTTCAATCTTCGGCCCTGTTTGCGTTGATGGTTTCTGGAGAAGAAAATTCAATCATGAACTGTACGGGTTGTACAGCTACATGAGCCTAACCAGGCGCCTACGGATCCAACGGCTAAGATAGTTGGGCCATGTAGAGCGCATGGAGAATACTGCTCCGACCCGTAGAATCTTCGATTCCGAACCTGTGGGACAACGCAGTAGAGGACGCCCACGGAACCGATGGCGCACACAAGTGGAGAGGGACCTCAACCAACTTGGTGTGCAAAATTGGAGAACGCTGGCTAAAGACCGTGCCAGCTGGAAAACTTTGTTGGTTGAGGCCCAGGTTCACCACGGACTGTAGCGCCAAAAGAAGAAGAAGAAGAAAGGCGCGAAAAACGTTCTTGGCCATAAAATTGAAATGATAATATCTGCGTCTAAGGACTTTTGATATTTTATAGTTGACACATGTACCATTTAAGCGCACCAGTTGCCATTTTCTGGTTCGGTCCTGGGGATGAGATACACACCCAGCAAACTCTTTTTGTTCGAGTAAATGGCGCGGAAAAAGTTTCTGGCCATAAAACTGAAATGATAACATGTGCGTCTTAGAATTTTTGATATTTTATAGTTGACACATGTACCATTCCAGCGCACCAGTTGCTATTTCCTGGTTCGGGCCTGGGGATGAGATACACACCCAGCAAAGTTGTTTTGTTAGAATAAAGGCGCGAAAAAGTTTTTGGCCATAAAACTGAAAAGATAATATGTGCGGCTAAGGACTTTTTATATTTTATAGTTGACACATGTACCATTCCAGCTCACCAGTTGCTATTTCCTGGTTCGGGCCTGGAAATAAGACACAAACCCAGCAAACTTTTTTTGTTAGAGTAAAAGGCGCGGAAAAAGTTTTTGGCCATAAAACTGAAATGATTATATGTGCGTCTAAGGATTTTTGATATTTTATAGTTGACATGTACCATACCAGCGCACTAGTTGCTATTTCCTGATTCGGCCCTGGGGATGAGATACACCCAGAAAAGTTTTTTTGTTAGAGTAAAGGCGCGAAAAAAGTTTTTAAACATACAACTGAAATGATAATATGTGCGTCGAAGGATTTTTGATATTTTAAAGTTGACATGTACCATACCAGCGCACTAGTTGCTATTTCCTGATTCGGCCCTGGGGATGAGATACACACCTAGCAAACTCTTTTTGTTAGAGTAAAACGCGCGGAAAAGTTTTTGGCCATAAAACTGAAATGATAATATGTGCGTCTAAGGACTTTTGATATTTTATAGTTGACACATGTACCATTCCAGCGCAACAGTTGCTTCTTCCTGGTTCGGTCCTGGAAATAAGATACACACCCAGCAATCTTTTTTTTTAGAGTAAAATGCGCGAAAAAATTCTTTGGCCATAAAACTGAAATTATAATATGTGCGTCGAAGGACTTTTGATATTTTATAGTTGACACATGTACCATTCCAGCTCACAAGTTGCTATTTCCTGGTTCGGTCCTGGAAATAAGATACACACCCAGCAATCGTTTTTTTTTTTTAGAGTAAAATGCGCGAAAAAATTCTTTGGCCATAAAACTGAAATGATAATATCTGCGTCTAAGGACTTTTGATATTTTATAGTTGACACATGTACCATTCCAGCGCATCAGTTGCTATTTCCTGGTTCGGTCCTGGAAATAAGATACACAGCCAGCAAAATTTTTTTTGTTAGGTTGAAAGGCGCGGAAAAAGTTTTTGGCCATAAAACTGAAATGATAATATGTGCGGCTAAGGACTTTTTATATTTTATAGTTGACACATGTACCATTCCAGCTCAGCACGTGCTATTTCCTGGTTCGGTCCTGGAAATAAGATACACACCCAGCAAACTTTTTTTGTTAGGGTAAAAGGCGCGGAAAAAGTTTTTGACCATAAAACTTTAATGGTAATATGTGCGGCTAAGGACTTTTGATATTTTATAGTTGACACATTTACCATTCCAGCTCACCAGTTGCTATTTCCTGGTTCGGTCCTGGAAATAAGATACACACCAAGCAATCTTTTTTTTAGAGTAAAATGCGCGAAAAAATCCTTTGGCCATAAAACTGAAATTATAATATGTGCGTCGAAGGACTTTTGATATTTTATAGTTGACACATGTACCATTCCAGCTCACCAGTTGCTATTTCCTGGTTCGGTCCTGGAAATAAGATACACACCCAGCAATCGTTTTTTTTAGAGTAAAATGCGCGAAAAAATTCTTTGGCCATAAAACTGAAATGATAATATCTGCGTCTAAGGACTTTTGATATTTTATAGTTGACACATGTACCATTCCAGCGCATCAGTTGCTATTTCCTGGTTCGGTCCTGGAAATAAGATACACACCCAGCAAAATTTTTTTTGTTAGGTTAAAAGGCGCGGAAAAAGTTTTTGGCCATAAAACTGAAATGATAATATGTGCGGCTAAGGACTTTTGATATTTTATAGTTGACACATGTTAAATTCCAGCTCAGCACGTGCTATTTCCTGGTTCGGTCCTGGAAATAAGATACACACCCAGCAAACTTTTTTTGTTAGGGTAAAAGGCGCGGAAAAAGTTTTTGACTATAAAACTTTAATGGTAATATGTGCGGCTAAGGACTTTTGATATTTTATAGTTGACACATTTACCATTCCAGCTCACCAGTTGCTATTTCCTGGTTCGGTCCTGGAAATAAGATACACACAGAGCAATCTTTTTTTTAGAGTAAAATGCGCGAAAAAATCCTTTGGCCATAAAACTGAAATGATAATATGTGCGTCGAAGGGCCTTTGATATTTTATAGTTGACACATGTACCATTCCAGCTCACCAGTTGCTATTTCCTGGTTCGGTCCTGGAAATAAGATACACACCCAGCAAACTTTTTTTGTTAGAGTAATAGGCGCGAAAAAAGTTTTTGCGCATAAAACTTTAATGGTAATATGTGCGGCTAAGGACTTTTGATATTTTATAGTTGACACATTAACCATTTCAGCTCACCAGTTGCTATTTCCTGGTTCGGTCCTGGAAATAAGATACACACCCAGCAAAAATTTTTTTGTTAGAGTAAAGGCGCGAAAAAAGTTTTTAAACATACAACTGAAATGATAATATGTGCGTCGAAGGATTTTTGATATTTTATAGTTGACACATGTACTATTCCAGCGCACCAGTTTTCATTTCCTGGTTCGGTCCTGGGGATGAGATACACCCCCAGCAAACTCTTTTTGTTAGAGTAAAAGGCGCAAAAAAAGTCTTTGGCCATAAAACTGAAATGGTAATATGTGCGTCTATGGATTTTTAATATTTTTTTATTGACACATGTAACATTCCAGCGCACCAGTTTTCATTTCCTGGTTCGGTCCCGGAAATAAGATACACACCCAGCAAACTTTTTTTGTTAGAGTAAAAGGCGCGAAAAAAGTTTTTGGGCATAAAACTGAAAATGGTAATATGTGTGTCTTAGAATTTTTGATATTTTTTAGTGGACACATGTAATATTTTAGCGATCTAGTTGCTATTTTCTGATTCGACCCTGGGGATGAGATACACACCCAGCAAACTTTTTTTGTTAAAGTAAAGGCGCGAAAAACGTTCTTGGCCATAAAACTAAAATGATAATATCGGCGTCTAAGGACTTTTGATTCTTTATAGTTGACACATGTACCATTTTAGCGCACCAGTTGCCATTTTCTGGTTCGGTCCTAAGGATGAGATACACACCCAGCAAACTCTTTTTGTTAGAGTAAAAGGCGCGGAAAAAGTTTTTGGCCATAAAAGTGAAATGATAATATGTGCGTCTTAAAATTTTTAATATTTTATAGTTGACACATGTACCATTCCAGCGCACCAGTTGCTATTTCCTGGTTCGGGCCTGGGGATCAGATACACACCCAGCAAAGTTGTTTTGTTAGAGTAAAGGCGCGAAAAAAGTTTTTGGCCATAAAACTGAAATGATTATATGTGCGTCTAAGGATTTTTGATATTTTATAGTTGACATAAACCATACCAGCGCACTAGTTGCTATTTCCTGATTCGGCCCTGGGGATAAGATACACACCCAGAAAAGTTTTTTTGTTAGAGTAAAGGCGCGAAAAAAGTTTTTAAACATACAACTGAAATGATAATATGTGCGTCGAAGGATTTTTGATATTTAATAGTTGACCTGTACCATACCAGCGAGCTAGTTGCTATTTCCTGATTCGGCCCTGGGGATGAGATATACACCCAGCAAACTCTTTTTGTTAGAGTAAAACGCGCGGAAAAAGTTTTTAGCCATAAAACTGAAATGATAATATGTGCGTCGAAGGACTTTTGATATTTTATAGTTGACACATGTACCATTCCAGCTCACCAGTAGCTATTTCCTGGTTCGGTCCTGGAAATAAGATACACACCCAGCAATCTTTTTTGTTAGGGTAAAAGGCGCGGAAAAAGTTTTTGGCCATAAAACTGAAATGATAATATGTGCGGCTAAGGACTTTTGATATTTTATAGTTGACACATGTACTATTTCAGCGCACCAGTTGCCATTTTCTTGGTCGGTCCTGGGGATGAGATACACACCCAGCAAACTCTTTTTGTTAGAGTAAAAGGCGCGGAAAAATTTTTTGGCCATAAAACTGAAATGATAATATCGGCGTCTAAGGACTTTTGATATTTTATAGTTGACACATGTACCATTTAAGCGCACCAGTTGCCATTTTCTGGTTCGGTCCTGGGGATGAGATACACACCCAGCAAACTCTTTTTGTTAGAGTAAAAGGTGCAGAAAAATTTTTTTGTCATAAAACTGAAATGATAATATTGGCGTCTAAGGACTTTTGATATTTTATAGTTGACACATGTACCATTTCAGCGCACCAGTTGCCATTTTCTGGTTCGGTCCTGGGGATGAGATACACACCCAGCAAACTCTTTTTGTTAGAGTAAAAAGCGCGGAAAAGTTTTTGGCCATAAAAGTGAAATGATAATATAGGCGTCTTAGAATTTTTAATATTTTATAGTTGTCACATGTACCATTCCAGCGCACCAGTTGCCATTTCCTGGTTCGGTCCTGGGGATGAGATACACACCCAGCAAACTCTTTTTGTTAGAGTAAAAGGCGCAAAAAAAGTCTTTGGCCATAAAACTGAAATGGTAATATGTGCGTCTATGGATTTTTAATATTTTTTAATTGACACATGTAACATTCCAGATCACCAGTTTTCATTTCCTGGTTCGGTCCCGGAAATAAGATACACACCCAGCAAACTTTTTTTGTTAGAGTAAAAGGCGCGAAAAAAGTTTTTGGGCATAAAACTGAAAATGGTAATATGTGTGTCTTAGAATTTTTGATATTTTATACGGGACACATGTAACATTTTAGCGATCTAGTTGCTATTTTCTGGTTCGGCCCTGGGGATAAGATACACACCTAGCAAACTTTTTTTAGTAAAAAATATGTATTAGCCAAATAAGTTTTTGCCTATAAAACTAAATTGGTAATATGTGCGTCTGAGGACTTTTGATATTTTATAGTATACACATGAACCATTCCAGCCCACTAGTTGCCATTTCCTGGTTCGGTCCTGGAAATAAGATACACACCCAGCAAACTTTTTTGTTAGAGTAAAAGGCGCGAAAAACGTTTTTGGGCATAGAACTGAAAATGGTATAATGTGCGTCTTAGAATTTTTGATATTTTTTAGTGGGCACATGTAACATTTTAGCGATCTAGTTGCTATTTTCTGATTCGGCCCTGGGGATGAGATACACACCCAGCAAACTTTTTTGTTAGAGTAAAAGGCGCAAAAAAAGTCTTTGGCCATAAAACTGAAATGGTAATATGTGCGTCTATGGATTCTTAATATTTTTTAATTGACACATGTAACATTCCAGATCACCAGTTTTCATTTCCTGGTTCGGTCCCGGAAATAAGATACACACCCAGCAAACTTTTTTTGTTAGAGTAAAAGGCGCGAAAAAAGTTTTTGGGCATAAAACTGAAAATGGTAATATGTGTGTCTTAGAATTTTTGATATTTTATAGGGGACACATGTAACATTTTAGCGATCTAGTTGCTATTTTCTGGTTCGGCCCTGGGGATTAGATACACACCTAGCAAACTTTTTTTAGTAAAAAATATGTATTAGCCAAATAAGTTTTTGCCTATAAAACTAAATTGGTAATATGTGCGTCTAGGGACTTTTGATATTTTATAGTATACACATGAACCATTCCAGCGCACTAGTTGCCATTTCCTGGTTCGGTCCTGGAAATAAGATACACACCCAGCAAACTTTTTTTGTTAGAGTAAAAGGCGCGAAAAAAGTTTTTGGGCATAAAACTGAAATGGTAATATGTGCGTCTAAGGATTTTCGATATTTTTTTATTGACACATGTACTACTGCAGCGCACTAGTTGCTATTTCCTGATTCGGCCCTGGAAATAAGATACACACCCAGCAAACTTTTTTTGTTAGAGTAAAGGCGCGAAAAAAGTTTTTAAACATACAACTGAAATGATAATATGTGCGTCGAAGGATTTTAATATTTTATAGTTGACACATGTACCATTCCAGCGCACCAGTTGCCATTTCCTGGTTCGGTCCTGGGGATGAGATACACACCCAGCAAACTCTTTTTGTTAGAGTAAAAGGCGCAAAATAAGTCTTTGGCTATAAAACTGAAATGGTAATATGTGCGTCTATGGATTTTTAATATTTTTTAATTGACACGTGTAGCATTCCAGCGCACCAGTTTTTATTTCCTGGTTCGGTCCCGGAAATAAGATACACACCCAGCAAACTTTTTTGTTAGAGTAAAAGGCGC
This sequence comes from Epicampocera succincta, assembly GCA_932526305.1. Taxonomy (NCBI): domain Eukaryota; kingdom Metazoa; phylum Arthropoda; class Insecta; order Diptera; family Tachinidae; genus Epicampocera; species Epicampocera succincta. The sequence goes on along the minus strand of CAKOAZ010000002.1, from coordinate 167,864 downwards.
GAAAAAAGTTTTTGGGCATAGAACTGAAAATGGTATAATGTGCGTCTTAGAATTTTTGATATTTTTTAGTGGGCACATGTAACATTTTAGCGATCTAGTTGCTATTTTCTGATTCGGCCCTGGGGATGAGATACACACCCAGCAAACTTTTTTGTTAAAGTAAAGGCGCGAAAAACGTTCTTGGCCATAAAATTGAAATGATAATATGTGCGTCTAAGGACTTTTGATATTTTATAGTTGACACATGTACCATTTAAGCGCACCAGTTGCCATTTTCTGGTTCGGTCCTGGGGATGAGATACACACCCAGCAAACTCTTTTTGTTAGAGTAAAAGGCGCAAAAAAAGTCTTTGGCCATAAAACTGAAATGGTAATATGTGCGTCTATGGATTTTTAATATTTTTTAATTGACACATGTAATATTCCAGCGGACCAGTTTTCATATCCTGGTTCGGACCCGGAAATAAGATACACTCCCAGCAAACTTTTTTTGTTAGAGTAAAAGGCGCGAAAAAAGTTTTTGGGCATAAAACTGAAAATGGTAATATGTGTGTCTTAGAATTTTTGATATTTTATAGGGGACACATGTAACATTTTAGCGATCTAGTTGCTATTTTCTGGTTCGGCCCTGGGGATTAGATACACACCTAGCAAACTTTTTTTAGTAAAAAATATGTATTAGCCAAATAAGTTTTTGCCTATAAAACTAAATTGGTAATATGTGCGTCTGAGGACTTTTGATATTTTATAGTATACACATGAACCATTTCAGCGCACCAAATGCCATTTCCTGGTTCGGTCCTGGAAATAAGATACACACCCAGCAAACTTTTTTTGTTAGAGTAAAAGGCGCGAAAAAAGTTTTTGGGCATAAAACTGAAATGGTAATATGTGCGTCTAAGGATTTTCGATATTTTTTTATTGACACATGTACTATTGCAGCGCACTAGTTGCTATTTCCTGATTCGGCCCTGGAAATAAGATACACACCCAGCAAACTTTTTTTGTTAGAGTAAAGGCGCGAAAAAAGTTTTTAAACATACAACTGAAATGATAATATGTGCGTCGAAGGATTTTAATATTTTATAGTTGACACATGTACCATTCCAGCGCACCAGTTGCCATTTCCTGGTTCGGTCCTGGGGATGAGATACACACCCAGCAAACTCTTTTTTTTAGAGTAAAAGGCGCAAAATAAGTCTTTGGCTATAAAACTGAAATGGTAATATGTGCGTCTATGGATTTTTAATATTTTTTAATTGACACATGTAACATTCCAGCGCACCAGTTTTTATTTCCTGGTTCGGTCCCGGAAATAAGATACACACCCAGCAAACTTTTTTGTTAGAGTAAAAGGCGCGAAAAAAGTTTTTGGGCATAGAACTGAAAATGGTATAATGTGCGTCTTAGAATTTTTGATATTTTTAAGTGGGCACATGTAACATTTTAGCGATCTAGTTGCTATTTTCTGATTCGGCCCTGGGGATGAGATACACACCCAGCAACTCTTTTTGTTAGAGTAAAAGGCGCAAAAAAAGTCTTTGGCCATAAAACTGAAATGGTAATATGTGCGTCTATGGATTTTTAATATTTTTTAATTGACACATGTAACATTCCAGATCACCAGTTTTCATTTCCTGGTTCGGTCCCGGAAATAAGATACACACCCAGCAAACTTTTTTTGTTAGAGTAAAAGGCGCGAAAAAAGTTTTTGGGCATAAAACTGAAAATGGTAATATGTGTGTCTTAGAATTTTTGATATTTTATAGGGGACACATGTAACATTTTAGCGATCTAGTTGCTATTTTCTGGTTCGGCCCTGGGGATTAGATACACACCTAGCAAACTTTTTTTAGTAAAAAATATGTATTAGCCAAATAAGTTTTTGCCTATAAAACTAAATTGGTAATATGTGCGTCTAGGGACTTTTGATATTTTATAGTATACACATGAACCATTCCAGCGCACCAGTTGCCATTTCCTGGTTCGGTCCTGGAAATAAGATACACACCCAGCAAACTTTTTTTGTTAGAGTAAAAGGCGCGAAAAAAGTTTTTGGGCATAAAACTGAAATGGTAATATGTGCGTCTAAGGATTTTCGATATTTTTTTATTGACAAATGTACTACTGCAGCGCACTAGTTGCTATTTCCTGATTCGGCCCTGGAAATAAGATACACACCCAGCAAACTTTTTTTGTTAGAGTAAAGGCGCGAAAAAAGTTTTTAAACATACAACTGAAATGATAATATGTGCGTCGAAGGATTTTAATATTTTATAGTTGACACATGTACCATTCCAGCGCACCAGTTGCCATTTCCTGGTTCGGTCCTGGGGATGAGATACACACCCAGCAAACTCTTTTTGTTAGAGTAAAAGGCGCAAAATAAGTCTTTGGCTATAAAACTGAAATGGTAATATGTGCGTCTATGGATTTTTAATATTTTTTAATTGACACATGTAGCATTCCAGCGCACCAGTTTTTATTTCCTGGTTCGGTCCCGGAAATAAGATACACACCCAGCAAACTTTTTTGTTAGAGTAAAAGGCGCGAAAAAAGTTTTTGGGCATAGAACTGAAAATGGTATAATGTGCGTCTTAGAATTTTTGATATTTTTTAGTGGGCACATGTAACATTTTAGCGATCTAGTTGCTATTTTCTGATTCGGCCCTGGGGATGAGATACACACCCAGCAAACTTTTTTGTTAAAGTAAAGGCGCGAAAAACGTTCTTGGCCATAAAATTGAAATGATAATATGTGCGTCTAAGGACTTTTGATATTTTATAGTTGACACATGTACCATTTAAGCGCACCAGTTGCCATTTTCTGGTTCGGTCCTGGGGATGAGATACACACCCAGCAAACTCTTTTTGTTAGAGTAAAAGGCGCAAAAAAAGTCTTTGGCCATAAAACTGAAATGGTAATATGTGCGTCTATGGATTTTTAATATTTTTTAATTGACACATGTAATATTCCAGCGGACCAGTTTTCATATCCTGGTTCGGTCCCGGAAATAAGATACACTCCCAGCAAACTTTTTTTGTTAGAGTAAAAGGCGCGAAAAAAGTTTTTGGGCATAGAACTGAAAATGGTATAATGTGCGTCTTAGAATTTTTGATATTTTTTAGTGGGCACATGTAACATTTTAGCGATCTAGTTGCTATTTTCTGATTCGGCCCTGGGGATGAGATACACACCCAGCAAACTTTTTTGTTAAAGTAAAGGCGCGAAAAACGTTCTTGGCCATAAAATTGAAATGATAATATGTGCGTCTAAGGACTTTTGATATTTTATAGTTAACACATGTACCATTTAAGCGCACCAGTTGCTATTTTCTGGTTCGGTCCTGGGGATGAGATACACACCCAGCAAACTCTTTTTGTTAGAGTAAAAGGCGCAAAAAAAGTCTTTGGCCATAAAACTGAAATGGTAATATGTGCGTCTATGGATTTTTAATATTTTTTAATTGACACATGTAGTATTCCAGCGGACCAGTTTTCATATCCTGGTTCGGTCCCGGAAATAAGATACACTCCCAGCAAACTTTTTTTGTTAGAGTAAAAGGCGCGAAAAAAGTTTTTGGGCATAAAACTGAAAATGGTAATATGTGTGTCTTAGAATTTTTGATATTTTATAGGGGACACATGTAACATTTTAGCGATCTAGTTGCTATTTTCTGGTTCGGCCCTGGGGATTAGATACACACCTAGCAAACTTTTTTTAGTAAAAAATATGTATTAGCCAAATAAGTTTTTGCCTATAAAACTAAATTGGTAATATGTGCGTCTGAGGACTTTTGATATTTTATAGTATACACATGAACCATTTCAGCGCACCAAATGCCATTTCCTGGTTCGGTCCTGGAAATAAGATACACACCCAGCAAACTTTTTTTGTTAGAGTAAAGGCGCGAAAAAAGTTTTTAAACATACAACTGAAATGATAATATGTGCGTCGAAGGATTTTAATATTTTATAGTTGACACATGTACCATTCCAGCGCACCAGTTGCCATTTCCTGGTTCGGTCCTGGGGATGAGATACACACCCAGCAAACTCTTTTTGTTAGAGTAAAAGGCGCAAAATAAGTCTTTGGCTATAAAACTGAAATGGTAATATGTGCGTCTATGGATTTTTAATATTTTTTAATTGACACATGTAACATTCCAGCGCACCAGTTTTTATTTCCTGGTTCGGTCCCGGAAATAAGATACACACCCAGCAAACTTTTTTGTTAGAGTAAAAGGCGCGAAAAAAGTTTTTGGGCATAGAACTGAAAATGGTATAATGTGCGTCTTAGAATTTTTGATATTTTTTAGTGGGCACATGTAACATTTTAGCGATCTAGTTGCTATTTTCTGATTCGGCCCTGGGGATGAGATACACACCCAGCAACTCTTTTTGTTAGAGTAAAAGGCGCAAAAAAAGTCTTTGGCCATAAAACTGAAATGGTAATATGTGCGTCTATGGATTTTTAATATTTTTTAATTGACACATGTAACATTCCAGATCACCAGTTTTCATTTCCTGGTTCGGTCCCGGAAATAAGATACACACCCAGCAAACTTTTTTTGTTAGAGTAAAAGGCGCGAAAAAAGTTTTTGGGCATAAAACTGAAAATGGTAATATGTGTGTCTCAGAATTTTTTATATTTTATAGGGGACACATGTAACATTTTAGCGATCTAGTTGCTATTTTCTGGTTCGGCCCTGGGGATTAGATACACACCTAGCAAACTTTTTTTAGTAAAAAATATGTATTAGCCAAATAAGTTTTTGCCTATAAAACTAAATTGGTAATATGTGCGTCTAGGGACTTTTGATATTTTATAGTATACACATGAACCATTCCAACGCACCAGTTGCCATTTCCTGGTTCGGTCCTGGAAATAAGATACACACCCAGCAAACTTTTTTTGTTAGAGTAAAAGGCGCGAAAAAAGTTTTTGGGCATAAAACTGAAATGGTAATATGTGCGTCTAAGGATTTTCGATATTTTTTTATTGACACATGTACTATTGCAGCGCACTAGTTGCTATTTCCTGATTCGGCCCTGGAAATAAGATACACAACCAGCAAACTTTTTTTGTTAGAGTAAAGGCGCGAAAAAAGTTTTTAAACATACAACTGAAATGATAATATGTGCGTCGAAGGATTTTAATATTTTATAGTTGACACATGTACCATTCCAGCGCACCAGTTGCCATTTCCTGGTTCGGTCCTGGGGATGAGATACACACCCAGCAAACTCTTTTTGTTAGAGTAAAAGGCGCAAAATAAGTCTTTGGCTATAAAACTGAAATGGTAATATGTGCGTCTATGGATTTTTAATATTTTTTAATTGACACATGTAGCATTCCAGCGCACCAGTTTTTATTTCCTGGTTCGGTCCCGGAAATAAGATACACACCCAGCAAACTTTTTTGTTAGAGTAAAAGGCGCGAAAAAAGTTTTTGGGCATAGAACTGAAAATGGTATAATGTGCGTCGTAGAATTTTTGATATTTTTTAGTGGGCACATGTAACATTTTAGCGATCTAGTTGCTATTTTCTGATTCGGCCCTGGGGATGAGATACACACCCAGCAAACTTTTTTGTTAAAGTAAAGGCGCGAAAAACGTTCTTGGCCATAAAATTGAAATGATAATATGTGCGTCTAAGGACTTTTGATATTTTATAGTTGACACATGTACCATTTAAGCGCACCAGTTGCCATTTTCTGGTTCGGTCCTGGGGATGAGATACACACCCAGCAAACTCTTTTTGTTCGAGTAAATGGCGCGAAAAAATCCTTTGGCCATAAAACTGAAATTATAATATGTGCGTCTTAGAATTTTTGATATTTTATAGTTGACACATGTACCATTCCAGCGCACCAGTTGCTATTTCCTGGTTCGGGCCTGGGCATGAGATACACACCCAGCAAAGTTGTTTTGTTAGAATAAAGGCGCGAAAAAATTCTTTGGCCATAAAACTGAAATGATAATATCTGCGTCTAAGGACTTTTGATATTTTATAGTTGACACATGTACCATTCCAGCGCACCAGTTGCTATTTCCTGGTTCGGTCCTGGAAATAAGATACACACCCAGCAAACTTTTTTTGTTAGGTTAAAAGACGCGGAAAAAGTTTTTGGCCATAAAACTGAAATGATAATATGTGCGGCTAAGGACTTTTGATATTTTATAGTTGACACATGTACCATTCCAGCTCACCAGTTGCTATTTCCTGGTTCGGTCCTGGAAATAAGATACACACCCAGCAAACTTTTTTTGTTAGGGTAAAAGGAGCGGAAAAAGTTTTTGACCATAAAACTTTAATGGTAATATGTGCGGCTAAGGACTTTTGATATTTTATAGTTGACACATTTACCATTCCAGCTCACCAGTTGCTATTTCCTGGTTCGGTCCTGGAAATAAGATACACACCAAGCAATCTTTTTTTTTAAGTAAAATGCGCGAAAAAATCCTTTGGCCATAAAACTGAAATGATAATATGTGCGTCGAAGGACTTTTGATATTTTATAGTGTACACATGTACCATTCCAGCTCACCAGTTGCTATTTCCTGGTTCGGTCCTGGAAATAAGATACACACCCAGCAAACTTTTTTTGTTAGAGTAATAGGCGCGAAAAAAGTTTTTGCGCATAAAACTGAAATGGTAATATGTGCGTCTAGGGATTTTTGATATTTTATAGTTGACATGTACCATTCCAGCGCACTAGTTGCTATTTTCTGATTTGGCCCTGGGGATGAGATACACAACTAGCAAAGTTTTTTTGTTAGAGTAAAGGCGCGAAAAAAGTTTTTAAACATACAACTGAAATGGTAATATGTGCGAATATGGATTTTTAATATTTTTTAATTGACACATGTTTCATTCCAGCGCACCAGTTTCCATTTCCGGGTTTGGTCCTGGGGATGAGATACACACCCAGCAAACTCTTTTTGTTAGAGTAAAAGGCGCAAAAAAAGTCTTTGGCCATAAAACTGAAATGGTAATATGTGCGTCTATGGATTTTTAATATTTTTTAATTGACACATGTAATATTCCAGCGCACCAGTTTTCATTTCCTGGTTCGGTCCCGGAAATAAGATACACACCCAGCAAACTTTTTTTGTTAGAGTAAAAGGCGCGAAAAAAGTTTTTGGGCATAAAACTGAAAATGGTAATATGTGTGTCTTAGAATTTTTTATATTTTTTAGTGGACACATGTAATATTTTAGCGATCTAGTTGCTATTTTCTGATTCGACCCTGGGGATGAGATACACACCCAGCAAACTTTTTTTGTTAGAGTAAAGGCGCGAAAAACGTTCTTGGCCATAAAACTGAAATGATAATATCGGCGTCTACGGACTTTTGATATTTTATAGTTGACACATGTACCAGTCCAGCGCACCAGTTGCCATTTCCTGGTTCGGTCCTGGGGATAAGATACACACCCAGCAAACTCTTTTTGTTAGAGTAGAAGGCGCGAAAAAAGTTTTTGGCCATAAAACTGAAATGATAATATGTGCGTCGAAGGATTTTTGAAATTTTATAGTTGACATGTACCATACCAGCGCACTAGTTGCTATTTCCTGATTCGGCCCTGGTGATCAGATACACACCCATCAAACTTTTTTTGTTATAGTAAAAGGCGCGAAAAAAGTTGTTGACTATAAAACCGAAATGGTAATATGTGCGTCTTAGAATTTTTAATATTTTTTAGTGGACATATGTGCCAATTTAGCGCACTAGTTGCTATTTCCTGGTTCGGCCCTGGGAATGAGATACACACCCAGCAAATTTTTTAGTGAAAAATTATGTATTAGCCAAATAATTTTTTGGCCATAAAACCTAAATGGTACCAAGAGCGGCTTAAAATTTTTAATATTTTATAGTGGACACATGTACAATTCTAACGCACCAGTTGGAATTTCCTGGTTCGGGCCTGGGGATGAGATACACACCCAGCAACCTTTTTAGTGAAAAATTATTTATTAACCAAATAAGTTTTTGGCAATAAAAATTAAATAGTAATATATGCGTCTTAGAATTTTTAATATTTTATATCGGACACATGTATAATTCCAGCGCATTAGTTGCAATTTCTGGTTCGGCCCTGGGGATGAGATACACACCCAGCAAACTTTTTAGTGAAAAATTATGTATTAGCCAAATAAATTTTTGGCTATAAAACCTAAATGGTAATATGAGCCGCTAATTATTTTTAATATTTAATTGTGGACGCCTGTTCTATTCCACCGCACCAGTTCCCATTTCCTAGTTCGGTGCGGAAAATAGATACACACCCAGCAATTTTTTTTTGTTTAAGTAAAAGGCGCGAAAAAAGTTTTTAGCCATAAAACTGAAATGGTAATATGTGCGTCTAAAAATTTATGATAATTTTTAAATCACACATGTATTATTTCAGCGGACTAGTCGCTATTTCCTGGTTCGGTCCTGGGAATGAGATACACAACCAGCAAATTTTTTTTAGTAAAAAATTATGTAATAGCCAAATAAGTTTTTGGCCATAAAACTGAAATGGTAATAAGAGCGGCTAAGAATTTTTAATATTTTATAGAGGACACATATTCCATTTTAGCGCACCAGTTGGCACTTCCTTTTTCGGCCCTGGGGATGAGATACACACCTAGCAAACTTTTTTTAGTGAAAAATTATGTATTAGCCAAATAAGTTTTTGGCCATAAAACTGAAATGGTAATAAGAGCGGCTAAGAATTTTTAATATTTTATAGTGGACACATGTACCATTCCAGCGCACCAGTTGTCATTTCCTGGTTCGGCCCTGGATATGAGATACATACCCAGCAAACTTTTTTTGTTAGAGTAAAAGGTGCGAAAAAAGTTTTTGGCCATAAAACTGATATGGTAATATTATAGTCTAAGGGTTTTTGCTATTTTTTAGTTGGCACATGTACCATTCCAGCGCACCAGTTGTCATTTCCTGGTTCGGCCCTGGATATGAGATACACTCCCAGCAAACTTTTTTTGTTAGAGTAAAAGGCTCGACAAAAGTTTTTGGCTATAAAACTGAAATAGTAATATGTGCGTCTTAGAATTTTTATAATTTTATATCGGACACATTTAAAATTCTAGCGCACCAGTTGCTATTTCCAGGTTCTGCCCTGGGGATGAGATACACACCCAGCAAACTTTTTAGTGAAAAATTATGTATTAGCCAAATAAGTTTTTAGCTATAAAACCTAAATGGTAATAAAAGCGGCTTAGAATTTTTAAAATTTTATAGTGGACACATGTACAATTTCAGCGCACCAGTTTCCATTTTCTAGTTCAGTGCGGAAAATAAGATACACACCCAGCAATTTTTTTTTAGTGAAAAATTATGTATTAGCCAGTTAAGTTTTTGGCCATAAAACTGAAATGGTAATAAGAGCGGCTAAGAATTTTTAATATTTTATAGTGGACACATGTACCATTCCAGCGCACCAGTTTCCATTTTCTTGTTCAGTGCGGAAAATTAGATACACACCCAGCAAACTTTTTTTGTTTAAGTAAAAGTCGCGAAAAAAGTTTTTAGACATAAAGATGAAATGGTAATATGTGCGTCTTAGAATTTTTAATATTTTATATCGGACACATGTACAATTCTAGCGCACCAGTTGCCATTTCCTGGTTCGGCCCTGGGGATGAGATACACACCTAGCAAACTTTTTTAGTGTAATATATGTATTAGCCAAATAAGTTTTTGGCCATAAAACTGAAATGGTAATATGTGCGTCTAAAAATTTATGATATTTTTTAAATCACACATGTATTATTTCAGCGGACTAGTCGCTATTTCCTGGTTCGGTCCTGGGGATGAGATACACAACCAGCAAATTTTTTTTAGTTAAAAATTATGTATTAGCCAAATAAGTTTTTGGCTATAAAAATGAAATAGTAATAAGTGCGTCTTAGAATTTTTAATAATTTATATCGGACACATGTACAATTCTAGCGCATCAGTTGCCATTTCCTGGTTCGGTCCTGGGGATAAGATGCACACCCAGAAAACTTTTTAGTGAAAAATTATGTATTAGCCAAATAAGTTTTTGGCTATAAAAATGAAATAGTAATATGTGCGTCTCAGAATTTTTAATAATTTATATCGGACACATGTACAATTCTAGCGCATCAGTTGCCATTTCCTGGTTCGGCCCTGGGGATGAGATGCACACCCAGCAAACTTTTTAGTGAAAAATTATGTATTAGCCAAATAAGTTTTTAGCTATAAAACCTAAATAGTAATAAGAGCGGCTAAGAATTTTTAATATTTTATAGTGGACACATGTACAATTTCAGCGCACCAGTTTCCATTTTCTAGTTCAGTGCGAAAAATAAGATACACACCCAGCAATATTTTTTTTGTTTAAGTAAAAGGCGCGAAAAAAGTTTTTAGCCATAAAACTGAAATGGTAATATGTGCGTCTCAAAATTTATGATAATTTTTAAATCACACATGTATTATTTCAGCGGACTAGTCGCTATTTCCTGGTTCGGTCCTGGGGATGAGATACACAACCAGCAAATTTTTTTTAGTAAAAAATTATGTATTAGCCAAATTTGTTTTTGGCTATAAAAATTAAATAGTAATATGTGCGTCTTAGAATTTTTAATATTTTATATCGGACACATGTACAATTCTAGCGCATTAGTTGCCATTTCTGGTTCGGCCCCGGGGGTTGAGATACACACCCAGCAAACTTTTTAGTGTAAAATTATGTATTAGCCAAATAAGTTTTTAGCTATTAAACCTAAATGGTAATAAGAGCGGCTAAGAATTTTTAATATTTTATAGTGGACGCATGTACTATTTCAGCGCACCAGTTTCCATTTTCTAGTTCAGTGCGGAAAATAAGATACACACACAGCAATTTTTTTTTTTGTTTAAGTAAAAGGCGCGAAAAAAGTTTTTAGCCATAAAACTGAAATGGTAATATGTGTGTCTAAGAATTTTTGATATTTTTTTATTGACACATATATAATTTCAGCGGCCTAGTTGCTTTTTTCTGGTTTGGCCCTGGGGATGAGATACACACCCAGCAAACTTTTTTTGCTAGAGTAAAAGGCGCGAATAAAGTTTTTCACCATAAAACCGAAATGGTAATATGTGCGTCTGAGAATTTTTAAAATTTTTTAGTGGATACATGTTCCATTTTAGCGCACCAGTTGGCATTTCCTTATTCGGCCCTGGGAATGAGATACATACCCAGCAAACTTTTCTTAGTGAAAAATTATGTATTAGCCAAATAAGTTTTTGGCTATAAAAATGAAATTGTAAAATGTGCGTCTTAGCATTTCTAATATTTAATATCGGACACATGTACAATTCTAGGGCACCAGCTGTCACTTACTTGTTCGGCCCTGGGGATGAGATACACCCCCAGCAACCTTTTTTTAGGGAAAAATTATGTATTAGCCAAATAAGTTTTTGGCTATAAAAATTAAATAGTAATATGTGCGTCTTAGAATTTTTAATATTTTATATCGGACGCATGTACAATTCTAGCGCACCAGTTGCCATTTCCTGGTTCGGCCCTGGGGATGAGATACACACCCAGCAAACTTTTTAGTGAAAAATTATGTATTAGCCAAATAAATTTTTGGCTATAAAACCTAAATGGTAATATGTGCGGCTAAGAATTTTTAATACTTTATAGCGGACGCATGTTCCATTTTAGCGCACCTGTTGGCACTTTCTTGTTCGGCCCTGGGGATGAGATACACACCCAGAAAACTTTTTTTAGTGAAAAATTATGTATTAGCCAAATAAGTTTTTGGCTATAAAAATTAAATAGTAATATGTGCGTCTTAGAATTTTTAATATTTTATATCGGACGCACGTACAATTCTAGCGCACGAGTTGCCATTTCCTGGTTCGGCCCTGGGGATGAAATACACACCCAGCAAACTTTTTAGTGAAAAATTATGTATTAGCCAAATAAATTTTTGGCTATAAAACCTAAATGGTAATATGAGCGGCTAAGAATTTTTAATATTTTATAGTGGACGCATGTTCTATTCTAGCGCACCAGTTCCCATTTCCTAGTTCGATGCGGAAAATAAGATACACACCCAGCAATTTTTTTTTGTTTAAGTAAAAGGCGCGAAAAAAGTTTTTAGCCATAAAACTGAAATGGTAATATGTGCGTCTAAAAATTGATGATATTTTTTAAAACACACATGTATTATTTCAGCGGACTAGTCGCTATTTCCTGTTTCGGTCCTGGGGATGAGATACACAACCAGCAAATTTTTTTTAGTAAAAAATTATGTATTAGCCAAATAAGTTTTTGGCTATAAAAATGAAATAGTAATATGTGCGACTTAGAATTTTTAATAATTTATATCGGACACATGTACAATTCTAGCGCATCAGTTGCCATTTCCTGGTTCGGCCCTGGGGATGAGATGCACACCCAGCAAACTTTTTAGTGAAAAATTATGTATTAGCCAAATAAGTTTTTGGCTATAAAACCTAAATGGTAATATGAGCGGCTAAGAATTTGTAATATTTTATAGTGGACACATGTTCCATTTTAGCGCACCAGTTGGCACTTTCTTGTTCGGCCCTGGGGATGAGATACACACCCAGAAAACTTTTTTTAGTGAAAAATTATGTATTAGCCAAATAAGTTTTTGGCTATAAAAATTAAATAGTAATATGTGCGTCTTAGAATTTTTAATATTTTATATCGGACGCACGTACAATTCTAGCGCACGAGTTGCCATTTCCTGGTTCGGCCCTGGGGATGAAATACACACCCAGCAAACTTTTTAGTGAAAAATTATGTATTAGCCAAATAAATTTTTGGCTATAAAACCTAAATGGTAATATGAGCGGCTAAGAATTTTTAATATTTTATAGTGGACGCATGTTCTATTCTAGCGCACCAGTTCCCATTTCCTAGTTCGATGCGGAAAATAAGATACACACCCAGCAATTTTTTTTTGTTTAAGTAAAAGGCGCGAAAAAAGTTTTTAGCCATAAAACTGAAATGGTAATATGTGCGTCTAAAAATTGATGATATTTTTTAAAACACACATGTATTATTTCAGCGGACTAGTCGCTATTTCCTGTTTCGGTCCTGGGGATGAGATACACAACCAGCAAATTTTTTTTAGTAAAAAATTATGTATTAGCCAAATAAGTTTTTGGCTATAAAAATGAAATAGTAATATGTGCGACTTAGAATTTTTAATAATTTATATCGGACACATGTACAATTCTAGCGCATCAGTTGCCATTTCCTGGTTCGGCCCTGGGGATGAGATGCACACCCAGCAAACTTTTTAGTGAAAAATTATGTATTAGCCAAATAAGTTTTTGGCTATAAAACCTAAATGGTAATATGAGCGGCTAAGAATTTGTAATATTTTATAGTGGACACATGTTCCATTTTAGCGCACCAGTTGGCACTTTCTTGTTCGGCCCTGGGGATGAGATGCACACCCAGAAAACTTTTTTTAGTGAAAAATTATGTATTAGCCAAATAAGTTTTTGGCTATAAAAATGAAATAGTAATATGTGCGTCTTAGAATTTTTAATATTTATATGGGACGCACGTACAATTCTAGCGCACCAGTTGCCATTTCCTGGCTCGGCCCTGGGGATGAGATACACACCAAGCTATCTTTTTGGCGAAAAATTGTGAATAAGCCAAATAAGTTTTTGGCTATAAAACCTATATGGTATTAAAAGCAGCAAAGAATTTTTAATATTTTATAGTGGACGCATGTACAATTCCAGCGCAACAGTTTCCATTACCTAGTTTTGTGCGGAAAATAAGATATACACTCAGCAAACTTTCTTTGTTGAAGTAAAAGGCGCGAAAAAAGTTTTTAGCCATAAAACTGAAATGGTAATATGTGTGTCTAAGAATTTTTGATATTTTTTTATTGACACATATACCATTTCAGCGGCCTAGTTGCTACTTTCAAGTTTGGCCCTGGGGATGAGATACACACCCAGCAAACTTTTTTTGTTAGAGTAAAAGGCGCGAATAAAGTTTTTCACCATAAAACCGAAATGGTAATATGTGCGGCTAAGAATTTTTTAAATTTTTTAGTGGACACATGTTCCATTTTAGCGCACCAGTTGGCATTTCCTTGTTCGGCCCTGGGGATGAGATACACACCCAGCAAACTTTTTGTAGTGAAAAATTATGTATTAGACAAATAAGTTTTTGGCTATAAAAATGAAATTGTAAAATGTGCGTCTTTGAATTTTTAATATTTTATATCGGACAACTCTAGCGCACCAGCTGTCTTTTCCTGGTTCGGCCCTGGGGATGAATTACACACCCAGCAACCTTTTTTTAGGGAAAAATTATGTATTCGACAAATAAGTTTTTTGTTATAAAAATGAAATAGTAATATGTGCGTCTTAGCATTTCTAATATTTTATATCGGACACATGTACATTTTTAGCGCACCAGTTGCCATTTCCTGGTTCGGCCCTGGGGATGAGATAAAAACCCAGCAAACTTTTTTGTGAAAAATTATGTATTAGCCAAATAAGTTTTTGGCTATAAAACCTAAATGGTAATATGAGCGGCTAAGAATTTGTAATATATTATAGTGGGCACATGTTCCATTTTAGCGCACCAGTTGGCACTTTCTTGTTCGGCCCTGGGGATGAGATACACACCCAGCAAACTTTTTAGTGAAAAATTATGTATTAGCCAAATAAGTTTTTGGCTATAACACCTAAATGGTAATATGAGCGGCTAAGAATTTGTAATAAATTATAGTGGGCACATGTTCCATTTTAGCGCACCAGTTGGCACTTACTTGTTCGGCCCTGGGGATGAGATACACCCCCAGCAAACTTTTTTTAGTGAAAAATTATGTATTAGCCAAATAAGTTTTTGGCTATAAAAATTAAATAGTAATATGTGCGTCTTAGAATTTTTAATATTTTATATCGGACGCATGTACAATTCTAGCGCACCAGTTGCCATTTCCTGGTTCGGCCCTAGGGGTGAGATACACACCCAGCAAACTTTTTAGTGAAAAATTATGTATTAGCCAAATAAATTTTTGGCTATTAAACCTAAATGGTAATATGAGCGGCTAAGAATTTTTAATATTTTATAGTGGACGCATGTTCTATTCTAGCGCACCAGTTCCCATTTCCTAGTTCGATGCGGAAAATAAGACACACACCCAGCAATTTTTTTTTGTTTAAGTAAAAGGCGCGAAAAACGTTTTTAGCCATAAAACTGAAATGGTAATATGTGCGTCTAAAAATTGATGATATTTTTTAAATCACACATGTATTATTTCAGCGGACTAGTCGCTATTTCCTGTTTCGGTCCTGGGGATGAGATACACAACCAGCAAATTTTTTTTAGTAAAAAATTATGTATTAGCCAAATAAGTTTTTGGCTATAAAAATGAAATAGTAATATGTGCGACTTAGAATTTTTAATAATTTATATCGGACACATGTACAATTCTAGCGCACTAGTTGCTATTTCCTGGTTCGGCCCTGGGAATGAGATACACACCCAGCAAACTTTTTAGTGAAAAATTATGTGTTAGCCAAATAATTTTTTGGCTATAAAACCTAAATGGTAATAAGAGCGGCTTAGAATTTTTAATATTTTATAGTGGACACATGTACAATTCTAGCGCACTAGTTGCCATTTCCTAGTTCGATGCGGAAAATAAGTTACACACCCAGCAATTTTTTTTTGTTTAAGTAAAAGGCGCGAAAAAAGTTTTTAGCCATAAAACTGAAATGGTAATATGTGCGTCTAAAAATTTATGATATTTTTTAAATCACACATGTATTATTTCAGCGGACTAGTCGCTATTTCCTGTTTCGGTCCTGGGGATGAGATACACAACCAGCAAATTTTTTTTAGTAAAAAATTATGTATTAACCAAATAAGTTTTTGGCTATAAAAATGAAATAGTAATATGTGCGACTTAGAATTTTTAATAATTTATATCGGACACATGTACAATTCTAGCGCATCAGTTGCCATTTCCTGGTTCGGCCCTGGGATGAGATGCACACCCAGCAAACTTTTTAGTGAAAAATTATGTATTAGCCAAATAAGTTTTTGGCTATAAAACCTAAATGGTAATATGAGCGGCTAAGAATTTGTAATATTTTATAGTGGACACATGTTCCACTTTAGCGCACCAGTTGGCACTTTCTTGTTCGGCCCTGGGGATGAGATGCACACCCAGAAAACTTTTTTTAGTGAAAAATTATGTATTAGCCAAATAAGTTTTTGGCTATAAAAATGAAATAGTAATATGTGCGTCTTAGAATTTTTAATATTTTATATCGGACGCACGTACAATTCTAGCGCACCAGTTGCCATTTCCTGGTTCGGCCCTGGGGATGAGATACACACCCAGCAATCTTTTTGGCGAAAAATTGTGAATTAGCCAAATAAGTTTTTGGCTATAAAACCTATATGGTATTAAAAGCAGCAAAGAATTTTTAATATTTTATAATGGACACATCTACAATTCCAGCGCACCAGTTTCCATTACCTAGTTTTGTGCAGAAAATAAGATATACACCCAGCAAACTTTCTTTGTTGAAGTAAAAGGCGCGAAAAAAGTTTTTAGCCATAAAACTGAAATGGTAATATGTGTGTCTAAGAATTTTTGATATTTTTTTATTGACACATAAACCATTTCAGCGGCCTAGTTGCTACTTTCTGGTTTGGCCCTGGGGATGAGATACACACCCAGCAAACTTTTTTTGTTAGAGTAAAAGGCGCGAATAAAGTTTTTCACCATAAAACCGAAATGGTAATTTGTGCGTCTAAGAATTTTTAAAATTTTTTAGTGGACACATGTTCCATTTTAGCGCACCAGTTGGCATTTCCTTGTTCGGCCCTGGGGATGAGATAAACACCCAGCAAACTTTTTTTAGTGATAAATTATGTATTAGCCAAATAAGTTTTTGGCTATAAAAATGAAATTGTAAAATGTGCGTCTTTGAATTTTTAATATTTTATATCGGACAACTCTAGCGCACCAGCTGTCTTTTCCTGGTTCGGCCCTGGGGATGAAATACACACCCAGCAACCTTTTTTTAGGGAAAAATTATGTATTCGACAAATAAGTTTTTTGTTATAAAAATGAAATAGTAATATGTGCGTCTTAGCATTTCTAATATTTTATATCGGACACATATACATTTTTAGCGCACCAGTTGCCATTTCCTGGTTCGGGCCTGGGGATGAGATAAACACCCAGCAAACTTTTTAGTGAAAAATTATGTATTAGCCAAATAAGTTTTTGGCTATAAAACCTAAATGGTAATATGAGCGGCTAAGAATTAGTAATATATTATAGTGGGCACATGTTCCATTTTAGCGCACCAGTTGGCACTTTCTTGTTCGGCCCTGGGGATGAGATACACACCCAGCAAACTTTTTAGTGAAAAATTATGTATTAGCCAAATAAGTTTTTGGCTATAAAACCTAAATGGTAATATGAGCGGCTAAGAATTTGTAATATTTTATAGTGGACACATGTTCCATTTTAGCGCACCAGTTGGCACTTTCTTGTTCGGCCCTGGGGATCAGATACACCCCCAGCAAACTTTTTTTAGTGAAAAATTATGTATTAGCCAAATAAGTTTTTGGCTATAAAAATTAAATAGTAATATGTGCGTCTAAGAATTTTTAATATTTTATATCGGACGCATGTACAATTCTAGCGCACCAGTTGCCATTTCCTGGTTCGGCCCTGGGGATGAGATACACACCCAGCAAACTTTTTTTAGGGAAAAATTATGTATTCGACAAATAAGTTTTTTTGTTATAAAAATGAAATAGAAATATGTGCGTCTTAGCATTTCTAATATTTTATATCGGACACATGTACATTTTTAGCGCACCAGTTGCCATTTCCTGGTTCGGCCCTGGGGATGAGATACACACCCAGCTAACTTTTTAGTGAAAAATTATGTATTAGCCAAATAAGTTTTTGGCTATAAAACCTAAATGGTAATATGAGCGGCTAAGAATTTGTAATATATTATAGTGGCCACATGTTCCATTTTAGCGCACCAGTTGGTACTTACTTGTTCGGCCCTGGGGATGAGATACACCCCCAGCAAACTTTTTTTAGTGAAAAATTATGTATTAGCCAAATAAGTTTTTGGCTATAAAAATTAAATAGTAATATGTGCGTCTTAGAATTTTTAATATTTTATGTCGGACGCATGTACAATTCTAGCGCACCAGTTGCCATTTCCTGGTTCGGCCCTGGGGATGAGATACACACCCAGCAAACTTTTTAGTGAAAAATTATGTATTAGCCAAATAAATTTTTGGCTATAAAACCTAAATGGTAATATGAGCGGCTAAGAATTTTTAATATTTTATAGCGGACGCATGTTCTATTCTAGCGCACCAGTTCCCATTTCCTAGTTCGATGCGGAAAATAAGATACACACCCAGCAATTTTTTTTTGTTTAAGTAAAAGGCGCGAAAAAAGTTTTTAGCCATAAAACTGAAATGGTAATATGTGCGTCTAAAAATTGATGATATTTTTTAAATCACGCATGTATTATTTCAGCGGACTAGTCGCTATTTCCTGTTTCGGTCCTGGGGATGAGATACACAACCAGCAAATTTTTTTTAGTAAAAAATTATGTATTAGCCAAATAAGTTTTTGGCTATAAAAATGAAATAGTAATATGTGCGACTTAGAATTTTTAATAATTTATATCGGACACATGTACAATTCTAGCGCATCAGTTCGCCATTTCCTGGTTCGGCCCTGGGGATGAGATGCACACCCAGCAAACTTTTTAGTGAAAAATTATGTATTAGCCAAATAAGTTTTTGGCTATAAAACCTAAATGGTAATATGAGCGGCTAAGAATTTTTAATATTTTATAGCGGACGCATGTTCTATTCTAGCGCACCAGTTCCCATTTCCTAGTTCGATGCGGAAAATAAGATACACACCCAGCAATTTTTTTTTGTTTAAGTAAAAGGCGCGAAAAAAGTTTTTAGCCATAAAACTGAAATGGTAATATGTGCGTCTAAAAATTGATGATATTTTTTAAATCACACATGTATTATTTCAGCGGACTAGTCGCTATTTCCTGTTTCGGTCCTGGGGATGAGATACACAACCAGCAAATTTTTTTTAGTAAAAAATTATGTATTAGCCAAATAAGTTTTTGGCTATAAAAATGAAATAGTAATATGTGCGACTTAGAATTTTTAATAATTTATATCGGACACATGTACAATTCTAGCGCATCAGTTGCCATTTCCTGGTTCGGCCCTGGGGATGAGATGCACACCCAGCAAACTTTTTAGTGAAAAATTATGTATTAGCCAAATAAGTTTTTGGCTATAAAACCTAAATGGTAATATGAGCGGCTAAGAATTTGTAATATTTTATAGTGGACACATGTTCCATTTTAGCGCACTAGTTGGCACTTTCTTGTTCGGCCCTGGGGATGAGATGCACACCCAGAAAACTTTTTAGTGAAAAATTATGTATTCGCCAAATAAGTTTTTGGCTATAAAAATTAAATAGTAATATGTGCGTCTTAGAATTTTTAATAATTTATATCGGACACATGTACAATTCTAGCGCATCAGTTGCCATTTCCTGGTTCGGCCCTGGGGATGAGATGCACACCCAGCAAACTTTTTAGTGAAAAATTATGTATTAGCCAAATAAGTTTTTGGCTATAAAACCTAAATGGTAATATGAGCGGCTAAGAATTTGTAATATATTATAGTGGACACATGTACAATTTCAGCGCACCAGTTTCCATTTTCTAGTTCAGTGCGGAAAATAAGATACACACCCAGCAATTTTTTTTGTTTAAGTAAAAGGCGCGAAAAAAGTTTTTAGCCATAAAACTGAAATTGTAATATGTGCGTCTAAGAATTTTGATATTTTTTTATTGAAACATGTACCATTTCAGCGGACTAGTTGCCACTTGCTGGTTCGGCCCTAGTGATCAGATACACACCCACCCAAGTTTTTGACTATAAAACCGAAATGGTAATATGTGCGTCTTAGAATTTTTAATATTTTTTAGTGGACACATGTTTAAATTTAGCGCACTAGTTGCTATTTCCTGGTTCGGCTCTGGGAATGAGATACACACCCAGCAAACTTTTTAGTGAAAAATTATGTGTTAGCCAAATAATTTTTTGGCTATAAAACCTAAATGGTAATAAGAGCGGTTTAGAATTTTTAATATTTTATAGTGGACACATGTACAATTCTAGCGCACCAGTTGCCATTTCTGGTTCGGCCCTGGGGATGAGATACACACCAGCAAACTTTGTAGTGAAAAATTATGTATTAGCCAAATAAATTTTTGGCTATAAAACCTAAATGGTAATATGAGCGGCTAAGAATTTTTAATATTTTATAGTGGACGCATGTTCTATTCTACGCACCAGTTCTCATTTCCTAGTTCGATGCGGAAAATAAGATACACAACCAGCAATTTTTTTTTTGTTTAAGTAAAAGGCGCGAATAAAGTTTTTCACCATAAAACCGAAATGGTAATATGTGCGTCTAAGAATTTTTTAAATTTTTTAGTGGACACATGTTCCATTTTAGCGCACCAGTAGGCATTTCCTTGTTCGGCCCTGGGGATGAGATACACACCGAGCAAACTTTTTTAGTGAAAAATTATGTATTAGCCAAATAAGTTTGTGGCTATAAAAATGAAATTGTAAAATGTGCGTCTTTGAATTTTAAATATTTTATATCGGACACATGTACAATTCTAGCGCACCAGTTGCCATTTCCTGGTTCGGCCCTGGGGATGAGATGCACACCCAGCAAACTTTTTAGTGAAAAATTATGTATTAGCCAAATAAGTTTTTAGCTATAAAACCTAAATTGTATTAAGAGCGGCTAAGAATTTTTAATATTTTATAGTGGACACATGTACAATTTCAGCGCACCAGTTTCCATTTTCTAGTTCAGTGCGGAAAATAAGATACACACCCAGCAATTTTTTTGTTTAAGTAAAAGGCGCGAAAAAAGTTTTTAGCCATAAAACTGAAATGGTAATATGTGCGTCTAAGAATTTTGATATTTTTTTATTGAAACATGTACTATTTCAGCGGACTAGTTGCCACTTTCTGGTTCGGCCCTAGTGATCAGATACACACTCACCCAAGTTTTTGACTATAAAACCGAAATGGTAATATGTGCGTCTTAGAATTTTTAATATTTTTTAGTGGACACATGTTTAAATTTAGCGCACTAGTTGCTATTTCCTGGTTCGGCCCTGGGAATGAGATACACACCCAGCAACCTTTTTAGTGAAAAATTATGTGTTAGCCAAATAATTTTTTGGCTATAAAATCTAAATGGTAATAAGAGCGGCTTAGAATTTTTAATATTTTATAGTGGACATATGTACAATTCTAGCGCACCAGTTGACATTTCTGGTTCGGCCCTGGGGATGAGATACACACCAGCAAACTTTGTAGTGAAAAATTATGTATTAGCCAAATAAATTTTTGGCTATAAAACCTAAATGGTAATATGAGCGGCTAAGAATTTTTAATATTTTATAGTGGACACATGTTCCGTTTTAGCGCACCAGTTGGAACTTTCTTGTTCGGCCCTGGGGATGAGATGCATACCCAAAAAACTTTTTAGTGAAAAATTATGTATTAGCCAAATAAGTTTTTGGCTATAAAAATGAAATAGTAATATGTGCGTCTTAGAATTTTTGATCATTTTTATCGGACACATGTACCATTCCAGCGCACCAGCTGCCACTTCCTGGTTCGGCCCTGGGGATGAAATACACACCCAGCAACCTTTTTTAGGGAAAAATTATGTATTCGACAAATAAGTTTTTTGTTATAAAAATGAAATAGTAATATGTGCGTCTTAGCATTTCTAATATTTTATATCGGACACATGTACATTTTTAGCGCACCAGTTGCCATTTCCTGGTTCGGCCCTGGAGATGAGATACACACCTAGCAAACTTTTTTTAGTGTAAAATATGTATTAGCCAAATAAGTTTTTGGCCATAAAACTGAAATGGTAATATGTGAGTCTAAGGATTTTTGATATATTTTAGTTGACACATGTACCATTTCAGCGCACCAGTTGCCACTTCCTTGTTCGGCTCTGGGGATGAGATACACACCCAGCAAAAAATTTTTTTTAGTGAAAAATTATGTATTAGCCAAATAAGTTTTTGGCTATAAAAATTAAATAGTAATATGTGCGTCTTAGAATTTTCAATATTTTATATCGGGTGCATGTGCAATTCTAGCGCACCAGTTGCCATTTCCTGGTTCGGCCCTGGGGATGAGATACACACCCAGCAAACTTTTTTAGTGAAAAATTATGTATTAGCCAAATAAGTTTGTGGCTATAAAAATGAAATTGTAAAATGTGCGTCTTTGAATTTTTAATATTTTATAGTGGACGCATGTTCTATTCTACGCACCAGTTCTCATTTCCTAGTTCGATGCGGAAAATAAGATACACAACCAGCAATTTTTTTTTGTTTAAGTAAAAGGCGCGAATAAAGTTTTTCACCATAAAACCGAAATGGTAATATGTGCGTCTAAGAATTTTTTAAATTTTTTAGTGGACACATGTTCCATTTTAGCGCACCAGTAGGCATTTCCTTGTTCGGCCCTGGGGATGAGATACACACCGAGCAAACTTTTTTAGTGAAAAATTATGTATTAGCCAAATAAGTTTGTGGCTATAAAAATGAAATTGTAAAATGTGCGTCTTTGAATTTTAAATATTTTATATCGGACACATGTACAATTCTAGCGCACCAGTTGCCATTTCCTGGTTCGGCCCTGGGGATGAGATGCACACCCAGCAAACTTTTTAGTGAAAAATTATGTATTAGCCAAATAAGTTTTTAGCTATAAAACCTAAATTGTAATAAGAACGGCTAAGAATTTTTAATATTTTATAGTGGACAATTGTACAATTTCAGCGCACCAGTTTCCATTTTCTAGTTCAGTGCGGAAAATAAGATACACACCCAGCAATTTTTTTGTTTAAGTAAAAGGCGCGAAAAAAGTTTTTAGCCATAAAACTGAAATGGTAATATGTGCGTCTAAGAATTTTGATATTTTTTTATTGAAACATGTACTATTTCAGCGGACTAGTTGCCACTTTCTGGTTCGGCCCTAGTGATCAGATACACACTCACCCAAGTTTTTGACTATAAAACCGAAATGGTAATATGTGCGTCTTAGAATTTTTAATATTTTTTAGTGGACACATGTTTAAATTTAGCGCACTAGTTGCTATTTCCTGGTTAGGCCCTGGGAATGAGATACACACCCAGCAACCTTTTTAGTGAAAAATTATGTGTTAGCCAAATAATTTTTTGGCTATAAAATCTAAATGGTAATAAGAGCGGCTTAGAATTTTTAATATTTTATAGTGGACATATGTACAATTCTAGCGCACCAGTTGACATTTCTGGTTCGGCCCTGGGGATGAGATACACACCAGCAAACTTTGTAGTGAAAAATTATGTATTAGCCAAATAAATTTTTGGCTATAAAACCTAAATGGTAATATGAGCGGCTAAGAATTTTTAATATTTTATAGTGGACACATGTTCCGTTTTAGCGCACCAGTTGGAACTTTCTTGTTCGGCCCTGGGGATGAGATGCATACCCAAAAAACTTTTTAGTGAAAAATTATGTATTAGCCAAATAAGTTTTTGGCTATAAAAATGAAATAGTAATATGTGCGTCTTAGAATTTTTGATCATTTTTATCGGACACATGTACCATTCCAGCGCACCAGCTGCCACTTCCTGGTTCGGCCCTGGGGATGAAATACACACCCAGCAACCTTTTTTAGGGAAAAATTATGTATTCGACAAATAAGTTTTTTGTTATAAAAATGAAATAGTAATATGTGCGTCTTAGCATTTCTAATATTTTATATCGGACACATGTACATTTTTAGCGCACCAGTTGCCATTTCCTGGTTCGGCCCTGGAGATGAGATACACACCTAGCAAACTTTTTTTAGTGTAAAATATGTATTAGCCAAATAAGTTTTTGGCCATAAAACTGAAATGGTAATATGTGAGTCTAAGGATTTTTGATATATTTTAGTTGACACATGTACCATTTCAGCGCACCAGTTGCCACTTCCTTGTTCGGCTCTGGGGATGAGATACACACCCAGCAAAAAATTTTTTTTAGTGAAAAATTATGTATTAGCCAAATAAGTTTTTGGCTATAAAAATTAAATAGTAATATGTGCGTCTTAGAATTTTCAATATTTTATA
The DNA here is from genome assembly GCA_932526305.1 of Epicampocera succincta. Lineage (NCBI taxonomy): Eukaryota > Metazoa > Arthropoda > Insecta > Diptera > Tachinidae > Epicampocera > Epicampocera succincta. The sequence continues at coordinate 143,580 of CAKOAZ010000002.1, read as the reverse complement.
TCGGGTGCATGTGCAATTCTAGCGCACCAGTTGCCATTTCCTGGTTCGGCCCTGGGGATGAGATACACACCCAGCAAACTTTTTAGTGAAAAATTATGTATTAGCCAAATAAGTTTTTGGCTATAAAACCTAAATGGTAATATAAGCGGCTAAGAATTTGTAATATTTTATAGTGGACCCATGTTCCATTTTAGCGCACCAGTTGACACTTCCTTGGTCAGCCCTGGGGATGAGATACACACCCAGCAAACTTTTTTTAGTGAAAAATTATGTATTAGCCAAATAAGTTTTTGGCTATAAAAATTAAATAGTAATATGTGCGTCTTAGAATTTTTAATATTTCATATCGGACGCATGTACAATACTAGCGCACCAGTTGCCATTTCCTGGTTCGGCCTTGGGGATGAGATACAACCCAACAAACTTTTTAGTGAAAAATTATGTATTAGCCAAATAAGTTTTTGGCTATAAAACCTAAAGAGTAATAAGAGCGGCTAAGAATTTTTAATATTTTATAGTGGACACATGTACAATTCCAGCGCATCAGTTTCCATTTTCTAGTTCAGTGCGGAAAATAAGATATACACCCAGCAAACTTTCTTTGTTGGAGTAAAAGGCGCGAAAAAAGTTTTTAGCCATAAAACTGAAATGGTAATATGTGCGGCTAAGAATTTTTAATATTTTTTAGTGGACACATGTATCATTCCAGCGCACTAGTTGCCACTTTCTGGTTCGGCCCTGGGGATGCTATACAAACCCAGCAAACTTTTTTTGTTAGAGTAAAAGGCGCGAATAAAGTTTTTAACCATAAAACCGAAATGGTAATATGTGCGTCTAAGAATTTTTGAAATTTTTTAGTGGACACATGTTCCATTTTAGCGCACCAGTTGGTATTTCCTTATTCGGCCCTGACGATGAGATACACACCCAGCAAACTTTTTTTTGGTGAAAAATTATGTATTAGCCAAATAAGTTTTTGGCTATAAAAATGAAATTGTAAAATGTGCGTCTTTGAATTTTTAATATTTTATATCGGACACATGTATAATTCTAGCGCACCAGTTGCTATTTCCTGGTTCGGCCCTGGGGATGAGATACACACCTAGCAAACTTTTTTTAGTGAAAAATATGTATTAGCCAAATAAGTTTTTGGCCATAAAACTGAAATGGTAATAAGAGCGGCTAAGAATTTTTAATATTTTATAGTGGATACATGTACAATTCCAGCGCATCAGTTTCCATTTTCTAGTTCAGTGCGGAAAATAAGATACACACCCAGCAAAACTTTTTTTGTTTAAGTAAAAGGCGCGAAAAAAGTTTTTAGCCATAAAACTGAAATGGTAATATGTGCGGCTAAGAATTTTTAATATTTTTTAGTGGACACATGTACCATTCCAGCGCACTAGTTGCCACTTTCTGGTTCGGCCCTGGGGATGAGATACACACCCAGCAAACTTTTTTTGTTAGAGTACAAGGCGCGAATAAAGTTTTTCACCATAAAACCGAAATGGTAATATGTGCGTCTAAGAATTTTTGAAATTTTTTAGTGGACACATGTTCCATTTTAGCGCACCAGTTGGCATTTCCTTGTTCGGCCCTGAGGATGAGATACACACCCAGCAAACTTTTTTAAGTGAAAAATTATGTATTAGCCAAATAAGTTTTTGGCTATAAAAATGAAATTGTAAAATGTGCGTCTTTAAATTTTTAAAATTTTATATCGGACACATGTATAATTCTAGCGCACCAGTTGCTATTTCCTGGTTCGGCCCTGGGGATGAGATACACACCTAGCAAACTTTTTTTAGTGAAAAATATGTATTAGCCAAATAAGTTTTTGGCCATAAAACTGAAATGGTAATAAGAGCGGCTAAGAATTTTTAATATTTTATAGTGGATACATGTACAATTCCAGCGCATCAGTTTCCATTTTCTAGTTCAGTGCGGAAAATAAGATACACACCCAGCAAAACTTTTTTTGTTTAAGTAAAAGGCGCGAAAAAAGTTTTTAGCCATAAAACTGAAATGGTAATATGTGCGGCTAAGAATTTTTAATATTTTTTAGTGGACACATGTACCATTCCAGCGCACTAGTTGCCACTTTCTGGTTCGGCCCTGGGGATGAGATACACACCCAGCAAACTTTTTTTGTTAGAGTACAAGGCGCGAATAAAGTTTTTCACCATAAAACCGAAATGGTAATATGTGCGTCTAAGAATTTTTGAAATTTTTTAGTGGACACATGTTCCATTTTAGCGCACCAGTTGGCATTTCCTTGTTCGGCCCTGAGGATGAGATACACACCCAGCAAACTTTTTTAAGTGAAAAATTATGTATTAGCCAAATAAGTTTTTGGCTATAAAAATGAAATTGTAAAATGTGCGTCTTTAAATTTTTAAAATTTTATATCGGACACATGTATAATTCTAGCGCACCAGTTGCTATTTCCTGGTTCGGCCCTGGGGATGAGATACACACCTAGCAAACTTTTTTTAGTGAAAAATATGTATTAGCCAAATAAGTTTTTGGCCATAAAACTGAAATGGTAATAAGAGCGGCTAAGAATTTTTAATATTTTATAGTGGATACATGTACAATTCCAGCGCATCAGTTTCCATTTTCTAGTTCAGTGCGGAAAATAAGATACACACCCAGCAAAACTTTTTTTGTTTAAGTAAAAGGCGCGAAAAAAGTTTTTAGCCATAAAACTGAAATGGTAATATGTGCGGCTAAGAATTTTTAATATTTTTTAGTGGACACATGTACCATTCCAGCGCACTAGTTGCCACTTTCTGGTTCGGCCCTGGGGATGAGATACACACCCAGCAAACTTTTTTTGTTAGAGTACAAGGCGCGAATAAAGTTTTTCACCATAAAACCGAAATGGTAATATGTGCGTCTAAGAATTTTTGAAATTTTTTAGTGGACACATGTTCCATTTTAGCGCACCAGTTGGCATTTCCTTGTTCGGCCCTGAGGATGAGATACACACCCAGCAAACTTTTTTAAGTGAAAAATTATGTATTAGCCAAATAAGTTTTTGGCTATAAAAATGAAATTGTAAAATGTGCGTCTTTAAATTTTTAAAATTTTATATCGGACACATGTATAATTCTAGCGCACCAGTTGCTATTTCCTGGTTCGGCCCTGGGGATGAGATACACACCTAGCAAACTTTTTTTAGTAAAAAATTATGTATTAGCCAAATAAGTTTTTGGCTATAAAACCTAAATGGTATTAAGAGCGGCTAAGAATTTTTAATATTTTATAGTGGACACATGTACAATTTCAGCGCACCAGTTTCCATTTTCTAGTTCAGTGCGGAAAATAAGATACACACCCAACAATTTTTTTTGTTAAGTAAAAGGCGCAAAAAAGTTTTTAGCCATAAAACTGAAATGGTAATATGTGCGTTTAAGAATTTTGATATTTTTTTATTAAAACATGTACCATTTCAGCGGACTAGTTGCCACTTTCTGGTTCAGCCCTGGTGATCAGATACACACCCACCCAAGTTTTTGACTATAAAACCGAAATGGTAATATGTGCGTCGTAGAATTTTTAAAATTTTTTGTGGACACATGTTCAAATTTAGCGCACTAGTTGCTATTTCCTGGTTCGGCCCTGGGAATGAGATACACACCCAGCAAACTTTTTAGTGAAAAATTATGTGTTAGCCAAATAATTTTTTGGCTATAAAACCTAAATGGTAATAAGAGCGGCTTAGAATTTTTAATATTTTATAGTGGACACATTTACAATTCTAGCGCACCAGTTGCCATTTCTGGTTCGGCCCTGGGGATGAGATACACACCAGCAAACTTTTTAGTGAAAAATTATGTAATAGCCAAATAAATTTTTGGCTATAAAACCTAAATGGTAATATGAGCGGCTAAGAATTTTTTATATTTTATAGTGGACGCATATTCTATTCTAGCGCACCAGCTCCCATTTCCTAGTTCGATGCGGAAAATAAGATACACACCCAGCAATTTTTTTTTTGTTTAAGTAAAAGGCGCGAAAAAAGTTTTTAGCCATAAAACTGAAATGGTAATATGTGCGTCTAAAAATTGATGTTTTTTTTTTAAATCACACATGTATTATTTCAGCGGACTAGTCGCTATTTCCTGTTTCGGTCCTGCGGATGAGATACACACCAGCAAACTTTTTAGTGAAAAATTATGTATTAGCCAAATAAATTTTTGGCTATAAAACCTAAATGGTAATATGAGCGGCTAAGAATTTTTAATATTTTATAGTGGACGCATGTTCTATTCTAGCGCACCAGCTCGTATTTCCTAGTTCGATGCGGAAAATAAGATACACACCCAGCAATTTTTTTTTGTTTAAGTAAAAGGCGCGAAAAAAGTTTTTAGCCATAAAACTGAAATGGTAATATGTGCGTCTAAAAATTGATGATATTTTTTTAATCACACATGTATTATTTCAGCGGACTAGTCGCTAATTCCTGTTTCTGTCCTGGGGATGAGATGCACACCCAGCAAACTTTTTAGTGAAAAATTATGTATTAGCCAAATAAGTTTTTAGCTATAAAACCTAAATTGTATAAGAACGGCTAAGAATTTGTAATATTTTATAGTGGACACATGTACAATTTCAGCGCACCAGTTTCCATTTCTGGTTCGGCCCTGGGGATGAGATACACACCAGCAAACTTTTTAGTGAAAAATTATGTATTAGCCAAATAAATTTTTGGCTATAAAACCTAAATGGTAATATGAGCGGCTAAGAATTTTTAATATTTTATAGTGGACACATGTTCCACTTTAGCGCACCAGTTCCCATTTCCTAGTTCGATGCGGAAAATAAGATACACACCCAGCAAATTTTTTTTAGTAAAAAATTATGTATTAGCCAAATAAGTTTTTGGCTATAAAAATAAAATAGTAATATGTGCGACTTAGAATTTTTAATAATTTATATCGGACACATGTACAATTCTAGCGCACCAGTTGCCATTTCCTGGTTCGGCCCTGGGGATGAGATACACACCCAGCAAACTTTTTGGTGAAAAATTATGTATTAGCCAAATAAGTTTTTAGCTATAAAACCTAAATTGTAATAAGAACGGCTAAGAATTTTTAATATTTTATAGTGGACACATGTACAATTTCAGCGCACCAGTTTCCATTTTCTAGTTCAGTGCGGAAAATAAGATACACACCCACCAATTTTTTTGTTTAAGTAAAAGGCGCGAAAAAAGTTTTTAGCCATAAAACTGAAATGGTAATATGTGCGTCTAAGAATTTTGATATTTTTTTATTGAAACATGTACCATTTCAGCGGACTAGTTGCCACTTTCTGGTTCGGCCCTGGTGATCAGATACACACCCACCCAAGTTTTTGACTATAAAACCGAAATGGTAATATGTGCGTCTTAGAATTTTTAATATTTTTTAGTGGACACATGTTTAAATTTAGCGCACTAGCTGCTATTTCCTGGTTCGGCCCTGGGAATGAGATACACACCCAGCAAACTTTTTAGTGAAAAATTATGTGTTAGCCAAATAATTTTTTGGCTATAAAACCTAAATGGTAATATGAGCGGCTAAGAATTTTTAATATTTTATAGTGGACGCATGTTCTATTCTAGCGCACCAGTTCCCATTTCCTAGTTCGATGCGGAAAATAAGATACACACCCAGCAAATTTTTTTTAGTAAAAAATTATGTATTAGCCAAATAAGTTTTTGGCTATAAAAATAAAATAGTAATATGTGCGACTTAGAATTTTTAATAGTTTATATCGGACACATGTACAATTCTAGCGCACCAGTTGCCATTTCCTGGTTCGGCCCTGGGGATGAGATACACACCCAGCAAACTTTTTGGTGAAAAATTATAAATTAGCCAAATAAGTTTTTGGCTATAAAACCTATATGGTATCAAGAGCAGCATGAAATTTTTGATATTTTATAGTGGACACATGTACCATTCCAGCGCACCAGTTTCCATTTCCTAGTTTTGTGCGGAAAATAAGATATACACCCAGCAAACTTTCTTTGTTGGAGTAAAAGGCGCGAAAAAAGTTTTTAGCCATAAAACTGAAATGGTAATATGTGTGTCTAAGAATTTTTGACATTTTTTTATTGACACATATACCATTTCAGCGGCCTAGTTGCCACTTTCTGGTTTGGCCCTGGGGATGAAATACACACCCAGCAAACTTTTTTTGTTAGAGTAAAAGGCGCGAATAAAGTTTTTAACATAAAACCGAAATGGTAATATGTGCGTCTAAGAATTTTTGAAATTTTTTAGTGGACACATGATCCATTTTAGCGCACCAGTTGGCATTTCCTTGTTCGGCCCTGGGGATGAGATACACACCCAGCAAACTTTTTTTAGTGAAAAATTATTTATTAGCCAAATAAGTTTTTGGCTATAAAAATGAAATTGTAAAATGTGCGTCTTTGAATTTTTAATATTTTATATCGGACACATGTATAATTCTAGCGCACCAGTTGCTATTTCCTGGTTCGGCCCTGGGGATGAGATACACACCTAGCAAACTTTTTTTAGTAAAAAATTATGTATTAGCCAAATAAGTTTTTGGCTATAAAACCTAAATGGTATTAAGAGCGGCTAAGAATTTTTAATATTTTATAGTGGACACATGTACAATTTCAGCGCACCAGTTTCCATTTTCTAGTTCAGTGCGGAAAATAAGATACACACCCAGCAATTTTTTTTGTTTAAGTAAAAGGCGCAAAAAAGTTTTTAGCCATAAAACTGAAATGGTAATATGTGCGTTTAAGAATTTTGATATTTTTTTATTAAAACATGTACCATTTCAGCGGACTAGTTGCCACTTTCTGGTTCAGCCCTGGTGATCAGATACACACCCACCCAAGTTTTTGACTATAAAACCGAAATGGTAATATGTGCGTCGTAGAATTTTTTATATTTTTTAGTGGACACATGTTCAAATTTAGCGCACTAGTTGCTATTTCCTGGTTCGGCCCTGGGAATGAGATACACACCCAGCAAACTTTTTAGTGAAAAATTATGTGTTAGCCAAATAATTTTTTGGCTATAAAACCTAAATGGTAATAAGAGCGGCTAACAATTTTTAATATTTTATAGTGGACATATTTACAATTCTAGCGCACCAGTTGCCATTTCTGGTTCGGCCCTGGGGATGAGATACACACCAGCAAACTTTTTAGTGAAAAATTATGTAATAGCCAAATAAATTTTTGGCTATAAAACCTAAATGGTAATATGAGCGGCTAAGAATTTTTTATATTTTATAGTGGACGCATATTCTATTCTAGCGCACCAGCTCCCATTTCCTAGTTCGATGCGGAAAATAAGATACACACCCAGCAATTTTTTTTTGTTTAAGTAAAAGGCGCGAAAAAAGTTTTTAGCCATAAAACTGAAATGGTAATATGTGCGTCTAAAAATTTATGATATTTTTTAAATCACACATGTATTATTTCAGCGGACTAGTCGCTATTTCCTGTTTCGGTCCTGGGGATGAGATACACACCAGCAAACTTTTTAGTGAAAAATTATGTATTAGCCAAATAAATTTTTGGCTATAAAACCTAAATGGTAATATGAGCGGCTAAGAATTTTTAATATTTTATAGTGGACGCATGTTCTATTCTAGCGCACCAGCTCCCATTTCCTAGTTCGATGCGGAAAATAAGATACACACCCAGCAATTTTTTTTTGTTTAAGTAAAAGGCGCGAAAAAAGTTTTTAGCCATAAAACTGAAATGGTAATATGTGCGTCTAAAAATTGATGATATTTTTTAAATCACACATGTATTATTTCAGCGGACTAGTCGCTAATTCCTGTTTCGGTCCTGGGGATGAGATGCACACCCAGCAAACTTTTTAGTGAAAAATTATGTATTAGCCAAATAAGTTTTTAGCTATAAAACCTAAATGGTAATATGAGCGGCTAAGAATTTGTAATATTTTATAGTGGACACATGTACAATTTCAGCGCACCACTTTCCATTTTCCAGTTCAGTGCGGAAAATAAGATACACACCCACCAATTTTTTTGTTTAAGTAAAAGGCGCGAAAAAAGTTTTTAGCCATAAAACTGAAATGGTAATATGTGCGTCTAAGAATTTTGATATTTTTTTATTGAAACATGTACCATTTCAGCGGACTAGTTGCCACTTTCTGGTTCGGCCCTGGTGATCAGATACACACCCGCCCAAGTTTTTGACTATAAAACCGAAATGGCAATATGTGCGTCTTAGAATTTTTAATATTTTTTAGTGGACACATGTTTAAATTTAGCGCACTAGCTGCTATTTCCTGGTTCGGCCCTGGGAATGAGATACACACCCAGCAAACTTTTTAGTGAAAAATTATGTGTTAGCCAAATAATTTTTTGGCTATAAAACCTAAATGGTAATAAGAGCGGCTTAGAATTTTTAATATTTTATAGTGGACACATGTACAATTCTAGCGCACCAGTTGCCATTTCTGGTTCGGCCCTAGGGGTGAGATACACACCCAGCAAACTTTTTAGTGAAAAATTATGTATTAGCCAAATAAATTTTTGGCTATTAAACCTAAATGGTAATATGAGCGGCTAAGAATTTTTAATATTTTATAGTGGACGCATGTTTTATTCTAGCGCACCAGTTCCCATTTCCTAGTTCGATGCGGAAAATAAGATACACACCCAGCAAATTTTTTTCAGTAAAAAATTATGTATTAGCCAAATAAGTTTTTGGCTATAAAAATAAAATAGTAATATGTGCGACTTAGAATTTTTAATAATTTATATCGGACACATGTACAATTCTAGCGCACCAGTTGCCATTTCCTGGTTCGGCCCTGGGGATGAGATACACACCCAGCAAACTTTTTGGTGAAAAATTATGTATTAGCCAAATAAGTTTTTAGCTATAAAACCTAAATTGTAATAAGAACGGCTAAGAATTTTTAATATTTTATAGTGGACAATTGTACAATTTCAGCGCACCAGTTTCCATTTTCTAGTTCAGTGCGGAAAATAAGATACACACCCAGCAATTTTTTTGTTTAAGTAAAAGGCGCGAAAAAAGTTTTTAGCCATAAAACTGAAATGGTAATATGTGCGTCTAAGAATTTTGATATTTTTTTATTGAAACATGTACCATTTCAGCGGACTAGTTGCCACTTTCTGGTTCGGCCCTGGTGATCAGATACACACCCACCCAAGTTTTTGACTATAAAACCGAAATGGTAATATGTGCGTCTTAGAATTTTTAATATTTTTTAGTGGACACATGTTTAAATTTAGCGCACTAGCTGCTATTTCCTGGTTCGGCCCTGGGAATGAGATACACACCCAGCAAACTTTTTAGTGAAAAATTATGTGTTAGCCAAATAATTTTTTGGCTATAAAACCTAAATGGTAATATGAGCGGCTAAGAATTTTTAATATTTTATAGTGGACGCATGTTCTATTCTAGCGCACCAGTTCCCATTTCCTAGTTCGTTGCGGAAAATAAGATACACACCCAGCAAATTTTTTTTAGTAAAAAATTATGTATTAGCCAAATAAGTTTTTGGCTATAAAAATAAAATAGTAATATGTGCGACTTAGAATTTTTAATAGTTTATATCGGACACATGTACAATTCTAGCGCACCAGTTGCCATTTCCTGGTTCGGCCCTGGGGATGAGATACACACCCAGCAAACTTTTTGGTGAAAAATTATGAATTAGCCAAATAAGTTTTTGGCTATAAAACCTATATCGTATCAAGAGCAGCATAGAATTTTTGATATTTTATAGTGGACACATGTACCATTCCAGCGCACCAGTTTTCATTTCCCAGTTTTGTGCGGAAAATAAGATACACACCCAGCAAACTTTCTTTGTTGGAGTAAAAGGCGCGAAAAAAGTTTTTAGCCATAAAACTGAAATGGTAATATGTGTGTCTAAGAATTTTTGACATTTTTTTATTGACACATATACCATTTCATCGGCCTAGTTGCCACTCTCTGGTTTGGCCCTGGGGATGAGATACACACCCAGCAAACTTTTTTTGTTAGAGTAAAAGGCGCGAATAAAGTTTTTAACATAAAACCGAAATGGTAATATGTGCGTCTAAGAATTTTTGAAATTTTTTAGTGGACACATGATCCATTTTAGCGCACCAGTTGGCATTTCCTTGTTCGGCCATGGGGATGAGATACACACCCAGCAAACTTTTTTTAGTGAAAAATTATTTATTAGCCAAATAAGTTTTTGGCTATGAAAATGAAATTGTAAAATGTGCGTCTTTGAATTTTTAATATTTTATATCGGACACATGTACAATTCTAGCGCACCAGTTGCCATTTCCTGGTTCGGCCCTGGGGATGAGATACACAGCTAGCAAACTTTTTTTAGTGAAAAATATGTATTACCCAAATAAGTTTTTGCCCAAAAAACTGAAATGGTAATAAGAGCGGCTAAGAATTTTTAATATTTTATAGTAGATACATGTACAATCCCAGCGCATCAGTTTCCATTTTCTAGTTCAGTGCGGAAAGTAAGATACACACCCAGCAAACTTTTTTTGTTTAAGTAAAAGGCGCGAAAAAAGTTTTTAGTCATAAAACTGAAATGGTAATATGTGCGTCTAAGAATTTTGATATTTTTTTATTGAAACATGGACCATTCCAGCGCACTAGTTGCAACTTTCTGGTTCGGCCCTGGGATGAGATACACACCTAGCAAACTTTTTTTGTTAGAGTAAAAGGCTCGACAAAAGTTTTTGGCTATAAAACTGAAATGGAAATATGTGCGTCTAAGAATTTTTAATATTTTATAGTGTACACATGTACCATTCCAGCGCACTAGCTGTCACTTCCTGGTTCGGCCCTGGGGATGAAATACACACCCAGCAACCTTTTTTTAGGGAAAAATTATGTATTCGACAAATAAGTTATTTGTTATAAAAATGAAATAGTAATATGTGCGTCTTACCATTTCTAATATTTTATATCGGACAAATGTACATTTTTAGTGCACCAGTTGCCATTTCCTGGTTCGGCCCTGGGGATGAGATACACACCTAGCAAACTTTTTTTAGTGTAAAATATGTATTAGCCAAATAAGTTTTTTGCCATAAAACTGAAATGGTAATATGTGAGTCTAAGGATTTTTGATATTTTTTAGTTGACACATGTACAATTCTAGCGCACCAGTTGCCATTTCCTGGTTCGGCCCTGGGGATGAGATACACAGCTAGCAAACTTTTTTTAGTGAAAAATATGTATTAGCCAAATAAGTTTTTGCCCATAAAACTGAAATGGTAATAAGAGCGGCTAAGAATTTTTAATATTTTATAGTAGATACATGTACAATTCCAGCGCATCAGTTTCCATTTTCTAGTTCAGTGCGGAAAATAAGATACACACCCAGCAAACTTTTTTTGTTTAAGTAAAAGGCGCGAAAAAAGTTTTTAGTCATAAAACTGAAATGGTAATATGTGCGTCTAAGAATTTTGATATTTTTTATTGAAACATGTACCATTCCAGCGCACTAGTTGCAACTTTATGGTTCGGCCCTGGGGATGAGATACACACCCAGCAAACTTTTTTTGTTAGAGTAAAAGGCTCGACAAAAGTTTTTGGCTATAAAACTGAAATGGAAATATGTGCGTCTAAGAATTTTTAATATTTTATAGTGTACACATGTACCATTCCAGCGCACCAGCTGTCACTTCCTGGTTCGGCCCTGGGGATGAAATACACACCCAGCAACCTTTTTTTAGGGAAAAATTATGTATTCGACAAATAAGTTTTTTGTTATAAAAATGAAATAGTAATATGTGCCTCTTACCATTTCTAATATTTTATATCGGACACATGTACATTTTTAGCGCACCAGTTGCCATTTCCTGGTTCGGCCCTGGGGATGAGATACACACCCAGCAAACTTTTTTTAGTGTAAAATATGTATTAGCCAAATAAGTTTTTGGCCATAAAACTGAAATGGTAATATGTGAGTCTTAGGATTTTTGATATTTTTTAGTTGACACATGTACCATTTCAGCGCACCAGTTGCCACTTCCTTGTTCGGCTCTGGGGATGAGATACACACCCAGCAAACTTTTTTTAGTGAAAAATTATGTATTAGCCAAATAAGTTTTTGGCTATAAAAATTAAATAGTAATATGTGCGTCTTAGAATTTTTAATTTTTTATATCAGACGCATGTTCTATTCTAGCGCACCAGCTCCCATTTCCTAGTTCGATGCGGAAAATAAGATACACACCCAGCAATTTTTTTTTGTTTAAGTAAAAGGCGCGAAAAAAGTTTTTAGCCATAAAAGTAAAATGGTAATATGTGCGTCTAAAAATTGATGATATTTTTTAAATCACACATGTATTATTTCAGCGGACTAGTCGCTATTTCCTGTTTCGGTCCTGGGGATGAGATGCACACCCAGCAAACTTTTTAGTAAAAAATTATGTATTAGCCAACTAAGTTTTTAGCTATAAAACCTAAATTGTTTAAGAACGGCTAAGAATTTTTAATATTTTATAGTGGACACATGTACAATTTCAGCGCACCAGTTTCCATTTTCTAGTTCAGTGCGGAAAATAAGATACACACCCAGCAGTTTTTTTGTTTAAGTAAAAGGCGCGAAAAAAGTTTTTAGCCATAAAACTGAAATGGTAATATGTGCGTCTAAGAATTATAATATTTTTTTATTGAAACATGTACCATTTCAGCGGACTAGTTGCCACTTTCTGGTTCGGCCCTGGTGATCAGATACACACCCACCCAAGTTTTTGACTATAAAACCGAAATGGTAATATGTGCGTCTTAGAATTTTTAATATTTTTTAGTGGACACATGTTTAAATTTAGCGCACTAGCTGCTATTTCCTGTTTCGGCCCTGGGAATGAGATACACACCCAGCAAACTTTTTAGTGAAAAATTATGTGTTAGCCAAATACTTTTTTGGCTATAAAACCTAAATGGTAATAAGAGCGGCTTAGAATTTTTAATATTTTATAGTGGACACATGTACAATTCTAGCGCACTAGTTGCCATTTCCTAGTTCGATGCGGAAAATAAGATACACACCCAGCAAATTTTTTTTAGTAAAAAATTATGTATTAGCCAAATAAGTTTTTGGCTATAAAAATAAAATAGTAATATGTGCGACTTAGAATTTTTAATAATTTATATCGGACACATGTACAATTCTAGCGCACCAGTTGCCATTTCCTGGTTCGGCCCTGGGGATGAGATACACACCCAGCAAACTTTTTGGTGAAAAATTATGAATTAGCCAAATAAGTTTTTGGCTATAAAACCTATATGGTATCAAGAGCAGCAAAGAATTTTTGATATTTTATAGTGGACACATGTACCATTCCATCGCACCAGTTTCCATTTCCTAGTTTTGTGCGGAAAATAAGATATACACCCAGCAAACTTTCTTTGTTGGAGTAAAAGGCGCGAAAAAAGTTTTTAGCCATAAAACTGAAATGGTAATATGTGTGTCTAAGAATTTTTGACATTTTTTTATAGACACATATACCATTTAAGCGGCCTAGTTGCCACTTTCTGGTTTGGCCCTGGGGATGAGATACACACCCAGCAAACTTTTTTTGTTAGAGTAAAAGGCGCGAATAAAGTTTTTAAAAAAAACCGAAATGGTAATATGTGCGTCTAAGAATTTTTGAAATTTTTTAGTGGACACATGATCCATTTTAGCGCACCAGTTGGCATTTCCTTGTTCGGCCCTGGGGATGAGATACACACCCAGCAAACTTTTTTTAGTGAAAAATTATGTATTAGCCAAATAAGTTTTTGGCTATAAAAATTTAATTCTAAAATGTGCGTCTTTGAATTTTTAATATTTTATATCGGACACATGTACAATTCTAGCGCCTCAGTTGCCATTTCCTGGTTCGGCCCTGGGGATGAGATACACAGCTAGCAAACTTTTTTTAGTGAAAAATATGTATTAGCCAAATAAGTTTTTGCCCATAAAACTGAAATGGTAATAAGAGCGGCTAAGAATTTTTAATATTTTATAGTAGATACATGTACAATTCCAGCGCATCAGTTTCCATTTTCTAGTTCAGTGCGGAAAATAAGATACACACCCAGCAAACTTTTTTTGTTTAAGTAAAAGGCGCGAAAAAAGTTTTTAGCCATAAAACTGAAATGGTAATATGTGCGTCTAAGAATTTTGATATTTTTTATTGAAACATGTACCATTCCAGCGCACTAGTTGCAACTTTCTGGTTCGGCCCTGGGGATGAGATACACACCCAGAAACTTTTTTTTAGGGAAAAATTATGTATTCGACAAATAAGTTTTTTGTTATAAAAATGAAATAGTAATATGTGCGTCTTACCATTTCTAATATTTTATATCGGACACATGTACAATTTTAGCGCACCAGTTGCCATTTCCTGGTTCGGCCCTGGGGATGAGATACACACCTAGCAAACTTTTTTTAGTGAAAAATTATGTATTAGCCAAATAAGTTTTTGGCCATAAAACTGAAATGGTAATATGTGAGTCTTAGGATTTTTGATATTTTTTAGTTGACACATGTACCATTTCAGCGCACCAGTTGCCACTTCCTTGTTCGGCTCTGGGGATGAGATACACACCCAGCAAACTTTTTTTAGTGAAAAATTATGTATTAGCCAAATAAGTTTTTGGCTATAAAAATTAAATAGTAATATGTGCGTCTTAGAATTTTTAATATTTTATATCAGACGCATGTACAATTCTGGTGCACCAGTTGCCATTTCCTGGTTCGGCCCTGGGGATGAGATACACACCCAGCAAACTTTTTAGTGAAAAATTATGTATTAGCCAAATAAGTTTTTGGCTATAAAACCTAAATGGTAATAAGAGCGGCTAAGAATTTTTAATATTTTATAGTGGACACATGTACAATTTTAGCGCACCAGTTTTTTTTTTCTAGTTCAGTGCGGAAAATAAGATACACACACAGCAATTTTTTTTTGTTTAAGTAAAAGGCGCGAAAAAAGTTTTTAGCCATAAAACTGAAATGGCAATATGTGCGTCTAAGAATTTTTATATTTTTTTATTGAAACATGTACCATTTCAGCGGACTAGTTGCCACTTTCTGGTTCGGCCCTGGTGATCAGATACACACCCACCCAAGTTTTTGACTATAAAACCGAAATGGTAATATGTGCGTCTTAAAATTTTTAATATTTTTTAGTGGACACATGTTCAAATTTAGCGCACTAGTTGCTATTTCCTGGTTCGGCCCTGGGAATGAGATACACACCCAGCAAACTTTTTTTGTTAGAGTAAAAGGCTCGACAAAAGTTTTTGGCTATAAAACTGAAATGGTAATATGTGCGTCTAAGAATTTTTAATATTTTATAGTGGACACATGTAGAATTCTAGCGCACCAGTTGCCATTTCTGGTTCGGCCCTGGGGATGAGATACACACCAGCAAACTTTTTAGTGAAAAATTATGTATTAGCCAAATAAATTTTTGGCTATAAAACCTAAATGGTAATATGAGCGGCTAAGAATTTTTAATATTTTATAGTGGCCGCATGTTCTATTCCAGCGCACCAGTTCCCATTTCCTAGTTCAATGCGGAAAATAAGATACACACCCAGCAAACACATTTTTTTTGTTTAAGTAAAAGGCGCGAAAAAAGTTTTTAGCCATAAAACTGAAATGGTAATATGTGCGTCTAAGAATTTTTGATATTTTTTTATTGACACATATACCATTTCAGCGGACTAGTTGCCACTGTCTGGTTCGGCCCTAGGGATGAGATACACACCCAGCAAACTTTTTTTGTTAGAGTAAAAGGCTCGACAAAAGTTTTTGGCTATAAAACTGAAATGGTAATATATGCGTCTAAGAATTTTTAATATTTTATAGTGGACACATGTACAATTCCAGCGCACCAGTTACCATTTCCTGGTTCGGCCTTGGGGATTAGATACACACCTAGCAAACTTTTTTTAGTAAAATATATGTATTAGCCAAATAAGTTTTTGGCCATAAAACTGAAATGGTAATATGTGCGTCTAAAAATTTATGATATTTTTTAAATCACACATGTATTATTTCAGCGGACTAGTCGCTATTTCCTGGTTTGGCCCTGGGGATGAGATACTCACCCAGCAAACTTTTTTTAGTAAAAAATTATGTATTAGCCAAATAAGTTTTTGGCTATAAAAATGATAAATGATATACACCCAGCAAACTTTCTTTGTTGAAGTAAAAGGCTCGAAAAAAGTTTTTAGCCATAAAACTGAAATGGTAATATGTGCGTCTAAGAATTTTTGATATTTTTTTATTGAAACATATACCATTTCAGCGGACTAGTTGCCACTGTCTGGTTCGGCCCTAGGGATGAGATACACACCCAGCAAACTTTTTTTGTTAGAGTAAAAGGCTCGACAAAAGTTTTTGGCTATAAAACTGAAATGGTAATATGTGCGTCTAAGAATTTTTAATATTTTATAGTGGACACATGTACAATTCCAGCGCACCAGCTGTCACTTCCGGGTTCGGCCCTGGGGATGAAATACACTCCCAGCAACCTTTTTTTAAGGAAAAAATTATGTATTCGACAAATAAGTTTTTTGTTATAAAAATTAAATAGTAATATGTGCGTCTTAGCATTTCTAATATTTTATATCGGACACATGTACATTTTTAGCGATTTAGTTGCCATTTCCTGGTTCGGCCCTGGGGATGAGATACACACCTAGCAATTTTTTTTTAGTGTAAAATATGTATTAGCCAAATAAGTTTTCGGCCATAAAACTGAAATGGTAATATGTGAGTCTAAGGATTTTTGATATTTTTTAGTTGACACATGTCCCATTCCAGCGCACCAGTTGCCACTTCCTTGTTCGGCTCTGGTGATGAGATACACACCCAGCAAACTTTTTTTAGTGAAAAATTATGTATTAGCCAAATAAGTTTCTGGCTATAAAAATTAAATAGTAATATGTGCGACTTAGAATTTTTAATATTTTATATCGGACGCATGTACAATTCTAGCGCACCAGCTGCCATTTCCTGGTTCGGCCATGGGGATGAGATACACACCCAGCAAACTTTTTAGTGAAAAATTATGTATTAGCCAAATAAGTTTCTGGCTATAAAAATTAAATAGTAATATGTGCGACTTAGAATTTTTAATATTTTATATCGGACGCATGTACAATTCTAGCGCACCAGCTGCCATTTCCTGGTTCGGCCATGGGGATGAGATACACACCCAGCAAACTTTTTAGTGAAAAATTATGTATTAGCCAAATAAGTTTCTGGCTATAAAAATTAAATAGTAATATGTGCGACTTAGAATTTTTAATATTTTATATCGGACGCATGTACAATTCTAGCGCACCAGCTGCCATTTCCTGGTTCGGCCATGGGGATGAGATACACACCCAGCAAACTTTTTAGTGAAAAATTATGTATTAGCCAAATAAGTTTTTGGCTATAAAACCTAAATGGTAATATAAGCGGCTAAGAATTTGTAATATTTTATAGTGGACACATGTACAATTTTAGCGCACCAGTTTCTATTTTCTAGTTCAGTGCGGAAAATAAGATACACACACAGCAATTTTTTTTTGTTTAAGTAAAAGGCGCGAAAAAAGTTTTTAGCCATAAAACTGAAATGGCAATATGTGCGTCTAAGAATTTTTATATTTTTTTATTGAAACATGTACCATTTCAGCGGACTAGTTGCCACTTTCTGGTTCGTCCCTGGTGATCAGATACACACCCACCCAAGTTTTTGACTATAAAACCGAAATGGTAATATGTGCGTCTTAGAATTTTTAATATTTTTTAGTGGACACATGTTCAAATTTAGCGCACTAGTTGCTATTTCCTGGTTCGGCCCTGGGAATGAGATACACACCCAGCAAACTTTTTTTGTTAGAGTAAAAGGCTCGACAAAAGTTTTTGGCTATAAAACTGAAATGGTAATATGTGCGTCTAAGAATTTTTAATATTTTATAGTGGACACATGTACAATTCTAGCGCACCAGTTGCCATTTCTGGTTCGGCCCTGGGGATGAGATACACACCAGCAAACTTTTAAGTGAAAAATTATGTATTAGCCAAATAAATTTTTGGCTATAAAACCTAAATGGTAATATGAGCGGCTAAGAATTTTTAATATTTTATAGTGGCCGCATGTTCTATTCCAGCGCACCAGTTCCCATTTCCTAGTTCAATGCGGAAAATAAGATACACACCCAGCAAACACATTTTTTTTGTTTAAGTAAAAGGCGCGAAAAAAGTTTTTAGCCATAAAACTGAAATGGTAATATGTGCGTCTAAAAATTTATGATATTTTTTAAATCACACATGTATTATTTAAGCGGACTAGTCGCTATTTCCTGGTTTGGCCCTGGGGATGAGATACTCACCCAGCTAACTTTTTTTAGTAAAAAATTATGTATTAGCCAAATAAGTTTTTGGCTATAAAAATGATAAATGATATACACCCAGCAAACTTTCTTTGTTGAAGTAAAAGGCTCGAAAAAAGTTTTTAGCCATAAAACTGAAATGGTAATATGTGCGTCTAAGAATTTTTGATATTTTTTATTGACACATATACCATTTCAGCGGACTAGTTGCCACTGTCTGGTTCGGCCCTAGGGATGAGATACACACCCAGCAAACTTTTTTTGTTAGAGTAAAAGGCTCGACAAAAGTTTTTGGCCATAAAACTGAAATGGTAATATGTGCGTCTAAGAATTTTTAATATTTTATAGTGGACACATGTACAATTCCAGCGCACCAGCTGTCACTTCCTGGTTCGGCCCTGGGGATGAAATACACTCCCAGCAACCTTTTTTTAAGGAAAAAATTATGTATTCGACAAATAAGTTTTTTGTTATAAAAATTAAATAGTAATATGTGCGTCTTAGCATTTCTAATATTTTATATCGGACACATGTACATTTTTAGCGATTTAGTTGCCATTTCCTGGTTCGGCCCTGGGGATGAGATACACACCTAGCAAACTTTTTTTAGTGTAAAATATGTATTAGCCAAATAAGTTTTCGGCCATAAAACTGAAATGGTAATATGTGAGTCTAAGGATTTTTGATATTTTTTAGTTGACACATGTCCCATTCCAGCGCACCAGTTGCCACTTCCTTGTTCGGCTCTGGTGATGAGATACACACCCAGCAAACTTTTTTTAGTGAAAAATTATGTATTAGCCAAATAAGTTTCTGGCTATAAAAATTAAATAGTAATATGTGCGACTTAGAATTTTTAATATTTTATATCGGACGCATGTACAATTCTAGCGCACCAGCTGCCATTTCCTGGTTCGGCCATGGGGATGAGATACACACCCAGCAAACTTTTTAGTGAAAAATTATGTATTAGCCAAATAAGTTTTTGGCTATAAAACCTAAATGGTAATATAAGCGGCTAAGAATTTGTAATATTTTATAGTGGACACATGTTCCATTTTAGCGCACCAGTTGGCACTTTCTTGTTCGGCCCTGGAGATGAGATACACACCCAGCAAACTTTTTTAGTGAAAAATTAGGTATTAGCCAAATAAGTTTTTGGCTATAAAGCCTAAATGGTAATAAAAGCGGCTTAGAATTTTTAATATATTGTAGTGGACACATGTACAATTCTAGCGCACCAGTTGCCATTTCTGGTTCGGCCCTGGGGATGAGATACACACCAGCAAACTTTTTAGTGAAAAATTATGTATTAGCCAAATAAATTTTTGGCTATAAAACCTAAATGGTAATAAGCGCGGCTAAGAATTTGTAATATTTTATAGTGGACACATGTTTCATTTTAGCGCACCAGTTGGCACTTTCTTGTTCGGCCCTGGGGATGAGATACACACCAGCAAACTTTTTAGTGAAAAATTATGTATTAGCCAAATAAATTTTTGGCTATAAAACCTAAATGGTAATATGAGCGGCTGAGAATTTT
Source organism: Epicampocera succincta (assembly GCA_932526305.1). Taxonomy (NCBI): domain Eukaryota; kingdom Metazoa; phylum Arthropoda; class Insecta; order Diptera; family Tachinidae; genus Epicampocera; species Epicampocera succincta. The sequence continues at coordinate 123,640 of CAKOAZ010000002.1, read as the reverse complement.
TAATATTTTATAGTGGACGCATGTTCTATTCTAGCGCACCAGTTCCCATTTCCTAGTTCGATGCGGAAAATAAGATACACACCCAGCAAACACATTTTTTTTGTTTAAGTAAAAGGCGCGAAAAAAGTTTTTAGCCATAAAACTGAAATGGTAATATGTGCGTCTAAAAATTTATGATATTTTTTAAATCACACATGTTTTATTTCAGCGGACTAGTCGCTATTTCCTGGTTCGGCCCTGGGGATGAGATACACACACAGCAAACTTTTCAGTGAAAAATTATGTATTGCCAAATAAGTTTTTGGCTATAAAACCTAAATGGTAATAAGAGCGGCTAAGAATTTTTAATATTTTGTAGTGGACACATGTACAATTTCAGCGCACCAGTTTCCATTTTCTAGTTCAGTGCGGAAAATAAGATACACACCCAGCAATTTTTTTTGTTTAAGTAAAAGGCGCGAAAAAAGTTTTTAGCCCCAAAAACTGAAATGGTAATATGTGCGTCTAAGAATTTTGATATTTTTTTATTGAAACATGTACCCTTTCAGCGGACTACTTGCCACTTTCTGGTTCGGCCCTGGTGATCAGATACACACCAACCCAAGTTTTTGACTATAAAACCGAAATGGTAATATGTGCGTCTTAGAATTTTTAATATTTTTTAGTGGACACATGTTCAAATTTAGCGCACTAGTTTCTATTTCCTGGTTCGGCCCTGGGAATGAGATACACACCCAGCAAACTTTTTTTAGTAAAAAATTATGTATTAGCCAAATAAGTTTTTGGCTATAAAAATGATAAATGATATACACCCAGCAAACTTTCTTTGTGTAAGTAAAAGGCGCGAAAAAAGTTTTTAGCCATAAAACTGAAATGGTAATATGTGCGTCTAAGAATTTTTGATATTTTTTTATTGACACATATACCATTTTAGCGGATTAGCTGCCACTTTCTGGTTCGGCCCTAGGGATGAGATACACACCCAGCGAACTTTTTAGTGAAAAATTATGTATTAGCCAAATAAGTTTTTGGCTTTAAAACCTAAATGGTAATATAAGCGACTAAGAATTTGTAATATTTTATAGTGGACACATGTTCCATTTTAGCGCACCAGTTGGCACTTTCTTGTTCGGCCCTGGAGATGAGATACACACCCAGCAAACTTATTGTAGGGAAAAATTATGTATTCGACAAATAAGTTTTTTGTTATAAAAATGAAATAGTAATATGTGCGTCTTAGCATTTCTAATATTTTATATCGGACACATGTACATTTTTAGTGCACCAGTTGCCATTTCCTGGTTCGGCCCTGGGGATGAGATACACACCTAGCAAACTTTTTTTAGTGTAAAATATGTATTAGCCAAATAAGTTTGCGGCCATAAAACTGAAATGGTAATACGTGAGTCTAAGGATTTTTGATATTTTTTAGTTGACACATGTACCATTCCAGCGCACCAGTTGTCACTTCCTTGTTCGGCTCTGGGGTGAGATACACACCCAGCAAACTTTTTTTAGTGAAAAATTATGTATTAGCCAAATAAGTTTTTGGCTATAAAAATTAAATAGTAATATGTGCGTCTTAGAATTTTTAATATTTTATATCGGACGCATGTACAATTCTAGCGCACCAGTTGCCATTTCCTGGTTCGGCCCTGGGGATGAAATACACACCCAGCAAACTTTTTAGTGAAAAATTATGTATTCGCCAAATAAGTTTTTGGCTATAAAACCTAAATGGTAATATAAGCGGCTAAGAATTTTTAATATTTTATAGTGGACACATGTTCCATTTTAGCGCAACAGTTGGCACTTTCTTGTTCGCCCCTGGAGATGAGATACCCACCCAACAAACTTTTTTTAGTGAAAAATTATGTATTAGCCAAATAAGTTTTTTGCTATAAAACCTAAATGGTAATAATAGCGGCTCAGAATTTTTAATATTTTGTAGTGGACACATGTACAATTCTAGCGCCCCAGTTGCCATTTCCTGGTTCGGCCCTGGGAATGAGATACACACCCAGCAAACTTTTTAGTGAAAAATTATGTATTAGCCAAATAAGTTTTTGGCTATCAAACCTAAATGGTAATAAGAGCGGCTAAGAATTTTTAATATTTTATAGTGGACACATGTACAATTTTAGCGCACCAGTTTCCATTTTCTAGTTCAGTGCGGAAAATAAGATACACACCCAGCAAACACATTTTTTTTGTTTAAGTAAAAGGCGCGAAAAAAGTTTTTGGCCATAAAACTGAAATGGTAATATGTGCGTCTAAGAATTTTGATATTTTTTTATTGAAACATGTACCCTTTCAGCGGACTACTTGCCACTTTCTGGTTCGGCCCTGGTGATCAGATACACACCAACCCAAGTTTTTGACTATAAAACCGAAATGGTAATATGTGCGTCTTAGAATTTTTAATATTTTTTAGTGGACACATGTTCAAATTTAGCGCACTAGTTTCTATTTCCTGGTTCGGCCCTGGGAATGAGATACACACCCAGCAAACTTTTTTTAGTAAAAAATTATGTATTAGCCAAATAAGTTTTTGGCTATAAAAATGATAAATGATATACACCCAGCAAACTTTCTTTGTGTAAGTAAAAGGCGCGAAAAAAGTTTTTAGCCATAAAACTGAAATGGTAATATGTGCGTCTAAGAATTTTTGATATTTTTTTATTGACACATATACCATTTTAGCGGATTAGCTGCCACTTTCTGGTTCGGCCCTAGGGATGAGATACACACCCAGCGAACTTTTTAGTGAAAAATTATGTATTAGCCAAATAAGTTTTTGGCTTTAAAAACTAAATGGTAATATAAGCGACTAAGAATTTGTAATATTTTATAGTGGACACATGTTCCATTTTAGCGCACCAGTTGGCACTTTCTTGTTCGGCCCTGGAGATGAGATACACACCCAGCAAACTTATTGTAGGGAAAAATTATGTATTCGACAAATAAGTTTTTTGTTATAAAAATGAAATAGTAATATGTGCGTCTTAGCATTTCTAATATTTTATATCGGACACATGTACATTTTTAGTGCACCAGTTGCCATTTCCTGGTTCGGCCCTGGGGATGAGATACACACCTAGCAAACTTTTTTTAGTGTAAAATATGTATTAGCCAAATAAGTTTGCGGCCATAAAACTGAAATGGTAATACGTGAGTCTAAGGATTTTTGATATTTTTTAGTTGACACATGTACCATTCCAGCGCACCAGTTGTCACTTCCTTGTTCGGCTCTGGGGTGAGATACACACCCAGCAAACTTTTTTTAGTGAAAAATTATGTATTAGCCAAATAAGTTTTTGGCTATAAAAATTAAATAGTAATATGTGCGTCTTAGAATTTTTAATATTTTATATCGGACGCATGTACAATTCTAGCGCACCAGCTGCTATTTCCTGGTTCGGCCGTGGGGATGAAATACACACCCAGCAAACTTTTTAGTGAAAAATTATGTATTCGCCAAATAAGTTTTTGGCTATAAAACCTAAATGGTAATATAAGCGGCTAAGAATTTTTAATATTTTATAGTGGACACATGTTCCATTTTAGCGCACCAGTTGGCACTTTCTTGTTCGGCCCTGGAGATGAGATACCCACCCAACAAACTTTTTTTAGTGAAAAATTATGTATTAGCCAAATAAGTTTTTTGCTATAAAACCTAAATGGTAATAATAGCGGCTCAGAATTTTTAATATTTTGTAGTGGACACATGTACAATTCTAGCGCACCAGTTGCCATTTCCTGGTTCGGCCCTGGGAATGAGATACACACCCAGCAAATTTTTTAGTGAAAAATTATGTATTAGCCAAATAAGTTTTTGGCTATCAAACCTAAATGGTAATAAGAGCGGCTAAGAATTTTTAATATTTTATAGTGGACACATGTACAATTTTAGCGCACCAGTTTCCATTTTCTAGTTCAGTGCGGAAAATAAGATACACACCCAGCAAACACATTTTTTTTGTTTAAGTAAAAGGCGCGAAAAAAGTTTTTGGCCATAAAACTGAAATGGTAATATGTGCGTCTAAGAATTTTGATATTTTTTTATTGAAACATGTACCATTTCAGCGGACTAGTTGCCACTTTCTGGTTCGGCCCTGGTGATCAGATACACACCCACCCAAGTTTTTGACTATAAAACCGAAATGGTAATATGTGCGTCTTAGAATTTTTAATATTTTATAGTGGACACATGTACAATTCTAGCGCACCAGTTGCTATTTCCTGGTTCGGCCCTGGGAATGAGATACACACCAAGCAAACTTTTTAGTGAAAAATTATGTATTAGCCAAATAATTTTTTGGCTATAAAACCTAAATGGTAATAAGAGCGGCTTAGAATTTTTAATATTTTATAGTGGACACATGTACAATTCTAGCGCACTAGTTGCCACTTTCTGGTTCGGCCCTGGTGATCAGATACACACTCACCCAAGTTTTTGACTATAAAACCGAAATGGTAATATGTGCGTCTTAGAATTTTTAATATTTTTTAGTGGACACCTGTTCAAATTTAGCGCACTAGTTGCTATTTCCTGGTTCGGCCCTGGGAATAAGATACACACCCAGCAAACTTTTTAGTGAAAAATTATGGGTTAGCCAAATAATTTTTTGGCTATAAAACCTAAATGGTAATAATAGCGGCTTAGAATTTTTAATATTTTATAGTGGACACATGTACAATTCTAGCGCACCAGTTGCCATTTCTGGTTCGGCCCTGGGGATGAGATACACATCAGCAAATTTTTTAGTGAAAAATTATGTATTAGCCAAATAAATTTTTGGCTATAAAACCTAAATGGTAATATGAGCGGCTAGGAATCTTTAATATTTTATAGTGGACGCATGTTCTATTCTAGCGCACCAGTTCCCATTTCCTAGTTCGATGCGGAAAATAAGATACACACCCAGCAAACACATTTTTTTTTGTTTAAGTAAAAGGCGCGAAAAAAGTTTTTAGCCATAAAACTGAAATGGTAATATGTGCGTCTAAAAATTTATGATATTTTCTAAATCACACATTTATTATTTCAGCGGACTAGTCGCTATTTCCTGGTTCGGCCCTGGGGATGAGATACTCACCCAGAAAATTTTTTTTAGTAAAAAATTATGTATTAGCCAAATAAGTTTTTGGCTATAAAAATGATAAATGATATACACCCAGCAAACTTTCTTTGTTGAAGTAAAAGGCGCGAAAAAAGTTTTTAGCCATAAAACTGAAATGGTAATATGTGCGTCTAAGAATTTTTGATATTTTTTTATTGACACATATACCATTCCAGCGGACTAGTTGCCACTTTCTGGTTCGGCCCTAGGGATGAGATACACACCCACCAAACTTTTTTTGTTAGAGTAAAAGGCGCGAAAAAAGTTTTTCACCATAAATCCGAAATGGTAATATGTGCGTCTAAGAATTGTAGGTATATTTTAGTGGACACATGTTCCATTTTAGCGCACCAGTTGGCACTTCCTTGTTCGGCCCTGGCGATGAGATACACACCCAGTAAACTTTTTTTAGTGAAAAATTATGTATAAGCCAAATAAGTTTTTGGCTATAAAAATTAAATAGTAATATGTGCGTCTTAGAATTTTTAATATTTTATATCGGACGCATGTACAATTCTAGCGCACCAGTTGCCATTTCCTGGTTCGGCCCTGGGGATGAGATAAACACCCAGCAAACTTTTTAGTGAAAAATTATGTATTAGCCAAATAAGTTTTTGGCTATAAAACCTAAATGGTAATATGAGCGGCTAAGAATTTGTAATATTTTATAGTGGACAAATGTACAATTTCAGCGCACCAGTTTCCATATTCTAGTTCAGTGCGGAAAATAAGATACACACCCAGCAATTTTTTTTGTTTAAGTAAAAGGCGCGAAAAAAGTTTTTAGCCATAAAACTGAAATGGTAATATGTGCGTCTAAGAATTTTGATATTTTTTTATTGAAACATGTACCATTTCAGCGGACTAGTTGCCACTTTCTGGTTCGGCCCTGGTGATCAGATACACACCCACCCAAGTTTTTGACTATAAAACCGAAATGGTAATATGTGCGTCTTAGAATTTTTAATATTTTTTAGTGGACACATGTACAAATTTAGCGCACTAGTTGCTATTTCCTGGTTCGGCCCTGGGAATGAGATACACACCCAGCAAACTTTTTAGTGAAAAATTATGTATTAGCCAAATAAATTTTTGGCTATTAAACCTAAATGGTGATAAGAGCGGCTTAGAATTTTTAATATTTTATAGTGGACACATGTACAATTCTAGCGCACCAGTTGCCATTTCTAGTTCGGCCCTGGGGATGAGATACACACCAGCAAAATTTTTAGTGACAAATTATGTATTAGCCAAAAAAATTTTTGGCTATAAAACCTAAATGGTAATATGAGCGGCTAAGAACTTTTAATATTTTATAGTGGACGCATGTTCTATTCTAGCGCACCAGTTCCCATTTCCTAGTTCGATGCGGAAAATAAGATACACACCCAGCTAACGCATTTTTTTTGTTTAAGTAAAAGGCGCGAAAAAAGTTTTTAGCCATAAAACTGAAATGGTAATATGTGCGGCTAAGAATTTTTGATATTTTTTAAATCACACATGTATTATTTCAGCGGACTATTCGCTATTTCCTGGTTCGGCCCTGGGGATGATATACTCACCCAGCAAACTTTTTTTAGTAAAAAATTATGTATTAGCCAATAAGTTTTGGGCTATAAAAATGATAAATGATATACACCCAGCAAACTTTCTTTGTTGAAGTAAAAGGCGCGAAAAAAGTTTTTAGCCATAAAACTGAAATGGTAATATGTGCGTCTAAGAATTTTTGATATTTTTTTATTGACACATATACCATTTCAGCGGACTAGTTGCCACTTTCTGGTTCGGCCCTAGGGATGAGATACACACCCACCAAACTTTTTTCGTTAGAGTAAAAGGCGCGAAAAAAGTTTTTAACCATAAATCCGAAATGGTAATATGTGCGTCTAAGAATTTTAGGTATATTTTAGTGGACACATGTTCCATTTTAGCGCACCAGTTGGCACTTCCTTGTTCGGCCCTGGCGATGAGATACACACCTAGTAAACTTTTTTTAGTGAAAAATTATGTATAAGCCAAATAAGTTTTTGGCTATAAAAATTAAATAGTAATATGTGCGTCTTAGAATTTTTAATATTTTATATCGGACGCATGTACAATTCTATCACACCAGTTGCCATTTCCTGGTTCGGCCCTGGGGATGAGATACACACCCAGCAAACTTTTTAGTGAAAAATTATGTATTAGCCAAATAAGTTTTTGGCTATAAAACCTAAATGGTAATATGAGCGGCTAAGAATTTGTAATATTTTATAGTGGACAAATGTACAATTTCAGCGCACCAGTTTCCATATTCTAGTTCAGTGCGGAAAATAAGATACACACCCAGCAATTTTTTTTTGTTTAAGTAAAAGGCGCGAAAAAAGTTTTTAGCCATAAAACTGAAATGGTAATATGTGCGTCTAAGAATTTTGATATTTTTTTATTGAAACATGTACCATTTCAGCGGACTAGTTGCCACTTTCTGGTTCGGCCCTGGTGATCAGATACACACCCACCCAAGTTTTTGACTATAAAACCGAAATGGTAATATGTGCGTCTTAGAATTTTTAATATTTTATAGTGGACACATGTACAATTCTAGCGCACCAGTTGCCATTTCCTGGTTCGGCCCTGGGAATGAGATACACACCAAGCAAACTTTTTAGTGAAAAATTATGTATTAGCCAAATAATTTTTTGGCTATAAAACCTAAATGGTAATAAGAGCGGCTTAGAATTTTTAATATTTTATAGTGGACACATGTACAATTCTAGCGCACTAGTTGCCACTTTCTGGTTCGGCCCTGGTGATCAGATACACACCCACCCAAGTTTTTGACTATAAAACTGAAATGGTAATATGTGCGTCTAAGAATTTTGATATTTTTTTATTGAAACATGTACCATTTCAGCGGACTAGTTGCCACTTTCTGGTTCGGCCCTGGTGATCAGATACACACCCACCCAAGTTTTTGACTATAAAACCGAAATGGTAATATGTGCGTCTTAGAATTTTTAATATTTTATAGTGGACGCATGTTCTATTCTAGCGCACTAGTTCCCATTTCCTAGTTCGATGCGGAAAATAAGATACACACCCAGCAAACGCATTTTTTTTTGTTTAAGTAAAAGGCGCGAATAAAGTTTTTAGCCATAAAACTGAAATGGTAATATGTGCGGCTAAGAATTTTTAATATTTTTTAGTGGACACATGTGCCATTCCAGCGCACTAGTTGCCACTTTCTGGTTCGGCCCTGGGGATGATATACATACCCAGCAAACTTTTTTTGTTAGAGTAAAAGGCTCGACAAAAGTTTTTGGCTATAAAACTGAAATGGTAATATGTGCGTCTAAGAATTTTTAATATTTTATAGTGGACACATGTACCATTCCAGCGCACCAGCTGTCACTTCCTGGTTCGGCCCTGGGGATGAGATACACACCCAGCAAACTTTTTTTAGTGAAAAATTATGTATTAGCCAAATAAGTTTTTGGCTATAAAAATTAAATAGTAATATGTGCGTCTTAGAATTTTTAATATTTTATATCGGACGCATGTACAATTCTAGCGCACCAGCTGCTATTTCCTGGTTCGGCCCTGGGGATGAAATACACACCCAGCAAACTTTTTAGTGAAAAATTATGTATTCGCCAAATAAGTTTTTGGCTATAAAACCTAAATGGTAATATGAGCGGCTAAGAATTTTTAATATTTTATAGTGGACACATGTTCCATTTTAGCGCACCAGTTGGCACTTTCTTGTTCGGCCCTGGAGATGAGATACCCACCCAACAAACTTTTTTTAGTGAAAAATTATGTATTAGCCAAATAAGTTTTTTGCTATAAAACCTAAATGGTAATATGAGCGGCTAAGAATTTTTAATATTTTATAGTGGCCGCATGTTCTATTCCAGCGCACCAGTTCCCATTTCCTAGTTCAGTGCGGAAAATAAGATACACACCCAGCAAACTTTTTTTCTTTAAGTAAAAGGCGCGAAAAAAGTTTTTAGCCATAAAACTGAAATGGTAATATGTGCGTCTAAGAATTTTGATATTTTTTATTGAAACATGTACCATTCCAGCGCACTAGTTGCAACTTTCTGGTTCGGCCCTGGGGATGAGATACACACCCAGCAAACTTTTTTTGTTAGAGTAAAAGGCTCGACAAAAGTTTTTGGCTATAAAACTGAAATGGAAATATGTGCGTCTAAGAATTTTTAATATTTTATAGTGTACACATGTACCATTCCAGCGCACCAGCTGTCACTTCCTGGTTCGGCCCTGGGGATGAAATACACACCCAGCAACTTTTTTTTAGGGAAAAATTATGTATTCGACAAATAAGTTTTTTGTTATAAAAATGAAATAGTAATATGTGCGTCTTACCATTTCTAATTTTTTATATCGGACACATGTACAATTTTAGCGCACCAGTTGCCATTTCCTGGTTCGGCCCTGGGGATGAGATACACACCTAGCAAACTTTTTTTAGTGTAAAATATGTATTAGCCAAATAAGTTTTTGGCCATAAAACTGAAATGGTAATATGTGGGTCTAAAAATTTATGATATTTTTTATGGTATTTGGAAAGTGCCTGTATTAGACTGTTGGAAAATTAATAAGGCAGTAATTTAAAGGTTATTTTGATTTCGATCCTTCTGTGCTTTTTTAATTTAATCGAAGGACTAGTTCACGAGTATATGTAAATTATGCAATGCAGTATCCTCGTGTTTTCTATATAGCGTAAAATCTCGAGATACAGACTCAATTAAAGAAAAGTAATGTATAGGCATTGATGGTCAGTACCAATTATATACAAATTGACTACGAAACCTTAGGCCTTAGATAAAAAATTTTATTTTGTTGGTCTGTGTAATTTATTACTTTTAAATAAAAAAATGGATGGATGTTATTTTTGTGCCACAAAATTTTTAAGTGAAAATAATTTAATAAAAGTGAATTGAAAAGACTGATTTAAAACTATTGGAAGCTGTTTTTTATTTCTTCTCTTCTTTGATATGCCTCAGTACTTTGTGTACTTTCATGACCATCATTCCCTTCCACGTCGTTTGAGTAATTTTCCGTTTCTTCATTTGTCATATCCAATCCATATTCAATACAAATGTTGTGAAGTGCAGCACAAACATTTACAATTTTAATAGCTTTTGCTGGTCTGCAGTGAAGTTGACGTGCACCGAGAAGGCAACGAAATTTGTTTTTTAAGACACCTATGGTTCTTTCTATTACATTTCGTGCCTTAGCGTGTTTGGAATTGTAAACAGCCTCTGCACTTCCTTCACCAGCCGAGCGGTATGGCGTCATCAAATAAGGCTCTAGAGGATAGCCAGCATCACCTGATTAAAAAAAAGTTAAATTAATATACATATATGTAACGTCTAAATTAATATTATAATGTTACCTAAAAGCCACGAATTATGGTCATTTGCGTCATAGCGTGTTTTCAAAATTCGTTTTGCATGACTCACGCTCCAAATTAACGAATCATGGCTAGAGCCTGGATATCGTGCGTCCAAAAATCGAATCCGCATTTTGTGATCACAAATCTATGTTAGTATAAAATAGTTATACATAAATATAAAGAAAATAAAGATTGCAAACTTACTATCATGGCATTTAAGCTAAAATATCCTTTGCGGTTGAAGTATAGATGCTGCTCTTCTTTTTTTGGGGCTAAAATTTTGATGTGGGTTCCGTCCACACACCCAATCACACCTGGAAATTGTCCGTCATCCGTCATATCAAACTTTATCCATTCTGGACAAACTTCCTTCTCCATGACAACCAGAACCTCGGACAAAACTTTGGATACGACTGGCTGTGACAGTCCCAGGTTGAAATCATTTCCAATACTGAGCTGGTACGACCCCTGAGCCAAAAATCGCAATGTCGCTGCCAATTTTATGGTATTTGGAACATATGTTGACCTCGTCCCTTTTTTTAAATGAGGCTCTATTATTTGTAGGACATGTTTAAAAGACGGTTTATTTAACCGAAAATAACTTTCAAATCTTAAAAAGGATAAAAAATCCATTACTTGGGAAGTTATTGCTTCAAATTTGTTACTTACTTCTCATCGGGCAAGTTAAAAATACAAGATTTCTGTCTAAGCAGTCTTCTTTTCACTATCAATTTTTTTTTATTTTCTTCGTCACTGGAGCCCGAATCGAGAAGAAAAATCATTTTTATTTTAATGTATGCACAATTTTTTTATTTATTCAAAAACACTTTTACCGAAAATAGTAAACAAAATGAATCAGCTGACTCAAATATTAGATATGTGTGTTGTATGTATCGATAAATAGTCAACATCGTCATAATACTGTTAGGGAATACAAAATTAGTATTGACGTTGTGTTAAATTGATGTTGCCTCACAATTGACGACGATGTTGCCGACACCAAATAGAATAAGGGTGATTATCATTTCAGTTGTATGTTTAAAAACTTTTTTCGCGCCTTTACTCTAACAAAAAAACTTTGCTAGGTGTGTATCTCATCCCCAGGGCCAAATCAGGAAATAGCAACTAGTGCGCTGGAATGGTACATGTGTCAACTATAAAATATCAAAAGTCCTTAGCCGCACATATTACCATTAAAGTTTTATGGTCAAAAACTTTTTCCGCGCCTTTTACCCTAACAAAAAAAGTTTGCTGGGTGTGTATCTTATTTCCAGGACCAAACCAGGAAATAGCTTCTGCTGAGCTGGAATGGTACATGTGTCAACTATAAAATATCAAAAGTCCCTAGCCGCACATATTATCATTTCAGTTTTATGGCCAAAAACTTTTTCAGCGCCTTTTAACCTAACAAAAAAAATTTTGCTGGGTGTGTATCTTATTTCCAGGACCGAACCAGGAAATAGCAACTGGTGAGCTGGAATGGTACATGTGTCAACTATAAAATATCAAAAGTCCTTAGCCGCACATATTACCATTAAAGTTTTATGGTCAAAAACTTTTTTCGCGCCTATTACTCTAACAAAAAAAGTTTGCTGGGTGTGTATCTTATTTCCAGGACCGAACCAGGAAATAGCAACTGGTGAGCTGGAATGGTACATGTGTCAACTATAAAATATCAAAAGTCCTTAGCCGCACATATTACCATTAAAGTTTTATGGTCAAAAACTTTTTCCGCGCCTTTTACCCTAACAAAAAAAGTTTGCTGGGTGTGTATCTTATTTCCAGGACCGAACCAGGAAATAGCAACTCGTGAACTGGAATGGTACATGTGTCAACTATAAAATATCAAAAGTCCTTAGCCGCACATATTACCATTTCAGTTTTATGCGCAAAAACTTTTTTCGCGCCTATTACTCTAACAAAAAAAGTTTGCTGGGTGTGTATCTTATTTCCAGGACCGAACCAGGAAATAGCAACTGGTGAGCTGGAATGGTACATGTGTCAACTATAAAATATCAAAAGTCCTTAGCCGCACATATTACCATTAAAGTTTTATGGTCAAAAACTTTTTCCGCGCCTTTTACCCTAACAAAAAAAGTTTGCTGGGTGTGTATCTTATTTCCAGGACCGAACCAGGAAATAGCTTCTGCTGAGCTGGAATGGTACATGTTTCAACTATAAAATATCAAAAGTCCTTCGACGCACATATTATAATTTCAGTTTTATGGCCAAAGAATTTTTTCGCGCATTTTACTCTAAAAAAAAATGATTGCTGGGTGTGTATCTTATTTCCAGGACCGAACCAGGAAGAAGCAACTGGTGCGCTGGTATGGTACATGTCAACTTTAAAATATCAAAAATCCTTCGACGCACATATTATCATTTCAGTTGTATGTTTAAAAACTTTTTTCGCGCCTTTACTCTAACAAAAAAAATTTTCTGGGTGTATCTCATCCCCAGGGCCGAATCAGGAAATAGCAACTAGTGCGCTGGTATGGTACATGTCAACTATAAAACATCAAAAATCCTTAGACGCACATATAATCATTTCAGTTTTATGGCCAAAAACTTTTTTCGCGCCTTTATTCTAACAAAACAACTTTGCTGGGTGTGTATCTCATCCCCAGGACCGAACCAGAAAATGGCAACTGGTGCGCTTAAATGGTACATGTGTCAACTATAAAATATCAAAAGTCCTTAGACGCACATATTATCATTTCAATTTTATGGCCAAGAACGTTTTTCGCGCCTTTACTTTAACAAAAAAGTTTGCTGGGTGTGTATCTCATCCCCAGGGCCGAATCAGAAAATAGCAACTAGATCGCTAAAATGTTACATGTGCCCACTAAAAAATATCAAAAATTCTAAGACGCACATATTACCATTTTCAGTTCTATGCCCAAAAACTTTTTTCGCGCCTTTTACTCTAACAAAAAAAGTTTGCTGGATGTGTATCTTATTTCCAGGACCGAACCAGGAAATGGCAACTGGTGCGCTGGAATGTTACATGTGTCAATTAAAAAATATTAAACAACCATAGACGCACATATTACCATTTCAGTTTTATGCCCAAAAACTTTTTTTGCGCCTTTTACTCTAACAAAAAAAGTTTGCTGGATGTGTATCTTATTTCCAGGACCGAACCAGGAAATGGCAACTGGTGCGCTGGAATGGTTCATGTGTATACTATAAAATATCAAAAGTCCCTAGACGCACATATTACCAATTTAGTTTTATAGGCAAAAACTTATTTGGCTAATACATATTTTTTACTAAAAAAAGTTTGCTAGGTGTGTATCTAATCCCCAGGGCCGAACCAGAAAATAGCAACTAGATCGCTAATATGTTACATGTGTCCCCTATAAAAATATCAAAAATCCTTAGACGCACATATAATCATTTTCGTTTTATGGCCAAAAACTTTTTCCGCGCCTTTTATTTTAACAAAAAAAATTTGCTGGGTGTGTGTCTTATTTCCAGGCCCGAACCAGGAAATAGCAACTGGTGAGCTGGAATGGTACATGTGTCAACTATAAAATATAAAAAGTCCTTAGCCGCACATATTATCATTTCAGTTTTATGGCCAAAAACTTTTTCGCGCCTTTATTCTTACAAAACAACTTTGCTGGGTGTGTATCTCATCCCCAGGCCCGAACCAGGAAATAGCAACTGGTGCGCTGGAATGGTACATTTGTCCACTATAAAATATCAAAAATTCTAAGACGCACATATTACCATTTCGGTTTTATAGCCAAAAACTTTTTCCGCGCCTTTTACCCTAACAAAAAAAGTTTGCTGGGTGTGTATCTTATTTTCAGGACCGAACCAGGAAATGACAAGTGGTGCGCTGGAATAGTGAATGTGGACACTATAAAGTATTAAAAATCCCTAGACGCACATATTACCATTTCAATTTTATAGCCAAAAACTTATTTGACAAATACATAATTTTTCACTAAAAAAAGTTTGCTGGGTGTGTATCTCATCCACAGGGCCGAACCAGAAAAGAGCTACAAGATAGCTAAAATGTTACATGTGTTCACTATAAAATATTAAAAATTCTAAGACGCACATATTATCATTTCAGTTTTATGGCCAAAACTTTTTTTCGCGCTTTTTACTCTAACAAAAAGAGTTTGCTGGGTGTGTATCTCATCGCCAGGCCCGAACCAGGAAATAGCAACTGGTGCGCTGGTATAGCACATGTGTCAACTATAAAATATCAAAAGTCCTTAGACGCACATATTATCATTTCAGTTTTATGGCCAAAAACGTTTTTCGCGCCTTAACTCTAACAAAAAAAGTTTGCTGGGTGTGTATCTCCTCCCCAGGCCCGAACCTGAAAATAGCAACTAGATCGCTAAAATGTAACATGTGTCTACTATAAAATATTCAAAATTCTAAGACACACATATTATCATTTCAATTTTATGGCCAAAAACTTTTTCCGCGCCATTTACTCGAACAAAAAGAGTTTGCTGGGTGTGTATCTCCTCCCCAGGCCCGAACCTGAGAATAGCAACTAGATCGCTAAAATGTAACATGTGTCTACTATAAAATATTCAAAATTCTAAGACACACATATTATCGTTTCAGTTTTATGGCCAAAAACTTTTTCCGCGCCATTTACTCGAACAAAAAGAGTTTGCTGGGTGTGTATCTCATCCCCAGGACCGAACCAGAAAATGGCAACTGGTGCGCTTAAATGGTACATGTGTCAACTATAAAATATCAAAAGTCCTTAGACGCAGATATTATCATTTCAATTTTATGGCCAAGAACGTTTTTCGCGCCTTTACTTTAACAAAAAAAGTTTGCTGGGTGTGTATCTCATCCCCAGGGCCGAATCAGAAAATAGCAACTAGATCGCTAAAATGTTACATGTGCCCACTAAAAAATATCAAAAATTCTAAGACGCACATATTACCATTTTCAGTTCTATGCCCAAAAACTTTTTTCGCGCCTTTTACTCTAACAAAAAAGTTTGCTGGGTGTGTATCTTATTTCCGGGACCGAACCAGAAAATAAAAACTGGTGCGCTGGAATGTTAAATGTGTCAATTAAAAAATATTAAACAACCATAGACGCACATATTACCATTTCAGTTTTATGCCCAAAAACTTTTTTCACGCCTTTTACTCTAACAAAAAAAGTTTGCTGGATGTGTATCTTATTTCCAGGACCGAACCAGGAAATGGCAACTGGTGCGCTGGAATGGTTCATGTGTATACTATAAAATATCAAAAGTCCCTAGACGCACATATAACCAATTTAGTTTTATAGGCAAAAACTTATTTGGCTAATACATATTTTTTACTAAAAAAAGTTTGCTAGGTGTGTATCTAATCCCCAGGGCCGAACCAGAAAATAGCAACTAGATCGCTAAAATGTTACATGTGTCCCCTATAAAAATATCAAAAATCCTTAGACGCACATATAATCATTTTCGTTTTATGGCCAAAAACTTTTTCCGCGCCTTTTACTCTAACAAAAAAAGTTTGCTGGGTGTGTGTCTTATTTCCAGGCCCGAACCAGGAAATAGCCACTGGTGAGCTGGAATGGTATATGTGTCAACTATAAAATATAAAAAGTCCTTACCCGCACATATTATTATTTCAGTTTTATGGCCAAAAACTTTTTCGCGCCTTTATTCTTACAAAACAACTTTGCTGGGTGGGTATCTCATCCCCAGGCCCGAACCAGGAAATAGCAACTGGTGCGCTGGAATGGTACATTTGTCCACTATAAAATATCAAAAATTCTAAGACGCACATATTACCATTTCGGTTTTATAGCCAAAAACTTTTTCCGCGCCTTTTACTTTAACAAAAAAAAGTTTGCTGGGTGTGTATCTTAATTTCAGGACCGAACCAGGAAATGATAACTGGTGCGCTGGAATGGTACATCTGTCAACTATAAAATATCAAAAGTCCTTAGACGCATATATTACCATTTCAGTTTTATGTCCAAAAACTTTTTTTGCGCCTTTACTCTAACAAAAAAACTTTGCTGGGTGTGTATCTCATCCCCAGGGCCGAATCAGGAAATAGCAACTAGTGCGCTGGAATTGTACATTTCTCAACTATAAAATATCAAAAATCCCTAGACGCACATATTACCATTTCAGTTTTATGCCCAAAAACTATTTACGCGCCTTTTACTCTAACAAAAAAAGTTTGCTGGGTGTGTATCTTATTTCGAGGACGGAACCAGGAAATGACAAGTGGTGCGCTGGAATAGTGAATGTGGACACTATAAAGTATTAAAAATCCCTAGACGCACATATTACCATTTCAATTTTATAGCCAAAAACTTATTTGACAAATACATAATTTTTCACTAAAAAAAGTTTGCTGGGTGTGTATCTCATCCACAGGGCCGAACCAGAAAAGAGCTACAAGATCGCTAAAATGTTACATGTGTTCACTATAAAATATTAAAAATTCTAAGACGCACATATTATCATTTCAGTTTTATGGCCAAAACCTTTTTTCGCGCTTTTTACTCTAACAAAAAGAGTTTGCTGGGTGTGTATCTCATCGCCAGGCCCGAACCAGGAAATAGCAACTGGTGCGCTGGTATAGCACATGTGTCAACTATAAAATATCAAAAGTCCTTAGACGCACATATTATCATTTCAGTTTTATGGCCAAAAACGTTTTTCGCGCCTTAACTCTAACAAAAAAAGTTTGCTGGGTGTGTATCTCCTCCCCAGGCCCGAACCTAAAAATAGCAACTAGATCGCTAAAATGTAACATGTGTCTACTATAAAATATTCAAAATTCTAAGACACACATATTATCATTTCAGTTTTATGGCCAAAAACTTTTTCCGCGCCATTTACTCGAACAAAAAGAGTTTGCTGGGTGTGTATCTCCTCCCCAGTCCCGAACCTGAAAATAGCAACTAGATCGCTAAAATGTAACATGTGTCTACTATAAAATATTCAAAATTCTAAGACACACATATTATCATTTCAGTTTTATGGCCAAAAACTTTTTCCGCGCCATTTACTCGAACAAAAAGAGTTTGCTGGGTGTGTATCTCATCCCCAGGACCGAACCAGAAAATGGCAACTGGTGCGCTTAAATGGTACATGTGTCAACTATAAAAATATCAAAAGTCCTTAGACGCAGATATTATCATTTCAATTTTATGGCCAAGAACGTTTTTCGCGCCTTTACTTTAACAAAAAAAGTTTGCTGGGTGTGTATCTCATCCCCAGGGCCGAATCAGAAAATAGCAACTAGATCGCTAAAATGTTACATGTGCCCACTAAAAAATATCAAAAATTCTAAGACGCACATATTACCATTTTCAGTTCTATGCCCAAAAACTTTTTTCGCGCCTTTTACTCTAACAAAAAAGTTTGCTGGGTGTGTATCTTATTTCCGGGACCGAACCAGAAAATAAAAACTGGTGCGCTGGAATGTTAAATGTGTCAATTAAAAAATATTAAACAACCATAGACGCACATATTACCATTTCAGTTTTATGCCCAAAAACTTTTTTCGCGCCTTTTACTCTAACAAAAAAAGTTTGCTGGATGTGTATCTTATTTCCAGGACCGAACCAGGAAATGGCAACTGGTGCGCTGGAATGGTTCATGTGTATACTATAAAATATCAAAAGTCCCTAGACGCACATATAACCAATTTAGTTTTATAGGCAAAAACTTATTTGGCTAATACATATTTTTTACTAAAAAAAGTTTGCTAGGTGTGTATCTAATCCCCAGGGCCGAACCAGAAAATAGCAACTAGATCGCTAAAATGTTACATGTGTCCCCTATAAAAATATCAAAAATCCTTAGACGCACATATAATCATTTTCGTTTTATGGCCAAAAACTTTTTCCGCGCCTTTTACTCTAACAAAAAAAGTTTGCTGGGTGTGTGTCTTATTTCCAGGCCCGAACCAGGAAATAGCCACTGGTGAGCTGGAATGGTATATGTGTCAACTATAAAATATAAAAAGTCCTTACCCGCACATATTATCATTTCAGTTTTATGGCCAAAAACTTTTTCGCGCCTTTATTCTTACAAAACAACTTTGCTGGGTGGGTATCTCATCCCCAGGCCCGAACCAGGAAATAGCAACTGGTGCGCTGGAATGGTACATTTGTCCACTATAAAATATCAAAAATTCTAAGACGCACATATTACCATTTCGGTTTTATAGCCAAAAACTTTTTCCGCGCCTTTTACTCTAACAAAAAAAGTTTGCTGGGTGTGTATCTTATTTTCAGGACCGAACCAGGAAATGATAACTGGTGCGCTGGAATAGTACATCTGTCAACTATAAAATATCAAAAGTCCTTAGACGCATATATTACCATTTCAGTTTTATGTCCAAAAACTTTTTTTGCGCCTTTACTCTAACAAAAAAACTTTGCTGGGTGTGTATCTCATCCCCAGGGCCGAATCAGGAAATAGCAACTAGTGCGCTGGAATTGTACATTTCTCAACTATAAAATATCAAAAATCCCTAGACGCACATATTACCATTTCAGTTTTATGCCCAAAAACTATTTACGCGCCTTTTACTGTAACAAAAAAAGTTTGCTGGGTGTGTATCTTATTTCGAGGACGGAACCAGGAAATGACAAGTGGTGCGCTGGAATGGTGAATGTGGACACTATAAAGTATTAAAAATCCCTAGACGCACATATTACCATTTCAATTTTATAGCCAAAAACTTATTTGACAAATACATAATTTTTCACTAAAAAAAGTTTGCTGGGTGTGTATCTCATCCCCAGGGCCGAACCAGAAAAGAGCTACAAGATCGCTAAAATGTTACATGTGTTCACTATAAAATATTAAAAATTCTAAGACGCACATATTATCATTTCAGTTTTATGGCCAAAACCTTTATTCGCGCCTTTTACTCTAACGAAAAGAGTTTGCTGGGTGTGTATCTCATCCCCAGGCCCGAACCAGGAAATAGCAACTGGTGCGCTGGTATAGCACATGTGTCAACTATAAAATATCAAAAGTCCTTAGACGCACATATTATCATTTCAGTTTTATGGCCAAAAACGTTTTTCGCGCCTTAACTCTAACAAAAAAAGTTTGCTGGGTGTGTATCTCTTCCCCAGGCCCGAACCAGAAAATAGCAACTAGATCGCTAAAATGTAACATGTGTCTACTATAAAATATTCAAAATTCTAAGACACACATATTATAATTTCAGTTTTATGGCCAAAAACTTTTTCGCGCCTTTATTCTAACAAAACAACTTTGCTGGGTGTGTATCTCATCCCCAGGCCCGAACCAGGAAATATCAACTGGTGCGCTGGAATGGTACATGTGTCAACTATAAAATATCAAAAATTATAAGACGCACATGTTATCATTTCAGTTTTATGGCCAAAAACTTTTTCCGCGCCATTTACTCGAACAAAAAGAGTTTGCTGGGTGTGTATCTCATCCCCAGGCCCGAACCAGAAAATAGCAACTAGATCGCTAAAATGTAACATGTGTCTACTATAAAATATTAAAAATTCTAAGACACACATATTATCATTTCAGTTTTATGGCCAAAAACTTTTTTCGCGCCTTTACTCTAACAAAAAAACTTTGCTGGGTGTGTATCTCATCCCCAGGCCCGAACCAGGAAATATCAACTGGTGCGCTGGTATAGCACATGTGTCAACTATAAAATATCAAAAATTCTAAGACGCACATATTATCATTTCAGTTTTATGGCCAAAAACTTTTTCCGCGCTTTTTACTCTAACAAAAAGAGTTTGCTGGGAGTGTATCTCATCCCCAGGACATAACCAGGAAAAGGCAACTAATGCGCTGGAATAGTACATGTGTCAACTATAAAATATCAAAAGTCCTTAGACGCACATATTACCATTTCAGTTTTATGGCCAAAAACTTATTTGGCTAATACATATTTTTTACTAAAAAAAGTTTGCTAGGTGTGTATCTAATCCCCAGGGCCGAACCAGCAAATGGCAACTGGTGCGCTGGATTGGTACATGTGTCAACTATAAAATATCAAAAATCTTTAGACGCACAAATTATCATTTCAGTTTTATGGCCAAAAACTTTTTTCGCGCCTTTACTCTAACAAAAAAAGTTTGCTGGGTGTGTATCTTATTTCCGGGACCGAACCAGAAAATAAAAACTGGTGCGCTGAAATGGTACATGTGTCAACTATAAAATATTAAAATCCTTCGACGCACATATTATCATTTCAGTTGTATGTTTAAAAACTTTTTTCGCGCCTTTACTCCAACAAAAAAAGTTTGCTGGATGTGTATCTTATTTCCAGGACCGAACCAGGAAATGGCAACTGGTGCGCTGGAATGTTACATGTGTCAACTATAAAATATTAAAATCCTTCGACGCACATATTATCATTTCAGTTGTATGTTTAAAAACTTTTTTCGCGCCTTTACTCTAACAAAAAAAGTTTGCTGGGTGTGTATCTTATTTCCAGGGCAGAATCAGGAAATAGCAACTAGTGCATTGGAATGGTACATGTCAACTATTAAATATCAAAAATCCCTAGACGCACATATTACCATTTCAGTTTTATGCCCAAAAACTTTTTTCGCGCCTTTTACTCTAACAAAAAAAGTTTGCTGGATGTGTATCTTATTTCCAGGACCGAACCAGGAAATGGCAACTGGTGCGCTGGAATGTTACATGTGTCAACTATAAAATATTAAAATCCTTCGACGCACATATTATCATTTCAGTTGTATGTTTAAAAACTTTTTTCGCGCCTTTACTCTAACAAAAAAAGTTTGCTGGGTGTGTATCTTATTTCCAGGGCAGAATCAGGAAATAGCAACTAGTGCATTGGAATGGTACATGTCAACTATTAAATATCAAAAATCCCTAGACGCACATATTACCATTTCAGTTTTATGCCCAAAAACTTTTTTCGCGCCTTTTACTCTAACAAAAAAAGTTTGCTGGATGTGTATCTTATTTCCAGGACCGAACCAGGAAATGGCAACTGGTGCGCTGGAATGGTTCATGTGTATACTATAAAATATCAAAAGTCCCTAGACGCACATATTACCAATTTAGTTTTATAGGCAAAAACTTATTTGGCTAATACATATTTTTTACTAAAAAAAGTTTGCTAGGTGTGTATCTAATCCCCAGGGCCGAACCAGAAAATAGCAACTAGATCGCTAAAATGTTACATGTGTCCCCTATAAAAATATCAAAAATCCTTAGACGCACATATAATAATTTTCGTTTTATGGCCAAAAACTTTTTCCGCGCCTTTTACTCTAACAAAAAAAGTTTGCTGGGTGTGTGTCTTATTTCCAGGCCCGAACCAGGAAATAGCAACTGGTGAGCTGGAATGGTACATGTGTCAACTATAAAATATAAAAAGTCCTTACCCGCACATATTATCATTTCCGTTTTATGGCCAAAAACTTTTTCGCGCCTTTATTCTTACAAAACAACTTTGCTGGGTGTGTATCTCATCCCCAGGCCCGAACCAGGAAATAGCAACTGGTGCGCTGGAATGGTACATTTGTCCACTATAAAATATCAAAAATTCTAAGACGCACATATAACCATTTCGGTTTTATAGCCAAAAACTTTTTCCGCGCCTTTTACCCTAACAAAAAAAGTTTGCTGGGTGTGTATCTTATTTTCAAGACCGAACCAGGAAATGATAACTGGTGCGCTGGAATGGTACATCTGTCAACTATAAAATATCAAAAGTCCTTAGACGCATATATTACCATTTCAGTTTTATGTCCAAAAACTCTTTTTGCGCCTTTACTCTAACAAAAAAACTTTGCTGGGTGTGTATCTCATCCCCAGGGCCGAATCAGGAAATAGCAACTAGTGCGCTGGAATGGTACATTTCTCAACTATAAAATATCAAAAATCCCTAGACGCACATATTACCATTTCAGTTTTATGCCCGAAAACTATTTACGCGCCTTTTACTCTAACAAAAAAAGTTTGCTGGGTGTGTATCTTATTTCGAGGACGGAACCAGGAAATGACAAGTGGTGCGCTGGAATGGTGAATGTGGACACTATAAAGTATTAAAAATCCCTAGACGCACATATTACCATTTCAATTTTATAGCCAAAAACTTATTTGACAAATACACAATTTTTCACTAAAAAAAGTTTGCTGGGTGTGTATCTCATCCCCAGGGCCGAACCAGAAAAGAGCTACTAGATCGCTAAAATGTTACATGTGTTCACTATAAAATATTAAAAATTCTAAGACGCACATATTATCATTTCAGTTTTATGGCCAAAACCTTTTTTCGCGCCTTTTACTCTAACAAAAAGAGTTTGCTGGGTGTGTATCTCATCCCCAGGCCCGAACCAGGAAATAGCAACTGGTGCGCTGGTATAGCACATGTGTCAACTATAAAATATCAAAAGTCCTTAGACGCACATATTATCATTTCAGTTTTATGGCCAAAAACGTTTTTCGCGCCTTAACTCTAACAAAAAAAGTTTGCTGGGTGTGTATCTAATCCCCAGGGCCGAACCAGAATATAGCAACTAGATTGCTAAAATGTAACATGTGTCTACTATAAAATATTAAAAATTCTAAGACACACATATTATCATTTCAGTTTTATGGCCAAAAACTTTTTTCGCGCCTTTACTCTAACAAAAAAACTTTGCTGGGTGTGTATCTCACCCCCAGGCCCGAACCAGGAAATATCGACTGGTGCGCTGGTATAGCACATGTGTCAACTATAAAATATCAAAAATTCTAAGACGCACATATTATCATTTCAGTTTTATGGCCAAAAACTTTTTCCGCGCTTTTTACTCTAACAAAAAGAGTTTGCTGGGAGTGTATCTCATCCCCAGGACATAACCAGGAAATGGCAACTGGTGCGCTGGAATGGTACATGCCTGATCTATAAAATAGTAAAAGTCCTTAGACGCACATATTACCATTTCAGTTTTATGGCTAAAAACTTATTTGGCTAATACATATATTTTACTAAAAAAAGTTTGCTAGGTGTGTATCTAATCCCCAGGGCCGAACCAGGAAATGCTAACTGATGTGCTGGAATGGTACATTTGTCCACTATAAAATATCAAAAATTCTAAGACGCGTATATAACCA
This sequence comes from Epicampocera succincta, assembly GCA_932526305.1. NCBI lineage: Eukaryota > Metazoa > Arthropoda > Insecta > Diptera > Tachinidae > Epicampocera > Epicampocera succincta. Next base: position 100,023 of record CAKOAZ010000002.1, on the reverse strand, counting down.
TTTCGGTTTTATAGCCAAAAACTTTTTCCGCGCCTTTTACTCTAACAAAAAAAGTTTTCTATGTGTGTATCTCATTTCCAGTACCAAACCAAGGAATGGAAACTGGTGCGCTAGAATTGTACATGTGTCTCCTATAAAATACTAAAAACTCTAAGACGTGTATATTACCATTTCGGTTTTATGGTCAAGAACTTTTTTCACCTCTTTTACTCTAACAAAAAAAGTTTGGTGGGTGTGTATCTCATCCCCAGGACCGAAGCACGAAAAGCCAACTGGTGTGCTGGAATGGTACATGTGTCCACTATAAAATATTAAAAATTCTAAGATGCGTATATTACCACTTCGGTTTTATAGCCAAAAACTTTTTTCGCGCCTTTTACTCTAACAAAAAAAGTTTGCTGGGTAGGTATCTTATTTCCAGGACCGAACCAGGAAATGGAAACTGGTGCACTGGAATGGTACATGTGTCTTCTATAAAATATTAAAAATTCTAAGACGCACATATTACCATTTCAGTTTTATGGCCAAAAACTTTTTTCGCGCCTTTTACTCTAACAAAAAAAGTTTTCTATGTGTGTATCTCATTTCCAGTACCAAACCAAGGAATGGAAACTGGTGCGCTAGAATTGTACATGTGTCTCCTATAAAATATTAAAAACTCTAAGACGTGTATATTACCATTTCAGTTTTATGGGCAAAAACTTTTTTTGCGCCTTTCACTCTATCAAAAAATATTTAATGGGTGTGTATCTCGTCGTAAGGGCCGAACCAGAAAGTGCGAACTAGTGTGCTGGAATAGAACATGTGTCCACTATAAAATATCAAAAATTCTAAGACTCGCATATTACCATTTCGGTTTTATGGTCAAGAACTTTTTTCACGCCTTTTACTCTAACAAAAAAAGTTTGGTGGGTGGTTATCTTATTTCCAGGACCGAACCAGGAAATGGAAACTGGTGCGCTGGAATGGTACATGTGTCATCTATAAAATATCAAAAATTCTAAGACGCGCATATTACCATTTCGGTTTTATGGCCAAAAACTTTTTTCGCGCCTTTTACTCTAACAAAAAAAGTTTTCTATGTGTGTATCTCATTTCCAGTACCAAACCAAGGAATGGAAACTGGTGCGCTAGAATTGTACATGTGTCTCCTATAAAATATTAAAAACTCTAAGACGTGTATATTACCATTTCAGTTTTATGGGCAAAAACTTTTTTTGCGCCTTTCACTCTATCAAAAAATATTTAATGGGTGTGTATCTCGTCGTAAGGGCCGAACCAGAAAGTGCGAACTAGTGTGCTGGAATAGAACATGTGTCCACTATAAAATATCAAAAATTCTAAGACTCGCATATTACCATTTCGGTTTTATGGTCAAGAACTTTTTTCACGCCTTTTACTCTAACAAAAAATGTTTGCTGGGTGGTTATCTTATTTCCAGGACCGAACCAGGAAATGGCAACTGGTGCACTGCAATGGTAGATGCTTTAACTTTAAATTTTAAAAATCCCTAGACGCACATAGTACCATTTCAGTTTTATAGCCAAAAACTTATTTGGCTAATACATAATTTTTCACTAAAAAAAGTTTGCTGGGTGTGTACTTCATCTATAGGGCTGAACCAGGAAATGGCACTTAATGCGTTAGAATGAAACATATGTCTACTATAAAATATCAAAAATTCTAAGACGCGTATGTTACGATTTCGGTTTTATAGAAAAAACTTTTTTGGCGCCTTTTACTCTAACAAAAAAAGTTTGGTGGGTGTGTATCTCATCCGCAAGACCGAACTAGAAAGTGGAAACTGGTGCGCTGGATTTGTAAATGTGTCTTCTATAAAATATCAAAAATTCTAAAACGCACATATTACCATTTCAGTTTTATGGCCAAAAACTTTTTTCGCGCCTTTTACTCCAACAAAAAAAGGTTGTTGGGTGTGTATCTTATTTCCAGGACGGAACCAAGTAATGGAAACTGGTGCGCTGGATTGGTACATGTGTCTACTATAAAATATCAAAAATTCTAAGACGCATATATTACCAATTTAGTTTTATGGCCAAGAACTTTTTTCGCGCCTTTTACTCTAACAAAAAAAGTTTGCTGGGTAGGTATCTTATTTCCAGGACCGAACCAGGAAATGGAAACTGGTGCACTGGAATGGTACATGTGTCTTCTATAAAATATTAAAAATTCTAAGACGCACATATTACCATTTCAGTTTTATGGCCAAAAACTTTTTTCGCGCCTTTTACTCTAACAAAAAAAGTTTTCTATGTGTGTATCTCATTTCCAGTACCAAACCAAGGAATGGAAACTGGTGCGCTAGAATTGTACATGTGTTTCCTATAAAATATTAAAAACTCTAAGACGTGTATATTACCATTTCAGTTTTATGGGCAAAAACTTTTTTTGCGCCTTTCACTCTATCAAAAAATATTTAATGGGTGTGTATCTCGTCGTAAGGGCCGAACCAGAAAGTGCGAACTAGTGTGCTGGAATAGAACATGTGTCCACTATAAAATATCAAAAATTCTAAGACTCGCATATTACCATTTCGGTTTTATGGTCAAGAACTTTTTTCACGCCTTTTACTCTAACAAAAAAAGTTTGGTGGGTGGTTATCTTATTTCCAGGACCGAACCAGGAAATGGAAACTGGTGCGCTGGAATGGTACATGTGTCATCTATAAAATATCAAAAATTCTAAGACGCGCATATTACCATTTCGGTTTTATAACAAAAAAACTTTTTGGGTGCCTTTTACTCTTACAAAAAAAGTTTGTTGGGTGTGTATCTTATTTCCAGGACCGAACCAGGATGTGCCAACTGGTTTGCTGGAATGGTACATGTGTCCACTATAAAATATCATCAGTTGGATCAGAATCAGATCAGGTGATCAGAGGATAGACAATCTAGGAGGGGGGTAGACTGATGATATTACGAAGTTTGTGCGTTTGTGCGTTTGCTCTTTGTTGCATGCAGATATTTTTATTAAGATCATGTCTATGTTGGCGTACGCCCTTTGCGTTTACTTTAAGCCATGGCTTATTACCTTTTGCTTGAAGGAGTCTATTCTGCACCCCCAGCATTTCTAGCTTTAAGCTAGTCATATTTGTTGTAAAATTTTGACTGAAATTGAAGCTTTAGCTCGTATTTGATGAACTCTTTGGTCGTGGCCATCTATGTGAGATAGCAGGCTTAGTCTTCATAGCGTCAACATACGACATACGACATATGTAGGGACTGGCTGAGTTATTTCGCAATTCGGTGAACTTGAAGATTGGTTGCAATATATGACCATATATTTGACTGCAAATAAGGCTAGATAGGTTTCGAGTATATCCACAAGATGATTGTTTACAACTTAAGAATATAGCTAAGGTTTTGAACACTGGGAATAAGCATGCAGAAGTTAAAATTTTTTATTGAACAATTTATGTATAAAGTTAGTGATTGTTATATAATGTGAATTCAGCGATATTAAGTTTTTTGCAATACAAATAATTGCGAATAATTAAACACACATTCAAGTGTTTTTTATTTGAATGAATAAACACATGTTTCTATTTGTATATGGCAAGTTTAAATTTTTTTTTGGAATACATGGGTAAATTTTTGGGTTAAAGTAATTAAAACATTTTCAAAATGTCCACAAGTCTTTACTATTTGAATGCGACAGCAGAAGCGTCCCCTTTTTTAGAGGCACACTTTTATTTGATTTTTATGATTTTTCTGTCAAGGCATTTCGTATAATTTCAGAAATTTGTGGTGATATATGGGCATTTTTTGGTTGTAACTGAGAGGAAGCATGTCCTGAGTATACTCACAAGTATTTTTTTTTTTATTTTCGGAAGCAGAATCTTCTAATTATATATGGAAAGTGTATCATACAATTTAAAAGATTTTCCATCTACAAAATTTTTTGCAATTTAAAAAGTTTTTGCAACATATGGGTATTTTCTTAATTTCAACTAGTTGCTTATATGTTCAGATGATAGCCAAAAGTTTGCTTTGTTTAAATATAGACGCTCATATAAATGAGATTTAAATTTGAAATCAAAAATTGGGCTTATATTTAAAAAAAAAGATTTTTAAATTTGGTTGACTCTATATCATTAAAATATATAAAATAAATTTCATGTACAATAGGAGACCTTCGCTTCCATAAATAAATAAAACTGGCCACGGGATATTTGGAATCTGTCATCTCTCATTTGCAACCAAAAATATGGCCACATATTGCCACCAATTTTACAATTCACCAAATATGCCTAACAGAAAAATTCTCAACATTATATATAAGTATGTAAATGTGCCTTTGTAGAACTGGATGGTAACAAAAGTTACCTGTGGCTTTTGTTAAGCGCAGGCTCGTTTGCCCTGCTCAACTTTATAGCACTGGGATAACTTGGTGATTCACCAAGTTACTAAGATCTTTCGGGCTTTATTATCCTAGTAGTTCACAAGGATAATTCAAGCGGAAATGGTCAATTCAGTTGTTCAAGACGTACACAAGAACAATGTCAATTGATTTGTTAAAAATTAAATCACACGATGTTGGCTTGATGACTGACAATAGTTCACTCACAAATTTTATTAAAAATGAATTGTATTTAAAGAAACAAAATTACAAAGACAAATAATAAAAGAATACAAAATTCACAAATACAAATAAAAAGAAAAAAAATGGTTTCATAATTAATAACCACAAATTGCAATACAATTAAGAATAATGCCAAGTTTTAAACCGTAAAATGACACGGAGAACTTTTAGCAGGCCGGAAAACATTCACTCTTCTGTCGCACTAATTATTTTCCCACCGGTAGGAAAAAATAGATGTTGGATTTCATAACTGTCTGGCTGGTGAATTAAAGAAGCACTTTATTTTCCCACTGATCGTACAGCCCAAACAAACATTAAATTTCTCCAACGTCTGACTAGTTATTTCATTTAGCCCGTGTAAATAAATATTTTGTTTCAATTTGGCTATGAATTATGCAGACGCGGTAATTCTAAATGTGGGAAGAATAAGAACGCAACAAAGAACTACGGATTTTGTTCAAGTATTATTAATTCCATTGAGAGTTGTTTTTATTTTTAATACAAAATAAGAAATAAAAAAAACTCAAAGGAATTAACATATTGCGGCCCCAAGGGGCTTGGAAAGCGCGAATGAACCCCGGCGAATTTTTTTGAGGTGGCTTAAGGGGTTGGTTCCAACGAAACATTCCAGTTAGATCGTAAAGATGGTTGTGGTACTTAGGGGAGCGGGTCCCGTCTTCTCTTCAACCTTTGTTTTCCGATCAGGACAACTACCACTGCTAAAATAAAGGCCAGTCCAACATAGCTAACTGTTAAGCTATGCACTTTATGGGTTCTTGCTAGTGGAACTTCTTTTCGTTGTGCCCTGACCTCTTCCTGCAGCTGGGTTATCTTTTCAATTGTCGAAGTATATGACAGGGGTTGTGTCATGTTGCTGGTTGTGTCATGTTGCTGCTGGAAGCGTGAGAAACCCGGTACCTTCCAGCAATTGAGAACTGCTTTCACCCTTGCATATTGTGCTCAGTTTTAGTTGCTGTTGAGTTGCGAACAGTCACTGGTTCTTGTTATAAAGTTGGTACCACACGTTATTGCTGCTTATCAACTCTATGTTGCAGCTTGAGTTGGATTCATTGTTGAATAAATGTATCTCACAGTGACCAATTGCAGAGCCTCTACGATATGCAGCTTGAATGTGTGGGCATAAGAAAATGTTATGCTCAAGTCTATTGCAGGTGCTTAGCTTCGAATCATCTAGAGGGAAATATTCGTCACGCTGAGCATTGAGAGGCATCATTTTAGTTGTTGGTATGATAGCCACTAAAGAGTTTTTCATTAGCTGTGGTACTGGAGTAATATAGAATAGGTCATATTGGCCTTGATGGGCTAGAGGGATGAAGAAGGTGCAAATAATGTGCTGAGTTGAGATTGCTGCGTGAGCGCTGACTACACCATATAAATGAATAATGTCTGCAACTGATAGTGTTAGATCTGTGGGAAGGTTCGCCATTATGTTATCGACTTCACCTGAAAATTGTTAAGGAGTCAGTAGAACCGGACTAATTCGACCATGGTAAGTGTCTGCTAACAACGTGATCATAGATGTGTGCATATTTTGCAATGTGTTAGCAATTGTAAGTAACTGTACACTCAGTGATAAAATGAATTCTGACCGCTGATAGCTATCATTGGTTGTGAGGTAGAGTAGTTTGTTTTTTTTACCGTTCATTTTTTCGAAGTTATCTTGCGTGCGTTGTTCAGACTGCTTCATGAGATTGAGGGTCGAGTCGAGAAACGATGTTTGATTCCGCAAAAGGCTCTGCAAGTGGACTTCGCTGGTTTTTATACTATTAATAGTATCGGTCATGTTTGCTGCATATTTGGAGTCTAGAAAGCCAAACAAGGAGCTTGCTATATTTCAAACGATGTCTATTGCTCCTCGTCGCTTCCTTCTTATGAAATTTTTCAAACCATGCTCCATTTCATCCCTGAGAGCTTGAAAATGGGATAGAAGTCCGTTGCATTGATGATAATGGGATGAGTAATCGCAGGCCCTTTTCAGAGCAGATGTACCATTCGTTAAAACCTCTAATTCGTTGTATAACGGTGTCAGTTCAAAATAAATAAGGAGATTCCAGTCAGCGATGACAGGTTTAACTTGGCCAATATTTTCGAAATGTAATCCAGGGTTGCTGGTGATTTGGGTGTACGTTACTTTGGGTGACATAGGATTAGAGGGAGAAATAATGCTATGGATATTAACAGACCTGTTGCGTTTAGAGTACAACGTTTTGAGGGTGGTTCATTTATGGTTTTGCTCTTGGGTGAATTGTTTCTTTTTCGTGTTGGTTTCTCATCTGTTGTTTCATCGCTAACGTTTGTTGCTGGTGGCTCCACAGGAAGAGGAGCCAGCAAGTGAATTGCTCGCTTAATTATACCACCAATGTTTTCACATCAGCTGTTCTGACGAGTCCGTCTGGACCGAGGTCTATTTCAGTTACTTTTCAAAGACGCCATTTAATAATTGGTGTGTTGTCCTTAATTATAACTATAGTACCCCGTTACAAGTTTTGAGCCTTATTTTGCCACTTGTTCCGTTGCTGGAGTTCACTGGGGTATTCCTGCGACCATCGTTTCCAAAACTGATGTTTTATTTGTGACACTAACTCCCATCGTTTTGTAATCGGCAACGATGCAATCGGTCTCGAATTAAGGATTGCTTCGACTTCTATGATCACGCTTTCCATTTCTTCATAGGTCAGAGACGCGTTTGCTATTTCTTTACCAAGTAACCTTTTTGCGGATTTGACTGCAGCCTCGCACAGTCCGCCGAAGTGCGGGGCTCTTGGAGGTATGAAATGGAAACTGATGCCTTTGCTGGCACACTCTTGTTGAACCTTTTCTTGAGCAGCTGTGGCGAAAATAGCAGTTGACAACTCTTTTGATTGCAATCTTCCACAAAGCTTGTTGCGTTGTCACAGTAGAGATGCTGACAGTGACCCCTTCAGCCGATGAATCTTTTGACCGCTCCAATGAATGCGTCAGTTGTAAGGTCTGTTACAAGCTCCAAATGAACTTCTTCTTCTTCTTCTTTTGGCGCTACAGTCCGTGGTGAACCTGGGCCTACACCAACAAAGTTTTCCAGCTGGCACGGTCTTTAGCCAGCGTTCTCGAATTGTGCACACCAAGTTGGTTAATGTCCCTCTCCACTTGTGTGCGTCATCGGTTCCGTGGGCGTCCTGTAATGCGTTGTCCCACAGGCTCGGAATCGAAGATTCTACGGGTCGCAGCAGTATTTTCCATGCGCTCTACATGGCCCAACCATCTTAGCCGTTGGATCCGTAGGCGCCTGGTTAGGATCACGTCGCTGTACACCCCGTATAGTTCATGATTGAATCTTCTTCTTCAGAAACTATCAACGCAAACAGGGCCGAAGATTGAATGCAGAACTCTCTCGAAAATACCAAGGACTTCCTCATCCGCCTTCGACACCGTCCATGCTTCTGCGCCATAGAGAAGTACAGGGATTATCAAAGTGGTATATAGTGTCAGCTTGGTTTTTCGAGAAAGGGCCTTACTACTCAATTGCCTCTTGAGCCCAAAGAAACAGCGATTGGCAAGAGTTATTCTGCGTTTGATCTCGGTACTGATGTTGTTCATACTGTTGACTTGGGAGCCAAGGTAGACGAAGTGCTTATCTACCTCGAAGTTATAGCTGCCTATGGCGATGTTCTGGCCCAGTCGTCGGTGTTGCGCGTCCTTTTTTGATGACAGCATATACTTCGTTTTGCCCTCGTTCACCACTGGTAACATTTTGGCCGCCTCCGTTGAAATACCAGCAAACGCTTCATTGACGGCTCGCTGTGTTCGACCAATCACGTCAATGTCGTCAGCGTATGCTAGCAGTTGCACGGGCTTTTGGAAGATCGTGCCTCTGTTGTTGTCGTGTGAGTTTGGCACGATCTTCTCAAGAATTATTTTAAAAAGTCACAGAACAGTGTGTCGCCTTGTCTAAATCCTCTTCTGACATTGAAGGTCTCGGTGAATTCGTTACCGACCTTGATGGAGCAGCGAGAGGTCTTCATCGTCATCCTACACAGCCTGACGAGTTTGGTAGGAATGTCAAAACTAGACATGGCTTCGTATAGCTCGACCCTATACACACTGTCATATGCGGCCTTAAAATCTACGAATAGGTGGAGGGTGTCGATTTGCATCTCTTGGGTCTTTTCCAGGATCTGCCGTAGTGTGAAAGTTTGGTCGATGGTGGATTTCCCTGGCCTAAAACCACACTTATAAGGGCCTATGAAACTGTTCACGAATGGTTTCACGCGCTTACACAAAACGGCAGAGAAGATCTTGTAGGCGATGTTCAGGAGACTTATTTCTCGGTAGTTGGCGCAATTGAAGGGGTCTCCTTTTTTGTAGATCGGGCAAACGATGCTGAGACTCCACTCGTCGGGCATGCTTTCCTCCGACCATATCTTGCAGATGAGCTGGTGCATGCGCCCAACCAGGACATCTCCGGCTGCCTTAAATAGTTCCGCGGACAGTGCGTCCGCTCCTGCAGCTTTGTTTGATTTCAATCTCGATATTGATATCTTGACTTCATTCAGGTCGGGGGACGGAACTCTCCGTTAATCTGTCTGCAGAAGTGATCTTTCCAGTTTCTCAACATCGATTGCGACTCTACTACGATTTGTCCGTCTTCGTCACGACAGGCTTCTGTCCGAAGCTTATATCCATTGGATAGTTGTTTTACCCGTTGGTAAAACGTTCGGATACTATTCCTGCACCTCTCTTCGCTTCGCTGAATGTGCTCGCCTGCACTCGTCGTCAAACCATGGGTTTTTTCCGGGTGGCATTTTAAAACCCAATACATCAGAGGCAGCATCTCTGATTGCGTTTTGGCAACGGTTCCATTCCTCATTGGTTGTTTCGCCTGCGTCGTGCTCTACTCCGTTTTGCTACTGATATCCGTGATCTTACCTTGGCTACAACATGGAAGTGATCGGAGTCAATGTTAGCTCCTCGGAATGTTCGGACATCAAGAATACTGGAGGAGTGTTTGCCGTCGATCGCAATGTGATCAATTTGGTTGACGGTTGATTGATCAGGGGACCGCTTGCTACAGTGAGATTTCGCCCCGTCACAAAATCCAGCAGCCTGAGTCCGTTATCGGATGTGTCGTCATGCAGGCTGTGTTTCCCGATGACTCTCGCAAAGATGTCTTCCTTGCCCAGCTTTGCGTTGAAATATCCTAGGACAATCTTGGTGTCGTAGCTGGGGCATTGATCGTATGTTCTTTCTAGGAGATTATAAAAGTCATCCTTGCTGTCGTCATCTTTATCCTCCGTAGGGGCCTAGCCTTGATGCGGATTGTAGTGAGGCGTTCGCTCACGTATTTAAAGCTTAAGACTCTTTGCCTAAGTCTGCCTCGAACAACAAACCCGCATCCAAACAGGCGCTGTCGCCGCTCTTTATAGCAATCACCGTAGTAGATGTCGCAGTTTCTCACTTTCTTTTTGCCCGGCCCATCCCATCGCACTTCCTGGATGGCGGTGATGTCAGCCTTATAGGCTTCCAGGGCCTCCGCAAGTTCATCGGCTGCACGTCGTCTGTTCAGGGACTTGACATTTCACGTGCAGAACCGAAAATCGTTATCCTTATTTCGTTGTTCCTGGTCATCACCAATAAAGTCATCCATATTTATATTTTCTTCTTGTGGTTGCATCAAAACTAGTGTGTTTTTACACGGAAGGGAAGTTACCCCCACGCACAACCCCCGAAACCTGGAGGACCGGCTCCTGGTTGGACCACAGTAGTCAACTCCTGCATTAATAAAGGGTCTTGCTGGCCTTACTCTTACTTCTGGCAAGTTTCTGAAATTGCTGCAGAAATTTTGGTTTTGCTCGTGCACATTGCACACATTTATGCGCAGTTTCCCAAGCAAAATGTTTGCCTTTAATGGGCCAAAAACGTTGTCTTACGATTGATAGAAGTGCTCCAGGGCCACAATGTTTATTTTCCCTATGTATCGACTCAAATATTAGTTTAGTATTGTGTCGTTATAAGGAAGCAACATTGGATGTTTGGCATTGAACGGTAACGTGGATGCTTCTAATCTGCCTCCGACTCTTAGAATGTTATATTCGTCTAAGAATGGAGGTAAGCTTTTTATTTGACTCGATTTGAGTTCCTTTTTCTGTTGCAGCTGTTGAATGTCTTCTGTGAACGTGCATAGTTGGGTGTTCGAACAATGATGGCAAGCGCATCGTGAAACTCAAGAGGTGTGAGAGTGCGTTGGGTTTGTCGTTCGGGCTTGAAAGTTCTGGCGTTTTTAATAAATCTTAAAATTGACGGTTGATTGATCAGGGGACCGCTTGCTACAGTGAGATTTCGCCCCGTCACAAAATCCAGCAGCCTGAGTCCGTTATCGGATGTGTCGTCATGCAGGCTGTGTTTCCCGATGACTCTCGCAAAGATGTCTTCCTTGCCCAGCTTTGCGTTGCAATATCCTAGGACAATCTTGGTGTCGTAGCTGGGGCATTGATCGTATGTTCTTTCTAGGAGATTATAAAAGTCATCCTTGCTGTCGTCATCTTTATCCTCCGTAGGGGCCTAGCCTTGATGCGGATTGTAGTGAGGCGTTCGCTCACGTATTTAAAGCTTAAGACTCTTTGCCTAAGTCTGCCTCGAACAACAAACCCGCATCCAAACAGGCGCTGTCGCCGCTCTTTATAGCAATCACCGTAGTAGATGTCGCAGTTTCTCACTTTCTTTTTGCCCGGCCCATCCCATCGCACTTCCTGGATGGCGGTGATGTCAGCCTTATAGGCTTCCAGGGCCTCCGCAAGTTCATCGGCTGCACGTCGTCTGTTCAGGGACTTGACATTTCACGTGCAGAACCGAAAATCGTTATCCTTATTTCGTTGTTCCTGGTCATCACCAATAAAGTCATCCATATTTATATTTTCTTCTTGTGGTTGCATCAAAACTAGTGTGTTTTTACACGTTGATACGTTGGAGCCATTTTAGTGAATTTCGGTGGTTGATGCTGTGCAAAAAGTTTTCACTATTGACAGCAATGAGTGAGTTGTAAGATCCTTGCTTCTGTTCAGGGATCGGCAAATTAGGATCTAGGCCAAAACTGGGAGGCCAATTTTTCTCGTCTGAATGAAAAAAATGGCCCATACATCCATTGGGGTGTATGCTGTAACTGTTGTGAATCCAATCCTCTTGATATGATGTCCGCTGGGTTATCTTTAGAGCTCACATGTCGCCATTGCTCACGTAGCGTGTTTTCTTGAATTGAAGCGATTCGATTTGCCACAAATGTATGAAATGAAGAAGATCTTGAATTTATCCACGATAAGACTATTTTGTAGTCGGACCAATAGAATGTTGGTGTTGTATTCATATCAAGTCTAGTTTCACTTTTGCAGCTAAGTTAGCACCCAATTGTGCGGCACACAGTTCCATTCTGGGCAGCGTTTGCTGCTTGAGTGGAGTTATCCGTGATTTCGCACATAACAAGTATACTCTTATTGTTTTGTTTGGAAGAGTTGTTCTCACATATACTGCAGCGCAATTAGGCGAAAGGTTCGTCAGCGTGAGTCAAATTCTGAAGGAACAGCCTCGTCCCAGGAAAGATTCAAGGTCCATAATTCCTGGATAAACATTTTTGCTCTGGCAACTACTGGCGACAGGATTCCTAGTCGATCAAAGATACGCGCGAAGTCTGAGGTGACTGATCTTTTAGTCACGGCTTGAATTGTTTGAATGTTGACCTTGATTTTAAGTAGGTCATCTTTAGGTACCCATACCAATAGCAGTGTTTTCGTGTAATCAGTTTCGTCTGAGAAGTCATGACTGACTTCCTGGTCATAACTGGGAATGTTGCGGAGCAGCTGGGCATGATTAGCGCACCATTTTCGTAGATGGAACCAGTACTTTGCCAGGACGTCTTGCAGCTGGCGCTGAGTTTCTAGGGCTCTATTCAAGCTATCTGCTCCACCCAACCCGTTGTCGACATAAAAGTTCTTTTCCAATAAACTGGCTGCTAAAGGAGCTTGCAGCTTATTATCCTGGATTACTTCCTTCAAACATTTGATTGCCAGATATGGTGCTGGTCTAGTACCTTGGGTAACGGTATTTAATTGGAAATAACTAATGGGCTCAGAGGCATGATTTTGCCAGAGGATTATCTGGTTCTATCGGTCCTTGGGGTGGATATAGATTTGGCGGTACATTTTTTCGATATCTGTTGTGAATACGAAACGTGGCAGCTGAAACCGCAATAGTACCGTAAATAGATCATTTTGTAGTGGTGGTCCAGTGTGCAGAAGATCATTTAAGGATTTTCCTGAGGACGTTTTTGCTGACGCATCGAAGACTACTCTGAGTTTAGTTGTACTACTTTTGGGTCGCAAAATGCAGTGGTGAGGAATGAAGTAGTTATGCCCCTTTACTTCGTCTATATTGATTTTCGACATGTGCCCCATTGTTTCGTAGTCTTTCATAAATAGCGCATATTGCTCCTTCTATGAAGCGTCTTTTGATAATCGACGTTCTAGTGCGAGGAACCGGTTGAAAACGATACTATGTGTGGACTTAATAAAGATTTTTCAGCACAAACGGCAGTCGTGCTATGAATCGACCTTCATTGTCACGTGTAGTATGCTGATTGAAATGTGCTTCGCACTGTGCATCATAAGGTGATAAATTTTGCTCTCTTCCGTCAACCTCCTCGAGTTACCAAAATCGCTCAATAGCTGTACTAATTTTATCTTTTTCGGTTAAAACTCCGCAGATTGCTGATGAGAGCTGTTCGCCAGATACCCTTCCCGATACTATCCATCCGAAAGTTGTATTTTGTAGCCTAATTTAATTTGTCCGATCGTGAGAAGTTGATGATAATATTCCGCCCCTAACAAAATATCGATATTTTCTGGATGGTTGAAGGTGGGGTCCGCTAATGCTACGTTGCTGATTCTAATCGATTGAGCGGGTTGAGGGGAAATAATTTGGGGCAATACGAATGCTTCAAGCCGTGTTGAAAAATGGTTGAGCCGACATTGCAGCGTAATGTTGACTCGTTATTGCACCTTGGTACGGTTTTTTCCAAAACCGTTGATTGCAACAGAAGTAGTCCTTGCTGGTAGTCCAAGCCGGTTGACTAATCGTTCTGTGATCAAATTTACTTGTGATCTTGAATCAAGGATTGCCTTGCATTCAGTTTCCAAGCCATTAGCCTAGACCTTTACCAAAGCTGTTCCCAGTAGAACTTCTGTTGGTGTGCTGACTAGAGATGTCGCGTGTTGTGTCGAGGAGTTGTTCGTTGTACCTGCTTCATTGGCTGACTCTGTTTCCCCCTTTGATTTATTACGCTTCCTGAATATTGAATTCTTTTGTGGGGCTTGGTCCAAGTGTACCAGGGTGTTGTGCATTTTTACACATTTCTGGCAGCGGCCTGAAATGTTGTACTGTTTGGCGGAATGATTGTGTTTAAAACAATTAACACACAGCTTATGTTTCTGTATTAAGTTTAGTCTGTTTGCAGGGCTTAGCTGGATGAATTCTCTGCATCTATACAATGGGTGACATTCCTGCTTGCAAACTAGGCATCGTTGGTTCTCATGGCGGGGATGTGCCGTAAGCGTGCATGTTTTGCTAGCAGGAGAATTAGACTTCTCTTTGTGTTCCATTGCCTCCAGAGTGTAGAAGTAGTTCTCCAGAAAGGTAAGAAATTGGCTGACTGGTTGCATTTCCTTTGGGTTGGTGATCGATTGTTCATATTGAGTGTATACAGTTTTGTCCAACTTTTTGACCAGAAGGTGGAGTAGGAGTGGATCCCATGTCGAGATTTCGAGCCCCATATTAGAAACGGCTGCCAGACATTCCCTCTTTGTATCGTGCAATCGCTTAATGGCCATTAATGTCGATGCACCGGATTGTTGGTCTAGGAGTCTTTGAACCGCTGTTGCCACTATTAGTCGCTTATTATCATACCGATCCTGTAGTAATTGCCAAGCGGCCTTGTAATTATCTGCCATAACAGCGAGATGATTAATAAGCTTCGCTGCTTCACCAGTAAGGTTGGTCTTTAGATAATACATTTTGTGAGCGTCTGACATCTGTTGTTCATAAACAGTTTTCTTAAATAAGTCAGAAAACGATGTCCATTTCATATAATCACCTTCAAATTTATAGATAGTGATTGCGGGTAATGGTAGGGGAGATAGTCTACCCATAGTCTCGGTGGATGAGTGGTGATTTTTATTAGCCGTGGTAAGCTGGAAGATCGCTAACTGAGCAGCTTGTTCGAGGTGGATGTATCTGCTTGTGTCATAACCAGAATTAAATTCTACGTTTTCACGTTAAATAAAAAAATATAATTTTTTGCTCGGCTACGCGACTTTTATTTTTTATTTGTGTTTTCTTAAAATGAGTTCTGTTCTGTACGTATGCTAAATCTTAACTAAACTACCAAATTCCAAAAATATCTTTTTAAATACTAATTTGTTACAAATAATATTTCCTTTGTCTTTATGGATATTTTGGAACAAAGAGATAAAGAACATGTTTTGTACATATGCTTACAATATTTATGATATTTTATGATCTCTACAATATTTGTATATTTATGATATTTTATGGTCTTTACAATATTTGTATATTTATGATATTTGTTTGACCCTTTTTATCTTATTCTTTTGCTCAGTAGTTTAGATTATTTTACATATTTAGTTAGGGTTGTTTACGTGTGTTTACATAAATTGTTGTTTATGACATGTCTAGTTACTAATTACCCTCTTATCATCTATGGAAATTTACTTGTTGTCTTAAAAGAGTATTAGGGAAATAACATGTATATGTTTATTAACATGTTTATGCATGAGCGTCGCTAACTCTCCCCTGGGTTAAAACGAGAGCGTCCCGATCCCTAATACTTCTTTCAACTTGTTGATTGTAATAAATTCTAAAGTTTTGCTCTGTATGTTTTCTTTTGTATATTAATACATATTTAAATATTTTGAGCCCAATATAGAATACTCCTGAAATTATAGCTATGAAAAATAGTGTATAAAAAGTTGAACGTATAGGGTGTTCCTCATATGGAATGACTAATCTTTTTAATGAGTCGATATTATTATGATTTCAAAATCTTCATCATGTTTTGTGTGGATAGCCTCTATGAGTCTGTCATGTATATTTCTGTAAGTACTGTTATATACTCTAACTTTGTCAGTATATTTTACTAAAGTTATGCCTGTAGCAGTGATATTGTCAATTTGATGAGTACTATCCAATAATATGACACCTTTGTCAATTTCCGTTATCGGATTATTATATTCTTGTATGACCTCGCATTTAAAAAGGCGTAATTTTAAAAAGTTTACAATATCTGTTGAGAATTGGGTATTTATAAATTGTTATAATTAAGTCTTTCGTTCTTGCTATATGAATGTCTGCGTACTCCAAAATGTTTATTACAGGTACTGAGATTAATTCATGTTCTATTATTTTTCTTATGTCGTCTAAATTTAGGGATTCGGTTAAATATTCAGTATTCTTTGCGGCATTAATTGTTCTAACTAATAGTAGGAGCTGTTCGTGAACTTGTTCGAGGATAATATGGTTTTCCAATGTGTTACCTTGTAGTGTATCAATTATTTTTTAGAACCTTGAGTTAATCAAACGTTGTTTCTCATTGTTATTTATGAGTGTATTTATTGCTCTTTTCATATTGATAAAATCATCGTGGTCTGGAATTCCTGTGACAAATTTCAAAGCTGATCCTATGAAATTTAAGGATCTTGCGTATCTTTTATGCTCGTTCAATTGATTTTCCAATATTTCAATTTTCTTTATTAAGAGTGTTTCTTGGATGCTGGCGTTATATTGATCTCGGATAATTTGTTTGTAAGACGTTAGTATCTTTGTTAAATTAGTGACATGGAAGAGATATGTGTGTTCATCATATAGGAAAACATCATCGGTCCTGGTTAGGACGTATTTTTGTACCTTTTTAATTTCTACTTCTGCTTTGGTTTTTGACATAACCATTACGAGAAATATCAGGTAGAGTATCATCTTTGCTGATTTTGTAGTTCTTAATGTTATCTTTGTGTACGATCACACCCCTCGTGGTTAAAACAGTGTCCTCACGGTCTTTCTTCACAATGTGCTTAATGTATCTGGCGTCTTTTTTCTTTCTCACTCCTTTTATTTTCACAAGAATTTGTTCATTTGGTTGAAAGGTTCGATGTTTAGTACCTTGATTTAGTCTTTCGAGTGTTTTTTCTGACGCCTTTTTTAGTTTTTCATATATGAGTTTTTTGTCGTATTTTATTTTGATAAATAATATATCAACTGGTTTTTGTCCTGTGACTATGTGTATGGTGTTATTTATTTCTCTTATTGTTTTATGTATTTCCTCAGCTATTGTTGTATCGTTTTGTATTTTAAATATTCTTGCTAGCTTGGAAATGGTACTGTGGACGCGTTCTACTTGTCCACTTGATGTCGATCTGTAGACTGGTGTTTTTATCTTTTTTATGCCATATTTTATACACATTATATTTACTGCTGGTGTATTTAGACATTTTACGTTATCAGTCATCAACCGTGTGCAGTTTGGATAGTTATTTGTCAGAATTTCTTCAATTTTCTCAGCCATGCGCTCTCTTGAGTCAATTTCCCTCAAAGTAACATATTTTGCGAAAATATGTATTTGCCTGGTTCTGTTGGAATGTCGGAATCTCCTAATGGTTCTCTTTTTCCTCTCATATTTCCCATATAGGCAAGGTGTGCACTTTTTGTTAAATGCTTTGCATTGTTGTTTAATTTCTGGCCAATAGTAATCTCCCGTATGTTGTTTCTGTAGCCTCTGTGTGCTCTATCGTGTGTTTTTTTGACTATTTCAGCTTGTTTTTCTTTCTCTCGAACATCAATAAGTTTTGTTGGTGTATATACAAAGTTTATACCATTGAAAGTGTTTGTTATAATATAGCTTAGTGCATAGATATTTTCTCTTGTGGTATATAATGCGGTCGTCTTATTTTGTAGTAGTATTTTTCTCAATTCAAGTATAAGGTTATTTTGAAATATCGTACGAGTTCGTGTTTCATTTATTTTATTATTTGGTACAAGCTCGACTTGAATGCTGTATGCATTTAGTGGTTGTTTGCCCTGTTTGATAGTTTCTGAAAACGAACTTTCAGCTGAGTGCACCGTATCGATGGATGACGTGTTTATATGTTGTCTTGACAAGGCGTCAGCTGCCACATTTTGATGTCCTGGCTTATATACTAATTTTGCTCCAAAATCCTCTATTATGGCCTTCCATCGCTTTAGTTTTGGGTTTGGGTTTTTTTCTGATATGGAGTGAGTTAGTTACTGATGATCTGTGTAGATAGTGAGGTCAGTTGTTCCATATATGTAATTCCTAAGTTTCTGTAATGCCCAAATTATTGCTAGTAATTCTTTCTCATTGTGCTATAACTTTTTTCCGTTTTAATTAATGTTCTGCTAAGGAAAAATATTGTTTTTTTTTGTTTGGCTAAGTACGGCTCCAATACCTATATTGAATGCATCAGTAGTAGGAAATAGGAACTAGTGCACTAAAATGGTACATGTGTCAGTTATAAAATATCAAAAATCCTTATACGCACATATTACCATTTCAGTTTTATGGCCAAAAACTTTTTTCGCGCCTTTTACTTAAACAAAAAAAAATTTGCTGGGTGTGTATCTTATTTTCCGCACAGAACTAGGAAATGCAAACTGGTGCGCTGGAATGGTACATGTGTCCACTATAAAATATTAAAAATTCCTAGCCGCTCTTATAACCATTTAGGTTTTTTAGCCAAAAACTTATTTGGCTAATACATAATTTTTCGCTAAAAAGTTTACTGGGTGTGTAACTCATTCCCCAGGGCCGAACCAGGAAGTGACAACTAGTGCGCTGAAATGCTAAATGTGTCAACAAAAAAATATAAAATAATCCTTAGACGCACATATTACCATTTCAGTTTTATGGCCAAAAACTTTTTTCGAGCCTTTTACTTAAACAAAAAAATTTTGCTGGGTGTGTATCTTATTTTCAGGACCGAACCAGGAAATAACAACTGGTGCGCTGGAATGAAACGTGTGTCCACTAAAAAATATCAAAAATTCTTAGACGCACATATTACCATTTCGGTTTTATGGCTAAAAACTTTTTTCGCGCCTTTTACTCTACCAAAAAAAGTTTGGTGGGTGTGTATCTCATCCCCAGGGCCGAACCAGAAAGTGGCAACTAGCCCGCTTAAATGGTATATGTGTCAATAAAAAAATATCAAAAATTCTTAAACGCACATATTACCATTTCAGTTTTATGGCTAAAAACTTTTTTCGCGCCTTTTACTTCAACAAAGAAAGTTTGCTGGGTGTGTATCTTATTTTCCGCACAGAACTAGGTAATGGAAACTGGTGCGCTGGAATGGTACATGTTTCCACTATAAAATATTAAAAATTCTTAGCCGCTCTTATTACCATTTAGGTTTTATAGCCAAAAACTTATTTGGCTAATACATAATTTTTCACTAAAAAGTGTGCTGGGTGTGTATCTCATCCCCAGGGAAGAACCAGGAAATGGCAACTGGTGCGCTAGAATTGTACATGTGTCCGATATAAAATATTAAAAATTCTAAGACGCACATATTACTATTTAATTTTTATAGCCAAAAACTTATTTAGCTAATACATAATTTTTCACTAAAAAATTTGCAGGGTGTGTATCTCATCCCCAGAGCCGAAGCAGGAAGTGGCAATTAGTCCGCTGAAATGTTACGTGTGTCAATAAAAAAAATATTAAAAATCCTTAGACTCACATATTACCAATGCAGTTTTATGGCCAAAAACTTTTTTCGCACCTTTTACTCGAACAAAAAAAGTTTGGTAGGTATGTATCTCATCCCCAGGGCCGATTCAGGCAGTGCCAACTAGTGCGCTAAAACGGTACATGTGTCAGCTAACAAACATAAAATAATCCTTAGACGCACATATTACCATTTCAGTTTTATGCCCAAAAACTTTTTTCGCGACTTTACTCTAACAAAAAAACTTTTCTGGGTGTGTATCTCATCCCCAGGGCCGAACCAGGAAATGGCAACTGGTGCGCTGGAATAGTACATGTGTCCACTATAAAATGTTAAAAATTCTAAGACGCACATATTACCATTTCAGTTTAATAGCCAAAAATTTTTATCCAGCCTTTTACTCTAACAAAAAAAATTTGCTGGGTTTGTTTCTCATCCCCAGGGCCGAACCAGAAAGTGGCAACTAGTGCGCTGAAATGGTACATGTGTCAACTAAAAAATATCAAAATTCCTTAGACTCACATATTACCATTTCAGTTTTATGGCCAAAAACTTTTTTTGAGCCTTTTACTTAAACAAAAATAGTTTGCTGGGTGTGTATCTTATTTCCAGAACCGAACCAGGAAATGGAAACTAGTGCGCTGGAATGGTGATGTGTCCCCTATAAAACATAAAAAATTCTTAGCCGCTCCTGTTACCATTTCAGTTTTATGGCCAAAAACTTTTTTCGGGCCTTTTACTCTAACGAAAAAAATTTGCTGGGTGTGTTTCTCATCCCCAGGGCCGAACCAGAAAGTGGCAACTAGTGCGCTGAAATGGTACATGTGTCAACTGAAAAATATCAAAATTCCTTAGACTCACATATTACCATTTCAGTTTTATGCCCAAAAACTATTTACGCGCCTTTTACTCTAACAAAAAAAGTTTGCTGGGTGTGTATCTTATTTCGAGGACGGAACCAGGAACTGACAAGTGGTGCGCTGGAATGGTGAATGTGGACACTATAAAGTATTAAAAATCCCTAGACGCACATATTACCATTTAAATTTTATAGCCAAAAACTTATTTGACAAATACATAATTTTTCACTAAAAAAAGTTTGCTGGGTGTGTATCTCATCCCCAGGGCCGAACCAGAAAAGAGCTACAAGATCGCTAAAATGTTACATGTGTTCACTATAAAATATTAAAAATTCTAAGACGCACATATTATCATTTCAGTTTTATGGCCAAAACCTTTATTCGCGCCTTTTACTCTAACAAAAAGAGTTTGCTGGGTGTGTATCTCATCCCCAGGCCCGAACCAGGAAATAGCAACTGGTGCGCTGGTATAGCACATGTGTCAACTATAAAATATCAAAAGTCCTTAGACGCACATATTATCATTTCAGTTTTATGGCCAAAAACGTTTTTCGCGCCTTAACTCTAACAAAAAAAGTTTGCTGGGTGTGTATCTCTTCCCCAGGCCCGAACCAGAAAATAGCAACTAGATCGCTAAAATGTAACATGTGTCTACTATAAAATATTCAAAATTCTAAGACACACATATTATAATTTCAGTTTTATGGCCAAAAACTTTTTCGCGCCTTTACTCTAACAAAAAAACTTTTCTGGGTGTGTATCTCATCCCCAGGGCCGAACCAGGAAATGGCAACTGGTGCGCTGGAATAGTACATGTGTCCACTATAAAATGTTAAAAATTCTAAGACGCACATATTACCATTTCAGTTTAATAGCCAAAAATTTTTATCCAGCCTTTTACTCTAACAAAAAAAATTTGCTGGGTGTGTTTCTCATCCCCAGGGCCGAACCAGAAAGTGGCAACTAGTGCGCTGAAATGGTACATGTGTCAACTAAAAAATATCAAAATTCCTTAGACTCACATATTACCATTTCAGTTTTATGGCCAAAAACTTTTTTTGAGCCTTTTACTTAAACAAAAATAGTTTGCTGGGTGTGTATCTTATTTCCAGAACCGAACCAGGAAATGGAAACTAGTGCGCTGGAATGGTGATGTGTCCCCTATAAAACATAAAAAATTCTTAGCCGCTCCTGTTACCATTTCAGTTTTATGGCCAAAAACTTTTTTCGGGCCTTTTACTCTAACGAAAAAAATTTGCTGGGTGTGTTTCTCATCCCCAGGGCCGAACCAGAAAGTGGCAACTAGTGCGCTGAAATGGTACATGTGTCAACTGAAAAATATCAAAATTCCTTAGACTCACATATTACCATTTCAGTTTTATGGCCAAAAACTTTTTTTGAGCCTTTTACTTAAACAAAAATAGTTTGCTGGGTGTGTATCTTATTTTCAGGACCGAACCAGGAAATAACAACTGGTGCGCTGGAATGAAACATGTGTCCACTAAAAAATATCAAAAATTCTTAGACGCAGATATTACCATTTCAGTTTTATGGCTAAAAACATTTTTCACGCCTTTTACTTAAAAAAAAAATTTGCTGGGTGTTAATGAATAATTTAAGGTAGTATTATTGCCTACTGCTATTTATTCACACATCACTATATTATAACATATGAATGCCGTTTTATTCGATGCATAAGACATAAAGAGAGTAAATTACTTATGCTCAGAGAAAATGTATTGAAATAAAATACTGGGTTTTTTTATGCATGCAATTGCCTATTACATGCAAATTCATATACGCGCATACATACATATGTATATACTTACTTACGGTATTATTTAATATGTATAAACTCTCATTAGTTATAAGCACTGTTACATATTCTTTTTAGATTTTATTATTATACTTAAAATATTGTTACTGACGTCACTTGTCTTTACTGCCTCGCTGCGATCAGACATACTTAAGACTTAATAAACATAAAGTTAAATTCTCATACATAAATTTGGTGCCGAAGCCCGGGAATTGATGCATAAATTGAAGCGTGCCTAGTGGAAGTTCAATAAAATAAATTTGAAGACTGGAAAACCAACAAAATGGCGGAATTACACCAACATATCGAGAACCAAAGAGATTTGTTACGGAACCTGAAGAAAACCGCTAAGCTTTATGATTTGCAAACGAATAAAACGCATGGATTTGCACAATCGGTTTTAGACGAAATAGAAGCGAATTTTGCAAAATTTAAAGAAGGTAATAGTCATTTATGTTCCATAGTCCATGAAAATACCATTAATACAGAAAATATTCCGTATTTCGAAGAGGATGTTTATTACCAGTTTCAGAAGGAATTTTTTACCTTTAAGGGTCTGTTGCTTGATTTCATTGAATCTTGTGATCTTCGGTCGCCTGGAATTCAATCCAGTACGTTTGCTGGTTCTGGTCATTCTAGAAATGAAACATTTTCGGTTCAGGCACGGTTACCGAAAATTGACTTGCCAATCTTTAGTGGAGATTATTTAGCCTGGATGTCATACCAAGATATGTTTATTTCACTAGTGCATAATAATCCCAGCCTGTCTGATGTCCAAAAATTTTGTTTCTTGAAAACTTCTTGCAAGGAAACTCCACTGGATATCGTGAATGAATATCCAGCAACGGACGCTAGCTACACTTTAGCTTGGACAGCATTGCAAAATAGATATCACAATAAAAGGAAAATAGTTGATACTATTTTTAAAAAGTTATTTTCGATACCTGTTTCTGATGGCTCCGCCAAAAGCATTCAGTTAATTTTAGATACAACCCGCACTAGTATAGCGCTTCTACGCAGCTTAGAAGTAAATACTGAAGGTGAACATGCTATGCTTATATATATGACTGTGAATAAGCTGGACTTATACGCAAGGAATGGGAGCAATCTCTAAAGGCGTCAACGGAAATTCCTCCAATAGGAGATTTATTCAAATTCCTAGAAGCAACATTTCGAACATTAGAAACACTTTCTGATCAGGCCGATTCAAGTCCTAATGCAGTTCGTTTGTCATCAAAATCCTCACTAAATAATAACGGTAAAAGCAATTTTCGACGGTATGCAAACGCTGTTTCTACAAGCAACGACTCCAACTGCCCCTGCTGCAATAAGCGTCATCTTCTTTTCAAATGTTTCAAGTTTGCTTCGTTAGCATCTGCTGCAAAGAAAGATTTTTTAAATTCAAAGCGAATATGTAGAAATTGCTTAACACCTGGCCACTTTAGTAACAACTGTCGTGTAGTTTCTCGCTGTCAAGTCTGCCAACAGAATCACCATACAACAGTGCATAATGAATATTCGGCAACCCACTCAATTGCGAACTCACCTACTGAATCCGCTATGATTCGTGAACACCCCTCGTCTTCGCAAATACTTCAGAACGTCACTGCTCATGTAGTTGATAATTGCAAGAAATATAGTGGCAGGAAAAGGTCTCAAATTCTCTTAGCGACATTACGGGTCGTGCTAAAAACCAATCAAGGCGTCTTTGTCTTGCGGGCCCTCCTTGACCAATGTGCCCAGGCTACTTTTATCACCAAAAAGGTTGCGGACGCTCTAAAATTACCTTACACAAAGGATTTTGTAGAAATTAGCGGGGTTGGTGGACATCAACCCACGATTGTACGAAAACATGTTAATTTTACTATTTTCTCAAGAACCAACACTAATTTTAAGATCGATTGTGAGGCCTTAGTTTTACCAAAAATAGCTGGATATCAACCTATGGCTATAAATGAGAAACTTTTACCTGATTTAAGTAAATTTTCGTTAGCTGATCCTTATTTCTCAGAACCTGGAGAAATTGATCTTTTGCTAGGAGGAGATATCTATGGAGATATCGTATTACCTCAACAACATACATTTAACAATGGTCCTTTTTTGCAATTGACACAATTCGGGTGGATAGTTTCGGGTCCTATTCCAGACAACAATTTACATCACAGTATTACTGTAAACGTTTGTTCTTTAGATAAACAATTACAGTCCTTTTGGGAACAGGAAGAACTGATAGAGAAGAGGGTTTTAACAGAAGAAGAAATTCTTTGTGAAGAACACTTCAAAGCTACTACTATACGTGATTCATCAGGACGTTATATGGTGTCTCTACCCTTTAAATCTCTTCTCAAGAGTAGCTTACTTCCCGTTTTTGCACAAACAGACTATACAGCACTTTCTCGCTTAAAAAGTATTGAAGCCAAATGTAAATTGGGAAGCTTTACACAGACTTTATGGAAGAGTACGAACGGCTTGGTCATATGGAAAAGGTAGGCACTTATCCTCTTGACTTGGAAAGGAATGGATTCTTTTTGCCCCATCATGGTGTTTTAAGAGAAAACAGCTCGACAACCAAGTTGAGGGTTGTTTTCGACGGTAGCTGTAAGCGGTCAGCTCAGCCCTCGTTAAATGACGAACTGGCAGCTGGTCCTGCACTACAAAATGATCTGCCTACAATCATTAATCGGTGGAGACGTTTCAAAATTGGTTTTAGGGCAGATTTAGAAAAAATGTTTCGACAAATACTCGTAATACCGGAGCAACGAAAGTTTCAACAAATTCTTTGGAGAAATATGAGATCCGAAGAGATACTAATTTACCGGCTCTCAACGGTCACTTATGGTACAACATCTGCGCCTTTTCTTTCGATTAGAGTGTTACAACAGCTAGCACTAGACGAACAGGAAAAATATCCAATGGCTTGTAGCGTGCTCAACACAGATACTTATGTTGATGATGTTATTTCTGGGGCGGATAGTTTAGCAGAAGTTTACCAGTTGCATACTGAACTATGTAGCTTGCTAAATAAAGGTCAGTTTAATCTACGTAAATGGACAACAAACTCAAGAGAACTACTAGATTTGATTCCCGTAGACTTCAGGGAAACTTCCAACATATTCGAGTTGGATCCACCTAATACAGTAAAAGCTCTGGGTTTGAAGTGGGACATAGCAGATGACTGCTTTTCATTTGATATTAATTTTGATAATACATCAGTAGTTACAAAACGAAGCTTGTTATCAGATGCCGCAAAACTTTACGATGCTCTAGGCTGGCTATCCCCTACCACAATTCTCGCAAAAATAGAATTTCAAAACCTATGGTTACTTGGTATTGATTGGAACGATCGCCTGCCCGATGCTATGGAGAAAAAATGGTTAATATATCGCAATAATTTAAAACATCTGGAAAATATTAAAATTCCGCGTTGGATTGGAGTGCGCAAGGAGGTTAAAGTTGAAATTCATGGGTTTTCCGACTCTTCTAAGCTAGCTTATGCAGCGGCAGTCTATGCAAAAACCAGTTCTGATTTGGGTACAAAAGTATATCTAATCCAGGCAAAAACTAAAGTGGGCCCTATAAAGCGGTTAACTATACCCAGAATGGAATTGTGTGGTGCCACTTTATTAGCTAAGCTAGTAGATAAAATAATTTCTTCACTTAATCAAAGAATTTCGAATGTTTACTATTGGACTGATAGCACAACTGTGCTTGCATGGATTCGTGGTCAGTCGTCTAAGTGGCCTGTATATGTTGGAAATCCAGTTGCCGAAATTCAACGCAGGTCTAATGCTTCTCAATGGCGATATATATCCACAAGTGAAAATCCTGCTGACTGCGCGTCCCGTGGTATACTACCCAGTGAATTGGCTGAACATGAATTATGGTGGCATGGTCCTAACTGGCTATCGGAACCATCAGAAAATTGGCCAAAACAACCTCAAATAAACTTAAATGAAATTGATAAAATTGCTGAACCATCCTTAAATATACATGCAACTGCGACATATGTCAACCAATATCCAGATTTATTAACAAGATTTTCTTCTCTTGGTAAGCTGATACGTGTTGTTGCATACATATTTCGTTTTAAACATAACACTCAAGTTAATAAAAACCCGCAGATTGAAAGTAACAGTAAGAGGACAGGGTTTCTTTCAACCGAAGAGTTGAAATTTGCTAGATTCAGAATTGTACAAGTTTCACAACAAGTGGATTTTTCACATGAAATTTTTGAACTTAAACAGAAAGGTAAAATTATAAGGAACAATGCTCAAGCACAGTTGTGCCCATTTTTTGATGCATATCAAATACTTAGTGGTGGTGGTAGAATTCAAAATTCCGATCTTAGCTATGGTTCCAAACATCCAATTTTGCTAAAGAAGCAAAATCCATTGTCTAATCTAATCTTTCTAGATGCACATATTAAAACTCTACATGGTGGTTTGATCCAAATGCAAGCTTATGTCTCACGAGAATATTGGATACTATCCAGTAGAAGCATTGCAAAACGAAACTTGCGGAGATGTGTGACTTGTTTTAAATACAACGCAAAAGCAGCCCAGCAGATGATGGGAAACCTCCCTAGTGTTCGCCTCAGGCCGGCACGGCCATTCAAGCATAGTGGGGTCGATTATGCAGGTCCAATCGTCATTAAACAGTCAACTGCAAGAAATTCAGTGATCACAAAGGGTTATATATGTTTGTTTATTTGCATGGTTACGAAAGCGCTGCACTTGGAAGCAGCAACAAACATGTCAACTGATGCGTTCCTGGCAGCTTTTAGGCGTTTTGTGTCTCGTCGCGGCCCCTGTACTGATTTGTATTCAGACTGTACCGTACCGACTGTACCAACTTTGTTGGAGCTAACAAAGAGCTGCAAATTCTGTATAATCGCAGTAAGTCGGCAATCCCAGATGAAATATACAACAAACTGGCTGCGAATAGCACAAAGTGGCATTTCATACCTCCAGCCTCTCCAAACTTTGGTGGTCTTTGGGAGGCCGGCGTCAAATCCACTAAACACCATTTGAACAGAGTGATGCAGAATCGTATTCTAACATTTGAAGAGCTTACTACGCTGCTAGCTCAGATTGAAAGCTGTTTGAATTCAAGACCGTTATGCCCCCTTTCTTCAGACCCATCTGACTGTCATGCGCTAACTCCTGCCCACTTGTTGATTGGGGAGCCTACGCTTTGTGTACCAGAAGAGGATTTGCTCGAGGTCAACATTGATCGATTGAATAGATGGAAAGTTGTTGAAAAGCTCAAACAGCATTTTTGGCGACGTTGGTCAAACGAATGGTTGTGTCGAATACAAGCGAGACCTAAATGGCTTAAAATAACACAAAGTCCAAAAGTTGGAGATTTAGTGGTATTTTTCAATGAACGTGGTACTCCAGGAAACTGGGCGCTTGCTCGTATCAAGGATATTCATCCTGGCAAAGACGGTTGTGTACGGGTGGTCACTCTATCCGCACATGGCAAAGTCTTCAAACGTCCAATTTCCAAAATTGCGCCTTTGCCGATGAATGATTGCTTTGATAATACAGAAAATGATGCCAACTCTAAACCATACGGTGATGACTCTCCCGCATTGTAAGCACTATCGCACTTAGTGGGGGAGAATTTTAATGAATAATTTAAGGTAGTATTATTGCCTACTGCTATTTATTCACACATCACTATATTATAACATATGAATGCCGTTTTATTCGATGCATAAGACATAAAGAGAGTAAATTACTTATGCTCAGAGAAAATGTATTGAAACAATATACTGGGTTTTTTTATGCATGCAATTGCCTATTACATGCAAATTCATATACGCGCATACATACATATGTATATACTTACTTACGGTATTATTTAATATGTATAAACTCTCATTAGTTATAAGTACTGTTACATATTCTTTTTAGATTTTATTATTATACTTAAAATATTGTTACTGACTTCACTTGTCTTTACTGCCTCGCTGCGATCAGACATACTTAAGACTTAATAAGCATAAAGTTAAGTTCTCATACACTGGGTGTGTATCTTATTTTCCGCACAGGACTAGGAAATGCAAATTGGTGCGCTGGAATTATACATGTGTCCACTATAAAATATTAAAAATTCTTAGCCGCTCTTATAACCATTTAGGTTTTTTAGCCAAAAACCTATTTGGCTAATACATAATTTTTCACTAAAAAGTTTACTGGGTGTGTATGTCATTCCCAGGGCCAAACCAGGAAGTGAACACTAGTGCGCTGAAATGCTAAATGTGTCAACAAAAATATATAAAATAATCCTTAGACGCACCTATTACCATTTAGTTTTATGGCCAAAAACTTTTTTCGAGCTTTTTACTTAAACAAAAAAAATTTTGCTGGGTGTGTATCTTTTTTTCAGGACCGAACCAGGAAATAACAACTGGTGCGCTGGAATAAAACGTGTGTCCACTAAAAAATATAAAATCCTTAGACGCACATAAATCCATTTCACTTTTATGGCCAAAAACTTTTTTCGCGCCTTTTACTCGTACAAAAAAAGTTTGGTGGGTATGTATCTCATCCCCAGGGCCGATTCAGGCAGTGCCAACTGGTGCGCTAAAACGGTACATGTGTCAGCTAACAAACATAAAATATTCCTTAGACGCACATATTACCATTCAGTTTTATGGCCAAAAACTTTTTTCGCGACTTTACTCTACCAAAAAAACTTTTCTGGGTGTGTATCTCATCTCCAGGGCCGAACCAGGAAATGACAACTGGTGCGCTGGGATGGTAGATGTGTCCACTATAAAATATCAAAAATTCTAAGACGCACATATTACCATTTCAGTTTTATGGGCAAAAACTTATTTGGCTAATATATGTTTTACACTAAAAAAAGTTTGCTAGGTGTGTATCTCATCCCCAGGGCCGAACCAGGAAATGGCAACTGGTGCGCTAGAATTGTACATGTGTCCTATATTAAATATTAAAAATTCTAAGACGCACATATTACTATTTAATTTTTATATCCAAAAACTTATTTGGCTAATACATAATTTTTCACTAAAAAAAGTTTGCTGTGTGTGTATCTTATCCCCAGGGCCGAACAAGGAAGTGCCAACTGGTGCGCTAAAATGGAACATGTGTCCACTAAAAAATATCAAAAATTTTTAGGCGCACATATTACCATTTCGGTTTTATGGTCAAAAACTTTTTTCGCGCTTTTTACTCAGGAAATAACAACTGGTGCGCTGGAATAAAA
Organism: Epicampocera succincta; assembly: GCA_932526305.1. NCBI lineage: Eukaryota > Metazoa > Arthropoda > Insecta > Diptera > Tachinidae > Epicampocera > Epicampocera succincta. Next base: position 70,705 of record CAKOAZ010000002.1, on the reverse strand, counting down.
CATGTGTCCACTAAAAAATATCAAAAATTCTTAGACGCACATATTACCATTTCAGTTTTATGGCTAAAAACTTTTTTCGCGCCTTTTACTTAAACAAAAAAAAAAATTTGCTGGGTGTGTATCTTATTTTCCGCACAGGACTAGGAAATGCAAATTGGTGCGCTGGAATTATACATGTGTCCACTATAAAATATTACAAATTCTTAGCCGCTCTTATAACCATTTAGGTTTTTTAGCAAAAAACTTATTTGGCTAATACATAATTTTTCACTAAAAAGTTTACTGGGTGTGTATCTCATTCCCAGGACCGAACCAGGAAGTGACAACTAGTGCGCTAAAATGCTAAATGTGTCAACAAAAAATATAAAATAATCCTTAGACGCACATATTACCATTTCAGTTTTATGGCCAAAAACTTTTTTCGAGCCTTTTACTCTAACAAAAAAAGGTTGCTGTGTGTGTATCTTATTTTCAGGACCGAACCAGGAAATAACAATTGACGCGCTGGAATGAAACATGTGTCCACTAAAAAATATCAAAAATTCTTAGACGCACATATTACCATTTCGGTTTTATGGCCAAAAACTTTTTTCGCGCCTTTTACTCTAACAAAAAAAGTTTGGTGGGTGTGTATCTCATCACCAGGGCCGAACCAGGAAGTGACAACTGGTGCGCTGAAATGGTACATGTGTCCACTATAAAATATTAAAAATTCTTAGCCGCTCTTATAACCATTTAGGTTTTTTAGCCAAAAACTTGTTTGGCTAATACATAATTTTTCGCTTAAAAGTTTACTGGGTGTGTATCTCATTCCCCAGGGAATTTTTTCGCGCCTTTTGCTTAAACAAAAAAAAATTGCTGGGTGTGTATCTTATTTTCCGCACAGAACTAGGAAATGCAAACTGGTGCGCTGGAATGGTACATGTGTCCACTATAAAATATAAAAAATTCTTAGCCGCTCTTATAACCATTTAGGTTTTTTAGCCAAAAACTTATTTGGCTAATACATAACTTTTCGCTAAAAAGTTTACTGGGTGTGTAACTCATTCCCCAGGGCCGAACCAGGAAGTGACAACTAGTGCGCTGAAATGCTAAATGTGTCAACAAAAATATATAAAATAATACTTAGACGCACATATTACCTTTTCAGTTTTATGGCTAAAAACTTTTTTCGTGCTTTTTACTTAATCAAAAAAATTGCTGGGTGTGTATCTTATTTGCCGCACAGATCTAGGAAATCGAAACTAGTGCGCTGGAATGGTAAATGTGTCAACTTAAAAATATCAAAAATCCTTAGACGCACATATAACCATTTCAGTTTTATGGCCAAAAAACTTATTTGGCTAATACATATATTTCACTAAAAAAAGGTTTCTAGGTGTGTATCTCATCCCCAGGGCCGAACCAGGAAGTGACAACTGGTGCGCTGGAATAGTACATGTGTCCTATATAAAATATAAAAAATTCTAAGACGCACATATTACTATTTAATTTTTATAGCCAAAAACTTATTTGGCTAATACATAATTTTTCACTTAAAAAAAGTTTGGTGGGTGTATATTTCATCCCCAGGGCCGAACCAGGGAGTGACAACTGGTGCGCTGGAATAGTACATGTGTCCACTATAAAATATTAAAAATTCTTAGCCGCACATATTAACATTTCAGTTTTATAGCCAAAAACTTTTTTCGCGCCTTTTACTCTAACAAAAAAAGTTTGCTGGTTGTGTATCTCATCCCCAGGGCCGAACCAGAAAGTGGCAACTAGTGCGCTGGAATGGTACATGTGTCCACTAAAAAATATCAAAAATTTTTAGCCGCTTTTATAACCATTTAGGGTTTTTAGCCAAAAACTTATTTGGCTAATACATAATTTTTCACTAAAAAGTTTACTGGGTGTGTATGTCATTCCCAGGGCCGAACCAGGAAGTGATAACTAGTGCGCTAAAATGCTAAATGTGTCAACAAATAAATATAAAATAATCCTTAGACCCACATATTACCATTTGAGTTTTATGGCCAAAAACTTTTTTCGCACATTTTACTCTAACAAAAAAAGTTTGCTGGGTGTGTATCTCATCCCCAGGGCTGAACCACGAAGTTCCAACGGGTGTGCTGAAATGGGACATGTGTCAACTAAAATATATAAAATCCTTAGACGCACATAAATCCATTTCACTTTTATGGCCAAAAACTTTTTTCGCGCCTTTTACTCGAACAAAAAAAGTTTGGTGGGTATGTATCTCATCCCCAGGGCCGATTCAGGCAGTGCCAACTGGTGCGCTAAGACGGTACATGTGTCAACTAACAAACATAAAATATTTCTTAGACGCACATTATACCATTACTAACTAACATTACTAAGGATTTTATATATTTTAGTTGACACATGTCCCATTTCACACGTAACATTTCAGCAGACTAGTTGCCACTTCCTGGTTCGGCCGTGGGGATGAGATACACACCCACCAAACTTTTTTTGTTAGAGTAAAAGGCGCGAAAAAAGTTTTTGCCCATAAAACCGAAATGGTAATATGTGCGTCTAAGAATTTTTGATATTTTTTAGTGGACACACGTTTCATTCCAGCGAACCAGTTGTTATTTACTGGTTCGGTCCTGAAAATAAGATACACACCCAGCAAAATTTTTTTTGTTAGAGTAAAGTCGCGAAAAAAGGTTTTGGCCATAAAACTGAAATGGTAATATGTGCGTCTAAGGAATATTTTATATTTATTTGTTGACACATGTACCGTTTTAGCGCACCAGTTGGCACTGCCTGAATCGGCCCTGGGGATGAGATACATACCCACCAAGCTTTTTTTGTTCGATTAAAAGGCGCTCTTATAACCATTTAGGTTTTTTAGCCAAAAACTTATGTGGCTAATACATAATTTACACTAAAAAAAGTTTGCTAGGTGAACGATCGCCTGCCCGATGCTATGGAGAAAAAATGGTTAATATATCGCAATAATTTAAAACATCTGGAAAATATTAAAATTCCGCGTTGGATTGGAGTGCGCAAGGAGGTTAAAGTTGAAATTCATGGGTTTTCCGACTCTTCTAAGCTAGCTTATGCAGCGGCAGTCTATGCAAAAACCAGTTCTGATTTGGGTACAAAAGTATATCTAATCCAGGCAAAAACTAAAGTGGGCCCTATAAAGCGGTTAACTATACCCAGAATGGAATTGTGTGGTGCCACTTTATTAGCTAAGCTAGTAGATAAAATAATTTCTTCACTTAATCAAAGAATTTCGAATGTTTACTATTGGACTGATAGCACAACTGTGCTTGCATGGATTCGTGGTCAGTCGTCTAAGTGGCCTGTATATGTTGGAAATCCAGTTGCCGAAATTCAACGCAGGTCTAATGCTTCTCAATGGCGATATATATCCACAAGTGAAAATCCTGCTGACTGCGCGTCCCGTGGTATACTACCCAGTGAATTGGCTGAACATGAATTATGGTGGCATGGTCCTAACTGGCTATCGGAACCATCAGAAAATTGGCCAAAACAACCTCAAATAAACTTAAATGAAATTGATAAAATTGCTGAACCATCCTTAAATATACATGCAACTGCGACATATGTCAACCAATATCCAGATTTATTAACAAGATTTTCTTCTCTTGGTAAGCTGATACGTGTTGTTGCATACATATTTCGTTTTAAACATAACACTCAAGTTAATAAAAACCCGCAGATTGAAAGTAACAGTAAGAGGACAGGGTTTCTTTCAACCGAAGAGTTGAAATTTGCTAGATTCAGAATTGTACAAGTTTCACAACAAGTGGATTTTTCACATGAAATTTTTGAACTTAAACAGAAAGGTAAAATTATAAGGAACAATGCTCAAGCACAGTTGTGCCCATTTTTTGATGCATATCAAATACTTAGTGGTGGTGGTAGAATTCAAAATTCCGATCTTAGCTATGGTTCCAAACATCCAATTTTGCTAAAGAAGCAAAATCCATTGTCTAATCTAATCTTTCTAGATGCACATATTAAAACTCTACATGGTGGTTTGATCCAAATGCAAGCTTATGTCTCACGAGAATATTGGATACTATCCAGTAGAAGCATTGCAAAACGAAACTTGCGGAGATGTGTGACTTGTTTTAAATACAACGCAAAAGCAGCCCAGCAGATGATGGGAAACCTCCCTAGTGTTCGCCTCAGGCCGGCACGGCCATTCAAGCATAGTGGGGTCGATTATGCAGGTCCAATCGTCATTAAACAGTCAACTGCAAGAAATTCAGTGATCACAAAGGGTTATATATGTTTGTTTATTTGCATGGTTACGAAAGCGCTGCACTTGGAAGCAGCAACAAACATGTCAACTGATGCGTTCCTGGCAGCTTTTAGGCGTTTTGTGTCTCGTCGCGGCCCCTGTACTGATTTGTATTCAGACTGTACCGTACCGACTGTACCAACTTTGTTGGAGCTAACAAAGAGCTGCAAATTCTGTATAATCGCAGTAAGTCGGCAATCCCAGATGAAATATACAACAAACTGGCTGCGAATAGCACAAAGTGGCATTTCATACCTCCAGCCTCTCCAAACTTTGGTGGTCTTTGGGAGGCCGGCGTCAAATCCACTAAACACCATTTGAACAGAGTGATGCAGAATCGTATTCTAACATTTGAAGAGCTTACTACGCTGCTAGCTCAGATTGAAAGCTGTTTGAATTCAAGACCGTTATGCCCCCTTTCTTCAGACCCATCTGACTGTCATGCGCTAACTCCTGCCCACTTGTTGATTGGGGAGCCTACGCTTTGTGTACCAGAAGAGGATTTGCTCGAGGTCAACATTGATCGATTGAATAGATGGAAAGTTGTTGAAAAGCTCAAACAGCATTTTTGGCGACGTTGGTCAAACGAATGGTTGTGTCGAATACAAGCGAGACCTAAATGGCTTAAAATAACACAAAGTCCAAAAGTTGGAGATTTAGTGGTATTTTTCAATGAACGTGGTACTCCAGGAAACTGGGCGCTTGCTCGTATCAAGGATATTCATCCTGGCAAAGACGGTTGTGTACGGGTGGTCACTCTATCCGCACATGGCAAAGTCTTCAAACGTCCAATTTCCAAAATTGCGCCTTTGCCGATGAATGATTGCTTTGATAATACAGAAAATGATGCCAACTCTAAACCATACGGTGATGACTCTCCCGCATTGTAAGCACTATCGCACTTAGTGGGGGAGAATTTTAATGAATAATTTAAGGTAGTATTATTGCCTACTGCTATTTATTCACACATCACTATATTATAACATATGAATGCCGTTTTATTCGATGCATAAGACATAAAGAGAGTAAATTACTTATGCTCAGAGAAAATGTATTGAAACAATATACTGGGTTTTTTTATGCATGCAATTGCCTATTACATGCAAATTCATATACGCGCATACATACATATGTATATACTTACTTACGGTATTATTTAATATGTATAAACTCTCATTAGTTATAAGTACTGTTACATATTCTTTTTAGATTTTATTATTATACTTAAAATATTGTTACTGACTTCACTTGTCTTTACTGCCTCGCTGCGATCAGACATACTTAAGACTTAATAAGCATAAAGTTAAGTTCTCATACACTGGGTGTGTATCTTATTTTCCGCACAGGACTAGGAAATGCAAATTGGTGCGCTGGAATTATACATGTGTCCACTATAAAATATTAAAAATTCTTAGCCGCTCTTATAACCATTTAGGTTTTTTAGCCAAAAACCTATTTGGCTAATACATAATTTTTCACTAAAAAGTTTACTGGGTGTGTATGTCATTCCCAGGGCCAAACCAGGAAGTGAACACTAGTGCGCTGAAATGCTAAATGTGTCAACAAAAATATATAAAATAATCCTTAGACGCACCTATTACCATTTAGTTTTATGGCCAAAAACTTTTTTCGAGCTTTTTACTTAAACAAAAAAAATTTTGCTGGGTGTGTATCTTTTTTTCAGGACCAAACCAGGAAATAACAACTGGTGCGCTGGAATAAAACGTGTGTCCACTAAAAAATATAAAATCCTTAGACGCACATAAATCCATTTCACTTTTATGGCCAAAAACTTTTTTCGCGCCTTTTACTCGTACAAAAAAAGTTTGGTGGGTATGTATCTCATCCCCAGGGCCGATTCAGGCAGTGCCAACTGGTGCGCTAAAACGGTACATGTGTCAGCTAACAAACATAAAATATTCCTTAGACGCACATATTACCATTCAGTTTTATGGCCAAAAACTTTTTTCGCGACTTTACTCTACCAAAAAAACTTTTCTGGGTGTGTATCTCATCTCCAGGGCCGAACCAGGAAATGACAACTGATGCGCTGGGATGGTAGATGTGTCCACTATAAAATATCAAAAATTCTAAGACGCACATATTACCATTTCAGTTTTATGGGCAAAAACTTATTTGGCTAATATATGTTTTACACTAAAAAAAGTTTGCTAGGTGTGTATCTCATCCCCAGGGCCGAACCAGGAAATGGCAACTGGTGCGCTAGAATTGTACATGTGTCCTATATTAAATATTAAAAATTCTAAGACGCACATATTACTATTTAATTTTTATATCCAAAAACTTATTTGGCTAATACATAATTTTTCACTAAAAAAAGTTTGCTGTGTGTGTATCTTATCCCCAGGGCCGAACAAGGAAGTGCCAACTGGTGCGCTAAAATGGAACATGTGTCCACTAAAAAATATCAAAAATTTTTAGGCGCACATATTACCATTTCGGTTTTATGGTCAAAAACTTTTTTCGCGCTTTTTACTCAGGAAATAACAACTGGTGCGCTGGAATAAAACATGTGTCCACTAAAAAATATCAAAAATTCTTAGACGCACATATTACCATTTCAGTTTTATGGCTAAAAACTTTTTTCGCGCCTTTTACTTAAACAAAAAAAATTTGCTGGGTGTGTATCTTATTTTCCGCACAGGACTAGGAAATGCAAATTGGTGCGCTGGAATTATACATGTGTCCACTATAAAATATTACAAATTCTTAGCCGCTCTTATAACCATTTAGGTTTTTTAGCAAAAAACTTATTTGGCTAATACATAATTTTTCACTAAAAAGTTTACTGGGTGTGTATCTCATTCCCAGGACCGAACCAGGAAGTGACAACTAGTGCGCTAAAATGCTAAATGTGTCAACAAAAAATATAAAATAATCCTTAGACGCACATATTACCATTTCAGTTTTATGGCCAAAAACTTTTTTCGAGCCTTTTACTCTAACAAAAAAAGGTTGCTGTGTGTGTATCTTATTTTCAGGACCGAACCAGGAAATAACAATTGACGCGCTGGAATGAAACATGTGTCCACTAAAAAATATCAAAAATTCTTAGACGCACATATTACCATTTCGGTTTTATGGCCAAAAACTTTTTTCGCGCCTTTTACTCTAACAAAAAAAGTTTGGTAGGTGTGTATCTCATCACCAGGGCCGAACCAGGAAGTGACAACTGGTGCGCTGAAATGGTACATGTGTCCACTATAAAATATTAAAAATTCTTAGCCGCTCTTATAACCATTTAGGTTTTTTAGCCAAAAACTTGTTTGGCTAATACATAACTTTTCGCTAAAAAGTTTACTGGGTGTGTAACTCATTCCCCAGGGCCGAACCAGGAAGTGACAACTAGTGCGCTGAAATGCTAAATGTGTCAACAAAAATATATAAAATAATCCTTAGACGCACATATTACCTTTTCAGTTTTATGGCTAAAAACTTTTTTCGTGCTTTTTACTTAATCAAAAAAATTGCTGGGTGTGTATCTTATTTGCCGCACAGATCTAGGAAATCGAAACTAGTGCGCTGGAATGGTAAATGTGTCAACTTAAAAATATCAAAAATCCTTAGACGCACATATAACCATTTCAGTTTTATGGCCAAAAAACTTATTTGGCTAATACATATATTTCACTAAAAAAAGGTTTCTAGGTGTGTATCTCATCCCCAGGGCCGAACCAGGAAGTGACAACTGGTGCGCTGGAATAGTACATGTGTCCTATATAAAATATAAAAAATTCTAAGACGCACATATTACTATTTAATTTTTATAGCCAAAAACTTATTTGGCTAATACATAATTTTTCACTTAAAAAAAGTTTGGTGGGTGTATATTTCATCCCCAGGGCCGAACCAGGGAGTGAAAACTGGTGCGCTGGAATAGTACATGTGTCCACTATAAAATATTAAAAATTCTTAGCCGCACATATTAACATTTCAGTTTTATAGCCAAAAATTTTTTTCGCGCCTTTTACTCTAACAAAAAAAGTTTGCTGGTTGTGTATCTCATCCCCAGGGCCGAACCAGAAAGTGGCAACTAGTGCGCTGGAATGGTACATGTGTCCACTAAAAAATATCAAAAATTTTTAGCCGCTTTTATAACCATTTAGGGTTTTTAGCCAAAAACTTATTTGGCTAATACATAATTTTTCACTAAAAAGTTTACTGGGTGTGTATGTCATTCCCAGGGCCGAACCAGGAAGTGATAACTAGTGCGCTAAAATGCTAAATGTGTCAACAAATAAATATAAAATAATCCTTAGACCCACATATTACCATTTGAGTTTTATGGCCAAAAACTTTTTTCGCACATTTTACTCTAACAAAAAAAGTTTGCTGGGTGTGTATCTCATCCCCAGGGCTGAACCACGTAGTTCCAACGGGTGTGCTGAAATGGGACATGTGTCAACTAAAATATATAAAATCCTTAGACGCACATAAATCCATTTCACTTTTATGGCCAAAAACTTTTTTCGCGCCTTTTACTCGAACAAAAAAAGTTTGGTGGGTATGTATCTCATCCCCAGGGCCGATTCAGGCAGTGCCAACTGGTGCGCTAAGACGGTACATGTGTCAACTAACAAACATAAAATATTTCTTAGACGCACATTATACCATTACTAACTAACATTACTAAGGATTTTATATATTTTAGTTGACACATGTCCCATTTCACACGTAACATTTCAGCAGACTAGTTGCCACTTCCTGGTTCGGCCGTGGGGATGAGATACACACCCACCAAACTTTTTTTGTTAGAGTAAAAGGCGCGAAAAAAGTTTTTGCCCATAAAACCGAAATGGTAATATGTGCGTCTAAGAATTTTTGATATTTTTTAGTGGACACACGTTTCATTCCAGCGAACCAGTTGTTATTTACTGGTTCGGTCCTGAAAATAAGATACACACCCAGCAAAATTTTTTTTGTTAGAGTAAAGTCGCGAAAAAAGGTTTTGGCCATAAAACTGAAATGGTAATATGTGCGTCTAAGGAATATTTTATATTTATTTGTTGACACATGTACCGTTTTAGCGCACCAGTTGGCACTGCCTGAATCGGCCCTGGGGATGAGATACATACCCACCAAGCTTTTTTTGTTCGATTAAAAGGCGCTCTTATAACCATTTAGGTTTTTTAGCCAAAAACTTATGTGGCTAATACATAATTTACACTAAAAAAAGTTTGCTAGGTGTGTATCTCATCCCCAGGGCCAAACCAGGAAATGGACACTGGTGCGCTAGAATTGTACATGTGTCCACTATAAAATATCAAAAATTCTGAGACGCACATATTACCATTTCAGTTTTATGGCTAAAAACTTTTTCGCGCCTTTTACTTAAACAACAAAAATTTGCTGGGTGTGTATCTTGTTCTCCGCACAGAACTAGGAAATGGAAACTAGTGCGCTGAAATGGGACATGTGTCAACTAAAATATATAAAATCCTTAGACGCACATATATCCATTTCACTTTTATGGCCAAAAACTTTTTTCGCGCCTTTTACTCGAACAAAAAAAGTTTGGTGGGTATGTATCTCATCCCCAGGGCCGATTCAGGCAGTGCCAACTGGTGCGCTAAAACGGTACATGTGTCAGCTAAGAAACACAAAATAATCCTTAGACGCACATATTACCATTTCAGTTTTATGGCCAAAAACTTTTTTCGCGTCTTTACTCTAACAAAAAAAATTTTCTGGGTGTGTATCTCATCCCCAGGGCCGAACAAGGAAATGACAACTGGTGCGCTGGAATGTTAGATGTGTCCACTATAAAATAACAAAAATTCTAAGACGCACATATTACCATTTCAGTTTTATGGCCAAAAACTTTTTTCGCGCCTTTTACTCTAACAAAAAAAGTTTGCTGGGGGTGTATCTCATCCCCAGGGCCGAACCATGAAATGGCAATTGGTGCGCTGGAATAGTACATGTGTCCACTATAAAATATTAAAAATTCTTAGCCGCTCTTATAACCATTTAGGTTTTTTAGCCAAAAACTTATGTGGCTAATACATAATTTTTCACTAAAAAGTTTACTGGGTGTGTATCTCATTCCCAGTGCCGAACCAGGAAATGGCAACTGGTGCGCTGGAATAGCACATGTGTCCACTATAAAATATTAAAAATTCTTAGCCGCTCTTTTAACCATTTATGTTTTTTAGCCAAAAACTTATGTGGCTAATACATAATTTTTCACTAAAATGTTTACTGGGTGTGTATCTCATTCCCAGGGCCGAAACAGGAAGTGACAACTAGTGCGCTGAAATGCTTAATGTGTCAACAAAAAAATATAAAATAATCTTTAGACGCACATATTACCATTTCAGTTTTATGGCCAAAAACTTTTTTCGAGCCTTTTACTGAAACAAAAAAAAATTTTCTGGGTGTGAATCTTATTTTCAGGACCGAACCAGGAAATAACAACTAGTGCGCGGGAATGAAACGTGTGTCCACTAAAAAATATCAAAAATTCTTAGACGCACATATTACCATTTCGGTTTTATGGGCAAAAACTTTTTTCGCGCCTTTTACTCTAACAAAAAAAGTTTGCTGGGTGTGTATCTTATTTTCCGCACAGAACTAGGAAATGGAAACTGGTGCGCTGGAATCGTAGATGTGTCAACTAAAAAATATGAAAACTCCTTAGACGCACATATTACAATTTCAGTTTTATGGCCAAAAACTTATTTGGCTAATACATAATTTTTCACTAAAAAAAGTTTGCTGGGTGTGTATCTCAACCCCAGGGCCGAACAAGGTAGTGCCAACTGGTGCGCTAAAATAGAACATGGGTCTACTAAAAAATATCAAAAATTATTAGACGCACATATTACCATTTCAGTTTTATGGCTAAAAACTTTTTTCGCGCCTTTTACTCTAACAAAAAAAGTTTGCTGGGTGTGTATCTCATTTCCAGGGCCGAACTAGGAAATCGCAACTGGTGCGCTAGAATTGTACATGTGTCCTATATAAAATATTAAAAATTCTAAGACGCACATATAACTATTTCAGTTTTATGGCTAAAAACTTTTTTCGCGCCTTTTACTTCAACAAAGAAAGTTTGCTGGGTGTGTATCTCATCTCCAGGGCCGAACAAGGAAATGGCAACTGGTGCGCTAAAATAGTACATGTGTCCACTATAAAATATTAAAAATTCTTAGCCGCTCTTATAACCATTTAGGTTTTTTAGCCAAAAACTAATGTAGCTAATACATAATTTTTCACTAAAAAGTTTACTTGGTGTGTATCTCATCCCCAGGGCCGAACCAGGAAAAAGCAACTGGTGCGCTGGAATAGTACATGTGTCCACTATAAAATATTAAAAATTCTTAGCAGCTCTTTTAACCATTTATATTTTTTAGCCAAAAACTTATGTGGCTAATACATAATTTTTCACTAAAAAGTTTACTTGGTGTGTCTTATCCCCACGGCCGAACCAGGAAATAGCAACTGGTGCGCTGGAATAGAACATGTGTCCACTATAAAATATTAAAAATTTTTAGCCGCTCTTTTAACCATTTATGTTTTTTAGCCAAAAACTTATGTGGCTAATACATAATTTTTCACTTAAAAGTTTACTTGGTGTGTATCTCATCCCCACGGCCGAACCAGGAAATATCAACTGGTGCGCTGGAATAGTACATGTGTCCACTAAAAAATATTCAAAATTCTTAGCCGCTCTTATAACCATTTAGGTTTTTTTAGCCAAAAACTTATGTGGCTAATACATAATTTGTCACTAAAAAGTTTACTGGGTGTGTATCTCATTCCCAGGGCCGAACCAGGAAGTGAGAACTAGTGCGCTGAAATGCTTAATGTGTCAACAAAAAAATATAAAATAATACTTAGACGCACATATTACCATTTCAGTTTTATACCCAAAAACTTTTTTCGAGCCTTTTACTTAAACAAAAAAATTTGCTGGGTGTGTATCTTATTTTCCGCACAGAACTAGGAAATGGAAACTGGTGCGCTGGAATGGTAGATGTGTCAACTAAAAAATTACAAAACTCCTTAGACGCACATATTACAATTTCAGTTTTAAGGCCAAAAACTTATTTGGCTAATACATAATTTTTCACTAAAAAAAGTTTGCTAGCTGTGTATCTCATCCTCAGGGCCGAACCAGGAAATGGCAACTGGAGCGCTAGAATTGTACATGTGTCCGATATAAAATATTAAAAATTCAAAGACGCACATTTTACAATTTCATTTTTATAGCCAAAAACTTATTTGGCTAATACATAATTTTTCACTAAAAAAAGTTTGCTGGGTGTGTATCTCATACCCAGGGCCGAACAAGGAGGTGCCAACTGGTGCGCTAAAATGGAACATGTGTCTACTAAAAAATATCAAAACGTTTTAGACGCACATATTACCATTTCAGTTTTATGGTAAAAAACTTTTTTCGCGCCTTTTACTCTAACAAAAAAAGTTTGGTGGGTGTGTATCTCATCCCTAGGGCCGAACCAGGAAGTGACAACTAGTCCGCTAAATGGTATATGTGTCAATAAAAAAATATCAAAAATTCTTAGACGCACATATTACCATTTCAGTTTTATGGCTAAAAACTTTTTTCGCGCCTTTTACTTCAACAAAGAAAGTTTGCTGGGTGTATATCTTATTTTCCGCACAAAACTAGGAAATGGCAACTGGTGTGCTAGAATTGTACATGTGTCCGATATAAATTATTAAAAATTCTAAGACGCACATATTACTATTCATTTTTATAGCCAAAAACTTTTTTGGCTAATACATAATTTTTCCCTAAAAAGTTTGCTGGGTGTGCATCTCATCCCCAGGGCCAAACCAGGATATGGCAACTGATGCGCTAGAATTGTACATGTGTCCGATATAAATTATTAAAAATTCTAAGACGAACATATTACTATTTCATTTTTATAGCCAAAAACTTATTTGGCTTATACATAATTTTTTACTAAAAAAAGTTTGCTGGGTGAGTATCTCATCCCCAGGGCCGAACCAGGAAATAGCGACTCTACCGCTGAATTAATACATGTGTGATTTAAAAAATATCATAAATTTTTAGACGCACATATTACCATTTCAGTTTTATGGCTAAAAACTTTTTTCGCGCCTTTTACTTAAACAAAAAAAAAAAATGTGTTTGCTGGGTGTGTATCTTATTTTCCGCACCAAACTGGGAAATGGGAACTGGTGCGCTAGAATAGAACATGCGTCCACTATAAAATATTAAAAATTCTTAGCCGCTCATATTACCATTTAGGTTTTATAGCCAAAAATTTATTTGGCTAATACATAATTTTTCACTAAAAAGTTTGCTGGTGTGTATCTCATCCCCAGGGCCGAACCAGAAATGGCAACTGGTGCGCTAGAATTGTACATGTGTCCACTATAAAATATTAAAAATTCTTCGCCGCTCTTATTACCATTTAGGTTTTATAGCCAAAAACTTATTTGGCTAATACATAATTTTTCACTAAAAAGTTTGCTGGGTGTGTATTTCATCCCCAGGGCCTAACCAGGAAGTGGCAACTGGTGCGCTGGAATGGTACATGTGTCCGCTATAAAATATTAAAAATTCTAAGACGCACATGTTACCATTTCAGTTTTATAGCTAAAAACTTTTGTCGAGCCTTTTACTCTAACAAAAAAATTTGCTGGGTGTGTATCTCATCCCGAGGGCCGAACCAGAGAGTGGCAACTAGTGCGCTGGAATGGTACATGTGTCTACTAAAAAATATCAAAAATTCTTAGACGCACATATTACCATTTTAGTTTTATGGCTAAAAATTTTTTTCGCGCCTTTTACTTCAACAAAGAAAGTTTGCTGGCTAAGTATCTTATTTTCCGCAGAGAACTAGGAAATGGCACCTGGTGCGCTGGAATGGTGCATGTGTCCACTATAAAATATTAAAAATTCTTCGGCGGTCTTATTACCATTTAGGTTTTATAGCCAAAAACTTATTTGGCTAATACATAATTTTTCACTAAAAAGTTTGCTGTGTGTATCTCATCCCCAGGGCCGAACCAGAAATGGCAACTGGTGCGCTAGAATTGTACATGTGTCCACTATAAAATATTAAAAATTCTTAGCAGCTCTTTTAACCATTTATATTTTTTAGCCAAAAACTTATGTGGCTAATACATAATTTTTCACTAAAAAGTTTACTTGGTGTGTCTTATCCCCACGGCCGAACCAGGAAATAGCAACTGGTGCGCTGGAATAGAACATGTGTCCACTATAAAATATTAAAAATTTTTAGCTGCTCTTTTAACCATTTATGTTTTTTAGCCAAAAACTTATGTGGCTAATACATAATTTTTCACTTAAAAGTTTACTTGGTGTGTATCTCATCCCCACGGCCGAACCAGGAAATATCAACTGGTGCGCTGGAATAGTACATGTGTCCACTAAAAAATATTCAAAATTCTTAGCCGCTCTTATAACCATTTAGGTTTTTTTAGCCAAAAACTTATGTGGCTAATACATAATTTGTCACTAAAAAGTTTACTGGGTGTGTATCTCATTCCCAGGGCCGAACCAGGAAGTGAGAACTAGTGCGCTGAAATGCTTAATGTGTCAACAAAAAAATATAAAATAATACTTAGACGCACATATTACCATTTCAGTTTTATACCCAAAAACTTTTTTCGAGCCTTTTACTTAAACAAAAAAATTTGCTGGGTGTGTATCTTATTTTCCGCACAGAACTAGGAAATGGAAACTGGTGCGCTGGAATGGTAGATGTGTCAACTAAAAAATATAAAAAATTCTTCGCCGCTCTTATAACCATTTAGGTTTTATAGCCAAAAACTTATTTGGCTAATACATAATTTTTCACTAAAAAGTTTGCTGGGTGTGTATTTCATCCCCAGGGCGTAACCAGGAAGTGACAACTAGTGCGCTGGAATGGTACATGTGTCCACTATAAAATATTAAAAATTCTTAGACGCACATGTTACCATTTCAGTTTTATAGCCAAAAACTTTTGTCGAGCTTTTTACTCTAACAAAAAGAGTTTGCTGGGAGTGTATCTCATCCCCAGGACTGAACCAGGAAATGGCAACTGGTGCGCTAGAATGGTACATGTGTCCACTATAAAATATTAAAAATTCTTAGACGCACATGTTACCATTTCAGTTTTATAGCCAAAAACTTTTGTCGAGCTTTTTACTCTAACAAAAAGAGTTTGCTGGGAGTGTATCTCATCCCCAGGACTGAACCAGGAAATGGCAACTGGTGCGCTAGAATGGTACATTTGTCCACTATAAAATATTAAAAATTCTTCGCCGCTCTTATTACCATTTAGGTTTTATAGCCAAAAACTTATTTGGCTAATACATAATTTTTCACTAAAAAGTTTGCTGTGTGTATCTCATCCCCAGGGCCGAACCAAAAATGGCAACTGGTGCGCTAGAATTGTACATGTGTCCACTATAAAATATTAAAAATTCTTAGTAGCTCTTTTAACCATTTATATTTTTTAGCCAAAAACTTATGTGGCTAATACATAATTTTTCACTAAAAAGTTTACTTGGTGTGTCTTATCCCCACGGCCGAACCAGGAAATAGCAACTGGTGCGCTGGAATAGAACATGTGTCCACTATAAAATATTAAAAATTTTTAGCCGCTCTTTTAACCATTTATGTTTTTTAGCCAAAAACTAATGTAGCTAATACATAATTTTTCACTAAAAAGTTTACTTGGTGTGTATCTCATCCCCAGGGCCGAACCAGGAAAAAGCAACTGGTGCGCTGGAATAGTACATGTGTCCACTATAAAATATTTAAAATTCTTAGCAGCTCTTTTAACCATTTATATTTTTTAGCCAAAAACTTATGTGGCTAATACATAATTTTTCACTTAAAAGTTTACTTGGTGTGTATCTCATCCCCACGGCCGAACCAGGAAATATCAACTGGTGCGCTGGAATAGTACATGTGTCCACTAAAAAATATTCAAAATTCTTAGCCGCTCTTATAACCATTTAGGTTTTTTTAGCCAAAAACTTATGTGGCTAATACATAATTTGTCACTAAAAAGTTTACTGGGTGTGTATCTCATTCCCAGGGCCGAACCAGGAAGTGAGAACTAGTGCGCTGAAATGCTTAATGTGTCAACAAAAAAATATAAAATAATACTTAGACGCACATATTACCATTTCAGTTTTATACCCAAAAACTTTTTTCGAGCCTTTTACTTAAACAAAAAAATTTGCTGGGTGTGTATCTTATTTTCCGCACAGAACTAGGAAATGGAAACTGGTGCGCTGGAATGGTAGATGTGTCAACTAAAAAATTACAAAACTCCTTAGACGCACATATTACAATTTCAGTTTTAAGGCCAAAAACTTATTTGGCTAATACATAATTTTTCACTAAAAAAAGTTTGCTAGCTGTGTATCTCATCCTCAGGGCCGAACCAGGAAATGGCAACTGGAGCGCTAGAATTGTACATGTGTCCGATATAAAATATTAAAAATTCAAAGACGCACATTTTACAATTTCATTTTTATAGCCAAAAACTTATTTGGCTAATACATAATTTTTCACTAAAAAAAGTTTGCTGGGTGTGTATCTCATACCCAGGGCCGAACAAGGAGGTGCCAACTGGTGCGCTAAAATGGAACATGTGTCTACTAAAAAATATCAAAACGTTTTAGACGCACATATTACCATTTCAGTTTTATGGTAAAAAACTTTTTTCGCGCCTTTTACTCTAACAAAAAAAGTTTGGTGGGTGTGTATCTCATCCCTAGGGCCGAACCAGGAAGTGACAACTAGTCCGCTAAATGGTATATGTGTCAATAAAAAAATATCAAAAATTCTTAGACGCACATATTACCATTTCAGTTTTATGGCTAAAAACTTTTTTCGCGCCTTTTACTTCAACAAAGAAAGTTTGCTGGGTGTATATCTTATTTTCCGCACAAAACTAGGAAATGGCAACTGGTGTGCTAGAATTGTACATGTGTCCGATATAAATTATTAAAAATTCTAAGACGCACATATTACTATTCATTTTTATAGCCAAAAACTTTTTTGGCTAATACATAATTTTTCCCTAAAAAGTTTGCTGGGTGTGCATCTCATCCCCAGGGCCAAACCAGGATATGGCAACTGATGCGCTAGAATTGTACATGTGTCCGATATAAATTATTAAAAATTCTAAGACGAACATATTACTATTTCATTTTTATAGCCAAAAACTTATTTGGCTTATACATAATTTTTTACTAAAAAAAGTTTGCTGGGTGAGTATCTCATCCCCAGGGCCGAACCAGGAAATAGCGACTCTACCGCTGAATTAATACATGTGTGATTTAAAAAATATCATAAATTTTTAGACGCACATATTACCATTTCAGTTTTATGGCTAAAAACTTTTTTCGCGCCTTTTACTTAAACAAAAAAAAAAAATGTGTTTGCTGGGTGTGTATCTTATTTTCCGCACCAAACTGGGAAATGGGAACTGGTGCGCTAGAATAGAACATGCGTCCACTATAAAATATTAAAAATTCTTAGCCGCTCATATTACCATTTAGGTTTTATAGCCAAAAATTTATTTGGCTAATACATAATTTTTCACTAAAAAGTTTGCTGGTGTGTATCTCATCCCCAGGGCCGAACCAGAAATGGCAACTGGTGCGCTAGAATTGTACATGTGTCCACTATAAAATATTAAAAATTCTTCGCCGCTCTTATTACCATTTAGGTTTTATAGCCAAAAACTTATTTGGCTAATACATAATTTTTCACTAAAAAGTTTGCTGGGTGTGTATTTCATCCCCAGGGCCTAACCAGGAAGTGGCAACTGGTGCGCTGGAATGGTACATGTGTCCGCTATAAAATATTAAAAATTCTAAGACGCACATGTTACCATTTCAGTTTTATAGCCAAAAACTTTTGTCGAGCCTTTTACTCTAACAAAAAAATTTGCTGGGTGTGTATCTCATCCCGAGGGCCGAACCAGAGAGTGGCAACTAGTGCGCTGGAATGGTACATGTGTCTACTAAAAAATATCAAAAATTCTTAGACGCACATATTACCATTTTAGTTTTATGGCTAAAAATTTTTTTCGCGCCTTTTACTTCAACAAAGAAAGTTTGCTGGCTAAGTATCTTATTTTCCGCAGAGAACTAGGAAATGGCACCTGGTGCGCTGGAATGGTGCATGTGTCCACTATAAAATATTAAAAATTATTCGGCGGTCTTATTACCATTTAGGTTTTATAGCCAAAAACTTATTTGGCTAATACATAATTTTTCACTAAAAAGTTTGCTGTGTGTATCTCATCCCCAGGGCCGAACCAGAAATGGCAACTGGTGCGCTAGAATTGTACATGTGTCCACTATAAAATATTAAAAATTCTTAGCAGCTCTTTTAACCATTTATATTTTTTAGCCAAAAACTTATGTGGCTAATACATAATTTTTCACTAAAAAGTTTACTTGGTGTGTCTTATCCCCACGGCCGAACCAGGAAATAGCAACTGGTGCGCTGGAATAGAACATGTGTCCACTATAAAATATTAAAAATTTTTAGCTGCTCTTTTAACCATTTATGTTTTTTAGCCAAAAACTTATGTGGCTAATACATAATTTTTCACTTAAAAGTTTACTTGGTGTGTATCTCATCCCCACGGCCGAACCAGGAAATATCAACTGGTGCGCTGGAATAGTACATGTGTCCACTAAAAAATATTCAAAATTCTTAGCCGCTCTTATAACCATTTAGGTTTTTTTAGCCAAAAACTTATGTGGCTAATACATAATTTGTCACTAAAAAGTTTACTGGGTGTGTATCTCATTCCCAGGGCCGAACCAGGAAGTGAGAACTAGTGCGCTGAAATGCTTAATGTGTCAACAAAAAAATATAAAATAATACTTAGACGCACATATTACCATTTCAGTTTTATACCCAAAAACTTTTTTCGAGCCTTTTACTTAAACAAAAAAATTTGCTGGGTGTGTATCTTATTTTCCGCACAGAACTAGGAAATGGAAACTGGTGCGCTGGAATGGTAGATGTGTCAACTAAAAAATATAAAAAATTCTTCGCCGCTCTTATAACCATTTAGGTTTTATAGCCAAAAACTTATTTGGCTAATACATAATTTTTCACTAAAAAGTTTGCTGGGTGTGTATTTCATCCCCAGGGCGTAACCAGGAAGTGACAACTAGTGCGCTGGAATGGTACATGTGTCCACTATAAAATATTAAAAATTCTTAGACGCACATGTTACCATTTCAGTTTTATAGCCAAAAACTTTTGTCGAGCTTTTTACTCTAACAAAAAGAGTTTGCTGGGAGTGTATCTCATCCCCAGGACTGAACCAGGAAATGGCAACTGGTGCGCTAGAATGGTACATGTGTCCACTATAAAATATTAAAAATTCTTAGACGCACATGTTACCATTTCAGTTTTATAGCCAAAAACTTTTGTCGAGCTTTTTACTCTAACAAAAAGAGTTTGCTGGGAGTGTATCTCATCCCCAGGACTGAACCAGGAAATGGCAACTGGTGCGCTAGAATGGTACATTTGTCCACTATAAAATATTAAAAATTCTTCGCCGCTCTTATTACCATTTAGGTTTTATAGCCAAAAACTTATTTGGCTAATACATAATTTTTCACTAAAAAGTTTGCTGTGTGTATCTCATCCCCAGGGCCGAACCAAAAATGGCAACTGGTGCGCTAGAATTGTACATGTGTCCACTATAAAATATTAAAAATTCTTAGTAGCTCTTTTAACCATTTATATTTTTTAGCCAAAAACTTATGTGGCTAATACATAATTTTTCACTAAAAAGTTTACTTGGTGTGTCTTATCCCCACGGCCGAACCAGGAAATAGCAACTGGTGCGCTGGAATAGAACATGTGTCCACTATAAAATATTAAAAATTTTTAGCCGCTCTTTTAACCATTTATGTTTTTTAGCCAAAAACTAATGTAGCTAATACATAATTTTTCACTAAAAAGTTTACTTGGTGTGTATCTCATCCCCAGGGCCGAACCAGGAAAAAGCAACTGGTGCGCTGGAATAGTACATGTGTCCACTATAAAATATTAAAAATTCTTAGCAGCTCTTTTAACCATTTATATTTTTTAGCCAAAAACTTATGTGGCTAATACATAATTTTTCACTTAAAAGTTTACTTGGTGTGTATCTCATCCCCACGGCCGAACCAGGAAATATCAACTGGTGCGCTGGAATAGTACATGTGTCCACTAAAAAATATTCAAAATTCTTAGCCGCTCTTATAACCATTTAGGTTTTTTTAGCCAAAAACTTATGTGGCTAATACATAATTTGTCACTAAAAAGTTTACTGGGTGTGTATCTCATTCCCAGGGCCGAACCAGGAAGTGAGAACTAGTGCGCTGAAATGCTTAATGTGTCAACAAAAAAATATAAAATAATACTTAGACGCACATATTACCATTTCAGTTTTATACCCAAAAACTTTTTTCGAGCCTTTTACTTAAACAAAAAAATTTGCTGGGTGTGTATCTTATTTTCCGCACAGAACTAGGAAATGGAAACTGGTGCGCTGGAATGGTAGATGTGTCAACTAAAAAATTACAAAACTCCTTAGACGCACATATTACAATTTCAGTTTTAAGGCCAAAAACTTATTTGGCTAATACATAATTTTTCACTAAAAAAAGTTTGCTAGCTGTGTATCTCATCCTCAGGGCCGAACCAGGAAATGGCAACTGGAGCGCTAGAATTGTACATGTGTCCGATATAAAATATTAAAAATTCAAAGACGCACATTTTACAATTTCATTTTTATAGCCAAAAACTTATTTGGCTAATACATAATTTTTCACTAAAAAAAGTTTGCTGGGTGTGTATCTCATACCCAGGGCCGAACAAGGAGGTGCCAACTGGTGCGCTAAAATGGAACATGTGTCTACTAAAAAATATCAAAACGTTTTAGACGCACATATTACCATTTCAGTTTTATGGTAAAAAACTTTTTTCGCGCCTTTTACTCTAACAAAAAAAGTTTGGTGGGTGTGTATCTCATCCCTAGGGCCGAACCAGGAAGTGACAACTAGTCCGCTAAATGGTATATGTGTCAATAAAAAAATATCAAAAATTCTTAGACGCACATATTACCATTTCAGTTTTATGGCTAAAAACTTTTTTCGCGCCTTTTACTTACACAAAGAAAGTTTGCTGGGTGTATATCTTATTTTCCGCACAAAACTAGGAAATGGCAACTGGTGTGCTAGAATTGTACATGTGTCCGATATAAATTATTAAAAATTCTAAGACGCACATATTACTATTCATTTTTATAGCCAAAAACTTTTTTGGCTAATACATAATTTTTCCCTAAAAAGTTTGCTGGGTGTGCATCTCATCCCCAGGGCCAAACCAGGATATGGCAACTGATGCGCTAGAATTGTACATGTGTCCGATATAAATTATTAAAAATTCTAAGACGCACATATTACTATTTCATTTTTATAGCCAAAAACTTATTTGGCTTATACATAATTTTTTACTAAAAAAAGTTTGCTGGGTGAGTATCTCATCCCCAGGGCCGAACCAGGAAATAGCGACTCTACCGCTGAATTAATACATGTGTGATTTAAAAAATATCATAAATTTTTAGACGCACATATTACCATTTCAGTTTTATGGCTAAAAACTTTTTTCGCGCCTTTTACTTAAACAAAAAAAAAAAATGTGTTTGCTGGGTGTGTATCTTATTTTCCGCACCAAACTGGGAAATGGGAACTGGTGCGCTAGAATAGAACATGCGTCCACTATAAAATATTAAAAATTCTTAGCCGCTCATATTACCATTTAGGTTTTATAGCCAAAAATTTATTTGGCTAATACATAATTTTTCACTAAAAAGTTTGCTGGTGTGTATCTCATCCCCAGGGCCGAACCAGAAATGGCAACTGGTGCGCTAGAATTGTACATGTGTCCACTATAAAATATTAAAAATTCTTCGCCGCTCTTATTACCATTTAGGTTTTATAGCCAAAAACTTATTTGGCTAATACATAATTTTTCACTAAAAAGTTTGCTGGGTGTGTATTTCATCCCCAGGGCCTAACCAGGAAGTGGCAACTGGTGCGCTGGAATGGTACATGTGTCCGCTATAAAATATTAAAAATTCTAAGACGCACATGTTACCATTTCAGTTTTATAGCCAAAAACTTTTGTCGAGCCTTTTACTCTAACAAAAAAATTTGCTGGGTGTGTATCTCATCCCGAGGGCCGAACCAGAGAGTGGCAACTAGTGCGCTGGAATGGTACATGTGTCTACTAAAAAATATCAAAAATTCTTAGACGCACATATTACCATTTTAGTTTTATGGCTAAAAATTTTTTTCGCGCCTTTTACTTCAACAAAGAAAGTTTGCTGGCTAAGTATCTTATTTTCCGCAGAGAACTAGGAAATGGCACCTGGTGCGCTGGAATGGTGCATGTGTCCACTATAAAATATTAAAAATTCTTCGCCGCTCTTATTACCATTTAGGTTTTATAGCCAAAAACTTATTTGGCTAATACATAATTTTTCACTAAAAAGTTTGCTGTGTGTGTATTTCATCCCCAGGGCCTAACCAGGAAATGGCAACTGGTGTGCTAGAATTGTACATGTGTCCGATATAAATTATTAAAAATTCTAAGACGCACATATTACTATTCATTTTTATAGCCAAAAACTTATTTGGCTAATACATAATTTTTCCCTAAAAAGTTTGCTGGGTGTGCATCTCATCCCCAGGGCCGAACCAGCATATGGCAACTGATGCGCTAGAATTGTACATGTGTCCGATATAAATTATTAAAAATTCTAAGACGCACATATTACTATTTCATTTTTATAGCCAAAAACTTATTTGGCTAATACATAATTTTTTACTAAAAAAAGTTTGCTGGGTGAGTATCTCATCCCCAGGGCCGAACCAGGAAATAGCGACTGTACCGCTGAATTAATACATGTGTGATTTAAAAAATATCATAAATTTTTAGACGCACATATTTCCATTTCAGTTTTATGGTTAAAAACTTTTTTCGCGCCTTTTACTTAAACAAAAAAAAATGTTTTTGCTGGGTGTGTATCTTATTTTCCGCACCAAACTGGGAAATGGGAACTGGTGCGCTAGAATAGAACATGCGTCCACTATAAAATATTAAAAATTCTTAGCCGCTCATATTACCATTTAGGTTTTATAGCCAAAAATTTATTTGGCTAATAAATAATTTTTCACTTAAAAGTTTGCTGGTGTGTTTCTCATCCCCAGGGCCGAACCAGAAATGGCAACTGGTGCGCTAGAATTGTACATGTGTCCACTATAAAATATCAAAAATTCTTTGCCGCTCTTATTACCATTTAGGTTTTATAGCCAAAAACTTATTTGGCTAATACATAATTTTTCACTAAAAAGTTTGCTGGGTGTGTATTTCATCCTCAGGGCCTAACCAGGAAATCACAACTGGTGCGCTGGAATGGTTCATGTGTCCACTATAAAATATTAAAAATTTTAAGACGCACATGTTACCATTTCAGTTTTATAGCCAAAAACTTTTGTCGAGCCTTTTACTCTAACAAAAAAAGTTTGCTGGGTGTGTATCTCATCCCGAGGGCCGAACCAGAAAGTGTCAACTAGTGCGCTGGAATGGTACATTTGTCTACTAAAAAATATCAAAAATTCTTAGACGCACATATTACCATTTTAGTTTTATGGCTAAACATTTTTTTCGCGCCTTTTACTTCAACAAAGAAAGTTTGCTGGCTAAGTATCTTATTTTCCGCACAGAGCTAGGAAATAGCACCTAGTGCGCTGGAATGGTACATGTGTCCACTATAAAATATAAAAAATTCTTCGCCGCTCTTATAACCATTTAGGTTTTATAGCCAAAAACTTATTTGGCTAATACATAATTTTTCACTAAAAAGTTTGCTGGGTGTGTATTTCATCCCCAGGGCCTAACCAGGAAGTGACAACTAGTGCGCTGGAATGGTACATGTGTCCACTATAAAATATTAAAAATTCTTAGACGCACATGTTACCATTTCAGTTTTATAGCCAAATACTTTTGTCGAGCTTTTTACTCTAACAAAAAGAGTTTGCTGGTAGTGTATCTCATCCCCAGGACTGAACCAGGAAATGGCAACTGGTGCGCTAGAATGGTACATTTGTCCACTATAAAATATCAAAAATTCTAAGACGCACATATTACTATTTCGGTTTTATTGCCAGAAACTTTTTCCGCGCTTTTTACCCTAACAAAAAAAGTTTCCTGGGTGTGTATCTTATTTTCAGGACCGAACCAGGAAATGACAACTAGTGTCCTGGAATGGTAGATGTGTCCACTATTAAATATTAAAAATTCTAAGACGCATATATTACCATTTAAGTTTTATGGCCAAAGACGTTTTTCGCGCCTTTACTCTAACAAAAATGTTTGCTGGGTGTGTATCTCATCTCCAGGGCCGAACCAGAAAATAGCAACTAGAACGCTAAAATGTTACATGTGTCCACTATTAAATATTAAAAATTCTAAGCCGCACATATTACTATTTCAGTTTTATGGGCAAAAACTTTTTTCGCGCCTTTTACTCTAACAAAAAGAGTTTGCTGGGAGTGTATCTCATCCCCAGGACTGAACCAGGAAATGACAACTGGTGCGCTGGAATGGTACATGTGTCAACTATAAAACATCAAAAGTCCTTAGACGCACATATTACCATTTCAGTTTTATGGCCAATAACTTATTTGGCTAATACATATTTTTTACTAAAAAAAGGTTGCTGGGTGTGTATTTCATCCCCAGGGCCTAACCAGGAAGTGACAACTAGTGCGCTGGAATGGTAGATGTGTCCACTATAAAATATCAAAAATTCTAAGACGCACATATTACCATTTCAGTTTTATGGCCAAAAACTTATTTGGCTAATATATGTTTTACACTAAAAAAAGTTTGCTAGGTGTGTATCTCATCCCCAGGGCCGAACCAGGAAATGGCAACTGGTGCGCTAGAATTGTACATGTGTCCTATATTAAATATTAAAAATTCTAAGACGCACATATTACTATTTAATTTTTATATCCAAAAACTTATTTGGCTAATACATAATTTTTCACTAAAAAAAGTTTGCTGTGTGTGTATCTTATCCCCAGGGCCGAACAAGGAAGTGCCAACTGGTGCGCTAAAATGGAACATGTGTCCACTAAAAAATATCAAAAATTCTTAGACGCGCATATTACCATTTCGGTTTTATGGTCAAAAACTTTTTTCGCGCCTTTTACTCAGGAAATAACAACTGGTGCGCTGGAATAAAACATGTGTCCACTATAAAATATTAAAAATTCTTAGACACACATGTTACCATTTCAGTTTTATAGCCAAAAACTTTTGTCGAGGTTTTTACTCTAACAAAAAAAGTTTGCTGGGTGTGTATCTCATCCCGAGGGCCGAACCAGAAAGTGGCAACTAGTGCGCTGGAATGGTACATGTGTCTACTAAAAAATATTAAAAATTCTTAGACGCACATATTAACATTTCAGTTTTATGGTTAAAAACTTTTTTCGCGCCTTTTACTTCAACAAAGAATGTTACCGCCACTCATAAATCGCTAATATGACACTACTGTTACCGCCACTCATAAATCGCTAATATGACATTACTCTTACCGCCACTCATAAATCGCTAATATGACATTACTGTTATCGATATGTAGAGAGATGAGCATGGCAAAATGTTCAATTATTCCTTTTAATTTTCCACGCGGTATAATTATGAGGCCATATTTAATCGAGACCACATACATAGGTATATAAAACACCTACATAGATTTTAGATATTCATTCGTTCAGGTCATAAGGATTACGAAGCTTCGCTTGGAGTAGCCATACATAAAAGTTAGTATATCAGCAGTTTAGTATGTAAGTTTGTATAATGAATTTATTTATAATTTTAGGAATTTTAACATATTAAAGCGTAAGAATAAAGAATTAAAGTTTTTTTAAATTCTTACACTTGTGTTTAAAATCCACATTGGCTATCTTGAGCTTGGGCCGCTTTACCCGCAACATTAAAATTCTTTTATGTGCCTCATCGGATCGTTTGAAGGAATCATCTTGGGTGTTAAAACGTAAGTCCTAACAGAATGCAACCTTCCACTCCCTCACAGGGTCAACCACTAAGTCGTCAACGACCAACTCAGTTAAGTCCTGCACCGAACAACTGTAACATTTGCAACAAGTCCACAGACAACGAAAAATTTATAAAATGCAGCAAGTGCCATCTTAATTTTCATTTACCATGTGTCAATCTCAGCAGCAATCAAGACCAACCTACATGGAGTTGCCAAAATTGTACGGTACAACATCAAATCACGATCGATTCTGCCTCTTCCATTCGTAGTGGCTCTTCGGCCGCTTCCCGCTCCCGCCGACAAGCTCTTGAGCTACGACGTCTAGAAGAAGAGACACAACTTGAAAGAGATTTCATTAAAAAGAAATACCAAATTCTCGAACAAGCAGTAGATGACTTCGAGGACGCACAATCAGTTAATAAACACTCAGCTGTCAGATCTGTACATGAGTGGTTAGATAATCAAATCCAACTCCCTACTTCGGCTATTGCAACCGCACACCAAAATATAGTTTCCGCAGCTCGTCAGTTTGAAACACCACCTTACACATTTGTACCACAAGCCACAACAACGCAAGAAATGCCTAACACTACTAAACCATATTGCCAAAACGTAAGTAATGACTTAGTTTATACGACAAAAACAATAACTCCGCCCGTATGTACAACTACGTCATTCGTTAATAACATGTCTTCATTTATTAATGACCCAACAACGAACCGTCAGCAGCCGACAACGGCAAATTTATGTAATAATTCAGACAACGTAAATGCAGAAAATCACACATTAGAGACACCTGTACAATTTGGTTACATGGATTCAACGTTTTCCATGAACCCATCAAACCTCCAACCTGTTATATTACCTTCTCACAGGCTTTCGCAACAACAAATAAGCACGCGGCAGTCAGTACCAAAAGAGCTTCCAATTTTTACCGGCACTCCTGAAGAATGGCCCTTGTTTAGTGCCACATATGACTGGTCGACAGCAGTCTGTGGTTTTACAGACGCTGAAAATCTTGTCAGGCTTCAAAATTCTCTAAAGGGGGAAGCACTTCGATCTGTTAAACATATTTTGATCCATCCATCGGGTGTACCATGTGCTCTATCTACACTAAAATTGCTTTTCGGACAACCGGAAAAAATATTAAACTCACTAAAAAATAGAATAAGATCACTACCAGCACTGAACACAAATAAATTGAGCACAATTACCTCTTTCGCCGTGGAAGTAAAGGGCCTAGAAACAACAATTAAAGCCAGTGGTTTAATAAATGAACTGACCAATTCATCTTTATTACATGAATTAATAATGAAAATGCCATCACATTTTCAACTTAACTGGGGTGAACAAAAAATAAAACTAGCAAAAAATAACAAAAGAGTTAGTTTGACTGAATTCGCTAACTGGATATATGAAGTCGGTGTCTCAGCAAGCAGCATAAATATAGAAAGTGACAGCAGCGCATCAAAGTCAATAGAGCAGTATTCGCGTAAGCCAAAAAACGTTTATGTGCATGCTCATGAAGAACAAAACAAAAAGATCTGTTTAGTGTGTCCTGGCAACTGCAATAGTGTTGAGAAGTGTAAAAAATTCTTGGCTGCGAATAGAAGCGAGCGATGGAACTTAGTAAGGATGTACAATCTATGTAAACTGTGCCTGCGACGTCACTACGGTATTTGCAGTAGCAGCATCGTTTGCAGAGAAAATAATTGTCAAATAAAACATAATACATTGCTGCATAAATCCATGACTGAAGATAGAGAAACAAACGCTCCCAGAGAAACTGAAAATAAAAGCAAAAGAGATAATTTACATGCAGCCCATAGGAATGAATGCAATGAAATCTTATTTAAAATTATACCCATAACAATATACGGAAACAATAATAAACGTTTTAATACTTTTGCATTTATAGACGAGGGTTCGTCTGTAAGTCTGGTAAATGAACAATTAATTAAGAAACTAGATTTAAATGGTGAGCCACAACCTCTATGCTTGAAATGGACAGGTGAAATAGGTCGCAACGAAGAAGACTCAAAAATAGTCTCAATGAAAATTTCAGGTATGAATAAAACTGAATTTTCTATTTCTGTTCGTACGGTTAAACAACTATCGCTTCCGAGTCAGAGCTTTAATTATAAAAAGTTATGTAAAAAATTTCCGCACCTTAAAGGGCTACCCATCGCCGATTTTGAAAATGCTGTACCAGATGTACTTTTAGGATTAAATAACTTGAAATTATGTGTGCCAACTCGTGTTAAAGAAGGCAAGAAAAACGAACCCGTCGCTTTACATACTCGCCTCGGCTGGCTAATATGTGGCAACTCCAGTGTTGGAGAAAAGGCCCAAATTCAATATAATTTTTACTCTTGCGAGTGTAAAGGTGAAAACGACCAAATTCTTACTCACTTACTCAAACAGTTTTATACAACTGAGTTAGCAGGGATAAGTAACTATACTCCAGCTCTTGGAAAAGATGACCAAAGGGCATTAAGTTTGCTAGAAACATATACGAAACAAAGATGCGATGGCCATTACGAGACAGCTTTGCTGTGGCGATATGACAATATTACACTTCCACAAAGCTTTGATATGGCGAAGAGACGACTGATTTGTCTCGAAAAAACTCTAAGAAAAAATAAAGAGTTGTTTGAACATTTCGAAAAAACAATTTCTGAATATTTTGAAAGAAATTACATAGCCAAAGTAAACAATGAAGATGATAAACAAAATGTATGGTATTTACCAATGTTTCCGGTATTTAACAAAAACAAACCGAATAAAACAAGAATAGTTTGGGATGCGGCCGCGAAGGCAAATGGTATTTCACTTAACTCTATGCTGCTCAAAGGGCCAGATTTGCTGTCTTCTCTTGCAGCTATTCTCTTTCGTTTTCGGCAAAGGCAAATTGCAATCTGTGGTGACATCGAACAAATGTTCCATCAGATTTATATACGCGATGAAGACTGCCATGCGCAAAGATTTTTATGGCGCAGCTGCGACGACAACAAAGAACCCGAAGTGTACGTAATGAAGGTTATGATATTCGGTGCCTCCTGCGCTCCGTGCATATCTCAGTATGTTAAAAACCTCAACGCATCAAAATTTGAAGCCAAGTATCCCTTAGCCGCTGCTGCCATCAAAGACAACCACTACGTAGATGATTTTCTTGCTTCTTCGGATACTCCTGCAGAAGCCGCCGAACTGGCTAAAACTGTGCGATTCATTCATAGTGAGGGAGGATTCAAAATTAGAAACTGGTGTTCGAATAATGATAGCGTTTTGAAAGAATTGAACTCTTCTAACCCTTTGACCAATATTTGCCTAAACGTTAGTGTAGGCGAAGCAACAGAAAAGGTACTTGGCATATTTTGGAACCCTGGGGAGGACAATATAACCTTTAAACTGTCGCAGTCTGTCTTGAACAGCGAACTTCTTCTCGGAAACAAAATTCCCACCAAACGTGAAATTTTAAGAACTCTAATGAGCATTTATGACCCTTTAGGGCTTGTAGGAAATTTCCTTATGTATTTGAAAATAGTTCTCCAAGAAGTTTGGAGAAGCAATATCGACTGGGACGAACATATTCTAGTAAATCAACAATTAAGGTGGGAAAACTGGCTAGCGCTTTTACCAGATTTAAAAAATGTAAATATACCTCGTTGTTATCTTAAAACATTGAAAAACTATAATAACCTAGATGTTCAATTGCATGTATTTGTGGATGCAAGCGAAAACGGTTATGCCGCCGTAGCGTATTTTAGGATGTGCTGTGGGGACGAAATCGCTATTTCACTTATTGGATCAAAAACTAGGGTGGCGCCACTAAAGGTTTTATCGATACCACGTTTAGAGCTGATGGCAGCTGTTATTGGTGCTCGGTTTGCTAAATATATTGAAAAACATCATACCGTTAAGATAAATCGAAAAACACTCTGGTCAGATTCACGAACAGTTTTAAGCTGGATACGCTCCGACCACCGAAAATATCACCAGTTCGTTGCAGTTCGTGTAAGTGAAATTCTCGATATTTCAGAGGTGGACGAGTGGTCCTGGATATCAGGAAAAACGAATGTAGCTGACGAAGCAACACGATGCACAAATAAACCTAATCTATCGAATACAGGGCGCTGGTTTAGCGGCCCTGATTTTTTAAAGTTGCCAGAGAAAGAATGGCGGGAACCCAATACACAACTTTTGGAAACAAAGCTCGAGTTGAAAGAGTGCCATTTAACGGCACGAAGTATAGAACAACTTATAAACTTACAAAGATTTTCTCAGTGGTGCAGAGCATTAAGGGCAACTGCATACGTAATTCGTTTTTGCTACTGCCGTAGAAACAGAGATATCACGCCTTCCTGTGGAAAGGAACTAACTCAAATTGAGTTGCTCAAAGCAGAACTGACTCTTATCAAAGATACGCAGAAAGTATATTTCCAAAATGAAATAAATTGTCTATCACAAAAGAATAAATTAACGAAAACAAATTTTTTGTATAAATTGTCCCCGTATTTGGATCATAAAGGTGTCTTGAGAGTAGGTGGCCGAATTGATTATGCTGATGTTCCGGAGGAACTGAAGCATCCAGCCGTTTTGCCTAAACATTGCCGCCTAACAACCCTTTTAATATTACATTACCATAATCTGTACCGTCATAGTAGCTTTGAGACAGTGGTGAATGAATTGCGGCAAAAATACTATATTCCTAAATTGAGAACCGTTTGTAAATCAACCATTAAGCAGTGTCAAATGTGTAAAATTAAAACTGCGATGCCGGAGATTCCGCAGATGGCAAAATTACATCGGGCTCGACTGGGTTCGTATCTCTCACCATTCACATTCACGGGTCTTGACTTTTTTGGTCCTATGCTTGTCACTGTTAACCGACATAAAGAAAAGAGATACGGTGCGCTATTTACATGTTTAACGGTACGTGCGGTTCATATTGAAATCGTC
Organism: Epicampocera succincta; assembly: GCA_932526305.1. Classification (NCBI taxonomy): domain Eukaryota; kingdom Metazoa; phylum Arthropoda; class Insecta; order Diptera; family Tachinidae; genus Epicampocera; species Epicampocera succincta. Next base: position 39,322 of record CAKOAZ010000002.1, on the reverse strand, counting down.
TATTCGCTTAATACAAGTTCGTGTATCATGGCAATACGTAAGTTTATTTCGCGAAGAGGCAGCCCAAGAGAATTTTTCAGCGACAATGGTACTAATTTTATCGGTGCTGATCGAGAGTTGCGTGAAGCCTTAAGAGAGGTGGACAAGAACGAGCTAATACGAAGTTTTACAACGTCCTACACCAAATGGAACTTTAACCCACCTTCTGCTCCTCATATGGGAGGAGCATGGGAACGATTAGTTCGATCCGTAAAAACTGTACTCTACAATATTAAAACAGAACGGTTTCCAAGCGATGAAATGCTGCAAAGCATGATGGCTGAAGTCGAAAGTATTATAAATTCCCGTCCTCTTACATATGTGCCAATAGAAAGCGAAAATCAAGAAGCGATCACACCAAATCATATTTTGCTTGGCAACTCCAGTGGCTTAAAACCCCTTGCATCGTACGACGACGAAGGTCTTGTACTTAAAGAAAGTTGGTTGCGTTCACAACAATATGCACAAATCTTTTGGAAGAGATGGGTGACAGAGTACCTGCCTACTTTGACGTGTAGGACAAAGTGGTTTCAAAAGGCCAAACCCATATCTGTGGGAGATTTAGTGATAGTGGTTGATCCAAATAACCCGAGAAACGTGTGGCCAAAGGGAAAGGTCATCGAAGTTGCCAAATCCGAAGATGGACAAGTACGAAAGGCAAAAGTTTTGACAGTTTGTGGCGTTTTAGAAAGACCTGCTGCAAAATTAGCGGTTTTAGACGTGGCTGAAAGAAAGTAGAGTAAGTCTTCGAAATCTCGCCATACTGTGGGGGAGTGTTACCGCCACTCATAAATCGCTAATATGACACTACTGTTACCGCCACTCATAAATCGCTAATATGACATTACTGTTACCGCCACTCATAAATCGCTAATATGACATTACTGTTATCGATATGTAGAGAGATGAGCATGGCAAAATGTTCAATTATTCCTTTTAATTTTCCACGCGGTATAATTATGAGGCCATATTTAATCGAGACCACATACATAGGTATATAAAACACCTACATAGATTTAAGATATTCATTCGTTCAGGTCATAAGGATTACGAAGCTTCGCTTGGAGTAGCCATACATAAAAGTTAGTATATCAGCAGTTTAGTATGTAAGTTTGTATACTAAATTTATTTATAATTTTAGGAATTTTAACATATTAAAGCGTAAGAATAAAGAATTAAAGTTTTATTAAATTCTTACACTTGTGTTTAAAATCCACATTGGCGATCTTGAGCTTGGGCCGCTTTACCCGCAACAAAGAAAGTTTGCTGGCTAAGTATCTTATTTTCCGCACAGAACTAGGAAATAGCACCTGGTGCGCTGGAATGGTACATGTGTCCACTATAAATTTTAAAAATTCTTCGCCGCTCTTATTACCATTTAGGTTTTATAGCCAAAAACTTATTTGGCTAATACATAATTTTTCACTAAAAAGTTTGCTGGGTGTGTATTTCATCCCCAGGGCCTAACCAGGAAGTGGCAACTGGTGCGCTGGAATGGTACATGTGTCCACTATAAAATATTAAAAATTCTTAGCCGCTCTTATTTCCATTTTAGTTTTATGGCCAAAAACTTATTTGGCTAATACATATTTTTCACAAAAAAAAGTTTGTTAGCTGTGTATCTCATCCCCAGGGTCGAACCAGGAAATGGCAGCTGATGCGCTAGAATTGTACATGTGTCCGATATTAAATATTAAAAATTCAAAGACGCACATTTAACAATTTCATTTTTATAGCCAAAAACTTATTTGGCTAATACATAATTTTTCACTAAAAAAAGTTTGCTGGGTGTGTATCTCATTCCCAGGGCCGAACAAGGAAGTGCCAACTGGTGCGCTAAAATGGAACATGTGTCCACTAAAAAATATCAAAAATTCTTAGACGCGCATATTACACTTTCGGTTTTATGGTGAAAAACTTTTTTCGCGCCTTTTACTCTAACAAAAAAAGTTTGGTGGGTGTGTATCTCATCCCTTGGGCCGAACCAGAAAGTGGCAACTAGTCCGCTGAAATGGTATATATGTCAATAAAAAAATATCAAAAATTCTTAGACGCACATATTACCATTTCAGTTTTATGGCTAAAAACTTTTTTCGCGCCTTTTACTTCAACAAAGAAAGTTTGCTGGGTGTATATCATATATCATTTTTATAGCCTAAAACTTATTTGGCTAATACATAATTTTTTACTAAAAAAAGTTTGCTGGGTAAGTATCGCATCCCCAGGGCCGAACCAGGAAATAGCGGCTAGTCCGCTTAAATAATACATGTGTGATTTAAAAAATATCATAAATTTTTAGACGCACATATTACCATTTCAGTTTTATGGCTAAAAACTTTTTTCGCGCCTTTTACTTAAACAAAAAAAATGTGTTTGCTAGGTGTGTATCTTATTTTCCGCATCGAACTAGGAAATGGGAACTGGTGCGCTAGAATAGAACATGCGTCCACTATAAAATATTAAAAATTCTTAGCCACTCATATTACCATTTAGGTTTTATAGCCAAAAATTTATTTGGCTAATACATAATTTTTCACTAAAAAGTTTGCTGGTGTGTATCTCATCCCCAGGGCCGAACCAGAAATGGAAACTGGTGCGCTAGAATTGTACATGTGTCCACTATAAAATATTAAAAACTCTTAGCCGCTTTTATTACCATTTAGGTTTTTTAGCCAAAACCTTATGTGGCTAATACATTATTTTTCACTAAAAAGTTTGCTGGGTGTGTATCTCATCCCCAGGGCCGAACCAGGAAATGGCAACTGGTGCGCTAGAATTGTACATGCGTCCGATATAAAATATTAAAAATTCTAAGACGCACATATTACTATTTAATTTTTATAGCCAAAAACTTATTTGGCTAATACATAATTTTTCACTAAAAAAAATTTGCTGGGTGTGTATCTCATTCCCAGGGCCGAACAAGGAAGTGCCAACTGGTGCGCTAAAATGGAACATGTGTCCACTAAAAAATATCAAAAATTCTTAGACGCACATATTACACTTTCGGTTTTATGGTGAAAAACTTTTTTCGCGCCTTTTACTCTAACAAAAAAAGTTTGGTGGGTGTGTATCTCATCCCTAGGGCCGAACCAGAAAGTGGCAACTAGTCCGCTGAAATGGTATATATGTCAATAAAAAAATATCAAAAATTCTTAGACGCACATATTACCATTTCAGTTTTATAGCTAAAAACTTTTTTCGCGCCTTTTACTTCAACAAAGAAAGTTTGCTGGGTGTATATCATTTATCATTTTTATAGCCAAAAACTTATTTGGCTAATACATAATTTTTTACTAAAAAAAGTTTGCTGGGTAAGTATCGCATACCCAGGGCCGAACCAGGAAATAGCGACTAGTCCGCTTAAATAATACATGTGTGATTTAAAAAATATCATAAATTTTTAGACGCACATATTACCATTTCAGTTTTATGGCTAAAAACTTTTTTCGCGCCTTTTACTTAAACAAAAAAAATGTGTTTGCTAGGTGTGTATCTTATTTTCCGCATCGAACTAGGAAATGGGAACTGGTGCGCTAGAATAGAACATGCGTCCACTATAAAATATTAAAAATTCTTAGCCACTCATATTACCATTTAGGTTTTATAGCCAAAAATTTATTTGGCTATTACATAATTTTTCACTAAAAAGTTTGCTAGTGTGTATCTCATCCCCAGGGCCGAACCAGAAATGGCAACTGGTGCGCTAGAATTGTACATGTGTCCACTATAAAATATTAAAAATTCTAAGCCGCTCTTATTACCATTTTAGTTTTATGGCCAAAAACTTATTTGGCTAATACATATTTTTCACAAAAAAAAGTTTGTTAGCTGTGTATCTCATCCCCAGGGTCGAACCAGGAAATGGCAGCTGGTGCGCTAGAATTGTACACGTGTCCGATATAAAATATTAAAAATTCAAAGACGCACATTTAACAATTTCATTTTTATAGCCAAAAACTTATTTGGCTAATACATAATTTTTCACTAAAAAAAGTTTGCTGGGTGTGTATCTCATTCCCAGGGCCGAACAAGGAAGTGCCAACTGGTGCGCTAAAATGGAACATGTGTCCACTAAAAAATATCAAAAATTCTTAGACGCGCATATTACACTTTCGGTTTTATGGTGAAAAACTTTTTTCGCGCCTTTTACTCTAACAAAAAAAGTTTGGTGGGTGTGTATCTCATCCCTAGGGCCGAACCAGAAAGTGGCAACTAGTCCGCTGAAATGGTATATATGTCAATAAAAAAATATCAAAAATTCTTAGACGCACATATTACCATTTCAGTTTTATGGCTAAAAACTTTTTTCGCGCCTTTTACTTCAACAAAGAAAGTTTGCTGGGTGTATATCATTTATCATTTTTATAGCCAAAAACTTATTTGGCTAATACATAATTTTTTACTAAAAAAAGTTTGCTGGGTAAGTATCGCATCCCCAGGGCCGAACCAGGAAATAGCGACTAGTCCGCTTAAATAATACATGTGTGATTTAAAAAATATCATAAATTTTTAGACGCACATATTACCATTTCAGTTTTATGGCTAAAAACTTTTTTCGCGCCTTTTACTTAAACAAAAAAAATGTGTTTGCTAGGTGTGTATCTTATTTTCCGCATCGAACTAGGAAATGGGAACTGGTGCGCTAGAATAGAACATGCGTCCACTATAAAATATTAAAAATTCTTAGCCACTCATATTACCATTTAGGTTTTATAGCCAAAAATTTATTTGGCTAATACATAATTTTTCACTAAAAAGTTTGCTGGTGTGTATCTCATCCCCAGGGCCGAACCAGAAATGGCAACTGGTGCGCTAGAATTGTACATGTGTCCACTATAAAATATTAAAAATTCTAAGCCGCTCTTATTACCATTTAGGTTTAATAGCCAAAAATTTATTTGGCTAATACATAATTTTTCACTAAAAAGTTTGCTAGGTGTGTATCTCATTCCCAGGGCCGAACCAGAAAATAGCAACTAGTGCGCTAAATTTGTACATGTGTCCACTAAAAAATATTAAAAATTCGAAGACGCATATATTACCATTTCGGTTTTATAGTCAAAAACTTGGGTTGGTGTGTATCTGATCACCAGGGCCGAACCAGAAAGTGGCAACTAGTCCGCTGAAATGGTACATGTTTCAATAAAAAAATATCAAAATTCTTAGACGCACATATTACCATTTCAGTTTTATGGCTAAAAACTTTTTTCGCGCCTTTTACTTAAACAAAAAAAATTGCTGGGTGTGTATCTTATTTTCCGCACTGAACTAGAAATTGGAAACTGGAGCGCTGATATTGTACATGTGTCCACTATAAAATATTAAAAATTCTTAGCCGCTTTTATTACCATTTAGGTTTTTTAGCCAAAACCTTATGTGGCTAATACATTATTTTTCACTAAAAAGTTTGCTGGGTGTGTATCTCATCCCCAGGGCCGAACCAGGAAAGGGCAACTGGTGCGCTAGAATTGTACATGCGTCCGATATAAAATATTAAAAATTCTAAGACGCACATATTACTATTTAATTTTTATAGCCAAAAACTTATTCGGCTAATACATAATTTTTCACTAAAAAAAGTTTGCTGGGTGTGTATCTCATCCCCAGAGCCGAACAAGGAAGTGGCAACTGGTGCGCTGGAATGGTACATGTGTCAACTAAAAAATATCAAAAATCCTTAGACTCACATATTACCATTTCAGTTTTATGGCCAAAAACTTATTTGGCTAATACATATTTTACACTAAAAAAAGTTTGCTAGGTGTGTATCTCATCCCCAGGGCCGAACCAGGAAATGGCAACTGGTGCGCTAAAAATGTACATTTGTCCGATATAAAATATTAGAAATGCTAAGACGCACATATTACTATTTCATTTTTATAACAAAAAACTTATTTGTTGAATACATAATTTTTCCCTAAAAAAAGGTTGCTGGGTGTGTATTTCATCCCCAGGGCCGAACCAGGAAGTGACAGCTAGTGCGCTGGAATGGTACATGTGTCCACTATAAAATATTAAAAATTCTTAGACGCACATATTACCATTTCAGTTTTATATTAAACAAAATAAAACTTTTCAAATTTGGTCGACAAAAAATGATCAATTTATAGAAAAGTTTTCACAAAAATCCAAAAAAAGTTACTGCTAACTTTCTTTTGGAAGTGTGAAATATTACATGAAACTAAAAATAAGCCCATATTCCAAAAAAACAAAAATAAAAACATACCGAATTTTATATATAGCAATAATTAAAATTTTATTAGAATTTGCATATATATAAGTAAATATCTGCTTCCTTAGTTGAATGGTCAATAGTATAGTCTATAATACAATTATTCGCAACTGAAAATATGGAATTATATTGCAAACAATTTAATATCTCAGAATTCGCTGAACAGAAAAATCAAAGATATTCGCCAATATTGTTCATTAAACAATTTAAAAATTCTACGTTCATATCTATATTAAAAACGCCCTCGAATATACTCTAAACATAAAATTATTAAAGTTATATGAAAATGTTCACATACACAATGCGAAACCTATAATTTACTAAATAAATAAATGACAACGGTAGCTATATTCGGAATCTCTCTACTCGTAGTTGCAACCAAACACATGCCCATATACTGCTAACAATTTTTAAACTCACTGAATTTGCATAATTTAAAATTATAAATATTATATAAAAAGATTTTCGCTTGCAATTTGAAGCTTCTGTTCCATTACTTACATAAGTAACACCCGAGGCTATATTCTGGTCGTGTAGACAACCAGTTGAAATCAAAAACATTACCCCTTTTTTATTACAATTTTATCCTCGTACAAATTTCTTCTTACGTGGGACTCTCACTTCTTAACTATCATCACACTTAAAGGTAAAGAATTCTTACGAATATATCATTTAATTTTTATTTATTTCTATGAATATACTAACAACAATTACTTAACGAAGCAAGAGAACATGAACAAACGAATATTCATTACATTTATTGTTGTTTGTTACCCGTATGACGGTTAGAAATAAATGGACAAAAATAATCTCAAAAATTAGTTTAAACAACAACAATATTGTGTGCGGGTGTAGGTAGTTCAATAAACATTAAGATGTTTGTATATAGTATTTTAATTTTTTTTTAATAAAATCGTAGTCGTTCTGCAGCAAAAAGCAAGTGGTTAATAAATAATTTTGGCAAACAAATAAAAAACTTATAATATCTATTCTATAAAATTATTTTGGAAATAGGTTTTGTACAGTAATTTGTAAATGTTATACTGATCAACAACAACAACCATAAATGCTATAAATATTCGTTTGCACATGTTCTCTTGTTTCTATAAGTTTTTGTTGTCATTATAGAACATATAAACATCATATACATATGTGTGTGAAAGAAAAACTCTTAATTTTAAAATGTTTAATTAGTGTATGAAGTGAGCTAGAGAACGTTAGTGTCAGCTATTGGGAAAAAACGATGATATTAGAAGCCAGACACTCAAGCACTGAATCTGGGAACAAAATAATGACCTTCAACTAAGGTACGAGTTGCTGATATATGATTTGAGGTATTAAAAAAACTTTGTTACTCGAAAAAAATCTATTACAGACATGTATATGTAAACGCAATTGTCATACATTAAAATATAACGAAAACCTAAGGAAATTTTTCCACAATACCACATATTTTTATTGCCAACATATAAGAAGAAGTAAACTGAAAATACCACACAAGGAAAATGTTGTGTTACATAACTTTAATGAAAAAAGTATTATAACATTAAGTTCTTTATAATAAGCAGCAAACTAAAATTTTAATAAAGTTCGTTAATAAATATTATGAATTATTTTTAATTATTAATAGCTACTACAATACCTTTTTAAGCAATTGCTAAAAATTATTTCATGGAAGCAATAAATTTGGTAGAAAAGTACGTTTTCAGATAAATGTCTATTCATTATGTACACATATAAATAGATACTTTATTCATGGTGATTAACCAACACAGTTTTGAAGCCGGAAAGGTTGCGGCGGATAGCACGCTAAAGTTTAGATTTTTCCATATGTTAGTTTAGTTTAAATTCGATTAAATTAAATTTTGAGCATTGTAAATTTTCAGGAAAAAAATATATGTCGGTATATTACGTATGTTTAGTGTATATCTGTACACACACACACACACATATATATATATATATATATATATATATATATATATATATATATTTGATACAGTAAGTGGAAACAACAAAACTTGCTTACTTTCTTACTTTAAGCGTTCCTAACTCTATTAGAGTTTTTACAGTATATACATACATACATAAATAACAGTCTAATTTATATACAAAAAATTCTTTCAAAATCATAAAAAAAATTATTCAATATGATTTTTAAGTCGGAAGATTTGAAGAAAAAAATTTTTATTTCGGATGGCTTGAAAGGCATGAATATAATATATAAATATTTGAATTTAATAGTAGACATTACAAGAGTTAACAAGATTTTATCGTTTTCATTTTCGGTAGAGTTTAGTTTAATTTCACTTCTTTTCCCGAAAAGTGTATGTGATGTTACTAATCGAACTAATTCCTAACCAGCTGATACATGTTAAAAATGAAAAGATATTTTTCCTACAAATACATTAGAATGATTGCAATATATAAGGGTTTGCCTAATTAATTCATTCGTTGAACAGTTTTAATGTCTTGAGTCTTTCTGGGACAATATTTTCAAATTATAGATATTTCATTTCCGATTCATTACTGGTACGTACTTTTACTTAAATTTCCCAATATTCTAAAGCAAATAACGAGTGTTTTCCAGTTGATTTTGCAAAAAATGTTTAAAATTTTTATTATTGATATTGTACGAGAGGAGGTTTCTCACCGGCAGCACTATAGAGCAATTCGGTATTTCTTGAATTGTTGTCTATGGACTACTGTACTGCGATTCTCTATCTATTTTAACGCCAAAAAAAGTCTTTAAAAAAGTTAACACTAACATTATCGTTTTTTGGTATTCTGTACGTTTTTTAACACTGTTCGTTTTCGTTTAAAATCAGCTGTTTTTTTTTAACACACACATGTTGTATTTGAGTTGTTAAGTTAAAATATATTGAGTTTAATCATTTTTGAAATGGCTTTTGGGTATTTGGGATACGACTTATCACGGGAGGAGACAACTTTTAACGCTTCAGCAGTTGATCGGCGTATTCTCCGTGATTCTTAACAAATGAAATTAATATAATCAAAGTTATAACTTTTAAATTTTTTATTTAATTCATATTTATTCATATTTATGTTCAAATAAAAGAATGATAATATATTAATACAATTCAATGTTTTTTCATTGTAAAAAGAATAAGAAATACTTGCTTATACAAGTTTTTATAACAAACAAAAACAAAAAAATAAGAATATAGAAAACAAAATTATATAAGTAAATGCAGCCTCTTCATTGCCTTAAAAACATATGTACTTAAAAACATAAAATTATTTATATGTATGTATACCTATGTGCATATATTCTTATACATATGTCAGCCTTCATGTAAAAGTAAGTATACAAAAAATCACAGCCCTTAAAAATATTAAATATACATATGTATATTGAACAGTTTCTAGAATAAAAATATTAGCAAATATTTATCATATTAAAATTTTAAATACATTTTACTTACCCGCACAAAATAAAAGCACGAAAATTTGTTTTGTTTTTTTTTTTGTATTTTTCTTTGCGCTTTTCTTATTTTTTACAAAATTGCCACGTAAATTGAAATTTGTTTAATACACTACAAAAGTGCTAAAAAAGAAGATAGCGAATCACACAATCGTTAGTGCAAACCACAACAACTGGTGTTAACTTTAACACTTTTAAAATCGCTAAAAGTGAGAGTCGCACTACGGAACTGTTCGATGGCAAGTACATCGATGGGCAATATAAATTTACGTTCGTGGTACGCGAGCTAAATTAAAGAGTATGACGACCGTATCAATATAATTTAACAATGCTTTCTTTATTTTAAAATTATTTTTCTTAAACCTAATGCAATTATTTTTATATATAAGGATCACTGTTTTTGTTGGAATATTTGTTTCTCACTTCCAAGGAAACAATGCAATTCAGAAATATTAATGTAACAACAAAGTAGAAAATAAAAATGCATTATTATTAAGAACAACATATAAAAACATTAAAAATATACATGAGAAACAAATCATTGCAAAAGGATTAACGGTTCATAAACAAAATAGAGATACGGTGGGCCGGCATGAACAAAATTATATCAAAAGTGAAAATAAATATAAATAAATCGTTATATTGAAATTATTGTCATACGATGACCTAACATATATTTTTAATTGAATAACAATAATGTTCATATATATAAATATGTACACACATCCTAAGATCTATTCAAGAAAATACTCAACTTTCAACTGCACTAATGTACACAAAAAATAATATTTGGTGAACAAAATAAGAAAACAAACAAGTTCTAATAATACAACAATAAGTTATTATGTATTAGTGAATAAACAATAATCTTTTAATTATTTTAATCTTAATCTTCCATCGCATTGAAAGGCAAAATTAACTTTTTTTTTAAATTTTAAATTGTAATTATATATTCTGAACTTAAAATTTTTTTATGGTATTACAACTGCGCTTTCAATAAAAAATATAAATTTTATATACAAATCTATTAATGTTTTTTAATTCTTAGTTTTTGGTTAAATTTAAATGTTCTGCGTGAATATTTAAATTAATCATTTCCTTGACTATATTTTTAGAATGTCAGCAACCATTTCAAATCAACAATTGGGAAAAAATATTAAGTTGTAGCATTTTCTTTTCAGAAAATTATATGAAAATGTTACATGTTACATATACAATGGGAAGCCTCTGCTTCCACAAAAAAATAAATAGCACTCTGTGCTATATTCAGAATATGTCCACTCTCAATTGCAAAAAAAATATGGCCACACATTGCAACAACAACTTTCAAATTCACCGAAAAAATCATATATATTATGTATTTGTGAATTTTAAAAACAGTTTTAATAATATTTTCTAACTTCTACATTATACCACATAATTATATTTTTTCTATTAGACCATTTCTGAATATATTTTAATTTAAACATTATTTGTTTTTCTATTTCTTGTTGTATTTTATTTTTATTTAAAATGTTATTTATTTTCTATTTCTGACTATATTTGATTTTTATCTTAAGCTTGATTTTTTTCCTTCTTTAATAATTTATATTTTAATGTAATGAAAAAATATGTGTGCCAAATCTGCTGGTAATGCTTTAATATAAGACTTAGTCTTGTTGTATTGTTTAGTTCATATATAAATATGTAAAATAATAATGTACCTTAGTAGAATTTCACACAAAAATATATATATTAAAAAATTGAAAAAAAATGTTTACATATACAAATGGAAACATCTGCTTCCTTATTTGTATAAATAACACCCTTGGCTATAGTCTGAATGTGTATACAATTGTTCACAACCGAAAATTTTGGTTTTATATATAAAAAAAATAGTATTGCCAAATTCGCCTGACAGAAAAATCATATTAATTCTTTAAAAATTCTCCATTGACATGGTGTTCATCAGGGTTCTAAGCTCGGACTTTTCAAACATGTTGAATAAACTTGAGCGACATACATTTGCCTATGCAGATGATAATGCAAATAGAAGTAGCTGATAAAAATATTGAAATTACCAAAGAGCGTATAAAAAAACAGTTGGATACAGCAACAAGATAAACAATATAAAACCACACCATCTCAAAAGATCAAAAATGTATATTAAAATTCCACAGCAATGAATGACTTCAAAAAATTGTCCAAAACTACGAAACAATCAAAAACAAACATTTTTTTTTATTATATTATGTTTTCTAATCTTTATAAGGCCAAAATCTCTAACATACATAATTAACACTATTAATCGTCTTCATATATGAGTGGAGTAAATCGTTTTTTTTTTTTGTGTTATATATTGTAATAATAGTGTAAGGGTGATCAGAGCATAGACAATCTAGGAGGGGAGTAGACTGATGATATTACGAAGTTTGTGCGTTTGCTGTTTGTTGCATGCAGATATTTTTATTAAGATCATGTATATGTTGGCGTGCGCCGTTTGCGTTTACTTTAAGCCATGGCTTATTACCTTTTGCCTGAAGGAGTCTATTCTGCACCCCCAGCATTTCTAGCTTCAAGCTAGTCATATTTGTTGTAAAATTTTGACTGAAATTGAAGCTTTAGCTCGTATTTGATGAACTCTTTGGTCGTGGCCATCTATGTGAGATAGCAGGCTTAGTCTTCATAGCGTCAACATACGACATATGTAGTGACTGGCTGAGTTATTTCGCAATTCGGTGAACTTGAAGATTGGTTGCAATATATGACCATATATGTGACTGCAAATAAGGCTAGATAGGTTTCGAGTATAGCCACAAGATGATTGTTTACAACTTAAGAATATAGCTAAGGTTTTGAACACTGGGAATAAGCATGCAGAAGTTAAAATTTTTTATTGAACAATTTATGTATAAAGTTAGTGATTGTTATATAAGGTGAATTCAGCTTCAGTTATTTATTTGAATGAATAAACACATGTTTCTATTTGTATATGGCAAGTTTAAATTTTTTTTGGAATACATGGGTAAATTTTTGGGTTAAAGTAATTAAAACATTTTAAAAATGTCCACAAGTCTTTACTATTTGAATACGACAGCAGAAGCGTCCACTTTTTTATAGGCACACTTTTATTTAATTTTTATGATTTTTCTGTCAAGGCATTTCGTATAATTTAGGAAATTTGTGGTGATATATGGGCATTTTTTAGTTGTAACTGAGAGGAAGCATGTCCTGGGTATACTCACATGTAAATTTTTTTTATTTTCGGAAGCAGAATCTGCTAATTATATGTATATGGAAACTGTATCATACAATTTAAAAGATTTTCCAAAAAAGCCAAAAGTGTGCTTTGTTTAAATATAGACGCTCATATAAATGAGATTTAAATTTGAAATCAAAAATTGGCCTTATATTTAAAAAAAAACGCTTTTGAATTTGGCTGACTCTATATCATTAAAATATATAAAAAAAATTTCATATACAATAGGAGACCTTCGCTTCCATAAATAAATAAAACTGGCCACGGGATATTTGGAATCTGTCAACTCTCAGTTGCAACCAAAAATATGGCCACATTTTGCCACCAATTTTACAATTCACCAAATATGCCTAACAGAATAATTCTCAACATCATATATACGTATGTAAATGTGCCTTTGTAGAACTGGATGGTAACAAAAGTTACCTGTGGCTTTGTTTTAGAAATGTAGAATATAACTTGGAATCAAAAACGGGCCCAAATGGTGTAAAAAAAAGTTAAACAAAATAAAACTTTTCAAATTTGGTCGACAAAAAATGATCAATTTATAGAAAAGTTTTCACAAAAATCCAAAAAAAGTTACTGCTAACTTTATTTTGGAAGTGTGAAATATTACATGAAACTAAAAATAAGCCCATATTCCAAAAAAACAAAAATAAAAACATACCGAATTTTATATATAGCAATAATTAAAATTTTATTAGAATTTGCATATATATAAGTAAATATCTGCTTCCTTAGTTGAATGGTCAATAGTATAGTCTATAATACAATAATTCGCAACTGAAAATATGGAATTATATTGCAAACAATTTAATATCTCAGAATTCGCTGAACAGAAAAATCAAAGATATTCGCCAATATTGTTCATTAAACAATTTAAAAATTCTACGTTCATATCTATATTAAAAACGCCCTCGACTATACTCTAAACATAAAGTTATTAAAGTTATATGAAAATGTTCACATACACAATGCGAAACCTATAATTTACTAAATAAATAAATGACAACGGTAGCTATATTCGGAATCTCTCTACTCGTAGTTGCAACCAAACACATGCCCATATACTGCTAACAATTTTTAAACTCACTGAATTTGCATAATTTAAAATTATAAATATTATATAAAAAGATTTTCGCTTGCAATTTGAAGCTTCTGTCCCATTACTTACATAAGTAACACCCGAGGCTATATTCTGGTCGTGTAGACAACCAGTTGAAATCAAAAACATTACCCCTTTTTTATTACAATTTTATCCTCGTACAAATTTCTTCTTACGTGGGACTCTTACTTCTTAACTATCATCACACTTAAAGGTAAAGAATTCTTACGAATATATCATTTAATTTTTATTTATTTCTATGAATATACTAACAACAATTACTTAACGAAGCAAGAGAACATGAAATAAAGGAATATTCATTACATTTATGTTTATTTGTTACCCGTATGACGGTTAGAAATAAATGGACAAAAATAATCTCAAAAATTATTTTAAACAACAACAATATTGTGTGCGGCGGTAGGTAGTTCAAAGTCCATTTAAGTAGGGACCAACCAAACATAAAAGTAAACATTAAGATGTTTGTATATAGTATTTTAATTTTTTTTAATAAAATCGCAGTCGTTCTGCAGCAAAAAGCAAGTGCTTAATAAATAATTTTGGCAAACAAAGGAAAAAATTATAGTATTTATTCTTCAAAATTATTTTGTAAATAGTTTTTCTACAGTAATTTGTAAATGTTATACTGATCAACAACAACAACCATAAATGCTATGAATATTCGTTTGCACATGTTCCCTTGTTTCGTTAAGTTTTTGTTGTCATTATAGAGCATAGAAACATCATATATGTGTGTGAAAGAAAAACTCTTAATTTTAAAATGTTAATTAGTGAATGAAGGGAGCTAGAGAACGTTAGTGTCAGCTATTGGGAAAAAACGGTGATATTAGAAGCCAGACACTCAAGCACTCAATCTGGGAACCAAATAATGACCTTGAACTAAGGTACGAATTTCTGATACATGATTTGAGGTATTAAAAGAACTGTGTTACTCGAAAAAAATCTATTACAGACATGTATATGTAAATGCAATAGTCATACATTAAACTTTAACGTAAAGGTCGAAATGCGAGCGCGGGAAAACATGCAAAGTGTTCTAATGGTATCATTCGATAAACATTTTAATACTAAATGGGGAGAAAGGTATTTAGTTATTTCTTAAATTTAATTATAAAATTATAAATTATTGAACAACCTAAGGAAATTTTTCCAAAATACCACATATTTTTATTGCCAACATATAAGAAGAAATAAACTAAAAATAACCACACAAGGAAAATGTTGTGTTACATAACTTTAATGGAAAAAGTATGATACCATTAAGTTCTTTATAATAAGCAGCAAACTAAAATTTTAATAAAGTTCGTTAATAAATATTATGAATTATTTTTAATTGTTAATAGCTACTACAATACCTTTTCAAGCAATTGCTAAAATTTTTTTCATGGAAGCAATAAATTTGGTAGAAAAGTACGTTTTCAGATAAATGTCTATTCATTATGTACACATATAAATAGATACTTTATTCATGGTGATTAACCAACACAGTTTTGAAGCCGGAAAGATTGCGGCGGATAGCACGCTAAAGTTTAGATTTTTCCATATGTTAGTTTAGTTTAAATTCGATTAAAAATAAATTTTGAGCATTGTAAATTTTCAGGAAAAAAATATATGTACACAGGTATATTACATAGGTTTGGTGTATATCTGCAACAAAAATGTATATGTACATATATATATATATATATATATATATATATATATATATATAGTTTATATACAAAAAATTCTTTCAAAATCATAAAAAAAATTATTCAATATGATTTTTAAGTCGGAAGATTTGAAGAAAAAAATTTTTTTTCGGATGGCTTGAAAGGCAGGAATATAATATATAAATATTTGAATTTAGTAGTAGACATTACAAGAGTTAACAAGATTTTATCGTTTTCATTTTCGGTAGAGCTTAGTTTAATTTCACTTCTTTTCCCGAAAAGTGTATGTGAAGTTACTAATCGAACTAATTCCTTACCAACTGATACATGTTAAAAATGAAAAGATATTTTTCCTACAAATACATTAGAATGATTGCAATAAATAAGGGTTTGCCTAATTAATTCATTCGTTGAACCATTTTAATGTATTGAGTCTTTCTGGGACAATATTTTTAAATTATAGTTATTTCATTTCCGATTCAGTACTGGTACGTACTTTTACTTAAATTTCCCAATATTCTAAAGTAAATAACGAGTGTTTTCCAATTGATTTTGCAAAAAATGTTTAAAATTTTTATTATTGATATTGTACGAGAGGAGGTTTCTCACCGGCAGCACTATAGAGCAATTCGGTATTTCTTGAATTGTTGTCTATGGACTACTGTACTGCGATTCTCTATCTATTTTAACGCCAAAAAAAGTCTTTAAAAAAGTTAACACTAACATTATAATTTTTTGGTATTCTGTACGTTTTTTAACACTGTTCCTTTTCGTTTAAAATCAGCTTTTTTTTTAACACACACATGTTGTATTTGAGTTGTTAAGTTAAAATATATTGAGTTTAATCATTTGTGAAATGGCTTTTGGGTATTTGGGATACGACTTATCACGGGAGGAGACAACTTTTAACGCTTCAGCAGTTGATCGGCGTATTCTCCGTGATTCTTAACAAATGAAATTAATATAATCAAAGTTATAACTTTTAAATTTTTTATCTAATTCATATTTATTCATATTTATGTTCAAATAAAAGAATGATAATACAATTCAATGTTTTTTCATTATAAAAAGAATAAAAAATACATTCTTATACAAGTTTTTATAACAAACAAAAACAAAAAAAGAGAATATAGAAAACAAAATTATATAAGTAAATGCAGCCTCTTCATTGCCTTAAAAACATATGTACTTAAAAATATAAAATTATTTATATGTATGTATATCTATGTGCATATATTCTTATACATATGTCAGCCTTCATGTAAAAGTAAGTATACAAAAAATCACAGCCCTTAAAAATATTAAATATACATATGTATATTGAACAGTTTTTACTGCTCCGCTAAAAGAATTCAGTTCATTGGAAAGTTCGCTCCACAGCTTAGATGTCTTCCATGGAGCTTCTGAAATTTCCCACTTGCTAGACCCAGGTTCTTCAGCATAATATCAGCTATTTGACTTAACTGCTCGTTCGTGGCAAGGCTTCTCTTGGCATTACTTGATATTCTAGAATAAAAATATTAGCAAATATTTATCATATTAAAACTTTAAATACATTTTACTTACCCGCACAAAATAAAAGCACGAAAATTTGTTTTTTTTTTTGTATTCTTCTTTGCGCTTTTCTTATTTTTTACAAAATTGCCACGTAAATTGAAATTTGTTTAATACACTACAAAAGTGCTAAAAAAGAAGATAGCGAATCACACAATCGTTAGTGCAAACCACAACAACTGGTGTTAACTTTAACACTTTTAAAATCGCTAAAAGTTAGAGATTCACACTACGGAAATGTTCGATAGCAAGTACATCGATGGGCAATATAAATTTACGTTCGTGGTACGCGAGCTAAATTAAAGAGTATAACGACCGTATCAATATAATTTAACAATGCTTTCTTTATTTTAAAATTATTTTTCTTAAACCTAATACAATTATTTTTATATATAAGGATCACTGTTGTTGTTGGAATATTTGTTTCTCACTTACAATGAAACAATGCAATTCAGAAATATTAATGTAAAATCAAAGTAAAAAATAAAAATGCATTATTATTAAGAAAAACAAATACAAGCATTAAAAATATACATGAGTAACAAATTAATGCAAAAGGGTTAACGGTTCATAAACAAAATAGAGATACGGTGGGCCGGCATGAACAAAATTATATCAAAAGTTAAAATATATATAAGTAAATCGGTAAATTGAAATTAATGTCATACGATGACCTAACATATATTTTTCATTGAATAACAATAATGTTCATATATATAAATATATACATACATCCTAAGATCTATTCAAGAAAATACTCAACTTTCAACTGCATTAATGTACACAAAAAATAATATTTGGTGAACAAAATAAGAAAACAAACAAATTCTGATAATACAACAATAAGTTATTATGTTATAATTATCATATTAAATTTTTAAATACATTTTACTTATCCGCACAAAATAAAAGCACGAAAATTTGTTTTGTGTTTTTTTTTTGTATTCTTCTCTGCACTTTTCTTATTTTTTACAAAGTTGCCACGTAAATTGGAATTTTTTTAATACACTACAAAAGTGCTACAATAGAAGTTAGCGAATCACACAATCGTTAGTGCAAACCACAACAACTGGTGTTAACTTTAACACTTTTAAAATCGCTAAAAGTTAGAGAGTCGCACTACGGAACTGTTCAATGGCAAGTACATTGATGGGCAATATAAATTTACGTTCGTGGTACGCGAGCTAAATTAAAGAGTATAACGACCGTATCAATATAATTTAACAATGCTTTCTTTATTTTAAAATTATTTTTCTTAAACCTAATACAATTATTTTTATATGTAAGGATCACTGTTGTTGTTGGAATATTTGTTTCTCACTTCCAATGAAACAATGCAATTCAGAAATATTAATGTAACAACAAAGTAAAAAATAAAAATGCATTATTATTAAGAACAACCTATACAAGCATTAAAAATATACATAAGAAACAAATCATTGCAAAAGGATTAACGGTTCATAAACAAAATAGAGATACGGTGGGCCGGCATGAACAAAATTATATCAAAAGTTAAAATATATATAAGTAAATCGTTAAATTGAAATAAATGTCATACGATGACCTAACATATATTTTTAATTGAATAACAATAATGTTCATATATATAAATATGTACATACATCCTAAGATCTATTCAAGAAAATACTCAACTTTCAACTGCACTAATGTACGTAAAAAATAATATTTGGTGAACACAATAAGAAAACAAACAAGTTCTAATTATACAAAGATAAGTTATTATGTATTAGTGAATAAACAATAATCTTTTAATTATTTTAATCTTAATCTTCCATCGCATTGAAAGGCAAAATTAACTTTTTTTTAAATTTAAACATTTGTAATTATGTATTCTGAACTTAAAATTTATGGTATTACAACTGCACTTTCAATAAAAAGTATAAATTTTATATACAAATCTATTAATGTTTTTTAATTCTTAGTTTTTGGTTAAATTTAAATGTTCTGCGTGAATATTTAAATTAATCATTTCCTTGACTATATTTTAAG
This sequence comes from Epicampocera succincta, assembly GCA_932526305.1. Classification (NCBI taxonomy): domain Eukaryota; kingdom Metazoa; phylum Arthropoda; class Insecta; order Diptera; family Tachinidae; genus Epicampocera; species Epicampocera succincta. The sequence continues at coordinate 20,023 of CAKOAZ010000002.1, read as the reverse complement.
AATGTCAGCAACCATTTAAAATCAACAATTGGGGAAAAAAATTAAGTTGTAGCATTTTCTTTTCAGAAAATTATATGAGTATGTTACCTATACAATGGGAAGCCTCTGCTTCCACAAAGAAATAAATAGCACTCTGTGCTATATTCAGAATATGTCCACTCTCAATTGCAAAAAAAATATGGCCACACATTGCAACAACAACTTTCAAATTCACCGAAAAAATCATATATATTATGTATTTGTGAATTTTAAAAACAGTTTTAATAATATTTTCTAACTTCTACATTATACCACATAGTTATATTTTTTCTATTAGACCATTTCTAAATATATTTTAATTTAAACATTATTTGTTTTTCTATTTCTGGTTGTATTTTATTTTTATTTAAAGTGTTATTTATTTTCTATTTCTGACTATATTTGATTTCTATCTTAAGCTTGATTTTTTTCCTTCTTTAATAATTTATATTTTAATGTAATGCCAAAATATGTGTGTCAAATATGCTGGTAATGCTTTAATATAAGACTTAGTCTTGTTGTATTGTTTAGTTCATATATAAATATGTAAAATAATAATGTACCTTAGTAGAATTTCACACAAAAATATATATATTAAAAAAATTGAAAAAAATGTTTACATATACAAATGGAAACATCTGCTTCCTTATTTGTATAAATAACACCCTTGGCTATAGTCTGAATGTGTATACAATTGTTCGCAAGCGAAAATTTGGTCTTATATATAAAAAAATAGTATTGCCAAATTCGCCTGACGGAAAAATCATATTAATTCTTTAAAAATTCTCCATTGACATGGTGTTCATCAGGGTTCTAAGCTCGGACTTTTCAAACATGTTGAATAAACTTGAGCGACATACATTTGCCTATGCAGATGATAATGCAAATAGAAGTAGCTGATAAAAATATTGAAATTACCAAAGAGCGTATACAAAAACAGTTGGATACAGCAACAAGATAAGCAATATAAAACCACACCATCTCAAAAGATCAAAAATGTATATTAAAATTCCACAGCAATGAATGACTTCAAAAAATTGTCCAAAACTACGAAACAACCAAAAAGAAAAATTTTTTTATATTATATTATGTTTTCTAATCTTTATAAGGCCAAAATCTCTAACATACGTAATTACACTATTAATCGTCTTCATATATGAGTGGAGTAAATCGTTTTTTTTTTTTGTGTTATATATTGTAATAATAGTGTTAGGGTGATCAGAGAATAGACAATCTAGGAGGGGAGTAGACTGATGATATTACGAAGTTTGTGCGTTTGCTCTTTGTTGCATGCAGATATTTTTATTAAGATCATGTATATGTTGGCGTACGCTGTTTGCGTTTACTTTAAGCCATGGCTTATTACCTTTTGCCTGAAGGAGTCTATTCTGCACCCCCAGCATTTCTAGCTTCAAGCTAGTCATATTTGTTGTAAAATTTTGACTGAAATTGAAGCTTTAGCTCGTATTTGATGAACTCTTTGGTCGTGGCCATCTATGTGAGATAGCAGGCTTAGTCTTCATAGCGTCAACATACGACATATGTAGTGACTGGCTGAGTTATTTCGCAATTCGGTGAACTTGAAGATTGGTTGCAATATATGACCATATATGTGACTGCAAATAAGGCTAGATAGGTTTCGAGTATAGCCACAAGATGATTGTTTACAACTTAAGAATATAGCTAAGGTTTTGAACACTGTTAATAAGCATGCAGAAGTTAAAATTTTGTATTGAACAATTTATGTATAAAGTTAGTGATTGTTATATAAGGTGAATTCAGCGATATTAGGTTTTTTGCAATACAAATAATTGCGAATAATTAAACACACATTCAGGTGTTATTTATTTGAATGAATAAATACATGTTTCTATTTGTATATGGCAAGTTTAAATTTTTTTTGGAATACATGGGTAAATTTTTGGGTTAAAGTAATTAAAACATTTTAAAAATGTCCACAAGTCTTTACTATTTGAATACGACAGCAGAAGCGTCCACTTTTTTAGAGGCACACTTTTATTTAATTTTTATGATTTTTCTGTCAAGGCATTTCGTATAATTTAAGAAATTTGTGGTGATATATGGGCATTTTTTAGTTGTAACTGAGAGGAAGCATGTCCTGAGTATACTCGCATGTAAATTTTTTTTATTTTCGGAAGCAGAATCTGCTAATTATATGTATATGGAAACTGTATCATACAATTTAAAAGATTTTCCAAAAAAACCAAAAGTGTGCTTTGTTTAAATATAGAGGCTCATATAAATGAGATTGAGATCAAAATTTGGCCTTATATTTAAAAAAAACGCTTTTTAATTTGGCTGACTCTATATCATTAAAATATATAAAAAAAATTTCATATACAATAGGACACCTTCGCTTCCATAAATAAATAAAACTGGCCACGGGATATTTGGAATCTGTCAACTCTCAGTTGCAACCAAAAATATGGCCACATTTTGCCACCAATTTTACAATTCACCAAATATGCCTAACAGAATAATTCTCAACATCATATATACGTATGTAAATGTGCCTTTGTAGAACTGGATGGTAACAAAAGTTACCTGTGGCTTTGTTTTAGAAATGTAGAATATAACTTGGAATCAAAAACGGGCCCAAATGGTGTAAAAAAAAGTTAAACAAAATAAAACTTTTCAAATTTGGTCGACAAAAAATGATCAATTTATAGAAAAGTTTTCACAAAAATCCAAAAAAAGTTACTGCTAACTTTATTTTGGAAGTGTGAAATATTACACGAAACTAAAAATAAGCCCATATTCCGAAAAAACAAAAATAAAAACATACCGAATTTTATATATAGCAATAATTAAAATTTTATTAGAATTTGCATATATATAAGTAAATATCTGCTTCCTTAGTTGAATGGTCAATAGTATAGTCTATAATACAATTATTCGCAACTGAAAATATGGAATTATATTGCAAACAATTTAATATCTCAGAATTCGCTGAACAGAAAAATCAAAGACATTCGCCAATATTGTTCATTAAACAATTTAAAAATTCTACGTTCATATCTATATTAAAAACGCCCTCGACTATACTCTAAACATAAAATTATTAAAGTTATATGAAAATGTTTACATACACAATGCGAAACCTATAATTTACTAAATAAATAAATGACAACGGTAGCTATATTCGGAATCTCTCTACTCGTAGTTGCAACCAAACACATGCCCATATACTGCTAACAATTTTTAAACTCACTGAATTTGCATAATTTAAAATTATAAATATTATATAAAAAGATTTTCGCTTCCAATTTGAAGCTTCTGTTCCATTACTTACATAAGTAACACCCGAGGCTATATTCTGGTCGTGTAGACAACCAGTTGAAATCAAAAACATTACCCCTTTTTTATTACAATTTTATCCTCGTACAAATTTCTTCTTACGTGGGACTCTCACTTCTTAACTATCATCACACTTAAAGGTAAAGAATTCTTACGAATATATCATTTAATTTTTATTTATTTCTATGTATATACTAACAACAATTACTTAACGAAGCAAGAGAACATGAAATAAAGGAATATTCATTACATTTATTGTTGTTTGTTACCCGTATGACGGTTAGAAATAAATGGACAAAAATAATCTCAAAAATTATTTTAAACAACAACAATATTGTGTGCGGGGGTAAGTAGTTCAAATTCCATTTAAGTAGGGACCAACCAAACATAAAAGTAAACATTAAGATGTTTGTATATAGTATTTTAATTTTTTTTAATAAAATCGCAGTCGTTCTGCAGCAAAAAGCAAGTGCTTAATAAATAATTTTGGCAAACAAAGGAAAAAATTATAGTATTTATTCTTCAAAATTATTTTGTAAATAGTTTTTCTACAGTAATTTGTAAATGTTATACTGATCAACAACAACAACCATAAATACTATGAATATTCGTTTGCACATGTTCCCTTGTTTCGTTAAGTTTTTGTTGTCATTATAGAGCATAGAAACATCATATATGTGTGTGAAAGAAAAACTCTTAATTTTAAAATGTTAATTAGTGAATGAAGGGAGCTAGAGAACGTAAGTGTCAGCTATTGGGAAAAAACGGTGATATTAGAAGCCAGACACTCAAGCACTCAATCTGGGAACCAAATAATGACCTTGAACTAAGGTACGAATTTCTGATACATGATTTTAGGTATTAAAAGAACTGTGTTACTCGAAAAAAATCTATTACAGACATGTATATGTAAATGCAATAGTCATACATTAAACTTTAACGTAAAGGTCGAAATGCGAGCGCGGGAAAACATGCAACGTGTTCTAATGGTATCATTCGATAAACATTTTAATACTAAATGGGCCCTCGACTATACTCTAAACATAAAATTATTAAAGTTATATGAAAATGTTCACATACACAATGCGAAACCTATAATTTACTAAATAAATAAATGACAACGGTAGCTATATTCGGAATCTCTCTACTCGTAGTTGCAACCAAACACATGCCCATATACTGCTAACAATTTTTAAACTCACTGAATTTGCATAATTTAAAATTATAAATATTATATAAAAAGATTTTCGCTTGCAATTTTAAGCTTCTGTTCCATTACTTACATAAGTAACACCCGAGGCTATATTCTGGTCGTGTAGACAACCAGTTGAAATCAAAAACATTACCCCTTTTTTTTACAATTTTATCCTCGTACAAATTTCTTCTTACGTGGGACTCTCACTTCTTAACTATCATCACACTTAAAGGTAAAGAATTCTTACGAATATATCATTTAATTTTTATTTATTTCTATGAATATACTAACAACAATTACTTAACGAAGCAAGAGAACATGAAATAAAGGAATATTCATTACATTTATTGTTATTTGTTACCCGTATGACGGTTAGAAATAAATGGACAAAAATAATCTCAAAAATTATTTTAAACAACAACAATATTGTGTGCGGCGGTAGGTAGTTCAAAGTCCATTTAAGTAGGGACCAACCAAACATAAAAGTAAACATTAAGATGTTTGTATATAGTATTTTAATTTTTTTTAATAAAATCGCAGTCGTTCTGCAGCAAAAAGCAAGTGCTTAATAAATAATTTTGGCAAACAAAGGAAAAAATTATAGTATTTATTCTTCAAAATTATTTTGTAAATAGTTTTTCTACAGTAATTTGTAAATGTTATACTGATCAACAACAACAACCATAAATGCTATGAATATTCGTTTGCACATGTTCCCTTGTTTCGTTAAGTTTTTGTTGTCATTATAGAGCATAGAAACATCATATATGTGTGTGAAAGAAAAACTCTTAATTTTAAAATGTTAATTAGTGAATGAAGGGAGCTAGAGAACGTTAGTGTCAGCTATTGGGAAAAAACGGTGATATTAGAAGCCAGACACTCAAGCACTCAATCTGGGAACCAAATAATGACCTTGAACTAAGGTACGAATTTCTGATACATGATTTGAGGTATTAAAAGAACTGTGTTACTCGAAAAAAATCTATTACAGACATGTATATGTAAATGCAATAGTCATACATTAAACTTTAACGTAAAGGTCGAAATGCGAGCGCGGGAAAACATGCAAAGTGTTCTAATGGTATCATTCGATAAACATTTTAATACTAAATGGGGAGAAAGGTATTTAGTTATTTCTTAAATTTAATTATAAAATTATAAATTATTGAACAACCTAAGGAAATTTTTCCAAAATACCACATATTTTTATTGCCAACATATAAGAAGAAATAAACTAAAAATAACCACACAAGGAAAATGTTGTGTTACATAACTTTAATGGAAAAAGTATGATACCATTAAGTTCTTTATAATAAGCAGCAAACTAAAATTTTAATAAAGTTCGTTAATAAATATTATGAATTATTTTTAATTGTTAATAGCTACTACAATACCTTTTCAAGCAATTGCTAAAATTTTTTTCATGGAAGCAATAAATTTGGTAGAAAAGTACGTTTTCAGATAAATGTCTATTCATTATGTACACATATAAATAGATACTTTATTCATGGTGATTAACCAACACAGTTTTGAAGCCGGAAAGATTGCGGCGGATAGCACGCTAAAGTTTAGATTTTTCCATATGTTAGTTTAGTTTAAATTCGATTAAAAATAAATTTTGAGCATTGTAAATTTTCAGGAAAAAAATATATGTACACAGGTATATTACATAGGTTTGGTGTATATCTGCAACAAAAATGTATATGTACATATATATATATATATATATATATATATATATATATATATATATATATATATATAGTTTATATACAAAAAATTCTTTCAAAATCATAAAAAAAATTATTCAATATGATTTTTAAGTCGGAAGATTTGAAGAAAAAAATTTTTTTTCGGATGGCTTGAAAGGCAGGAATATAATATATAAATATTTGAATTTAGTAGTAGACATTACAAGAGTTAACAAGATTTTATCGTTTTCATTTTCGGTAGAGCTTAGTTTAATTTCACTTCTTTTCCCGAAAAGTGTATGTGAAGTTACTAATCGAACTAATTCCTTACCAACTGATACATGTTAAAAATGAAAAGATATTTTTCCTACAAATACATTAGAATGATTGCAATAAATAAGGGTTTGCCTAATTAATTCATTCGTTGAACCATTTTAATGTCTTGAGTCTTTCTGGGACAATATTTTTAAATTATAGTTATTTCATTTCCGATTCAGTACTGGTACGTACTTTTACTTAAATTTCCCAATATTCTAAAGTAAATAACGAGTGTTTTCCAATTGATTTTGCAAAAAATGTTTAAAATTTTTATTATTGATATTGTACGAGAGGAGGTTTCTCACCGGCAGCACTATAGAGCAATTCGGTATTTCTTGAATTGTTGTCTATGTACAGTAGTACTGCGATTCTCTATCTATTTTAACGCCAAAAAAAGTCTTTAAAAAAGTTAACACTAACATTATCGTTTTTTGGTATTCTGTACGTTTTTTAACAAGGTTCGTTTTCGTTTAAAATCAGCTTTTTTTTAACACGCACACGTTGTATTTGAGTTGTTAAGTTAAAATATATTGAGTTTAATAATTTTTGAAATGGCTTTTGAGTATTTGGGATACGACTTATCACGGGAGGAGACAACTTTTAACGCTTCAGCAGTTGATCGGCGTATTCTCCGTGATTCTTAACAAATGAAATTAATATAATCAAAGTTATAACTTTTAAATTTTTTATTTAATTCATATTTATTCATATTTATGTTCAAATAAAAGAATGATAATATATTAATACAATTCAATGTTTTTTCATTGTAAAAAGAATAAGAAATACTTGCTTATACAAGTTTTTATAACAAACAAAAATAAAAAAAAGAATATAGAAAACAAAATTATATAAGTAAATGCAGCTTCTTCATTGCCTTAAAAACATATGTACTTAAAAATATAAAATTATTTATATGTATGTATATCTATGTGCATATATTCTTAAACATATGTCAGCCTTCATGTAAAAGTAAGTATACAAAAAATCACAGCCCTTAAAAATATTAAATATACATATGTATATTGAACAGTTTCTAGAATAAAAATATTAGCAAATATTTATCATATTAAAATTTTAAATACATTTTACTTACCGGCACAAAATAAAAGCACGAAAATTTGTTTTGTGTTTTTTTTTGTATTCTTCTTTGCGCTTTTCTTATTTTTTACAAAATTGCCACGTAAATTGAAATTTGTTTAATACACTACAAAAGTGCTAAAAAAGAAGATAGCGAATCACACAATCGTTAGTGCAAACCACAACAACTGGTGTTAACTTTAACACTTTTAAAATCGCTAAAAGTGAGAGTCGCACTACGGAACTGTTCGATGGCAAGTACATCGATGGGCAATATAAATTTACGTTCGTGGTACGCGAGCTAAATTAAAGAGTATGACGACCGTATCAATATAATTTAACAATGCTTTCTTTATTTTAAAATTATTTTTCTTAAACCTAATGCAATTATTCTTATATATAAGGATCACTGTTTTTGTTGGAATATTTGTTTCTCACTTCCAATGAAACAATGCAATTCAGAAATATTAATGTAACAACAAAGTAAAAAATAAAAATGCATTATTATTAAGAACAACCTATACAAGCATTAAAAATATACATAAGAAACAAATCATTGCAAAAGGATTAACGGTTCATAAACAAAATAGAGATACGGTGGGCCGGCATGAACAAAATTATATCAAAAGTTAAAATATATATAAGTAAATCGTTAAATTGAAATTAATGTCATACGATGACCTAACATATATTTTTAATTGAATAACAATAATGTTCATATATATAAATATGTACATACATCCTAAGATCTATTCAAGAAAATACTCAACTTTCAACTGCACTAATGTACGTAAAAAATAATATTTGGTGAACAAAATAAGAAAACAAACAAGTTCTAATTATACAAAGATAAGTTATTATGTATTAGTGAATAAACAATAATCTTTTAATTATTTTAATCTTAATCTTCCATCGCATTGAAAGGCAAAATTAACTTTTTTTTTAAATTTAAACATTTGTAATTATATATTCTGAACTTAAAATTTATGGTATTACAACTGCACTTTCAATAAAAAGAATAAATTTTATATACAAATCTATTAATGTTTTTTAATTCTTAGTTTTTGTTTAAATTTAAATGTTCTGCGTGAATATTTAAATTAATAATTTCCTTGACTATATTTTAAGAATGTCAGTAACCATTTAAAATCAACAATTGGGGAAAAAAATTAAGTTGTAGCATTTTCTTTTCAGAAAATTATATGAAAATGTTACCTATACAATGGGAAGCCTCTGCTTCCACAAAGAAATAAATAGCACTCTGTGCTATATTCAGAATATGTCCACTCTCAATTGCAAAAAAAAAAATATGGCCACACATTGCAACAACATTTTTCAAAATCATATATATTATGTATTTGTGAATTTTAAAAACCGTTTTAATAATATTTTCTAACTTCTACATTATACCACATAGTTATAGCTCTTCTATTATACCATTTCTGAATATATTTTAATTTAAACTTTATTTGTTTTTCTATTTCTGGTTGTATTTTATTTTTATTTAAAATGTTACTTATTTTCTATTTCTGACTATATTTGATTTCTATCTTAAGCTTGATTTTTTTTCTTCTTTAATATTTTATATTTTAATGTAATGAAAAAATATGTGTGCCAAATCTTGTGGTAATGCTTTAATATAAGACTTAGTCTTGTTGTATTGTTTAGTTCATATATAAATATGTAAAATAATAATGTACCTTAGTAGAATTTCACACAAAAATATATATATTAAAAAAATTGAAAAAAAAAGTTTACATATACAAATGGAAACATCTGCTTCCTTATTTGTATAAATAACACCCTTGGCTATAGTCTGAATGTGTATACAATTGTTCACAACCGAAAATTTGGTCTTATATATAAAAAAATAGTACTGCCAAGTTCGCCTGACAGAAAAATCATATTAATTCTTTAAAAATTCTCCATTGACATGGTGTTCCACAGGGTTCTAAGCTCGGACTTTTCAAACATGTTGAATAAACTTGAGCGACATACATTTGCCTATGCAGATGATAATGCAAATAGAAGTAGCTGATAAAAATATTGAAATTACCAAAGAGCGTATACAAAAACAGTTGGATACAGCAACAAGATAAGCAATATAAAACCACACCATCTCAAAAGATCAAAAATGTATATTAAAATTCCACAGCAATGAATGACTTCAAAAAATTGTCCAAAACTACGAAACAACCAAAAACAAAAATTTTTTTATATTATATTATGTTTTCTAATCTTTATAAGGCCAAAATCTCTAACATACGTAATTAACACTATTAATCGTCTTCATATATGAGTGGAGTAAATCGTTTTTTTTTTTTGTGTTATATATTGTAATAATAGTGTTAGGGTGATCAGAGGATAGACAATCTAGGAGGGGAGTAGACTGATGCTATTACGAAGTTTGTGCGTTTGCTCTTTGTTGCATGCAGATATTTTTATTAAGATCATGTATATGTTGGCGTACGCCGTTTGCGTTTACTTTAAGCCATGGCTTATTACCTTTTGCCTGAAGGGGTCTATTCTGCACCACCAGCATTTCTAGCTTCAAGCTAGTCATATTTGTTGTAAAATTTTGACTGAAATTGAAGCTTTAGCTCGTATTTGATGAACTCTTTGGTCGTGGCCATCTATGTGAGATAGCAGGCTTAGTCTTCATAGCGTCAACATACGACATATGTAGTGACTGGCTGAGTTATTTCGCAATTCGGTGAACTTGAAGATTGGTTGCAATATATGACCATATATGTGACTGCAAATAAGGCTAGATAGGTTTCGAGTATAGCCACAAGATGATTGTTTACAACTTAAGAATATAGCTAAGGTTTTGAACACTGGGAATAAGCATGCAGAAGTTAACATTTTTTATTGAACAATTTATGTATAAAGTTAGTGATTGTTATATAAGGTGAATTCAGCGATATTAGGTTTTTTGCAATACAAATAATTGCGAGTAATTAAACACACATTCAGGTGTTATTTATTTGAATGAATAAACACATGTTTCTATTTGTATATGGCAAGTTTAAATTTTGTTTGGAATACATGGGTAAATTTTTGGGTTAAAGTAATTAAAACATTTTCAAAATGTCCACAAGTCTTTACTATTTGAATACGACAGCAGAAGCGTCCACTTTTTTAGAGGCACACTTTTATTTAATTTTTATGATTTTTCTGTCAAGGCATTTCGTATAATTTAGGAAATTTGTGGTGATATATGGGCATTTTTTAGCTGTAACTGAGAGGAAGCATGTCCTGAGTATACTCACATGTAAATTTTTTTATTTTCGGAAGCAGAATCTGCTAATTATATGTATATGGAAACTGTATCATACAATTTAAAAGATTTTCCAAAAAAGCCAAAAGTGTGCTTTGTTTAAATATAGACGCTCATATAACTGAGATTTAAATTTGAAATCAAAAATTGGCCTTATATTTAAAAAAAACGCTTTTGAATTTGGCTGACTCTATATCATTAAAATATATAAAAAAAATTTCATATACAATAGGAGACCTTCGCTTCCATAAATAAATAAAACTGGCCACGGGATATTTGGAATCTGTCAACTCTCAGTTGCAACCAAAAATATGGCCACATTTTGCCACCAATTTTACAATTCACCAAATATGCCTAATAGAATAATTCTCAACATCATATATACGTATGTAAATGTGCCTTTGTAGAACTGGATGGTAACAAAAGTTACCTGTGGCTTTGTTTTAGAAATGTAGAATATAACTTGGAATCAAAAACGGGCCCAAATGGTGTAAAAAAAAAGTTAAACAAAATAAAACTTTTCAAATTTGGTCGACAAAAAATGATCAATTTATAGAAAAGTTTTCACAAAAATCCAAAAAAAGTTACTGCTAACTTTATTTTGGAAGTGAGAAATATTACATGAAACTAAAAATAAGCCCATATTCCAAAAAAAACAAAAATAAAAACATACCGAATTTTATATATAGCAATAATTAAAATTTTATTAGAATTTAAATATATACATGTAAATATCTGCTTCCTTAGTTGAATGGTCAATAGTATAGTCTATAATACAATTATTCGCAACTGAAAATATGGAATTATATTGCAAACAATTTAATATCTCAGAATTCGCTTAACAGAAATATCAAAGACATTCGCCAATATTGTTTATTAAACAATTTACAAATTCTACGTTCATATCTATATTAAAAACGCCCTCGACTATACTCTAAACATAAAATTATTAAAGTTATATGAAAATGTTCACATACACAATGCGAAAGCTATAATTTACTAAATAAATAAATGACAACGGTAGCTATGTATATTCGGAATCACTCTACTCGTAGTTGCAACCAAACACATGCCCATATACTGCTAACAATTTTTAAACTCACTGAATTTGCATAATTTAAAATTATAAATATTATATAAAAAGATTTTCGCTTGCAATTTGAAGCTTCTGTTCCATTACTTACATAAGTAACACCCGAGGCTATATTCTGGTCGTGTAGACAACCAGTTGAAATCAAAAACATTACCCCTTTTTTATTACAATTTTATCCTCGTACAAATTTCTTCTTACGTGGGACTCTCACTTCTTAACTATCATCACACTTAAAGGTAAAGAATTCTTACACAATATATCATTTAATTTTTATTTATTTCTATGTATATACTAACAACAATTACTTAACGAAGCAAGAGAACATGAAATAAAGGAATATTCATTACATTTATTGTTGTTTGTTACCCGTATGACGGTTAGAAATAAATGGACAAAAATAATCTCAAAAATTATTTTAAACAACAACAATATTGTGTGCGGGGGTAAGTAGTTCAAATTCCATTTAAGTAGGGACCAACCAAACATAAAAGTAAACATTAAGATGATTGTATATAGTATTTTAATTTTTTTTAATAAAATCGCAGTCGTTCTGCAGCAAAAAGCAAGTGCTTAATAAATAATTTTGGCAAACAAAGGAAAAAATTATAGTATTTATTCTTCAAAATTATTTTGTAAATAGTTTTTCTACAGTAATTTGTAAATGTTATACTGATCAACAACAACAACCATAAATACTATGAATATTCGTTTGCACATGTTCCCTTGTTTCGTTAAGTTTTTGTTGTCATTATAGAGCATAGAAACATCATATATGTGTGTGAAAGAAAAACTCTTAATTTTAAAATGTTAATTAGTGAATGAAGGGAGCTAGAGAACGTTAGTGTCAGCTATTGGGAAAAAACGGTGATATTAGAAGCCAGACACTCAAGCACTCAATCTGGGAACCAAATAATGACCTTGAACTAAGGTACGAATTTCTGATACATGATTTTAGGTATTAAAAGAACTGTGTTACTCGAAAAAAATCTATTACAGACATGTATATGTAAATGCAATAGTCATACATTAAACTTTAACGTAAAGGTCGAAATGCGAGCGCGGGAAAACATGCAACGTGTTCTAATGGTATCATTCGATAAACATTTTAATACTAAATGGGGAGAAAGGTATTTAGTTATTTCTTAAATTTAATTATAAAATTATAAATTATTGAACAACCTAAGGAAATTTTTCCAAAATACCACATATTTTTATTGCCAACATATAAGAAGAAATAAACTAAAAATAACCACACAAGGAAAATGTTGTGTTACATAACTTTAATGGAAAAAGTATGATACCATTAAGTTCTTTATAATAAGCAGCAAACTAAAATTTTAATAAAGTTCGTTAATAAATATTATGAATTATTTTTAATTATTAATAGCTACTACAATACCTTTTCAAGCAATTGCTAAAATTTATTTCATGGAAGCAATAAATTTGGTAGAAAAGTACGTTTTCAGATAAATGTCTATTCATTATGTACACATATAAATAGATACTTTATTCATGGTGATTAACCAACACAGTTTTGAAGCCGGAAAGATTGCGGCGGATAGCACGCTAAAGTTTAGATTTTTCCATATGTTAGTTTAGTTTAAATTCGATTAAAAATATATTTTGAGCATTGTAAATTTTCAGGAAAAAAATATATGTACACAGGTATATTACATATGTTTGGTGTATATCTGCAACAAAAATGTATATGTACACACACACACATATATATAGTTTATATACAAAAAATTCTTTCAAAATCATAAAAAAAATTATTCAATATGATTTTTAAGTCGGAAGATTTGAAGAAAAAAATTTTTTTTCGGATGGCTTGAAAGGCAGGAATATAATATATAAATATTTGAATTTAATAGTAGACATTACAAGAGTAAACAAGATTTTATCGTTTTCATATTCGGTAGAGCTTAGTTTAATTTCACTTCTTTTCCCGAAAAGTGTATGTGAAGTTACTAATCGAACTAATTCCTTACCAACTGATACATGTTAAAAATGAAAAGATATTTTTCCTACAAATACATTAGAATGATTGCAATAAATAAGGGTTTGCCTAATTAATTCATTCGTTGAACCATTTTAATGTCTTGAGTCTTTCTGGGACAATATTTTTAAATTATAGTTATTTCATTTCCGATTCAGTACTGGTACGTACTTTTACTTAAATTTCCCAATATTCTAAAGTAAATAACGAGTGTTTTCCAATTGATTTTGCAAAAAATGTTTAAAATTTTTATTATTGATATTGTACGAGAGGAGGTTTCTCACCGGCAGCACTATAGAGCAATTCGGTATTTCTTGAATTGTTGTCTATGGACTACTGTACTGCGATTCTCTATCTATTTTAACGCCAAAAAAAGTCTTTAAAAAAGTTAACACTAACATTATCGTTTTTTGGTATTCTGTACGTTTTTTAACACGGTTCGTTTTCGTTTAAAATCAGCTGTTTTTTTTTTAACACACACACGTTGTATTTGAGTTGTTAAGTTAAAATATATTGAGTTTAATAATTTTTGAAATGGCTTTTGAGTATTTGGGATACGACTTATCACGGGAGGAGACAACTTTTAACGCTTCAGCAGTTGATCGGCGTATTCTCCGTGATTCTTAACAAATGAAATTAATATAATCAAAGTTATAACTTTTAAATTTTTTATCTAATTCATATTTATTCATATTTATGTTCAAATAAAAGAATGATAATACAATTCAATGTTTTTTCATTATAAAAAGAATAAAAAATACTTTCTTATACAAGTTTTTATAACAAACAAAAACAAAAAAATAAGAATATAGAAAACAAAATTATATAAGTAAATGCAGCTTCTTCATTGCCTTAAAAACATATGTACTTAAAAACATAAAATTATTTATATGTATGTATACCTATGTACATATATTCTTATACATATGTCAGCCTTCATGTAAAAGTAAGTATACAAAAAATCACAGCCCTTAAAAATATTAAATATACATATGTATATTGAACAGTTTCTAGAATAAAAATATTAGCAAATATTTATCATATTAAAATTTTAAATACATTTTACTTACCCGCACAAAATAAAAGCACGAAAATTTGTTTTGTGTTTTTTTTTTGTATTCTTCTTTGCGCTTTTCTTATTTTTTACAAAATTGCCACGTAAATTGAAATTTGTTTAATACACTACAAAAGTGCTAAAAAAGAAGTTAGCCAATCACACAATCTTTAGTGCAAACCACAACAACTGGTGTTAACTTTAACACTTTTAAAATCGCTAAAAGTTAGAGAGTCGCACTACGGAAATGTTCGATGGCAAGTACATCGATGGGCAATATAAATTTACGTTCGTGGTACGCGAGCTAAATTAAAGAGTATGACGACCGTATCAATATAATTTAACAATGCTATCTTTATTTTAAAATTATTTTTCTTAAACCTAATGCAATTATTCTTATATATAAGGATCACTGTTTTTGTTGGAAAATTTGTTTCTCACTTCCAATGAAACAATGCAATTCAGAAATATTAATGTAACAACAAAGTAAAAAATAAAAATGCATTATTATTAAGAACAACCTATACAAGCATTAAAAATATACATAAGAAACAAATCATTGCAAAAGGATTAACGGTTCATAAACAAAATAGAAATACGGTGGGCCGGCATGAACAAAATTATATCAAATTTATTATATAATATATATATTATATATATTAAAATATATATAAGTAAATCGTTAAATTGAAATAAATGTCATACGATGACCTAACATATATTTTTAATTGAATAACAATAATGTTCATATATATAAATATGTACATACATCCTAAGATCTATTCAAGAAAATACTCAACTTTCAACTGCACTAATGTACGTAAAAAATAATATTTGGTGAACACAATAAGAAAACAAACAAGTTCTAATTATACAAAGATAAGTTATTATGTATTAGTGAATAAACAATAATCTTTTAATTATTTTAATCTTAATCTTCCATCGCATTGAAAGGCAAAATTAATTTTTTTTTAAATTTAAACATTTGTAATTATGTATTCTGAACTTAAAATTTATGGTATTACAACTGCACTTTCAATAAAAAGTATAAATTTTATATACAAATCTATTAATGTTTTTTAATTCTTAGTTTTTGGTTAAATTTAAATGTTCTGCGTGAATATTTAAATTAATCATTTCCTTGACTATATTTTAAGAATGTCAGCAACCATTTAAAATCAACAATTGGGGAAAAAAATTAAGTTGTAGCATTTTCTTTTCAGAAAATTATATGAATATGTTAACTATGCAATGGGAAGCCTCTGCTTCCACAAAGAAATAAATAGCACTCTGTGCTATATTCAGAATATGTCCACTCTCAATTGCAAAAAAAAATATGGCCACACATTGCAACAACAACTTTCAAATTCACCGAAAAAATCATATATATTATGTATTTGTGAATTTTAAAAACAGTTTTAATAATATTTTCTAACTTCTACATTATACCACATAGTTATATTTTTTCTATTAGACCATTTCTAAATATATTTTAATTTAAACATTATTTGTTTTTCTATTTCTGGTTGTATTTTATTTTTATTTAAAGTGTTATTTATTTTCTATTTCTGACTATATTTGATTTCTATCTTAAGCTTGATTTTTTTCCTTCTTTAATAATTTAAATTTTAATGAAATGCCAAATATGTGTGCCAAATCTGCTGGTAATGCTTTAATATAAGACTTAGTCTTGTTGTATTGTTTAGTTCATATATAAATATGTAAAATAATAATGTACCTTAGTAGAATTTCACACAAAAATACATATATTAAAAAAATTGAAAAAAAATGTTTACATATACAAATGGAAACATCTGCTTCCTTATTTGTATAAATAACACCCTTGGCTATAGTCTGAATGTGTACACAATTGTTCACAACCGAAAATTTGGTTTTATATATAAAAAAAATAGTATTGCCAAATTCGCCTGACAGAAAAATCATATTAATTCTATAAAAGTTCTCCATTGATATGGTGTTCCACAGGGTTCTAAGCTCGGACCTTTCAAACATGTTGAATAAACTTGAGCGACATACATTTGCCTATGCAGATGATAATGCAAATAGAAGTAGCTGATAAAAATATTGGAATTACCAAAGAGCGTACACAAAAACAGTTGGATACAGCAACAAGATAAACAATATAAAACCACACCATCTCACAAGATCAAAAATGTATATTAAAGTTCCACAGCAATGAATGACTTCAAAAAATTGTCCAAAACTACGAAACAACAAAAAACCATTTTTTTATATTATATTATGTTTTCTAATCTTTATGAGGCCAAAATCTCTAACATACGTAATTAACACTATTAATCGTCTTCATATATGAGTGGAGTACATCGATTTTTTGGGTTATATATTGTAATAATAGTGGGTGGTCAGAGGATAGACAATCTAGGAGGGGAGTAGACTGACGATATTACGAAATTTTGTGCGAAAATTTTGGGCACAGCTGTTTGTTGCCAGCAGATATTTTTTTTTAAGATCATGTCTATGTTGGCGTACGCCGTTTGCGTTTACCTTAAGGCATGGCTTATTGCCTTTTGCCTGAAGGAGTCTATTCTGCACCCCCAGCATTTCTAGCTTCAAGCTAGTCATATTTGTTGTAAAATTTTGACTGAAATTGAAGCTTTAGCTCGTATTTGATGAACTCTTTGGTCGTGGCCATCTATGTGAGATAGCAGGGTTAGTCTTCATAGCGTCAACATACGACATACGACATATGTAGTGACTGGCAATTCGGTGAACTTGCAGATTGGTTGCAATATATGACCATATATTTGACTGCAAATAAGGCTAGATAGGTTTCGAGTATATCCACAAGATGATTGTTTACAACTTAAGAATATAGCTAAGGTTTTGAACACTGGGAATAAGCATGCAGAAGTTAAAATTTTTTATTGAACAATTTATGTATAAAGTTAGTGATTGTTATATAATGTGAATTCAGCGATATTAAGTTTTTTGCAATACAAATAATTGCGAATAATTAAACACACATTCAAGTGTTTTTTATTTGAATGAATAAACACATGTTTCTATTTGTATATGGCAAGTTTAAATTTTTTTTTGGAATACATGGGTAAATTTTTGGGTTAAAGTAATTAAAACATTTTCAAAATGTCCACAAGTCTTTACTATTTGAATACGACAGCAGAAGCGTCCACTTTTTTAGAGGCACACTTTTATTTAATTTTTATGATTTTTCTGTCAAGGCATTTCGTATAATTTCAGAAATTTGTGGTGATATATGGCCATTTTTTGGTTGTAACTGAGAGGAAGCATGTCCTGAGTATACTCACAAGTATTTTTTTTTTATTTTCGGAAGCAGAATCTTCTAATTATATATGGAAAGTGTATCATACAATTTAAAAGATTTTCCATCTACAAAATTTTTTGCAATTTAAAAAGTTTTTGCAACATATGGGTATTTTCTTAATTTCAACTAGTTGCTTATATGTTCAGATGATAGCCAAAAGTTTGCTTTGTTTAAATATAGACGCTCATATAAATGAGATTTAAATTTGAAATCAAAAATTGGGCTTATATTTAAAAAAAAAGATTTTTAAATTTGGTTGACTCTATATCATTAAAATATATAAAATAAATTTCATATACAATAGGAGACCTTCGCTTCCATAAATAAATAAAACTGGCCACGGGATATTTGGAATCTGTCATCTCTCATTTGCAACCAAAAATATGGCCACATATTGCCACCAATTTTACAATTCACCAAATATGCCTAACAGAAAAATTCTCAACATTATATATAAGTATGTAAATGTGCCTTTGTAGAACTGGATGGTAACAAAAGTTACCTGTGGCTTTTGTTAAGCGCAGGCTCGTTTGCCCTGCTCAACTTTATAGCACTGGGATAACTTGGTGATTCACCAAGTTACTAAGATCTTTCGGGCTTTATTATCCTAGTAGTTCACAAGGATAATTCAAGCGGAAATGGTCAATTCAGTTGTTCAAGACGTACACAAGAACAATGTCAATTGATTTGTTAAAAATTAAATCACACGATGTTGGCTTGATGACTGACAATAGTTCACTCACAAATTTTATTAAAAATGAATTGTATTTAAAGAAACAAAATTACAAAGACAAATAATAAAAGAATACAAAATTCACAAATACAAATAAAAAGAAAAAAAATGGTTTCATAATTAATAACCACAAATTGCAATACAATTAAGAATAATGCCAAGTTTTAAACCGTAAAATGACACGGAGAACTTTTAGCAGGCCGGAAAACATTCACTCTTCTGTCGCACGAATTATTTTCCCACCGGTAGGAAAAAATAGATGTTGGATTTCATAACTGTCTGGCTGGTGAATTAAAGAAGCACTTTATTTTCCCACTGATCGTACAGCCCAAACAAACATTAAATTTCTCCAACGTCTGACTAGTTATTTCATTTAGCCCGTGTAAATAAATATTTTGTTTCAATTTGGCTATGAATTATGCAGACGCGGTAATTCTAAATGTGGGAAGAATAAGAACGCAACAAAGAACTACGGATTTTGTTCAAGTATTATTAATTCCATTGAGAGTTGTTTTTATTTTTAATACAAAATAAGAAATAAAAAAAACTCAAAGGAATTAACATATTGCGGCCCCAAGGGGCTTGGAAAGCGCGAATGAACCCCGGCGAATTTTTTTGAGGTGGCTTAAGGGGTTGGTTCCAACGAAACATTCCAGTTAGATCGTAAAGATGGTTGTGGTACTTAGGGGAGCGGGTCCCGTCTTTTCTTCAACCTTTGTTTTCCGATCAGGACAACTACCACTGCTAAAATAAAGGCCAGTCCAACATAGCTAACTGTTAAGCTATGCACTTTATGGGTTCTTGCTAGTGGAACTTCTTTTCGTTGTGCCCTGACCTCTTCCTGCAGCTGGGTTATCTTTTCAATTGTCGAAGTATATGACAGGGGTTGTGTCATGTTGTTTACGTTTTCTCGGAGATGAAG